>JARHVA010000031.1:970000-1705000 GCA_037957365.1 Torreya grandis
TAAAATCAAATAGAATAATGTCAACTTCAGCTATATGCAACAAAAAAAATATGAGAAATACAAAATCATAGGCCTAAACTCCTAGAGCAATTTTTTCATCAGCTATATTGCAACAATCCTTCTATTCAGCGAACACATCATCAAAAAATCTAAAAACTAAAGCATCAGTTATGTTGCCAAATCATGCCACCTTTCTTATATCCTTTAACTCTCAATCACATCATTCTTTATTTTACTTTTGCAACACTTGCAATTGTTGGTTCAATTCCCATATAAGTGCATAATTTCAATGTAGATATGAAGGTAATGATGCTATATTGATAATGAAATCATCTAAAAATGGCATTTATGATAATTGAAATTCAAACTTGGCCACGCTTCTCCTGTTTTCGTATTACATTGGATTATCCAAATTTAATTGCCCAATTGTTTAAAAAAAAAGATAAAAAAATTTTGATACTCATGTGATTTATATATAAGTCTAAATGTGTATATCTTCTTTTTTTTAAGTTTTTATATTTTTTAAGTTGACTTTCTTTCTTAATTTTCCCTATAAGAAAATAGGTGTGGTCTTTTCTTTTTTTTTTTGCTTTAAGGATTCTTTTTGATTCAATTCCTCTTTTAAGAGTTTTTTTTTCTCTCTTTTAGATATGAATTTTTTTCTTTTTTTTCCTTTTTTTCAAAATAATTTCTATTTTCTAATATATTTTTAATATGGAATGCTAAAATTTTGTAATTTTTATTAAATTAAATTAGCATCCAATATATTATAGCAATTTTAAATGGCAATGTCAAAATTTATCAATAACTTGTATTTTAAATTTACTTCTGTCAAATTATTCCTACCATC
Source organism: Torreya grandis (assembly GCA_037957365.1). Classification (NCBI taxonomy): domain Eukaryota; kingdom Viridiplantae; phylum Streptophyta; class Pinopsida; order Cupressales; family Taxaceae; genus Torreya; species Torreya grandis. Next base: position 970,851 of record JARHVA010000031.1, read on the forward strand.
AAGATTAACAAAGCGTGCCAACATGCAAAAGAATCCATTATGATATTTTTATCTACTTTGACAAATCACAGAAAACAATATTCCATGCAAGTAATAAACACATTATAAGCAATTATTTTAATACATTTCTACCATGTGTTAACTATTGTGGTGTGTGCAAGGTTCTTGTCAAATCTCTATTGATCTTTAACATTTCCATCTACGTCACTCTCTCCAATGATGCTCTCCTTTTGGTACACTCTAAGAGATGAGTTCTTCTGCATCTATCTCACAACACGTAGGGAATTAAATCATATCATATGATAAATATATAGCAATAAATATAACTGAAACAATACATTAATATGTTTAAAATATAAATGCATATATTAACCAACTCATAGTAAGCAATCATGTATCATCATGTATCTAATAAATATTCTACTATCCCATAATAGCATATATCTTAAGCTTAGTTGAAAATAGCCAAATATAAATTAATAAGCTATAGATATCCACGAATAATCTAGTAAGTTAGCATGGTGAAGAATTAGGATATAACATCTTTCTCCCCTAAAGCTAGTCATCATCCCTGATGACTCTTATTCAAACATAAGTTTTGAAGTAAAAACATGATATATAATATCAAATAGGCAAATAAACAAAAAAAAATTACCTGTAGAACTCATTGTAGCTTCTTAAGTTGTATTATTACTAGAGTATTGGTCTCATAAGACCCTGCTTTGTGACATCTTACTATTATGTAAACAAGGTTTGTGAGTGTTACTTTGAATATTTCTGTCATGACCACCTTGGGGTTTAAAATCGTTAAAATAAGTCTATATACTATAGGTTTGACCACTTATGTTACCTTGAGGGGTCCCACATATCATAGTAAAAGTTTCATTAACTTTTCAAGAGCACACAAGATCATCATAAAAGCCAAATAAATGACCAGGGATAGTTTCACAAAATCTTCCAGCCCCTCTACACATCTCTCTAACCTAGAGAGTGTATTTCTTATTTTGAAGAAAAATAGTTAGGGAACCTAGAAAGAATAGTGTGTATATGTTAATACTATCACTACTCCGCATAGATTTAGATAAGTATAACATGTCAATATTGTCATTACTCCATGGAGTTCTGAACAAGTACGATGATGAATAGGAACTAGAAATATTACATTTCTAATGTATATAAAATCATGTGATATATGTCCACAGTATACATGTGTATGGCCATATAACTAAATTTGATAATTTCTGCTTGTCAAATCTTGAATTTGATAAGTCCATATATCGAATCCAACTCAATAACAATCGAGTCAATGTGAGGATAAGTAGGGTACACAAGATAAGTAGGGTACACACAAAGCAATCATACATACTAAATAATTATGGAGGTACCAACATACATACATAAAAATCATACAAAGGCCAAGGATCACACCATCCTTTCGATCTTATAAGGGAACAAATGAAACAATGTCTCCCTACTTACTCAACTAGAATACAACAAATTAAAAGTTTATCTCAACCCCTAGATTGATAAAATATTTCACACATCCTATACCCTACTCACTTCTGATGAAATATATAAAAATAAATATTCATTCAACATGTTTTAATCAATAAGATAACAATATCAATCTAATCATGGGTGTATAATATCATACTAATTATAATCAACTTATACTTCTTAATATAAAATTTAATATATAATACAAGGTTTGCCACCTCATGTGGTCTTAAAATCACAAGTTAGATAAAGTAGTGACCCTAAAGAGTCACAAGTGAAAAGCAAATAACTATCATCTCATAAATTCCTACATACCCTCACAAGGTAAAAAAAAAACTTTGCAACTCAATGTTGCCAAAACACTGCCTACTTACCATTTCTATAAGTATAGTATCACAATCTATTTTCATAACCAGGAGAGAAATGAAATACTAATCACAATATATATTAGTTCATCTAATCCTAAATTTTTTTTTTTCAACAAAATTAGAAAACATTCTCCCATAAACTTCAAGGGAATACAATCAAACAACATTAAAAAACAAGTTCTCATTTAGGAGAACACTAAATCAACATCATGAAAATATGAATCCTCTCATTAGATTAATGTTATAAAGGAGAATGAGATAATAAAAATTCACCTTTAAGCTGACTAAGAGATATGACACCTTCCCTAATCCACATAACTTAAGGGTGATAATCCTTAAATAAACTCCTAACACATAGAAACTCTCAATCAACAACAACACTCTATTGTAAGAAAATTCCTATTGCACTAGGTGGTACCAAAACTAAAATTGATCTTATAATATTTTCCATTCCTAGGATTAGTGAAAATAAGGTACAAAAATTAAAGCACAAATATATATATATATATATATATATATATATATATATATATATATATATATATATATATAAAGAGAGAAGCATCTCGTACTTAAAACACTCACAACACAAAACACAAATGGCAAAGGTGACTTGATTACCAAGAAGGATGTAATCGTACTCGAGGTGTTCAATCTAAGTGATCAAACTATGGTAAAAATATTTTATCTATAACTCATGAACTATGTTATATACTCACCTATCCAAACCTCGTATACTACCATCACCATAAGAAAACTCGATAATCCATCCTCTAAACAACTCAAAAGGGTATGAGTGCTCCAAAGGGTACACACTCAATGTTTCCCACACACATTACATGAATATCACATATTAATAATAGTCACCAAGCCATAAAGAAGGGTCTATCAATTCTCAAAACTCCATTCATGGTGTAACATGGTTATGCACTAAGACACTACAAATCCAAAGTACCATTGCAATATTTCATATCACTGAGTTCACATTGGTAAACAGATAGACATGAAAATGCAAATAGACTCATTAAGTCCTAGAGTTTGAGCCATAACTCTAATACCACATGTAACAATCCATTGAGTAAACTAGAAATACATTTTTTTTTTAAAAATTAAATACATATACTAAGAATAAATTACACCACAAGAATCTACAGAGACCATAAGAGATACTCAAGGTGTGATAATATCAATAAGCATAATACATCTCATAAAATCGATCTCTAAAATCATGAGAGTACATGTCATAATGTGAATATAGAAAGTAACTATATTATCTCAACCATAGTTAATACAAGTCTACAACCACCACTATCAATATATAATAACAAGTAATTACAACTCTCATGACTATGTTCAATGATAAGTCCAAAACAATATAATGTACATATAAGATATATGGCTCTCTTAGAGCATAGTTCCCAAACTCAAGTATCTGTAACAATCTCAAGTGTCGTCTCAACAAGTAATATTATAGTGGGGAGGAAGAGCATCATCTGAGCACTTTTTTATATTAACCACAGATCAATGATCCCCCACACTAATCCCATCAAAAATGGCATTCCTTTCACAGATTAGTAGATAATGACGATGCGAGAATTCAGAGAGTCAAGCAAGAACCCATGTGTTGTATGATTTCTAAGCTAAACATGCAGTGTTTCATAAAAAACCATTCTATTACAAGAAATCGCACAAACATGTAAACTATAATAATAAAATGATAATGTCTCACTAAACATACTTTGGCCCAGAATTTTACAAATAATAAATAATAACAATTTAGATCAATCAAATTCATATACACCACTTGATCACACTGTCTTTATTTATCATTGTGATACCAGTAAGGTAGTGAAGTACATCTCACTCCTTATTCCATGTCAGTAATGTAAATTGGTCAAATACAATTCAACCACAAGATTCATTTAGTTTACATCTTACTAGTAAACACATCATATAATTCGCTAAAAATAAGAGCATACATTTATTCCATCAAATGTATGAATGAATCTTACATTACTTTCTATCTTATACTATAAATAATGATTACAGTTTATACCACTCGGGTAAAATATACATCACTGTATATTTTCACTAACACAATTAGTTTTCAAACATACTACACCCTATTATAATCCATATTATCATAATCTAGTATTCTAAGACATAACTGCTAATTTTTCACAATCAATCATATAATGTAGTCATAAATATACAAAAACACAAGCTTATATCCAAATAACTAGACATAACAAATAAGTCATAGTTTTATTCGAAACACATAATCTATTCCATCTTAGCATACACTACACTCTCAAGATTGTATGCATACATACACAAAATATTACCAACTATTACAAAACATGTTATTCACAACAATAACCATTATATGTACATTAAATTAATCAAATGTAGATGTAAGTCTAGACATAACAATTACAATATGTACCATCCAGGTATAATATACATGTATATTATATCTTTCTATGATATCACATACTATCATAGGTTTCCAACTACATAAAAGCATATAATCTAAACTTATGATTGTAAGAACCAAATGACACGCATACATAATAATAATTAAGCAAGTACAAGAATATACCACTTGAATATACCCTAATTATAAATTACATACTAGTATTTTAGGAGATATAAGATATTTATGCACGTATCATGATGCACCAATATATTCTAAATATAACCAAACATTTATATATATAAACATTCTCATAGTATGTATCGTACACAAGTATTCAATACTGAGTATACATATAACTAGTAGTCAATCAATCATTTGTAGAGAAACAGTGAACATCTAAACCTATTATAACATTCATTTAGACATCTTGTTCCATTTTCTAAAGGATTGTTTAAATGTGGTTATAGTTTTGGTCCTTTGGACAACTAATGACTAGATAAATTGTACATCTAGTTACAACTTAGGATATGGCCCTTCATAGTCATTTTCATAATGTACATAAGTTGCATTCTTAATTCTATGTGCAGATATAATAAAATGAGATTCAACACACACAAACATAGGGTAATCCAATGAGCTTTTATTATACGTTTTAGGGGTTTGAATGCACATACTCATTAACTTAACTATATGCAATTCTTTAACATAGTTCTTAATCCACCTGTGGAATCATAATCACAAGAATACTCGCATGCATATATATATATACACACACACACACACACACACACATGTATTATTAAGCATTTTGTAACTTAGCTTAATGTTACATTCACATCTCATGTTTTGATCCATAAATTATATGATAAGCAATTCTTTAAAATAAGGACTATATCGGGTTAGCTCATTAAACCATCAAACTTGACCAAGTGACATATGATATTATGCATTATGTATCATAATGATCTAGTGATCATAAACTACCAATTACAAGTCACTTAATGTATGGTAATTATGTGCAAAACACTCATATACTTCACATATGACATGTCTCTAAATATAATACTATGAATCATATATATAGCAACTAACTGCTAATGAGGGACAAATGATATATATATATACAAACTGTATATCACATTTCTAAGCTACCACATATTCTACAACCAAAATGTTATTTGAACCATTAACCTAGTATAGAATTAATTTCCATAATTACTGTAGCTATATATATTCAAAATTTACCTGGGTGTTAATACAAACATTAAGAATTATAATAAATTGCTTCTGAATACACAACTATATATGGACGATAGACATTAATTTTTGACATAAAAATATAGATGCTTGACAAGACCACAATGCCTATTGACATTTATAACATAAACTACAATGTACAACACAACATATAGGACTTTATTCAAAACCAATATTAGCCTTAAACCATGTCACTAGATTGTGCAAGGGAGAGAGATAACATGGATGGTTTGATAGTGCCTAAAAATGCATGAAGAGATAGAAGCATGTTGAGTGAATCTCATGGATAGGTGAAAGGAGGGAGCTCGATGGCAATGAATTGATACAACATTTGAGAATAGTATTTAGCAAGGGACGATCTTTATGGATCTAACAGTTGGCTCAATATTCACACATTCCTCATTGGTCATATATCTCTGCACGTTGGAGTAGATGCATCCTTGGCTAAAATAATAGATTGCTTATGATTGGCATCATGGATCTATGTAGCCAATTAGTGGAGACTACTATGTGGGGAGAGAAAGGTTCCCATTATGAGAATTAAAATATATATCTGGACTGAGCACTCAGAATGTATGTTAATAGATATCATATCACTGAAAGGATCTACATGATCAATCAATGTAGCATATGCAGGTAGCATGGATTTTTTTTTGTAGATTATTCCCTTAAGTCTTATCAAAATGTTGAGATACACATAGATCGATGAACAATGAAGAAACTGCATTTCTAATATTTGCTTCTATAGCTCGATGTGAAAACAACTATGCCATGATTAAACACTAAGTATAAAATCAGATTCAGATTTCAAAAAAATCCCACAAAATAGATTGATCAGAACAACAAGCAAGGCATAGATAAAAACCAATCTATCACCAAAGCAGATATGTAGGTTATCCTTCATAAACTCTCATGATTGAATCGATATGGCTCTGATACCAAGTAATGGATATGGTTTAGATCTCAACAGATTTTCTATACTAAATATCAAAACATGAAAATATTTTCAGACAATAAACACATTGATATTATTTCTTTTATGACATTGCAAATCATATGGGAATATTACAAATTATATATAAAATTTATTTCCTATATTTGACGAGATCAAATCTCCACCAAAATCTCTCTTAAACAAACTAAACAACAACCCACTATAATACAAATATATTGTTAAACAATATATTCGACTAACTAATAAATCTAACCTATTAACTATGAACGTAATATTTTTATAACAATATTTATGTCAGTACATTAATAATGTGAACATACTATACCTCAACAATTTTAATTGTGGAACATATGAACATGTTCCTTATTTTTTGGCCACAGTGCCACTAAGTGTTGTCTCTTTGGTGTGAAGACATTTGACCATGTCCTCCCCTTGAGTGTGTGGCATTTGAACATGCCTCTTGTTTTCGGTCTCCTTAGATTTTGTGTGACATTTAGTGCTCTTGAGTGTCTGTCTGATTATTTTTTGAGCTTGTGTTTGTTACTCCTAGATGTTGTCCTAATTTGTATCATGCATCTTAAGGCTTATTGTGATTGGATACTATGAGCTTCATTGATAGACCTACTTAGACATGATACCACATTTGACACATATATGACATGGTTATTTTATTATTCTAAGATAAGGTGACTACTAGTTACATTTCTCTCATGTCAAAAGGGGTGGGTATATTAGTGGGGCCATGTCATAGAGACATGAGTCACACACACATAGTTGAAATAATTGATAGAATTTGATATAGTTTGCATGATTCAAATATACACCTGGGGTAAAATATTATGCATTTGGCATCGATTTTCACATATTTGGGATAATGTTTTTCAGATTTAAGACAAATATTATATACAGATTTACATAGCATATGTTACATTTTGACAAATACTTCAGATTGAGACACATTAGAGGTGCATATGCCATGTAAACACACCAAATCACATATACATATTCAGATTATACATCACCTACAACATATTTGATGGGGGGGGGGCATGAACATGGTTCATTCCTTTCTCACCACACATTGATACACCAACTTTTCTAAGATGTACCAATTGAGCCTTTATTTGTCTGTAGTAGTTGTCTTCCTTGAATATTAAGGTTGAGATTCAACATCTTTAATGACCTTGACACTTCTCCCCTTTTCAATTTCATATGGTTACACCATTTGACCTTGGCTAGATTGGCTAGATTATGCATACACTTGAGTTTTGTGATTGAGATTTTGTGCTCCCAATGGCCTTGACACAACTCATCCTTATATTAGATTGGGGGCATGATCACCCTCTAATTCCCCTCTTCCATCTCCAAGGTTTAGCTATGAATTTATCTCTCCAATTCTTCAACAAATAAACATCATCACCAAAGTAAATTACCAAGGGGAAACATGGCTGCATCGGCACATGTGTACTCCTTCCTTGATTTATTTACTTTCAAGCATTTCAATTCTTCAATTTTTAGATTATATGCACTAATTACACTATAACATGTTCTTGGTTGCAAGTAATACATAAACATCAAATTCAAATGGGGTTCAATCAAAATACAGGTGTGTTTTACACACCAAGATATGCATTTATTTCCTTTAACTAGTAATTTCATCTTTATGCATTACTAGATTATAGCAGGAGATGGAGGAGGGGGAAAACAAGAAGGAGGGGGATGGTTATGAAAATGTAGTAACTCAAATCTAGTTTTATATGACATACTAGTCTTGTACACTTGAAAAATACCAATCATGGCTCAACCCTTCAATTTATGACCTTCCCATTATCGACAGGCTAGCATTCACCATCTCATTGTGCTTAATTGCCTATTATATAGTTTGACCCTAACATTCTAATGACTCAAACCACCCGTAGCCTATATTATGCATAAAACCTAATTTCCATTATACATAGATAATTATAGATTCTCAATAGCTTTGAACCCTGTAGGACATTACCATATAGATTAGAACATTAGCATTGATACTAGTATCTCAAATTTGATGCTAGTGTCCCTACCTTTCGAATAAACAAATTGTAAATCTCATGATATGTACGGGTTGACTTATTTGTCTTCTTTAACCCTATCATGAGATTATTTCAAAAGGTGTGGTATAAATACAAATCAAAATTCATTCATTATGAATCAAGCAAGCACCTCTCAAACTCACACTACACTACTGAAAATCTTTTGCATAACTGAGCTATATTACCCTATTTTTTCCTATTTTCAAATCAATCATAGGAGTAGTCTTCTTACAAGTCTTAAGCATTCAATGAGTAGCGCATGAGTAGTATGTGTCAAGTTACAAGCTATATCACTAGATGCACTTGCATATGACATATTACATAATTGCTCACACACAAGCCCATATAAGAGGGAGAACTACATCGGTCTTAGGTCCTCTTTGAAGTATATGGATATGTCATAAATGTTCATTGAAAGAGGGGTCTTTAAGGTCAGCTCAACTTGATTTGAGCCCACTAACCTTTATGGGGTGAGATGACATGCCCAAATTGGAGGACCTAAGGTTTTGAGTAAAAGACTAATTTCAAGAACTATTGTGTGCAATATGAATTGATAACATGCAAGAAGATAACAAACCATAGTAAACATAATTGACTATTTTAGAAAATGATTTGTATGTTGACCCAGATAGAAGTGTCAAAATCAAGACAAAAGTGTTGATACTAGTATTTATAGTCTAACACTAGTGACCTAGTTTACAAAAAAATAATTTTTAGAATTCAATGAATGAAGGCAAAATCATCAAACTGTCTTCTTCCACACTTGTATCAGTTAGATCTCTATGTGCATCATTTCATAAGCTATGTTATTTCTCCTTTGCATTGCTACTTTTAGAATATTGTTTGGCATTGTACTTTTTTATATTTAACATATTATCAAATTCATACTATAAATATGAATTATTTAATTGGCCTACTTTAGAATAGCTTAGTCTATAGTTGATCAGGCTATTCTCCCTACCCTTAACTCCACAAAAGATTATACAATCTAAATTTCAAGATGAAGTCATTATCATTGATAGATGCATATTTATGTGTTTTGATCCTAATCACTATCATTTGATCTTACATTATTTAAATTATACCTCTAATCCTTATTTACTTACCTACTTCTAATATTAATATATATATATAACAAGTAGGTAAGTATATATTATCTTCTAGTGTCTATATATCTTCTAATATATACTTACCTACTTCTAATATTAAATATTAGAATATATATATATATATATATATATATATATATATATATATATATATATATATATATATATATATATATATATATATATATATATATATATAAAAGAAGTAGGTATGTGTGTGTGTGTGTATAAGGATTGATTTCAAAACAAGGATAAAAGTAAAGGTGTCGCAAAGTCATACCTAAATTTTAATACATGCGATGTAATTTCACAAAGGCAAATTAATGTTTTTAATAAACTTAAGAAACTCAAAACTTTAATAACGTATAATTCTGTGTGAACACAAATTATAAAATGAATAAATTATCCACTTAGTATTAATTAGGATAAATTATATAATAAGGATAAAAGTAAAGGTGCCACGAAGTCATACCTATATTTTAATACATGTGATGTAATGTCACAAAGGCAAATTAATTTTTTCAATAAACTTAAGAAACTCAAAAAAACGTATAATTTAGTGATTTAGATGATGATGAAGATGAGGTGGACTATAAGACTGCATTGACTAATGCCCGTGAAGAGTTGAAGATTGAGAAGAAGATCAATATGAAGATGAAATCTAAACTTAAGGACTTTGAGGATCAATTCAGTGTGTTTGAGGCAAGAATGGATGAAGATGCCAAGGAACATGAAGATATAGTCAAACATCTCAGTTGTCAATTGGAAATTTTGTCTACAAGCTTAAAAGCTAAAGAGGATGAATGTGAAAGGTATGTAATTGAAAATGAGTCATTGAAATCTAAGTTAAAAAAGATTTCTAGTAAGGTAATGCCATTCGTGAGATTTAAAAAGAGCTCAAGTGATCTAGATAACATTCTAAATGATCAAAAGCCTACAAGTGATCAGATTGGTCTTGGATACAAAGAAGAACCAAAGACTACAACTCAAGATAAGATGAAGACTAATGTGAATAAGGACAATCAGCCTTTGAAGACAAATCATCAAAATAGGAATGAAGGTGCTAGAAAAATGAGTACAAAATAGATCAGAAAACTAAATGCTATGAGGTATGCAAATTTTAATGGTTACTGCTATACTTGTAATTAGTTTGGGCATAGAGCCAAAGAATGTAGAAGACCTGTTAAGAATGAATTTACTTAGAACTTTGATGGGAGTCATCAGTCAAAATGTGTAAGCAAGGTTGAGTGCCTCAACTATCATGATGTGGGACACTTTGCAAAATGTTTTCCATTTAAGGCAAGACAAATTGAGTTTCCTTCAAGAGATATTGAGTGCTACAATTATTATGAACTAGGACACATTGCAAGATTTTATCCAAATTTGGAAAGGCAAAAAGAGATTTTTGCAAAAAGTATGGTGTGCTTAAATTGTGAACAGAGAGGTCACATTGCTAATTTTTGCAAGAAAAGGCATACAAGATAGAATAGGTTTTATCAGGATCTTAGAGTGCAAGACAAAAGACAAGTTAATACATGGAAACCAAAGGTGGTAAGTATAAGTCATGATAATATTATAGGTCCAAGTAGTTTGTTTGCTATGGTGGAGAATGTTTTGAAATTGAAGAGTCCCAAGAGGTCTCATTATCTACTCATGTTGAGAATGAAGAGACTAAGCTCAAGGAGAAGACCAAAGTACTAGTTGATGCTAGTTCTAAGGTATGTATGGATCCTGGTGAACATCATGTTGTTAAATAAGTACTTAGTGATAAGGATCCAAGATACAAGGAAGATTATTTAGATGAAAAGATATGCCATGAATCTATTTTGTCTCCATGCATTGATAATCCAATCATAGAATAAAAGGAGAATGTTGTAGTAGTTGAGGAAGTTATTTCTCTAAAGCCAAAGAAGAAGAAGAAGAACTATAAGTATCATTTGAGCAAGGAGGAAGAGGAATATGAGGAGTTGTATTTATTTAAGAGTATTAAGTTATAGAGGGTGTCTATATATATGCTTATTAATAGTCTCCTTTCAAGTGGAGAAGCAAGTGTTGATGTGGTGTTTTTTCGTTGGACAAGTCTGTAGGGTCAGATTGATGATTCCCATATGGCAAAGAAGGCTTTTATGATTTATCAAGATCCTAAAATAGGTTATAGGAAGCTAAGGTTCCAAATGGTGTGGAAGCTCAAATCTTGTTCCATAAGTGTATAATGGTTGTCTCCTAGTGTACAATAAGTTTTAAAGGTGATGTTGACTAGAAGGTGTTGTGTTGACTTTGTTTGTTTTGAGATTTTAGGGTTTTGGGCTTTGCTAGAAAAGTGGTTTGCCTTATGATTTGAGGTTTGAAGCTTCTTAATTTGTTGAATAGGCCAAATGGGTGGTCAAATCAATCTTCACATAGATTTTAAGGTTTGTGATTCTCAAGTTATTCAAGTTTTTATCAAGTTGAAAGCCTAATTGGGTAGTAGGTTTGTGAAGGAAGTATGTTTCATAGGATGATCCTGGTGATAAAAATTGGGGTGATTGAGGGGGAATATGAGAGTGCTCTAGATATGAATATTCATGTCTTGAAGATGTGTCTATAGAAATTTATAGACTCTGCAAGTTACAATTAGGGCTACAAGGAGTCTGATAGGCATAGTCTTGAAGATGTGTTATTTGTTCAGTTTCCCCAAAAGAGTAAAGCATGAATGTTTCAAGGTGAATTCTCAAGTTGTTTTATAACATTTTTCCTGATTGATGAATGATATGATGCTCTGTTGGTGGTCATGGAAGTGTGTTGAGAGAGAAGGTTGGCAAGCCTACATGGTGGTCCTTCATGGTGTGTAGAGATATGAAGATGCTCAAATGGTGAAATGGATCATAAATATTATGGGGAGTCCCTCCTATATGTTTCTTGGTGAGTTCCATATAATTTTAGTGTTTTGTGTGTTTTATCTTCATTAGTTGTTGTGTTTGTGAAGAAGAGTGTTGGCATGGAGTGAGGAAGTTTTTCAAGGCAAGAAAAGGCAAGCTCAAGGTAAGGGGGATTTTGTATCATATTTCTAATATGGTCCTTTCCTATTTGATAATCCTTTTAGGTCCATACAATTAGTTGGTTCCCACTTTGTCATTGTGTCAAAGGGGGAGAAAGTTCCTATTATGGGAGTGCTTGAAGAGAGAGAAGGTGAGTTGTATATTGCTATCTATGATGTTTGTTGACATCAATGACAAAGGGAGAGATTATTTGAGAGTTGTTAGTGATGTCATGGTAGTGTCATGGAGGTGTCCTTGTAAGTGGATGAAGTGCTATGTTAGCCTAAGTAACAATGACAAAGTATGCATTGTGTTTATCCTAGTATGCTTGATGTTGGCTTAGTTGATCATCAGAGTTTGACATATCAGAGGTATTTAGGGATGAGTCTAAAGTATTAAGCATGTGAAAAGGGTCCTATCATAGGTTCATGATGCTTTGAGATCTTGTATGCATAAATGGAATTCATCTGGTAGTCCATAGTTTTCATCTAGACACTTTGGGTCCAGTGACAAAAAATTTGAGTAGGTAGTTTGATGACATCACCATTACCACATGTGAATGAGTCAAGGGGAGATGGTCATATAGTTGTGATCATAATAGTCCCTACTTGTTATGTGCCATATCTCAAGTCATGCATCGAAGTGTGGTCAAGTATATGAGGGTGCAAAGTTGGCTTCTTAGTTAGAATTCATTATTTTCCCATACTTAGCCAAATTTGCAAAGTGGTCAGAAAGAGTTGAGTGAGCATGTTGATGAGGTCATCATTCACATGCATGGAGGTATCAGGATAAAATGATCATATGGGTTTTTTCAATTTTTGACCTTCTTTATTTATGTTAATTTTTAGATCATGCATTGTAGCGCATCAATAGATATGGATGCACAAAGTTGGGCTCTTAGGCATTTTGACTATGTTTTCCCATACTTAGCCAAATTTGAAATGAGGTAGAAAGAGTCAAGTGAGAATTTTAATGGTGTTATACCTTGAACGTTTGAAGGTGTCAATAAAATTTGATCATATGGGTCTGTTTAATTTTGAGCATAGTTGATTTTTGCTAAATTACAGATCATGCACTGAAGCACAACAAAAGTTATGGATTATACTCTAAATTTTGACATAATGATGGCTTGATTCATGGATTATGGATTTATGAATTATTTAATTGGCATGGATTCATGGATTTGCTAGATGGTTTCAATAGAGGAGTGGCTTGTATAGATAAATGAAGGAGGAAAGATCTATGGCTCATATTCAAAGTTGAGCCATGAGGATCAAGGGTGGAAGAATTTCCAAGAAATTAAAAATTCTTTGGAAGCCTTTTAGGATAGAGGTTTTTGGAGAGAAGGGTCCAAGTTAGAGGAGGTTATAAAATTAGAGAATTCTAGAATCTCCTTAGGAATTAATTAGGATTGAAGAGGGACTAGTATAGGGATTATGTGGGTGATTAGTGACAAGGGGTGTAGGAGAGCCTAGGAGTAGGCTAGTGTAGGTGGGCCATGGGAATTTAAAATTCCCAAATAATAGATAAGTGGGATTAGGATGGGATAAGCCATGATTAGAGAGAATTAATGGATTGGTGGGATTAACATAAGGTTAGTGAATGAAGAATAATAAAAGGGGCATTAAATAAATGATTAGAAGGGTTGAATGGGATAAATTAGTGAGATTAATTAGAATAATAAAGACAAACATATTTAAGTGCATACATTTTTTCCCTCTTTGAAAGGGCATTGAGTAATGATATTTCAAAGAAAAACCATTTCATGGATAATTTTAGTAAATGATTCTATGGGATATGATTCCCCCTCAAGGGGACATGCTAAGAAGAATGAGATGGATGGCCACTCAAAAGAGGAAATGAGGAGTGGGATGTAATGGATAGATGAGGGGATGGGAGTGAGATGTGATATAGATGATGAAGAATATGAATTCGACTTGAGCAGTGAGCTATAGATTGATGATGCCCCTGGTAAAGACATATGCACAGGAAGGGGAAATGACTACGTCACAATTGTTGACACATCCTAAGGGGAATCAACCATAACATGAACATGATAAGATAAAAGGCTGAAAGCTTTCAACATATCCCAAATAAGGATGCATGCAAGGGAGAGATTTAGTCCAAGATAAGACTTGATTTGATAAGATTAAGGATTAGTGTAGCTCAAAGCTAAAGTTGAGAGATATGATGAAGGAGATGAAAGAGAATAAATGATAGGATTGAGTGACCAAAAGATGAAGGGAAAGAATTAAACTACATTACATCAAATCAATGAGCCATAATATAATTAATAATGATGATGCCCCTAGCAATGACACATGCAAGGGAGTGAGAGATGATAAATTAACCAATCAATGATGATGGATGATTAATAGAAGAAAAGATGGATGTTGTGATGTGTTAGGCCCAATTGACAAGTATGAGTGGTTGAAAAAAAGATCAAGGAGATGATTATAGAGATGGTGATTGATCAATAAACTGATTGATATTATAGCTCAAGGATTTGATCAAGACTAGAGAATGACAAGATAGATGATGGAGAAAGAGATATGTGATGATAAATGATTAGTAAAGAGGAGGGAGTGGTCGAGCTGACCTTAGGCACTTTATGCGATTAAGTGTTGTCTACATAGTTTGAAAAGACCTCAGGCCAATGTAATTCAGACTCAGGGATAAATGATAACTGATGGAGTAGAAGATGATGACGATGATGATTAGTGATTAGAGTATAAAATATTGGATGTTAAGTGAATGGGTTGAGAGGATTAGATTAGTGATGGAAATAAGGATGATTAGATGATTAGATAAATGATGAGGGTGTAGACGATCAAGCCATCACAACTTTCATAAGGCTCATCATAGTCTAAGCAATCCATTAAATATGGCACTTGGTAGTATGCCCCATGATATAAGTATGACCAAGAGGACATGGTGCCACAATGCATAAAATGGGTAAATAGAGAACTCTGCATCATTAAGGGAACTTAAAAGCATCATGATAGCTTTTGGGTGTCATCATAGCATCCTCGTTCATTGCCCAATAAAAAAAGAAACATGATGCAAGACTAGATGTGCAAACAAGTCAAACAACAAAGATCATACAAGTAACACACACAAGTATCTACATGCAATGCCATTATCTCTTGTCTAATGGTCTTGATGAGAGTCAATGGGGTGAGTGATTGGGTGATGAGTTGTTGGGCATGATGATGATGATGATGTGATTTTGGATTAAGTGTAGAGACTTGGACAAGGTATGGACTTGGAATAGATTAATGATTTGGATGAGGATAAGGATTTGGACAAAGATATGGATTTGGACTCTATGAGAAAATGGGATGAGGATGAGAAAGTTGAAGACAATAGGATAAGATGACTAGATGATAAGATTATTAGGATATAAGACAAGACAAGATAATAAGATGGCTAATACTTTAGATAGGATGACTGAGATATGTAGGACTTGAGATAAGATGACATAAGACAAGATAACCTAAATGTTTTTTGGATTTTGTGGATTTTATATATTTTTTGGATTGTTGAAATATTTCAATTTTTAGGGCTTTTTGGGTATGTATGTACACTATACAAAGATGTTACAACAAAGGGAATACAAAGCCTAACAACTAGGATAAAAATGGATGGAGTAATGGAGGGGGTGATAAAAGAATGAGGGTGGTATTGAAAAGGAGTTGAGGACCAAGGGAGAATGGACTAGGGATTGCCAATGACCACATCATGAGGGAACCAAATGTCTAGTTGTCTAAGTGTCCATTGAAAGATATGCCAAGATGATTCGAGAACATTTCTTAAGACATCTTATACTCCCTTACAAAGGTCAAGACTAGAATAAAGGATGGACAAAATAGGATACATGATATGATAGCCAATGATGGGTATAAACATTGGACAGAGGGATATGACATGGATGGGATTGAAAAGGGACGTGGGATATGATTGTAGTGGATTTTACCCTCAAGTGGTGAGGTATAATGCAGATAATTAATTATTTTACCATGACGTCAGGGACCAATTTTCATCATGGTACTTTCCCAAAGCACCAGAAGACTAGTTTTCACCATTGATCGAATGATTTTTTATTATATTTTTAGTTTTACTTTTTTTATTTTTTTGGTGTTTTCAATTTTGTTGACTTTATTGACTTTTTAAATGGCATCCTAATTTATTAGATATGGGTACAAGATACAAGAAGCAGACATTTTTGTGATCTTGAGACAACACCTATTCTGGATATATGTGATTCTAGGACCATGTGATGATTGCTAGATTCATGAATGTCCCGGTGGCCTTTATTGACTCTTAATTTAATGTCCTTTAGACATTTAAACCAAGGGTATTTTTAACCCCTACGAGTGATAATGTTACCCAGGGATTTGAGATATGGTATGAATGGGATTATGTCGTGATTATGATGATGGGATATAGGATGTGAATGAGGGATATGATAATGATGGATGATATGATGGGATGGGGAATGAAAATGGGGTTTGACAGTTGCATACACCATTGGATCTAGTGAAGGGGATTCTTTAGATTGATGCCATGAGATTAAGGGATCCAAGATCTTAATTTCTGACTCTTTGATCCAAACATTAAGAGGATGGTCGACTATATGATTATTGCTTTTGACATTATTTTGATATGTTGATTTTTGATTTTGATTTTGACTTTGGTTGCCTCCTAGTGTCTGATTGTGGGCTTCACTAGAGGGAAGTGACTTTTGACTGCATAAATAATTTTGATTTAGATAGACCCCTAACACTTAAAGGATATTTGTACTAGGGGATGATTCTTTTTGACTTGGATAATTATAAGAATCATCTCGACTTTGATTGATTAGATTTGGATCATAGCAGGCTTGATTATTTGATAAGATTAACTAATTATGGGCTTGGATCCTTGTATATTCAGCACATGATATTGCATGCAAAGGGGAATCCAATGATGCATGTTCTTGTTCATACCATTCATGGAGTGGGATGTAGGGATTATGGAGGAGAGGTGGATGATTAAGAATATGTGGTAGAGACCTACAATGGGCAACCTATTCCTCATAAAGGTTACTAGGACCCCTAACCTCAACATTGGAGAAAGTGTCCTCAAGAATCTCAAAAGGATCAGTAAAGCTCTTGAGGGAATTAACATATAAATTTAATTCATATCGAACTTGATGATCTTTGACTGATAGAGCATCCAAAGATTGTGCTATAATTTCATCATCCTGGGGTAGATCAAGAGCCAAACCTTCTGATTGGTTGATAATAGAGACATATTTAAAGAGATAGGTGTTGGCATGACTTTCATAATCTACAAGGGATGATGATTCTAATGTGAGTTTTGATTCAGATGTTATTTTTGAACATGACCTTGACCATTCTGATTTAGACTCTGACAAGGATGTTGATGAGGTGATGTAGCCCATAAATGATATTATGGTAGGAACCATATGATTATCTTCAAGTACCTCTTTCACCTTGGGTTTGTGAAGGGATGATTTAGGCTTAATGGATTAATGAAGATGGGGATGTGATGTGAATGGGCCATAGGGATGGATTGATCGAGGATGTGTGTAGGATCAATGGGACCGAAGTCATGACCTTGAATAGGGAGGGAAGAAACTTGATTATATTCAGGAAGCAATTCTTGGCATACCCCTTTTTGCACACTCCTAGGCATGGATGCATTAGATTCACCCTCGATTTCAATGTCTCCATTATCAATTAAATTTTGGATATAATCCCTAAATGGGTGACATCAATTAATAGAATGCCTGAGGACTTTATGATATATACAAAATCATTTGGCTTGATACCACGAGGGCACATGTTTAGACAAATCTAGAAGTCTTGTTTTTGCGTAGACAATCATGTATATAGACCTTAATTTCCAAAATAGGGTTTCCATGGATATTGGGAGAGGGGTATATATCTTGACTATGGTGTTAGATTTAGGAGTGTAAGCACATGATGGTGATGTCAAAATATGGAGAGATGATGAGGTTGACAAGTTAGGCTTCCTTTGCTAGTAGGATGGGGGATTAGTGATGGAATATAACTGGTAAATAGAGGATTTGATTGTGAATGTGTGTGAATTGGAGGTAAGGTTAACTAAATGGAGTCAAGGTTTGTGGGAGGTTGGACATCCATCTCAAGGATCCACAAGAGGATTGCCTCCTTGTTTTCATTAATATACTTATTAAACAAGGAAATTTTTGGATTGGGAAGGTCATGACTAGGACTAGGACTAGGACTAGTGGATGGTGGACTAGAATGGGATGGGGATGAGGGTTGATGAGGTACTTATTTCATTGGTGATCTTAGCCTTAGGGGCTCAAAATCATCAGGAAGGTGGGCACCCATCTCCAATAGTCGTAAGAGGACTTCGTCTTTATTGGTCAAGATGTAATGATTGAATATGGTGACCTTATCACTTGTATATGAAGGGATGTGAAATTATGAATATTAAAGGATAGGGGGGTGAACCATGGTGAACCAAAATGTGAGTTAGGTGTGGATGGGGATTATGGATGGGACATTACTTTAGGCTTAATGGGGTCAAGGCTAAAAGGTAGGCGGTCACCCATTTCTACGGCCCATAAAAGGATCTTATCCTTGTTGGCAAATAGGTATTGATCCACAAGGATAGGGTCCAAATCCATGGGGATGTATGATAAAATATGGATGATGAAGGGGGTAAATGTGAAAGTAGACTAATTATTGGATAAAAATATGATCTTTGAACAAAGTAAGTCCGAATGATTGAACTAGTATGATAGGTGATGGTGAGGACGAGATAGACTCAATGGATATGATATAATACTATGATCAGATTTCAAAATGATAGTGCAATAGGTACTAACAATATATCGATAATGCCTAATTTTCAAGCTAGCAAGAGGATTAATATTTGCTAGTGCCTAAATTCAAACTAGAAAGACGATGATTGGATGGGTTCTAGTTATGAATAGGCAAGACGATTAGATTAGAGATGACTGGATTGATGATGATTAGATGCTAGATTGAAACTAAAACAGTGATAGGTTGATAACAGGGTATTGACTAAGTATGATATATGATAAGATGATAGTGTACTAGGACGATATGTAAGGACAAAAGGACTAGCTCGAGCCTTAGACCAATTTGATCAAGGTGGGATGGGATAGGATTATGTGATGAAGGATAGATGGAGGGATAAAAGATTATGGGATTTAAGATTTGATGGTGGTGATGCATTGATGGTGAGTATGATTTGGATAAGTGTGTGACCTAAAGAGCCAACTAGGTATGTTGTGGGACTAGATGTGGATGAAAAAGGTTTGATAAGATGAGGGTGAAATATGACACAATAAAGAAATAAGAGGATGTCAAAACTAGATTAAGATATGTACAAGATTAAGGATGTACAAGATATGATGAAGGATGGATGTACAAGATGACTAAGACTATATAGGATACATAAAATGATGATATATAATGCCTAGATAGTTGTGTATAGGTCTGGGTGAAAGACTGACTTGGCTCACAAACAATATGGGTTTAGCACAACACTCACCAAATCAAGCAAACCACAAACCTAAGATTAGTAAATTAAATGGGAGTGTAACTTGATGACTACACCATATAATGACTTTGTGGGTGAGGATATAGGATGGTGATCCGTTATAGAATATCTCAAACCTCTTGTTGGAAATATTGTCATTGATGTCAAAGGTTTAGTATTATTGGTGATAAAGGCCCCATTGCATTTAATGTTGTTTATCTTGGCTAATATGAGTTAATATTTATTTAATATTAACGAATATATTTTTGGTTGCATATGAGACAAAATAAGGGCCCATGGAAAAGTCGAAGAGTCACAGGCTAAAGACAAAAGAAGGATGGGACGCATTTTCCCATGAAGAGTCATCTTGGTGAATACCAAGAGTCACCAAGTGAAGACAAAAGAGTAAAGGGAGAATTTCTCATGAAGGGACACTTTGAGGAATACGAAAAGTCACCAAAGATAAGGACAAAAGTGGGACGTTTTTGGTCATGAAGGGTCACCACATGACTTTTCAAATGCTTGGATATGAAGGGTCATCCAAGATTGGCGCCATTTTCCATGAGGATTGAAAGGTCACAAAGGGGGAAGGCCAAAGGTCATTTGGAAAGCTATAAATAAAGGCTTGAGTAGCCATTTGTAATGTGTGAGTGTGAGGTTGATTTTGATATTGTAATATCTAGCTTAGAAGAGCAATTGTGAGAGATGAATATGATTTGTATTTGTTATATCTAGCTTAGAAGAGCAAAGGTGAGAGAGAGGAAGGAGATGTTGTATTGATTTATCAATTGTTGAGATAGCAACATTGAGAGATAGGTGTGTGGTATACACAAAGGGGTTGGTGCTCCTATGGGTTGGTGCTCATGAATTGTTGCTGAGTTGGTGCTTGGCAAAGGGGTTGGTGCTCACGAATAGGTGCTGGGTTGGTGCTTGGCAAAGGGGTTTGAAGCTCATGTGGGTTGGTGCTCACGAATTGTAGCTGAGGTTTGTACTTGGCAAAGGGGTATGGTGCTCCTGTGGGGTTGTTCTCATGAATATATTTGAGATTGATTCTCCGTGGTTTTTCCCACATTGGGTTTCCACATTATATCTGGTGTCTCTCTCTATCTTGTGTGGATGTTTATTTTTTGATTTTTATTGCATATCTTGAATGTTTGATTAAGTGGAATTTGGTTAAAGGAAAGATTTATAAGATATATAATATATTGATTCACCCCCCCTCTCAATATATTCCGTGCTTAACAATTGGTATCAGAGCAAGGTCCTTCAGAAAGGGTTTAACAGCTTGAAGGTAGATCAAAGAAAAGCATACGATGGCCAAGCAGCTAAAGAAGGAGAATTAAGAGTTAAAATCTATGGTTGAGGCTCTCAAGGAAAAGGTGTGTATCTTGGATTCTAAGTTGGCTATAGAAGTAAAAGAAAATAAGATATTTATTCGGGATCTTAAGAATCAGTTAGAGGTTACAACTTCAATTTTAACATCAAAAGAAGAAGAGTGTAATCATTTGAAGGATGAGTTAGGTTATTTAAAGGATAATCATGAGAAGCTTATAATCAAGGTTGAGAAAGATCATGAAATATTGGTCCAAGGAAAGAAGGATGCAGGTTTTGCAGGCAAATCAAAGAAGCCAATCAGGGAGCCCAATGCTTTCAAGTTTTCAAATTCTTTTCATGGCCGTTGTTTTGTTTGTCATCATGTTGGTCATAGGGCAAGAGATTGCATGAGGAGAAGAAATGAGTCAAAGGGAGATCACAGTCACATTCAAGAAAAAGGTATGAGAAATATTGTTTGCTTTTGTTGTCATGAGGTTGCCCATATTGCTAGATTATGCCAAAATAAAGTAAAGAGATATTCAAAGTATGTCAAAGGTTACAGAGCCCCTAAAAGATATGAGAAGAGTCAAACTAAGGTTTGGAGACCTAAAATAGTAAGGGTTGATCAAGTTGAGTTCAAGAATGAAAATTAATTACTTGTTATAGTAGATAAAGAATTAGATAAAAAGGATTGTGCAGAATCTCTTGTTATATTTAAGCATGAGCTTTGTCAAGATAAGATAGTTGCAAAAGTTGAGAAAAATAAAAATCATAAATGATAAGGTTAGTAGGTCAAAAAGGTTAGACATGCTTAAACGGATTCTAAAAGAAAAACACAAAAAGATCAAGGAAGAAACAGAGGAGATGTGGGAATCTCCTGAGATTTATTTCTAGAACCCTATTGTGTGGGGTGTTTCTTATAGGCTTCAAGGAGACATTTTTAATAAAAATTGAAGCATGGTGGATGTTATTGGGTCTTGGATATGTTGCATGACAAGAAAGTGAGTTGGCAGATTAATTTGTATATCTTTTGAGGGAATAGTTTTTTTTAAAGAAAATTTTGCATCAGTTTTAAGGTTTGAGGCTATTAGAATGATTATTGCATATGCAATGTTTTAAATGATTATGTTCATAAGATATTGGAATGTTGAAAAGAGCTAACTATTTCAAAAAGAAGGAAAAGGATACTCATGCAGATTCAATCAAGAAGGATCAAAGTTTCAAAGCTCCATTCATCAGGAAGAAGGTTCAGTTGTGTTCATGGCAGAGGAAACAACTTGAAGATTCTATGTTGGTGCAAACAGCTTTGCATGTAAGAGATAAAGATCAGCCATGGTTCGTTGATAGCAGATGTTTGAGGCATATGACAGGAGATAAGATTAAAGAAGATTAATGGTGGTACAGTGAGATTCGAAGATAAAACTACTGCCAGGATAGCCAAAAAAGGTACTTTATTTTTGGATAATGGTAGAACCAAGACTAAGAATGTTTTATAAGCATAATCTATTGAGTGTAAGGAAAATATGTGATCAAGGATACACCTTAAAGTTTCATGCAAAAGGTTGTGAGGTTGTAGAAGAAAATATTCAAATGAGTTGATTGCAGATTCTCAAAGGATAGGTAAAATTAGATATCTTCTCAAAGATCAGCAAGAGGAGTTAGGAGTAGTTTCTATTACTTCCTACCATTGATGTTTAGCATCAAGTGAGGGGGAGCTAAGTGTTAGCTCCAGGTAGGCCCTTTGCCATTGATGTCAAAGGAGGAGAATAACAAGTACAGGTACATGTGCAAAAAATAGGTACAGGGAACAGGTACAGGTTGCTATAGTAAGGGGGAGTTACTGTATGTTTTCAGATGACGGTATGTGCAGGTGACAGGATGTGGCAGTTTCAGGATTGAGGTTGCCATCAATGACAAAGGGGAAGATTGTTGGAAATATTGTCATTGATGTCAAAGGTTTAGTATTATTGGTGATAAAGGCCCCATTGCATTTAATGTTGTTTATCTTGGCTAATATGAGTTAATATTTATTTAATATTAACGAATATATTTTTGGTTGTATACGAGACAAAATAAGGGCCCATGGAGAAGTCGAAGAGTCACGGGATAAAGACAAAAGAAGGATGGGACGCATTTTCCCATGAAGAGTCATCTTGGGGAATACCAAGAGTCACCAAGTGAAGACAAAAGAGTAAAGGGCGAATTTTTCATGAAGGGACACTTTGAGGAATACGAAAAGTCACCAAAGATAAAGACAAAAGTGGGAAAGACATTTTTGGTCATGAAGGGTCACAACATGACTTTTCAAATGCTTGGATATGAAGGGTCATCCAAGATTGGTGCCATTTTCCATGAGGATTGAAAGGTCACAAAGGGGGAAGGCCAAAGGTCATTTGGAAAGCTATAAATAAAGGCTTGAGTAGCCATTTGTAATGTGTGAGTGTGAGGTTGATTTTGATATTGTAATATCTAACTTAGAAAAGCAATTGTGAGAGATGAAAATGATTTGTATTTGTTATATCTAGCTTAGAAGATCAAATGTGAGAGAGAGGAAGGAGATGTTGTATTGATCTATCAATTGTTGAGATAGCAACATTGAGAGATAGGTGTGTGGTATACACAAAGGGGTTGGTGCTCCTGTGGGTTGGTGCTCACGAATAGGTGCTGGGTTGGTGCTCAGCAAAGGGGTTTGAAGCTCCTGTGGGTTGGTGCTCACGAATTATAGCTGAGGTTTGTACTTGGCAAAGGGGTATGGTGCTCCTGTGGAGTTGTTCTCACGAATATATTTGAGATTGATTCTCTGTGGTTTTTCCCACATTGGGTTTCCACGTTATATCTGGTGTCTCTCTCGATCTTGTGTGGATGTTTATTGTTTGAGTTTTATTGCATATCTTGAATGTTTGATTAAGTGGAATTTGGTTAAAGGAAAGATTTATAATATATATAATATACTGATTCACCCCCCCCCTCTCAGTATATTCCGTGCTTAACACCTCTCAACCCCATTTTTACATGATAGTCACTTGAGAGCTGACTCTGGTAGCAAGTCGTCTATTACAGTTGTAAGGTCTTAAGCTAGGCTGAACGGGCTCTCTAAGGGAATCCCTAATATATGCTAGATATGATGGGGCCCAAGTTTATGTAGGGTGTTGTCGAATGTCTGGTTCATAGAATAAATTCTTCCCTTTCACAGATGACCTGTATGGGGTTAACCGCTTAGTCTAACGATAGTTATCCCTGATATTTATAATCCACCAGAACATGGAACGTGGATTAGTGCATGGTGGTGAAATCCATGATCACTATCCCCCTAAGACTATGGAAAGTGCATGGGTGTCCATTCTATATCATGTTTCCCCTAGAAAATAAAAACAAGAGGATTTATTAGTGGTTTTAGATCATCTAAGAATTGTCGTAAAGACGCAAGGAGGAGAGCATATACCACTGCAGCCTTCGAGTGACCAACAAACATACCAAAAAGATATTAATGAATTGATTAATTAGATGTGAGATATATACAAGATGCAAGAATATACAACACAATTTAAACAAGATGATTAAAACGATTAAATGATTTTCAAAATACCAAAATGTCTTGGATAGGTGACCTATAAGAAAATGATTAGTAGTTTGATTGGCACTCGTGAAAGGGCAACCTGCAAGACATGATGTTAGACAAAATATTTGACCTGCAAAAAAATAGGTTAATAAGTCAAAATATCCATTAGATTTACCCTTATAAGAAACACAATGTTAATTTAATAGGCCTTAAAAAACCACTAAAAAAATTATGGTTTGGCTCTATAACTTCTTTGGGTGACAGGGCCATGATGCGGGGGTCTGGGGGTGACAACCCCTAGCGGGGTCAAGGGGAAATGCCCTTTGTAGGATTAAGGGGCAACACTCCTTATGGGGTCAAGGGGTAGAGCCCCTTCCAGGGTTTAGGGGCAGTGCTAAAGGCAATTTAGGCCTTGCAGGATGCTTGGAATGACCTAAAATTCATTACAAATGACACTAAAAATGCACTCAAAAAATATAATTTTGAAAGCAAAAATGAAGAGCAAAATCATAACTTCAGAGGACAAAACCGTAAATACATAGTCAGACTAATGCAATATCGTGACTAGAAAGTGCAATATCATGACTTTTATGCAATATCGCGATTACAAAGTTTTGAGTTTACAAAAAGTGTCTAACCGCTAGCAGTTACCACACATTTTTATGCAAAACCATAAGATTTAAGGTAATATCACACTTTTTATTGCAAAATCATGATTTTACAATTAACAATTTTATAACATGGTGAAAAATGATTAAGATTCTACAATTTAGACTCAAAATAGGACAAAAGGATGTGATAAAAGATATACAGGGATAAAATATATATAGAGACCAAATTCATGCATAAAAGATTAAACAGGTGCTTGTTATGTGTTTAGATCAATTATAATTTGAGTAAGACACAATCACTTATTTACAGACAAAACCGCTTCAATTATGCAAAATTGTAATTTCATGTTATGCGATGTTACAATAGGAGCGAAAAGGGGTTGTTTGATCTAGAGATTTAATGGCAATATGGACTGCTCCTCTGCTCCTACAAATAGAATGCAAATTCCTACTCGTGCAAGATAGAAATAGTCTATATAGGCCTACAAAAGATGAATATTCATGCAAAAAGTATTTATGTTTGATGAAACAATATATCTTGCAAAACTACACGTTATAGGATAAAACCACTGATTTATATATAAAATAACTAGTTACAAATTAGCAATAATATAAAAGATCCAAAAACCTGTCAAAAGGTAAATGATTAGCGATTAAGATAATATCACATACTTTTAGGCAAAACTGTGACTTTATAGATAAAATTGTGACTTGCAAAGTCACAATTTTATGGAAAAGTGGAACCCCATAAAAAGTGTTAGCCACTAGCGGTTAAGATTTGGTGGTTAGTGCAAAATCGTAACTCCTGAGGACAATACCGTGACTGCAAATCAATGGTTTTGCACAACAAAATTGTAATTCACCTAGGCATGATAATTTGACAAACTCTGGTGCTTGTTCCTCCACCAGTCAACCCTACAAGCTACGAAAACATATCTAGCATGCAAATAGGTTAAATTAAGAGGGGATCTCCCACCATAGTCACCAAAATGTAGATGAAATTTTGAGCTATATGGATTTGATTGTGCAATTACCTCAAAACACCCAAACTGTTAAACTACCCAATAGGAGAGAATATGGAAGCACATTAGAATAGATGAAAAAACTCTTACCGATTCCTTGCTTCAGCTAGCCTCCCTCCAAGATCTTCAAACTGATTTAACTTGTAAACTGCAAGGATTAGACTCAAAATTTTGACATAATGATGGCTTGATTCATGGATTATGGATTTATAGATTGTTTGATTGGCATGGATTCATGGATTCAATCATGGATTTGCTAGATGGTTTCAATGGAGGAGTAGCTTTTATAAAGAAGCCAAGGAGGGAAGATCTATGGCTCATATTCAAAGTTGACCCATGAAGATCAAGGGTGGAGGAATTTTCAAGGAATTAAAAATTCCTTGGAAGCCTCTAGAATAGAGGCTTCTAGAGAGGAGGGTCCAAGTTAGAGAAGGTTCTAAAATTGGAGAATTCTAAAATTTCCTTAAGAATTAATTAGGATTGTGAGGGATAAACATAGGGATTAGGTGGGTGATTAGGGATTAGGGGTGTAGGAGAGCCTAGGAGTAGGCTAGTGTAGGTGGATAGGTGGGCCGTGGGAATTTTAAATTCTCAAATAATGGATAAGTGAGATTATGATAAGATAAGCCACGATTTAGGAGAATTAATGGATTGGTGGGATTAACATAAGGTTAGTGAATGAAGAATAATGAAGGGGGGTGTTAGATAAATAATTAGAAGGGGTGAATGGGATAAATTAGTAGGATTAATTAGAATAATAAAGGTGAGTGAATTTAAGTGCATACAAAAGCATTTGAAGTGGTACATTAAAACATTATGCTTCTATTGAATTTTTAGTAAGAGATACAAATGACTCTTGCCTTAACGACCTTTATATCAAAAATTCAACGAAATATGGTCTTTTTCATTCACTGCTCACACTTGGGGTAGGAGATTTTAAGTTATACGAGGTTCTATTCTCAAGCCCAAGTTTGCTCATTTTATTTGGTGTTTACTTTATCAAGTATTATATTTGCAAAGCTACATTGGCACTTTTTCATCCCAAATGTGATTTCTATGGCTAAATTGAAATAGCTAAGCATTTGTTTTGGCTCTGCATTAAAGCTCAACTAACATGCGTATGAATTCATGACTTTTTCATACCCTTTCAGTCAAAACCTTTCATTTAGAAGAATATTATCTTGGGCCAAAATTTATACAAATTTGGCATAATTTTCGAGTGGAACATATCTTTTTCTATCTCAAAAGAAAGACATGTCACTTTTTTTTGTTAAATTTAAAGTTGAGAAGCAATTTTCTATTTATAATGAGGCTACAGTGATATCGAATATATTTATGCATATTCAAGTGCAAGCCAACAAGATTGCATTAGACATGGCCCATTTCTAAACTTTGCTAGATCATTGGGTAATGCTCCATACATAGATGCTTGTGTGCATCCCTCTTCAACTCTAAGGGATAAAACTCTGCAAGGGGCCACTATCAAAGTTGCACTTGGTGACACCCTCACAATCATATATGTCAGTTTTTGCTTCAAAGGCACTCACTTTGTGGTGGTTGGGCTTGTCCTCCCATTACGACAAGTTCATGTGTTTGACCTTGACCATCTCTCCTTACATGACCTCTTTGAATGCTTGAATTTGAGATTTTAGTAAAATTATTGCGCCTACATGGCCTAGCCTATTAATATTAGGTGTATACGATAGTATAAATATCAAAGATTCCCTCAAAACTCATCCAAAAAAAGCTCAAAATCTGTTAACTATAAAACCCTTTGAAAAATTGAATGGAACGATAATAAAAGGAAAGGGAAGAACAAAATAGACAAAACCACGAGTTAACATAGCACTTGACACGCATTGGGTGATGGAGTTTATGTTTGTGGTGTTAACCTATTTTTGAGTCGGACAACAACAACTTTGATAAGACGCGAAAAATGTCAATTAATTGGAGCTCCTTTTCCTATCGATCTAGACAGAACACACATAACCCCATGATAACATAAAAGTAATTAATAAAAAAATAATACACACTGATTAAAAGTCAAAATTTGAAGACGAGGATCACGTTTTAAACAATTTTGATGGTGTGGATATCTCTTACTCATAATTATTTAACCAAAAAAACACATTAATTTAAATGTATGCTTACTTAATATTGTAAATCTACTATATATTTATTTCTAAAAAATATACAAAAATATTAACATTCTATATAATTCAATGATTTTATGTAATATCTTCAAACATACTATTTTTAAAAAAACAAAAAAACTACCAAATATGAAGTAGAGTGCACGAGATACCTCCTTACTTTCATTACTTTAAAAAAAAAAAAAAATTGAAAGAAGTTAATTTTTTTAATGTTTTCCTAAACTTTTTTAAATTAGCATAATAAACTTTACAGCATGGTCCCATGCCGCTCGCTTTTTTCCCGGGAGGAGGGGGACGGGTTTTATCTTTTAACAGAAAATACTGAGTGTACCTAACCTTAAAATGACAGGTCGCCATTGACAACACCGCTCAACCATGTATCTTTTACCCGAAAATACCCTCGCATGCCCAACCTGAAAATGACAGGTCCCATTGACAAGCTGGACAGGTCCCACATATCATATCTAAGCAATGCATTGCATTGAATGATAAGCAAAATGTTCAAATAAACAAATGACTGTATCCCGTAGGAATTACGAATTCTGGATTTGTGGGTGATCTCATATTCCATTCCGAAGTTAATTTTTCACTTTATTCATGATTCACGCAACACCCAGTTGGGTGTTGTCGCTTTCCGAGTCATTCCGAAGTTACTTTTTGACTTTATTCATGATTCACGCAACACCCAGTTGGGTGTTGTCGCTTTCTGAGTCCTGTCTCATTTATCGAAAGTTTTCATTATTTTCTGAGTACTGTCTGTCGTATTTACAATTTGTCTGATCTGCTTGACCAATGTAGCCTATCAATAAATACCCCCCCGCCCCCCCACAATTGTATTTTTAATGGATTGCAAGGCTTATCTTCTCTTAGATTTGTCTGAGAAAAGTCTCAAGCGCAATCCCAACATTGTTCCCTTGTTTTAGAATGGCAGGAGGAGAAGAATTGAAGAATAACAAGGCGTTGAGGTTGTATTGCACTGTACAAAACTACGAATGGGGGAGGCATGGAGTTGCAGGGGAAGTTGGGAGGCTTTATTCCCTCATCTCCAAATCTCTCCCAGAAGAAGATAAGCCCTATGCTGAGCTGTGGATGGGCACCCATGATTCTGGCCACAGCCTTGTCGAAGAAAATAATGAGAAAATGGGCTTGAAGAGTTGGTTGCAGGAGCACCCTGAAGCACTCGGGGATAAGGTGCTGGAACGGTGGGGAATTGATCTGCCCTTTCTCTTTAAGGTACAATCTTTTTCATTTTTCATTTTTTTTCATTTGGAGCTTTGAGATACGTAACATGCTTTTGTTTTGTGAAGAGTTTTCTGGAATCAGCTGTGTAGAAATAATTTGGCGCAATGAAAAGAATGAAACTAATGTTTTTTTTCCCTTACTGGAATAGCTGCGTAGAAATAATATAATTTGGTTACACATTTCTGGTCTCTCTACAGACCCATCATCAGGGAAAGGATTGAGACCAATGTTTTTGTTTCTTTCTAGTTTTTCACTATATTATGTTTTTTTACACTTATGCTTTCTGTTTTTGTTTCTCTGTTCTGGGAATTCAATAGACACTCTTATTGATTGGTGCTTTTCTGGAACCATGTACTTTCTTCGGTCCCTTTGGCCATTCTTAGGGAGTGTGGAAACTCATATGTGATTTAACACTAAACTGAATTGGACACAGAGGTTAGAATCTGTGTTTTATTTATTTATTATTGAAATCCTTTGCCAATCAGGCTTCCCAATTGGTGAATTTTCTTAAAATTTTCACCTGATTTTATTTAACTTTAAGATAAATTAGACCCAGATTTTAGATTCTTGTGTTTTTCTTTTTTCTACTAATGAGAACATTTGCCAATCAGATCGGCCAATTGGTGAGTTTTCAAAAAACAATTGCCTAATTTTATTTAAATAGTAAATTAAATTAGACCTAGAGCTTAGAATCCGTGTTTTCTTATTTATCTACTAATGAAAACATTTGCCAATCAGACTCATTTCAGTGGAAAGCGACAAGTTGGATTTAAAATTATGAAATGCAAATTTTAAATTATATAAATTATTTTCTTCTTAAAAGTACACTTGTTACGGCAATTTTGAAGTAAACGCAACTGCAACATTGTATACACATTCAAAGTGAGCAAAGTTTATGGAGATCCCAGTGCATTCGCATGAGAGAAGTCCGCAACTGTATGAAACAACCATGGGTACTTAATTTTCATCTTCTCCACAAACAAATCTTCTTCCACCTCGTTATATCTACAGTTCAGACATTTCAGATGTCGATCCCCTTCAGATACAATATTCACACCTTCATACAAAATAAACTATATTTGGAGAAAGCAAAAAACAATCTTGAACTCAAAAATCGGATGTATTTTAGGGAGAATTGCTGCTAAATTGCAGTCTTTTGCACTGTTTTTTCAATAATTACGAATTAGCAGTTTTTTTTGGTTGGAAGTTTTTTCAATAATTACGAAGTAGCAGTTTTTTTTGGTTGGAAGGATAAACATCCCCATACTTTTAGCATTCCGTTGGGATCAGGTGCAGTTTTTTTTGGTTGGAAGGCTAAACATCCTGATACTAAATAATCGACCTTCTTTGGCTTAGCATTAAGGACTGGGTGGTATCATTCCTTCAAATTTGCCAAATTTACTTGCAGAACTCAACCCAGTCTCATGCCTTTTTAGTAGCTTTGGGGATTTGTACCCTGGTGGATGGCGTGACATATGCACTTTGCCTTAATCTACACCAATTGGACTACAACCCTTTGGATCCAAGTAGCAGTTTTATTTTCAGTCTCCTGAAAAATTGTAAGAACAGATGGATACATAGATAGAGAGATTTCAATAATATTTATGAGACCAAAGTACTCAATGACCACTGGAATACAAAGCATCGCTGAATAAGAAGGGCACAAAATTTCATTTGCCATATGACACCGACTTCTTGCAAATTGTTCCTAATTTAAAAGAGTTTTCTAAGAGATAAATTAGGAGCACCCTTCATTAAGACCATTTTCTTACCTATCTTTCTATATTCCACAATCTCCATGACATATGTTTTCTGGTTACAACGTAGGCTTAGGCACTCAAATGATGCCATCTTGTTTACTCTCAAAACTTGTAAGGAGAGGGTTCTCTACGCCCTTGGTTGGCATTAGGAGTTGGAGGGCATAAACCAACCCATGTCGGCCGAGTGCCAAAAGCTTTTTGTTAGTTGTTGTTCCTGGGGTCCTTTTACCCTAACACCCTCTATTGTAATTGGGTGTATTCTCAAGTCCCATCGATCTAATTTTGGTCATTTGTGGTCATTAATATGATTTATTTCATCTTTCTTTCTCCCAATGTATGGGTTCATCAATGTTGGATCGACCATGGATAGGGTTCTTGAATGCATTGGTAGGAATTGGTGTAAAGGCAAAACTCAAGGTCACTGCCAACTTAGCCAGTATGCCTAATGAGATAATCTATGGGAATAAGGGGAATTTTCTAACCCTTAAGGTTTCAACCTCACGACCAAGCTCTGGGGAAAATTGTCATTGCCAATCCACCTGCACTTTGTTACCTTATTGTGGTATTGGGGTTTTAAACCCAACCATTTTTATACAATTGCACCATGATCCATTAGACAAAAACCCTTTGGATGCCCTGAGAGTGAGATCAATACATTACCATTACAGTGATTTTATGGCTGGTAGAAATTACATTAAAATAACAAGATTTGTGAAGAAACTCCTAGGTTAAAAAAGATAGTGTATGTAAAATTAACGGAGCATAGAATCTTGAAGAATTTATATGCATTGGAACACTTACATCTCTGTTAATGATGTCTTTGATCAAATTTGATAAAAAATGAAATACAATTATTTTTTGATTGAAACATGCAATATATTAATTTAAAAGAAACATAATACATGTTCGCTCAAAAACTGGGTGGTATGAGAGCACACCCCAAAACAAAATCATGCAACCACTGGGTGACAAAACGACCTGGGAATCAAAACCACAGTCAAACTAACACCACAGTGACATCATCCAAACAAGATAAAAGGACAACCAACCAACATTATGCAACAGGGGCCACTAGCCCCACAAAAGGAGGAGGAGGTGGCGGTGGGCTATTGGGCTTGTCTCCCTAGCCGCCTCCATGAGGGGGAAAAATATCAGGAATGTTCCACTTGTCGTCTTGCTGTTTTTCTTCTTCAGCTTCCTCAGTCTGCCTGTGGGGGGGGAGGAGAAATTGCAAGAGCCAGCCTAGAAAATTTCCTCTAAGCATCCTCCACATGGCGGCCTACAACTAGTGCGACCAGAATCATCCTGAGGCAAGGGTTGCCCACCAAACCCCCTAAAATGAGAAAATCTCTGATGGAGAGGAGGTGGAGGGGTGGAAAAGGTCGAGTAGCAGCGACACCTTCGTTGCTGGTGGCCATGTGCCCGCCACTCGTGTGCTATGTTTTGGTGGTCCCGAGGCTCCTCAGGGGTCACTCTGCTAATCGCGCATGGATCATTACCCCAACGGTCCATAAGAGTGCGAAGATGCTCGACCTCAAGGGCAACTTTATCCGCTTGCACTTGAATTTGCAGCATTACATTAAATAGAAGTCATTCTGTTAGCAATAGAAAAAACTTTGTCTAGGCAACCTTCATTAAATATAATTGCATCCCTGTCTTTCCAAAGAGTAAAAGAAATTTTAATTTAGAAAATATGCCATATTTGCTAATGTGTTGCAGGGAAGAGATCAAAATATCCTAAGAGGGTAATGGTCCAAGCAAAAGGCTCTAGCTTGAAGGCTGAAAGGCTTAAAAAGGGAAGAATCCATTGGCAAGCATCCTGAGCTCGAGCACAGGACCAAAAAATGTGCTTTAGAGACTCAAGATGGCCACAAGCAGGGTATCTAGAGAGGGAATCCCTATGTGAAGAAGCCTATTGCCCACAAGGAGACCTTGGTAGAGAATACACTCGGCAAATATGTCTTTTTTGGGTTCCACCACAGTAGACTAGACAGTTTGGAACCTCCTATTCCACAAGGAGGGAGAGTTGTTGGTGTTCCATCGTTTATTGAGCATCTCCCAAGGAGCATTGCTGGGAGATAGCTATTGATAACCAAGTCGGGGTTGATACCGAAGCACTGGAGTGGAAATAGTCCAATTCCTATCTTTCCACCATTTGAAAGTCCTCTTAACATCGGTTTTGTGTAAAGCATAATCAAGAATAGCCATCTGAATCTCAGAAATAGAGTCAATGCCCTTACCATTCAATCCGATTTTGGTTTTTAGCTTGGACCAACTAGCTAAGATCTAGAATGTTTATCAAAGATATCACCCATAACTTGAATACCTCTGCAAAAAAGTCGAAGGGCTTTGAGTCTGGGAAGTTCTGCCAAGGGTTTCTTATTTATGGTGATCATTGGAGACCACCAAATAGAGTGAGTATTGATAGAGAAACCGGTTTGAAAACCATCCTCTTTCCACCTTAGCCAGGGCTTAATAGTTTCCTAAGCCTTCCATATGCATTTGACCATAAAAGTACTTGTAATTTTTACTGGGGTTGGGGTAATGAACAGATTTTGGAACCTCAAATTCTGCCAAACATCCTTGCCAAAGGGACATCTAGAAGCAATATAGTTGCAGAGGAGAGTTTTCCAAGCCTCCTGCCCTTCTATAGCTCTAACAACCCACTTGGCACAGAGGTTGAGCCCCTGGTTAGCAATATTGATAAGACCCAACCCTCTAGCTTCTCTAGGCTAGGAGCAAATATCCCAAGCCACTTTGTGAAAGCCTTTATTGCCTTCAAAGTTGGCACAAATCTCTAAGTAGTTTTTCCAACTTCTTTTAGGCTGATTTGGAAGGAGCCCAACAAGAGGAGTAGTAGACATGGGTGTAGCCAGAGTGGAGTTTGGTAATCCGGCAGGATAACTTCTCTTCCAATTCGAGAATAACATAGTTCCCTAGATCCACTTGGGAGGCCTGAAAAGCAAAACAAATACCTAGGAATTTGAACATCTCTCCATGGGCAATCCACTTCCATTTGTAACCCTCAAGCCAACTAGGTAGAGGACCATAGGATCATCTGAAGCATTGCATTTTGGCCCATTGAATGTTAGAGCCAAAGGCCTGGCAAAAGCTTTGTAAGTATTCCATAGCTTTATGAACTTCTTCTTCTTCCTCTTGAAGAGTATGAAAGGAGTCATAAGCAAAATGCCCATTTATGAGCTGAATCTGGGGTGTCATGGGGAGACTGATTCCTTTGAAAAGACCTCTGGAAGCATAATCTCCTAGTAAATAGCCAAAACCCTTAACAACAAGAATATATAAGAAAGGGGCAAGAGGGCAACCCTGTCTGATAGAGCAAAAAAGACAAAAATTCTCAGATTGGTAGCCATTAACGGTGAGACAAGCAGAGGCATCTGGGAAGAGGGTTGACTAGTGTGAATGAACATAGGGCCAAACCCTAGAGCTTGTAACATGGCTAAAATAAAGGGCCATTCAATCCTATCATAAGCTTTTTTGAAGTCCATTTTGATGGATAGGGACCTTTGCTGAGAGACCTGAGCCCATTCCATCCCTTCCCACACCGCTATTATGTTGTCTAGAATATATCTTCCTTGATTGAAACCAATTTGCTCCGCCTTGACAATGAGGGGGAGGAGATACCTGATTCTGAGAGCCAAGGCTTTGGAAGTTATCTTGTAGGAGACATTCAGGAGAGTACTAGGTCTCTAGTTGGTGATAACTTAAGGATCCCCAGCTTTAGAGATGAACTTGATGTTACCTTGATTGATGATTTTGTCCAATGAACCCTTGGCCAGAGCTTCCAAGTAAATTTTGGGCATATCCGGTCCCACACAGTCCCAGAGGGTTTGATAAATCTCACAAGGGAAGCCATCAGTGCCTGGGGCTTTATCTCGAGCCACAAGCTTGGTGAAGGTCCTCAATAGAAAGGTGCTTAATTGTTTTTAATAACTGACAATATTGACATTTACATTTTTTGCTGTAAATAACTGGAAGAATTCAATTATAAAAGCCAAAAATGGATAAATTTGAAAACCGGCTAAATTGATTTTGAGCTGGCGAGGCTAACGGTTCAGCCCCTCAAGTATTACTCCACACTTATTAAGATGCCTGAGTTCAAAGTGCAGCTGTGGAGAAGTTCAGCTTGGCTGCAGACAAATTCTCCAGCAGGGGCAGTCCTGCTGATTACCTGATTACAGGAGGAATCGTTCCAACCCTGTAAAAGGTTAAATTTCTCCTCTGGGTACGTGTTGAGAGTGTTTTCCTTACGAATTAAGAAAAACTGTTTGTTGAGCCAGGCTTCATCAGTCCACAGACACAGTAAAAATACAGAGGTTTTGTAAGCTAGGGTATGATCCATACGGTGCCAAGCCTAAAACTCTATGTAAAATGCTGAGTACAAACAGCAGCCCAAAATACCATAGAGCAAAGCTTAAAACATGGTACTCTGTTTCTAATTAAATATTTATCATGGACAATTCTGCCTTCAGAAATTGACAGTCTAACCAGATTCATTCTTAGAGTTCGAGTCAGTACTGAAGTATGCTATAATTCATGTCAAAGAGGAATTAAACCAATTCAGATTTGAATCATCTCATTCGAGTGGAAATTGACATGTATGAAATACAAATTATTTTATTCTTAAAAGTACACTTGAAGCAAAAGCAACTGCAACATTGTATACACATTCAAACTGAGCTAAGTTCAAGGTGACATCAGTGCATTCGTAGGAGACACTTCTTTAACTTTATGAAATAACCATGGATATTAAATTTTCATCTTCTTCACATATCAATTTATCCTCCCAACCCTCAATAGTAGCTCAATGGCATAATCATTTGGACCATGTTGTCCAAGCTTGGTTTTTTGTTTATCAAGAACCCTTTCCTCTGTGGTTCTATGATCTATCACTGCTTTGACCCATCCCCTGAATTATAACTCAGAGATCCAAAAGCCATCAGGGTTCTAAAGATTATGGATACCATGATAATGAAATAACTCAGAAGCTCTATGTAAGCTGGGGCTTTGCTACTCAACTCATATTTTTTTATCTTTGTGCCTCATTTTCCTTCTCATGGGCCTTGTGGAATGCTGAGAACCATACCATCTGATGAGGCCAAGAAATGGCACTCATCTCACATGTCAATGTCATAAAAATCCCTTCCATTTGGCCATTGTTAGAGCCTTCGCCTATGCATTTGTCCATAAACTCTATTTATATTGCATATATTTATTGTTATGGTTTAAAGAATATGATTTCTAGATAAAATTGTATGGTTTAAGGAATTTGTCATTTGGTATTACTAATGCATTGTAAATGAAGAATGCAAAATGTACTTCTTGCAAGGTGTTGACACCTTCAATTATAAAGGAGAAAAGATCCATTGAGTTTGTCGACAGCCTGTAGCCACTGTATATGGGCACCCGTAGTCACTACGGTATTTTTAGGTACCTACAACTACTACTGTAGGTGACTATTTACTAGCTGTGAACAGTTAAGGCTAATTGTCACCATCCAAAGCACTCCTAACCGACTCAACAAAGTGTGGAAGGTAGTTCTTATAGGCTGGAAGACGTTACAACTACTTTGTAACAACTTCATTCTCATTGGACCATTGCATTTCGATTTCTTCCACATGGTTGCAACATCTTATTCTCTCAAACTTTATTCTGATTTCTTTTTTGTTTTAGCTTAATTCGATTTTATGGTTGTAACCCCTTGGATTTCGAATCAGCTAATAATACCCTACCTGCTCTATATGTGTATGTTAGGTATTTAGGGCCCAAATCCAAATTTTTGTGGTGTTGGGGTAGTTCAACAATAGTGAAACTAAGTTTACTAGATAGAAATGGGGAAGCAAAGAGTTGCAATGAAAATACACTAATTCAAGGGCTAGGCGTATCAAGTGAGGAAAACAAGGGGGGAGGAAAAGGCATGACTTAGTGACTTGAGGTGGAGAAATAGATTTTGTACAAGCCATGGTGAGTATGGTGGAGGTTGGAAGTGCATAGTTGGTCAGAGATGTAAGACTCATGTAACTGATTGAATGGATTTAGCTGACATGGAAGGGATGGGTATTCTCAAAATATGTACTGGTGGATAAGATGTAGAGGTAATCTGAGGAGATGAAATCACTAGGCTGAGAAGACTTAGTGACAATTGGTCTAAGCACTTGAGGAGACATCAACGCTAGGAAAATGGAATGATCATGATGAATGGGAAGATGCAGGATCAATACTCAATGCAACACCTATACCTATGAAAATATTTACGTTTATATCATCCAAAGGTTGGGAGTTGATGTGGCATCAAGTGCATCTTCCATTAACTCAAAACATGACTGAGTGGCTTCAAAATATCGAGTGGCATCAAAATATTGAGTGGATGAAATTTGTACGGAGTCACCATAATGGCATTGGTTTTCATTGTTCAATGAAGTAGAGGATATATTACACAAGCAAAATAGGAGCTCAAGAGAGAGAGGAGGATATTTATTGATTAAGTGAAGGGTACAGTGCAGGCTATTTGAAAAGTTATACAATGATTAGTGCAATCAAAAAACCCAGGAGGTATAAGATTTATTAAACAATTCCTCTGATTTGTATAATTAGAGGCACAACAAATTTCCCAAATGTGCCATAGGATCTATTGTTGCTTCTAGGCTACTAGTAGTTAGCTTGAGGTCGTGCCTAATGGAATCTTGCTTTCTAAGATATCTTCTTTCTCAATTACTCATCATCAGTGGAAGTCCTAT
Source organism: Torreya grandis (assembly GCA_037957365.1). Lineage (NCBI taxonomy): Eukaryota > Viridiplantae > Streptophyta > Pinopsida > Cupressales > Taxaceae > Torreya > Torreya grandis. Next base: position 1,009,524 of record JARHVA010000031.1, read on the forward strand.
ACACTTATTCATGGGATGGTTCGTGCCTATGCTCTAAATGTATCTTATTCTCGCGAGCCTTTGAGAATGCAACATAGTTATCAAATCCGGCTGGATCTGCACAAAATCTGCCCAGATTGGGATATTTTTGCCAGATTGGATAAGTTTGGTCCGGGTTGGCCCCCATTTTTTTGTAATTGATTAAAAATAAGTTTTCTGCAGAAATGACACGCAACAGCCTTATATATTATATAATATTAACATTCTATATTACATTATTAATTTTTTTCATTGTATTTGTCAGTTTTGCATATTTATAAAACTATGCTTATATATGTGTGTAAATATTGCAGACAGGATTTTTCTGAACCTTTTCAAGAATTCCAAAATTTCATATTTTTTGGCCCTCCCAAACGGATCAGGATTTCTGGACTTGGTAATTATGGAATGCGCATGCTTTCTCCATCTTGTTATGCGAATGTGTGGATTCCTTGGGAAGAATACAAATCTGAGAACACAATTCAATATGACATGTCCTAGCTATTTCTAGTGAGAATACAAATCTGCAGATTTTGAATGAGATGCATGCAGACTCCAGAAGAAATTTTGGCACAATGCAAAATTATTATTTGACAATCAGTTGTACTTCTGTTTTTTACATAAAAAAATTCTGAAGTTGATATAGGATGAAATCCAGATTTAGAAAGCTGGTCAATGAACTATTCTTTGATCCCTCATGCAGATTCTTAAAAGAAATGAACTGTTGCAATGCAGCTGCCTTATTTGAATAAGGCCACTGTTAACATATTTCCTAGGGATACCGAACAGCAAAACAAGGTTGTGTCACTTTCCATTCTAATGCAAACAAATGAATATCAACATGTAACAAGAAACTATTGTTTATAAACCCGGTTAAATGAAGAAATGTGGTGCCAATCAAATATATGTGTCTGTGAATGCCCCCTAACTGTCCTCAGTTCACTTGTTTCCGATGCAATTGTAATAGATTCCAACACAATGCTCAGTTACAGCTACTAAAAGACCCATGAAACAATCAAGTTCTGTGCAATTTCAGAAGCCATAAACTTATTTTCCTAAACAGGTCTAAGCATGCTTGAATCGGACTCAGCGCCCACTAAGTTCTTCATGGAAGTTACAGGGCCACATAAATATTCACCTTGAGCCAAATATTAAATAATCATAATTTGGATGAAAGGTCAGAAAATCCCTTAAAACACGAAAAGGCTCGGCAGTGTTCAAGCAGATCTCTAAAACCAAATGCATAGGTGCAAATGCCTGGAGCCACTCGTGATCCAGAACTGGGCATTGAACACCCTCAGTCAGTCAGAAAAGCTTGCTCTTTCTCATCATTTGCATCAAAGCGGCAAAGATGGTTGGGAATTGAGTGAACAGTTCAGTTCTACCTGTACAAAGAGTCTCCCAGATCTCGGATCCATCCAAGTACTCTTCACCTGGCGCAGGGTGGAGATGCATTCTCTCACATGATCATACTGACTCTCATTTTTTAGCAGCGCTGGGGGTATTACCATTAAACCAGACCCTATCTTCCCCATGCTGTAACTGATGGCCCTGTCTGCTATTTGTAAGGATAAAAGAAGAGACCAAGCTTATTGTTTTAATGTGCACTCTTGTGATTTTGAACTCCATTGTCACGTTCTTGACCTCACCATGTTGAGAAAAATGTCTACCATGTCTCTTACAGCTGATCATGTGTCCAACCAAATCAGTGCACCTTTGCCACCGTAGTCACAGTCTGTGTCAAAGTAAGAGCTTTGGAACAGGGTATGGACATCTATCCAAGCACAATGGAAATATGGTTGGTTTGGGTAACAATTAAAATTCGAATCACTATAGATATGGTTTCAGAGTCTTCATCCATTTATTGCGATCATTGTAGATGGTCTCAAAGTCTCCATTGGTTTAATGCTATTATTGTAGCAATCTTATGTGGGATGGGCTCCCTTGCTGCATGCAGCAGTAAGGCGGAAAAAATGCTTTTAAAAATCAATGTACCTCTAGGTGCTTTCATAGACAAGAAATTTTTATAAAGCTGAAACAAATGGATGGTTCCAATCTATGTTGTTTGGAAATGGAAATGAAAATATTTCCGAAACGGGGATTTTCAAAAACCTTTGATTTGGAAACATCATGGAAATGTCGGTACTATATATATATATATATATATATATAAAATACTCATTTTTAGTCTATAAAAGATAAAACACTTAAAAATATATAGTATTCATTCATTCATTCATTACTTCAAAGACAAAATGTGCATGCAAATCTAGAGTAAATCATCTAGATTGCCCTCAAAATCATGAATGCCACCCCGACTATTTTTCAACTTTATCAGTTATGGATGCTTTCTCTCACAGGAGCTCGCAGGTGCATTGAATCTCCTTGAGAGTATGCCTTAAGGGGTGCACAGGGAATGGGGTGGAATCGGCTTGTGGCACTTTGTGAGAGATGTTCTCATACTATTCTATCATACCTACATCCCTTCATGCAACCTTCATAGCTCTTATTACATCTCCTTGAAATCTTGAAACCCTGAAATATGGCCAAGTCTGAAACCCTGAAATCTGACTAAGTCTAAAATATGATAGGATTCTACAAAACCTAGAATTTGCATTATAGCTCCAAGAGGTCCGAAACAACTCGCAAACATCCTAAAAGCATATATGTAAATTATAACTTAAAAGTAAACTTATACTTAAATGTTTATTTTATATATATACTGTTCGGACTGGTCTTATAGGTTTTAGGTAACTTTTAGGGTTTTTATTTTATTATTTTATATATATATTTTAAAAAAAAATTGTTGACTTTTGATTTTTTTTGGCTCTCGAATCCCTTGGAAACGTTGAGAAGGTTTCGATCATGTGAGAATAGACTGTTTAGACTTATTTAATCCTTTTGTAAGATCACCAACTAACAACAAATGCAATCCCATGGCGGAATCAAATCCAAACTTCAAATATGATTTATTTTGATTTTGAAGTCCTCCAAAATGTGTTATATTTCATTGGATTTATAGACCAAAGCATACAAATGGTTTCAGAGTATTGGTTCTTTTAATTAAATAATAATCTCCATTGGTACTATTTCTACATGCACTCCATATTCTCATTAGGGAAATGCCTTTGGCGCAATTAATTTCAATTTGCTTTGAAATGAAATGAATCAGATTGCTCTCTTCTCCGCAGGATTATTCTTGGAGGTGACCTTTGAATTATGCACAAAACATAGGTCTTATTTATGGACAAGTATGCAACTAAATTAGCTGGACTTTAAACTTTACATGTGCGAAAGGCACCCAATTCAATTACCAGAAGTTTGCTATCAGGAATTCTGCAACTATGTAGCTTTTCTTTTACGTTATAGAAAGAATAAAAAATGGGTGCTTCAAAACAATGGAGAAAAGACGTAAAAGAAACGGGGATTGTTAGGGCTAGGAAATGACAAAATCTTGGGGTATATATCTATAGGAAACAGTATAACATTAATAAATTGCTAGGAGACATCATTGGAAATGGTAGGAAACACCTTTAGAAACTTCAGAATGAAAACTAAAATCAACATTGTCTGCTTCCCTCTGCTGGGAAACTTATTTTCCACTCAAGATTAAAGTTTTTGTAAGTATCCAACACCGTGAAATTTTTCCAAAGTGGGGAATGAGCAAACAGTCTCTGGGACACAGTTTATTGAATTCATAGGTTTTCTGAAACTTATTGGAAAACTCATATGGGCTGGTTTGAAAAATATTGACCAAAACTTTACAATTTCCGAATCTTGTTGGAAAATAAATTGCTTTGAGAGTCTCTAAAGTGCACCCTAGCATTTCCTGAACAAACTAGCACATAAACCTGGAAACAATACATTTTCAGACTACAAATCACAAAAATAGTGGTTTTATGGAATGAAATAAAAGTAATACCGTGTGAAAAATTATGCTGTCTACCAACTATATTTTCTGAACAGTTTAAAATCCAGACACTGTATCTACAGTTTTTTAAAGTGCTTTATAAGTGATTAAGGCAGAATATCCTGTGTGACTTTCTGGAGAGCCATGTCTTTGGGCCAACATTTACTGCAGACATCCTGGTTGTTATGTTGGTCTTTAAGGTTACCATTTTTACGGTCTTGAACCTCTACTGCAGGAAGCCTGCACTGATTGTTACACTAGCGCTACTGTATTTGTGGTTTCTGTATGCATAACCCTCATGGATCCATCACCTTACGGGGATGTGTCTTAATGAGTTTCATGGCTCTTACCAATCTAGTTAGTCAGTCATTAAACGCTTGATCAAGTGGTAAAGGTAAAATTCATTGGCTTATCGTATGTTTTATCTTAAGATATTTAAATGGAATGCTACTATGATTGAAAGTTGGTCCATATATCGCAAAGGAACATGATTAAGATCATCGACATATCTCTTTACTTTGTTTTTGTCTCTGTCAGTATAGGAGTCAGATTCTTCTAGATGAAAATCAAAGATAGCTATATTGATTTTTTAAAAGAAGAGAAGTGATTGATGATGTTTTATTAGATCAGTCACTGGCCAATTTATCTGTACCTTGCATTCTTGATTATTTATGTGTTCTGGTTATTATGTGGACCTAGGTAAACAGACTTCTAAATTTGTACAATTCATCTAGGTTCTTTCAGTGGGGAAAGCTTTGTCCATACAAGCACATCCAGACAAGGATCTAGCTCGGATCTTGCATGAGGCTCAACCAAAGGTTTATAAGGACTCTAATCATAAGCCTGAGATGGCTTTGGCTCTCACCGAGTTCGAGGCTTTGTGTGGATTTGTCAGTGCATGGGTAATTCATATTTCCTTGTATTGGTTTTTTAAGCATTTTTCGATGAATTCATTCTTTTATATGGTTTGATTGCCACAAATTGCCCTCTCTGGTTTTTATAGAAAGGAAAAAAAAATGACATGAAAAGTCTTTCCCAGGAAAATCGGAGAACAAAAAATTGACAGGGTCATTTTGGACAGAGCACTTAAATTACTTAGAATGTGCGAACATTTTTAAGTTAGTCAGAATCCGACTTAGTAAATATTTTAATCTTGTATTATAGTCTCCTACATGTTTCTGAAAGATTTTACACTAAAATCGAGCTGTTATCCTAGAGAGTATGTGAATGAAAGGCTGAACATACCCTCCAAATCCTGTGCAGACAAGCGGATTCTTAGCCTGCATCAGAATTCTTTGCTTACTTGACGTAAATAATCTGATCTAATGCACAGCTTCATGATATTTGTTGTTTCTTGTTCACTTCCACATAGTCTGTTAAACAAACTAGAATTTTGCTGAGATCTCCCTTGCAGCAACCATTACTAACTGATCATTTTTCTCACTTTTCAATTATATTCTTTTAGGTAGTTTGTCGTGACATGTATCGGCATACTCGTTGAAGGTGTACTTGTCAATGTTGAGTATTTGGTCTGTGTTGTGTTTATTTCATCATCTATGCTGCCTGATTATTCTAATTCTGCAGAATCTGCTACCAAATTTCTTCCACTGCTGTTTAGTAAAATTTCAAACCCCAAATCGGACTTACACTCTTCACACTGTGTTCTCCGTGTGTAATTTGGACCATTCCTTTAAGATCATTTCTTCCACGTTTATTTTTTCTTCCTATTGTTTCATGAACTCTCCTACTAATCTATTACTTTTCTTTCTTAGTGAGTGCAGGAAGTTTCTAAATATGTCAATTGACTTAAAATACAAATGGACATATCAATACCTGGTATTTCTTGCTCTTTACTAGTTAAGGTACTTCTCTGTGGGAACTGGGAACACAGTTCTTCTTTGTCTTTTGCCTGAAGGTGCTAGAGACATGTTAAGAGATTCTTTCATCTAGATTTTAAAAAAATGGCTCTTCATGCTCTTCAAGAAAAACCTCTCAGTCCGCATCCGCTGTTTGCTTTGTGTGTACAATCTTCTGAAATTGCAGGTCAGTCTCATCGTTATTCTCTTCCTATATGAGCAGTTCTCATTGTTATTCAGATTTTTGGTCTAATTCCATCTCCTTAATTTGCATTTTGCAAGTCTCCATCCTTGCCTGTCATTCCTTCATTGTTGACAACCCCCTAGTCATTGATCTCTTCAACAATATTCTTTCCCTACCCATTTTGTAATTCACCTGATGCAGCCTCTTGTCAAATATTGTTCATTTCTCTGCTAACACTGTCACTTTTTCTGTATTGACACGATCTTCTATTCCATGTTTCTAAGACCTTATTCCTCTACCTGTGTTCATTATCTCCAAAAGTTTTGAATACCCTCCTCTCATATTAATATTTTTCCATTGTTTGTCCACTTCTTCTATCTTCTTCCCTTCTTCGACATACCCATTAATGGGCTTATATATCCCTTCAATATCAATGCTTAACCTGTTCATGGAGCTTTCTTCATTCTCACGTCTTCTTCTTCTTTTGATATTTATTTCTATCATGTCCTCCTCTAGGTGTGCTTAGGGCTCATATAGTTAAATGTTAACCTTCAGATGCCCATCTTCACTCTTTTTTCTCTATTATTTGGAATCAACGCCTCCCTCACTTGACCATTCTGGCCATGTCAAAAAACCTTATTGTGCTGCTCCCCTTCCTCACTCCTGGTATGGTTGAACTATGTGCTGGTAGGCATGGTCTATTCCCACATGATGAAAATGGCTTAATGCATTTATATGAAGAATTGTAATTTTATTTCGTCTATTGTTACACAATATTCTAGAGTTTGACCTAGGTGGAAGTCTTCCAACAAATGTTCACACAATTAAATTTTTCCTTCCATTGTTTTCTAGTTCACTGTGTAATTTGAAAGGTTTGAATGGCAAAAAGTCACTACAATTTTCATCCTTAATGGTTCCTTATGCATGGAAGTTAAGGACCCATCTGCTTAATGCCGTAGACAAAGAATGAAAGATAATCCCTTGCACATTCTGTATTTGCAATTTAAATTAATGATTAACTTTAAAGCAACCGACAGAAGTTGTTGACATGCAGTTTTGAATGGTTATGAGATTTGTTGTATGGTTAGATGCTACTACTTTTATAGAACTGTTAAGTGTCATGTTCATTTTGTTTCTGTATTCTCTCTAATTTGATATTTCACGGTTATGTTTAGGACAAATGGATGTCTTTTCAACTGGAATAGTAGAGGATGTGACAGCTTGTTAAAGTAGTCTTTGGAAATAATTTGTTTTATAGTACATTATTAGCACAAATGGATGTCGTTCAACGGGATAGTAGAGGATGTGACAGCTTATTAAGGTAATCTTTGGAAATAATTTGTTTTATAGTACATTATTATTCTTCTCAAAGGATTTCCCCTGAAGATTCTGAAAAGAGATGAATGTTAACATATGCTAAGAGGTAATTGTGGCAGATATTTACTGCATGACAAAAAGTGTAATAATTTAAGCTGCATTGTATGGACAGATAGTAATTATGTTGTCTCTTTACATTGTAGTTGTCTTCTATTGTCCTGTCCCCTCCTTTAATTAGCTGTTTGTATGCCCCTTCTATTTTGACTCGTTGTGCATTCATGTTGTTTGCTTATTTCAAATTATTTACTGTCATATGTGAGCTAAAGATCGGCAAATCTTTTGAGGTGGCATCCTTCATGTTTCTGTTTCATATTCTATTTATTTTTTTCTCTATTGTTGTTAAAATGTCGCTTATATTTATTCAAAAATAATATACAATGTCATAAGAAGGATAATGATTGAACCCAATGTTAGGATTTCTTCACAAAACTTGCACCGGTGGGCTTCTATAGATGATCAGCTAGACTTTGAACTATCATAAAGGTTTGCTTTAATGGAGTTCGAAATGTGTGCCAAAAGTTCTCTCTTCCTGGATCCTGCTGCTAGAAAGAAGCGATTTTACAAGAAAGAAGGCTATATACGATTCTTGAGTATTTGGAGCACTCAAGACACATTTTTCAAGCCTTTAATAGCTCTGATCATATCTTTAGTTTGCGAACATACATTCTTGAAAATCACATTTATAGATGACTTGGTTGAGTTCTATTGAACTTATTTCTCACGTGCTATGCTGAGGTTTGGGCTTTATATTGTTGCCATTACAGTCCACCATATAGGCAGAAATACTGCTGTTTAGTCCCTTATATCAGCGGGTTGCACTCTAAGACCTGGTATAAATATAAGTAAATATTTGATTCTGAAACCGACAAATATAATTTAGAATTGACTATGGTAGCTGAAAAAGATTGTAGGTGAATACTAATCCTTTGGTTGAAAACTATGTGATCTGTTTCTGTATCATCTAAAAAAAATTGAGCAGTGTCTTCTAAGCATTTGCCAATTTACAACGGTAACAATCATCTTGATTTTGTAGGCTTTAAGCTGAGAGAAATTGACGCAATTCAAGTTGACATCATCTATTTCATTTCCAGGTCTCCAGTTTTCTCCATTATTGGCCATTTGAGTCTTTTTTAGTGCTTCTTGTTGTCCAATCAGCTTGATGAAAAAGCAATAGAAAGTGGACAATCGGTTCATCACTAATGAAATTAAAATATTTTGCTCTCTACATCTCAAGTAAGTGAGTTTGAACCATAGGGAATTGGAAGACTTCACAAGGAATATTTAATTTCAGTAAGTATGCTGTAAACTTTCTGCAGGAGCTTAAGGATGTCCTCCAAACTGTGCCTGAGATTGTGAGTATTCTTGGAGAAGCAAGAACAGCAGAACTTATGAATGTGGAGTTGAATGACAAAAGTGACAATTATGCGAAAATGTCATTGAAATCCGCTTTCACTCAACTCATGACAATTGATAAAGAGACAGTGGTGGAGGCACTACTGAAGATAAAAATACGGTTGAATGAGAAGAATCAGGCAGGTCACAGAATAAACTTTTCCTTTTTTGAAACCAGTATTTGAAATTCTCAAGTATTGGGAGCATTATATTGTCATACAGCCTCCTCCACAGGATGTTTTAGAAGCCTTTTTTATTTTCACAACAGGTGAGGGCTTTGACACCTAAAGAGGAACTTGTTTTAAGGCTAGAAAAGCAATACCCAGATGATATTGGGGTTATATCTGCATTCTTCTTTAACTACGTCAGGCTGGCTCCTGGTGAAGCTCTTTATTTGGATGCAAATGAGCCGCATGCATACTTGTATGGGGAATGTGTTGAATGCATGGCTACATCTGATAATGTTGTGCGGGCAGGCCTAACTCCAAAGTACCGTGATGTTGAAACTCTCTGTTCAATGTTAACTTACAAACAGGTAAAAATATCTTATCAAGTGATTGTTTTCCATTGTTTTATGAATAGTCTATCATTCTGAGCCAGTTGAAGGCGTTTAAAGTTAGTCTTTGTGAAATGGTTCAGGGCTTTCCAGAGATTTTGCAAGGGGTGTCTTTGAATCCCTGTACAACAAGGTATTCACCACCTTTCCATGAGTTTGAAGTGGATCGTTGCGTCCTTCCTCCTATCACAACTGTTACATTTCCTGCGGTCCCAGGACCATCCATTTTTCTTATTCGTAATGGTGAGGGAGTAATGCAACAAAAACTCCTAGATGACGTGTCAATAACAAGTGTTCATGAAGGAGATGTTTTCTTTGTTCCGGCAGGTTTTCACCTTGAGTTTTCTTCAGTCATTGAAGAAAATATAGAAACTAATAAAGCACATAGCCCCCTACACTTATACAGGGCTGGAGTAAATAGCAGTGTGTTTGAATAGTGGATGAAGAAAGAAACAGCCATCTTGTGTGTTAAGATTCTTCTTGTATGTATTATGCATGATTAATATGGAACTGGATGAATCCATGTGATTAGGTTTTACTACTAGGTTTGACAGGGTTTTGTTATAAATTAAAGCCACTAACTAATTAATTCTGCAAGGCTGGTGACTAACAGAAGATGTATGTTTACACAAGAAACATTTGACATGTCAGGCTTCATTGAAGAATTGACCCAAGGATTATGTAAATGGATTTAATAGTACATAGACCAATAAATATGTATTCAAAGATCCACCTGAATTGTCTTGGTTTGGGTCCTCGAAGCCTCCACTAGTAAAGATGCTTGTGGACAATTAAATAATTAAATGTTTATGAATTCAGTCCTTGAATTTGTGTTTATATTGTCCATGGGTGAATCATTATATTATGTTATGCCTTTTGCCTATCATTATGATATTGTATTGGTGTTTCTATTTTGCATGATGTATGATTCATGTTATGTGATTGCTTACTTTGTATGTACATTGGACAAAAGCTAAGCTCTGGGTGATATTGAAATCTGACCACATGCAAAGTCCATGCAAAATCATTCATTTTACTAATTGATGTCATGATAATCAGTACCTTGCCAAGGCATGGTACTATTGTTTTCACCTAATGGTATTAGTTTGCATGAAAAAATTGCGCAAGAAAAAAATTAAAGCTTCTTCCTAAGTTTGAATATTGTTGTGAAATCAATTAATAATATTTAGAAAATACAAAATATTATTTGAATTGCTTTTTCCTATAAGTTTGTTTTTATTGGACATAAAAGAATGATGTGACAAATTTTGTCAGTTTTTTTTTTATAGATCATTGGCAGATTTAAATAATTCATATCTGTACACATACTTTTTTGCAAATAGGTAGAATATTGCATCATTGATTTGATATTCTATTATGGCCTGCACATAGCGTTGTCTCCTCTTCAGTTGGGATTGTCTCATGACATTCCTCTATTTTCCTAAGGCTTTGATTTAAAAGAGGCTCCTTCAAATTCAGATTTAAATTGCCCAAGCGAGCAATAGCCTCAAGTCCCTGCTGGTTTTGATGACACGAAGAATAAAGCAAACTAACTCGTGAGAAAGTGCAGCAAGGATTCCTTTTATCAGAGCTATGGTGATTGGTTTTGGGCCTTGGCAATTGTGAAAGGATCTGGATCTTGTTTCCCAAGCATGGCAGTCTTTGATTTAAAGCATCTCCCCTTTTGGTTTATCGTTGTCTATTTCCTCCTTGCAGGAGTTCCAAGGGGCTGGAGGTAAATAAATGTCCAAAAATGCTGAATGCTAAGTGCCACATTAGCACAAGTAGTGAAGATGGTTTAGAACAAATATTTAGGAAATTCCTGTTACTAGTTAGAGATCTTTTTAATTGCTTCTTTATGTATACACACACACACACACACACATGACCTTTGTAGTTGTAAGGTAGGAAAATAGTAGTGTTGCAGGGAGACACGTCCCCCACCCTCTGGGACACGTCTCGGTTACGGGGACATGTTTTGGGTATGAGAGACAGGTACACAGACGTCAATCGTGCCCGGAGATCTCTGCCTACCTGTCCCTACAATTCCAACACATTCTTGCATAAAAAATTGCATCTCCAAAACCTTAAATGCGGAAAAAACTCTAAACGCATGAAAAATGTGCAAAAAAGTGGCAAAAAACGTTTAAAAAATTACAGAATGCTTCTTGTTTTACCAGTCACTGGCTTCAGTGAAGCAACAAAGGCCGTTTGCAAAGGGCATTTGCAATCTCAAAGGTTGTTCACAGTCCCCAGGCAGAAAGAACAGGGGGGCTGATTTAAACTTTAGTTTTATTTTTTTGAAACGCTTGAGTTTTATTTTTGCTTTTTGGCAGGGAGTGCCGAGTTCAGTAGTTTTTCTTTTTGTTAAACATTGTAAGTTTTTAATTATTTCATATTTACTATTGACTTATTAAGTTTAATATTTAATTTTTCTGATTTGTAAATGTTTTAAAATTCAGGTTTTTAATATTTATTCGTTGTTTATTTTTAATATTTTAATATTTATAATTTTATTAATTAATAATTATTATTTAATGTTTTAATTTTATTTTATAAATGTTATTTTTTTAACATATTCTATGTGCTATGTTATTATAATTATATTTTTTTATTTTTATTTTAATAATTTATTTAATTTTAGTTTAGGTTTTTAAATTTAACAATGTTTTATTTTTATTTTTTTAATAAATTTTAAATTATAATTATTAATTTTTTTTATATTTACCAGAATGTCAAGGGGAAGGAAAGAAGCTTTGTATATGTTGTGGAAGTTTTGTGATTGTGTTCGCAAAAGGAATGGGGGAACAACGAATATCACTTGCAAGCTTTGTGGAAAGGCCTTACAAGGCACTTACACAAGGGTGAAGGCTCATTTTTTTCGAATAATAGGAAAAGGGGTCGAGTTTTGTTTAGATGAGGAAGCACGGTTGGAAAGGATGAGAAAACAAGACAGCAAAAGAACCAAATCAAAGATAGATGTGTCCTCTGGGCATGGGATAGAGGATGTGAAGTTTTCTCGTAAAGACATCACACATTGACAGTTCGAACCCCCTTGGAAGCATGTTCAATGTGCAGGGTCGAGACACAGTGAATGCAACGATCACACGCTTCTTTTATGTGAATGGCATTCTGTTCAATATTTGCTCGATCACCTTATTATGAGGAGATGGTTCATGATATCAACAATGTGTCCGTGGGGTATAAACCACTTGGTTATGAGAAGCTTCCCATGTCTCTTATTGACAAAGAAAAAACAAGAATAAAACAACGAATTGCGCCAGTCAAAAGGGTGTGGTCTACAAAGGGATGTAGCATTGTGATGGATGGTTGGACTGATACAAGAAATTGGACTCTTCTGAATATTATGGTAACTTGCTCTATAGGCCTTTATTTTTTGAAGGCTATCAATTTTTCTAGACAAGAAAATTGCAATTCCTTCAAACCCAGTTATGTGATGCAGTTGATGAGGTGGGGGAATTGCATGTTGTCCAAGTTATTACAGATGCTGCCCCGGTGTGTAAAGCAACTGACTTATTGATGCAAAAAATATATAAACGTGTATTTTGGTCACCATGTTGCATGCACGCATTGAATAATGCACTAAAAGACATTTACAAGTTTCATTGGGTTTTTGAGCTTATTGAAAAGTGCAAACAAATAGAAATATTCATATGTATTCATCACCACACAGAGGTCATTTATCGAAGATTTTTCAAGGTGGAACTTCTCAAACTTGTAGATATGTGGTTTGCTTCATTCTTCACACTGCTTGGCCGACTTTACGTTGTCAAAGGGGCCTTGTGTCCCACTATAGTTAGTGATGTATGAGCAGGTTGGAGACAATCTACATCATACACTGTAGTTGAGGTGACGCTGATAGTCCTTGATGACCACTTTTGGGTTGATGTGAAATTTGTTGTTGACTTTATTTAACCCTTTTGTAAGGTCATCCATTTTGCTGATTCAAACAAGCCATGCTTGAGGGAGGATTATGAAGAAATTGATTATGTGTGATAGAATCAGAAAAATCACAAGCTTAAGGGATCCTTCTTTATATCCTTTGATTAAGGAAAAAGTACATGGAAGAGAGAACAAACTTAACACACTTCTACATTGTGCTGCTTACGCTTTGAATCCTACGTGATATGATACACAGGTCACCAAGCAGAGGGCTCCATATGAAGACAAAGAAGTAATGAAGGAATTTTGGGTTGCAATAAAAAAGGTTTATGGTCGAGAAGAGGAGTTTTTTGGTATTAGGACTCAGTGGAACATGTTTTCACATGGCCGTGAACAGTTTTATATAGTGGAGGCTCTCTATGATATGCATGCGAAGAAGGATCCAATAGTAGCAGTGAAACCATGGCAGTGAAGTCCCTGAATTGCAATCATTTGCAATACGGTTACTTGCATAGGTAGCCAGTTCATCATCTTGTGAGAGGAATCGGAGTACTCACAGTTTCATTCGTTCATTGAAGAGGAACTGACTAGGATCAAAGAAGGCAGAGAAACTAGGGTACATTCATAACACACTTCGTCTTCTTTCTCGTGTAGACCTAGGGTACAAGGAAGGTCCTTTAGCAAAATGGGACCACATTCCACTTGATGGAGCAAGCAAACATTTCCTTGGAGGATGATGTGCTTGAAGCAAATGGCTTCAATGATTTCCCCCTATTATATTTCCTGTAGATGAACCACAACTTGAGTGATGCCTATCTAAACAACATTTTGGTGGACCTAGAGGATATAATTGATGTGACAGTTGATCCTATTGTATTGGATCAAATATGATCAAGGTTCACGTGTTTTTTGTTTTTTGCATGCCTATTTGTTGGCATTTCATTGTATATGATGACCCTTAAGCTTAATATGATGAGATATTCATTCGCTCAAGCTCTTTGGTTGGTTTGTATTATGTATATTGCTAGTATTGACATTTTAATACTATAAATATCTTTAAAATTTTCATAGTATATATTATATGTAATATATAGAAATTAAAATAATAAATATTTATTACTATCTCCCCGTACCCATTTCCTATTTTTCAAAAAAATGATGTACCGTTATGAAGGCAGAGAGCAGCACAATGTGTCTGCAATTGGCTTCTTCCTTAGCCTTCTGTCACTGAAGACATATGCAGATTTCTTTCTTGATAAAAAAACAGAGCTGTTTCCAATTCTATGTTTTGCCTTTATTTTTCTTTTTGTTTTGATTTTTGCGAAAAAAAGGAGGAATCATTGTAATTGATAGAAAATCCAAACTTATTCCAGCATCTTGAGGTTTCCCAGGCCTTTTTGGAGAGATATCCACACCAAGAACAAAATCCACATAGGGTTTAACAACCTCCTAGGTATTCTAAACTTACCAAAGATATTTATAGTCTCAGCGAGACTTCTACCAGTCTGAGCTCTCTTCCTAACAAAAGTTAACCCCCAATCAGACTTACTTTCAAAATATTTACTAATACAAACACTATCTGCTAAATATACTGCCCAACAGTAATACTACCAATATTACCATGCATAACAGACCCTAAGAAACTTGGCAAATCATCCCTGGATTTGAGTATACAAGAGCAGCAATATTCCAGACAGGAATAAAACTTCAAGGCCAGCATTAGCATCATCTTCAGTAGCCTCAGCTGCAGGTTGTTTGGCACTTTTGTCCTCGTTAATATTTTTTATTAAATTTCTGTGGCCTAACTGGCCAATAGGATTCCAGTTCTCTTGTGAAGCTTTATCTCCTTCTGTCAGATTTGCTTCCATCTTTGCTAAAAAATCAGCAACGTTGTTCTTTTCCTAGACATGTGAACAACCAGCGCTTTCACAAATCTATCCAATAATCCCCTGATCACTTGCAAGTAGATGTTAAGATGCCAATGCCAGGGCATCATTTCTGAATTCCATATTGTTCTCTTTGTTGTTCTTTCTTCCTTTTTATGTTAATATATAAGCTGTACATGGTACATACAATGTAGTATTTCCTATGTATTGTTGTTCTAATGATTTTTTCACTATTGCCTCAACAAGATGATAGTTATGTCTTGGATGACTACCATCTCCATGATTTGAGGTGACTTGAACTCAATGTCATGCACAGACCGTGCCAAATTGAATTGTTATAGAATTTCATGTTTTTGTGGGAGGCAAATCTTATGTTCAACATGAGATGTTAAGCACCATCAGGATTGACTGATTTTGCAAATTCCATAATAATATCCATGTTCATGGAAAGGTCATGCAACCCTTCTTCAAAGACATGTGAAATGATGTTATGCAAGGCCAAGAGCTACTAAAATGCTTATGGCATGACAACTTGTACATTGTTCTTCCCTAAAGTGCTTAGTTCTGCACATTATACTAGTAATTATTGCAAAGGAGGGTGCTTATAAATAGTCTGGATTTTTGGATATGGAATAAGAAATGAATTCATCTACTTTTGTACTTTTATATTGAATGTATTGCTATTGTAATAATGGATCCTTTCTATGTTAGTTTTATGTCTTGGAGTCTTGTATAATACTTATATTTGTTTTCCTGCCTTTTAATAACTGTAAGATGCAGCAAGCAAGTAAAATAGCACCAGAAAAGGCAATTGGTGATTATCAATATACTAGCAACCACATCTTAATAAAGTATTCAGCTCATCAACAAACCAAAAAGAGTAAAAAGAATCTAAAAAAAACTGCCCAGTCAATTAAAGTTCTGCTTCATTTGTGGGAATTGGATAGGGTTAGTTGCATATGCCCTTGTAATTTAGAAAATTACAAGGAACTCAATTGATTGCATAAGTTAGATCATCAAACAATACCTAAAAAGTTGTAGTCTCTGTGGTTAAGAGAAAATAGTAGTAGCTATTGTAAGCTATATGTTAAAATAATATGAACTTAGCTGTAAACTCGAAACTTTCAACATAAACAGGTTCACCACACTCGGATAATTTTGAAGCTTCCTTATATGCAAGGGCTCTTAAGCATTTGGAATCCACGAGTAGTAAAAGTTGAGAAAACATTATTTGCCTGAATGTGATATAAGGAAAAATCATAGGGGCTTTAACAAGATTTTAAGACCAGAGATTGTAGAAAGGGAGCGTCTAGGAATTACTTCTGGGAAGATCTTTCATAAAGTGGGTGCTCATTATTATTTAATTTTTCCAAAAAGTCCTTTTAAATTAATTTGTTCTCAAAAAATACATGGCACCGATAAAATTTCTCCATATATGGGCCCATATTCAATGGGCATTCACAATCCTTTTGCTGTTGGTTAGCAAATTTTTTTGTACAATTGGTTCGCTTTATTATAAGAATAATTTATTGAATAAAAGATTCAATAGGATTAAAAAAATAATGGGATTCACTCTATTTAGATTTGGTATAACCAGATTGAAGAAGAATCAAAGCATAATTTACATAGGGGACAGGCTAGGAGAAGAACCAAAATGAGAAACAAGAAGTTCACTTAAATATTTAACATCTATGAGTATGTAATATTGATTTTGTAAAATTATAAAAAATACAAATGAGGTAGGAATATATATAGCAAAGCCACATTTTCACATCTCTTTTCCTATTGGACACGCTAAAGGTGACATCTAATGATAGTGACACATATGAGTTACATAAACATTAAATGTGTCTTTAAACATGTGCACACCCCAACTAACTTTAGTAGAAAAATTAAGTGTTTGAATTATGCATAATAAATATTTGCACCAGCACCCTCCCTTAAATGTAAGTTAGAGAGGTCTAAGGTAAAAAATAAGTTCTAAAATCCTCGAAAAATAAGTTGCAACAAGAAGCCATGATGAGCTAGTTAAATATCAATAAAATTTAATGTGATGCCGAGTGTTCATATGGACGTCAATCCATTTTGTCAGAATACAGGGTGTCGAGTTGCTATAACTGTCAAGTCAAATTAGAGATTGGTTATCTGTATGAGACTCACATAGAAAAACCAATTGTAAGGACCCTCATAAACATTGCATATCTATCCACGAGAAAGATGGTGATATCAATGAATGTTTCTCACAAGATGATGACAAAGTATTGAAATAAGTGATGTTTCAAAATAGTGGTGAGCTTCACAAGATTGCAAGGTGGCCTAATCTACACTCAGATGATGTTGTGCATAACAAAAGTGAACATAGAGAAAAACTCATAATATGTGTATGAGTGGAATGAATCCATTGCTTGAAACACTAAAATACTATGGTAATTTTGATACCATCAAAAAATGTTGACTCAAAGATGATTTTTTGAATTTTGATATCTCAAAGGTGGCTCGAAGATGAGGTTTTAAATTTTGATACCAACAAATATGGCTACATGTGGACAATTCTGAATCCTCAGTGATGTTGGGATACCAGATGTCGCTCACAATACGACACTTTCATACTATCAAAGAAAGTGTCAAAAATATAAAAACATTTAACAAATAATACCTTTGAAAGATGAGACATACTACAATCCTCATATAGGTGCTAACAAACAAAATGCTTAAAAAAATACCCATGTACAAGCGAGGAGACCAAACTCATTATTTTGCTAAAATAAAGAGAGCACATCTGCACACAAAGGTTTTATTTGCACAAAAGAAATAGAATCTCTCCTAAAAAATGCATCAAGGTGCATAAAAGGGGGCCTAAATTGTCTCAAATGAAATGACACAAGTAGAAATCATAGAGTTCTCTAACCACTGCCACGACAAGATGATGAAAAAAACTCACAACAATCTAAAAAATTCTTGCACAAGTGGCTTAAAATCCACTACTTCAAACACAAAAATTCACTGATGTTGGGGATATTAGAAGTAGTGTTAGGGTGTGGAGCTAAAAGCTTCACCTAAGGCAAACAGGGAGGTTTTCGGAGCATGACAGTGGCCGGCGTCGGCAGGCCACAACTGACATCGGTCAGGGGACAGTGCAAGGGAAACCGGCATCGGCAGGAGATCGGCCGGCGTCGGTCACCTCCAGTCAGGCAGGGACCGACGTCGGTCGCCTGTGGTGGTCAAAATTGCTGTTGACGAACAGTCAGTTAAGTGAACGCGGAGTTTGCATGATAAAGACTAGTTCGAGTCTTTGAGCCGCTTGTCTAATTAGTGTATGCATGAGATCTATATAATAGACTCATGTGCTGTATTGTTAAGTGAAGAACTATGTTAAACTTGTAGAACCCAAGTGTGGAGCTTAGAAAGTTCTTCCCATGGTGGAATCAAGTAGGATTCCCCATGTATGTAAGATCAGGTTTGATATGCAGGGTGTTGCAGGATCATGGTGGAGATCTACATGTGATAAGTAAGATCAGGTTGTCTGCAGGGATGTGTGTATGTGAGGGTCAGAACAGGATCGGCGGGGGAACAAGATCAAGGTGACAACAATACATCAAGAGCAGGATCATGCTAAGATCTACTTGGAGTACCGGTTCGTACTCGATTGTACTGAGATGTACAATGAGGTGAACAACAGCTTGTGTAAGTTGTTAGTTGTGACCTATGAGAGAAGATTACTCAGGTGGGAAGATTACTTGGAGCCCTTGAGGAGGAAGCCTCACAGAGGTGGAAGAAGAGTGTGATCTCTTTATTGTAATTTATTTTGTAATGAGTTGAATACAATTGTGTGTTGCCTCTCATATTCTGTGTGTTTTCTCATTGATAGTTATTTGTTCTTCTGGTTATTTCCGCAATGTTTAAGTTGCTTATACAATAGTAATCATGTGTGCTCTTAATTCTGACAAGTTGTGTCAGAGCTTTGGGGAACTTAAGTCCTATCAAATGGTATCAGAGTGAGGTTGGATGTTCTCAGAGCGAGTTTGACTAACAGATGCCCAGATCTGGTTAGTGGTTTGTTAATTACAAGTTACTCACAGGGGTTTCTGATTGAGTGGGAGTATAGCAACGACAGAAAAAGGTAAGTTGAGGATGAAGAAATTCAGGCACAGGATTAACACCACAAGGAGTGTGGTGGGTTGTCTTCAAGTGGGAGCTTGAAGAGGAATACAAGCCAAGATGCAGATTAGACAGAGTACTGGTTTAGGTACAGGTGAGCTGTTTATCTCCAAGTGGGAGATTGTTAGGGTGTGGAGCTAAAAGCTTCACCTAAGGCAAACAGAGAGGTTTTCAGAGCATGACAGTTGCCGGCGTCGGCAGGCCACAACTGACGTCGGTCAGGGGACAGTGCAAGGGAAACCGACATCGACAGGATATCGACCGGCGTCGGTCACCTCCAGTCAGGCAGGGACCAACGTCAGTCGCCTGTGGCGGTCAGAACTGCTGTTGACGAACAGTCAGTTAAGTGAACGCATTGTTTGCATGATGAAGACTAGTTCGAGTCTTTGAGCCGCTTGTCTAATTAGTGTATGCATGAGATCTATATAATAGACTCATGGACTGTATTGTTAAGTGTAGAACTTGTAGAATCCAAGTGTGGAGCTTGGAGAGTTCTTCCCATGGTGGAATCAAGTAGGATTTTCCATGTATGTAAGATCAGGTTTGATATGCAGGGTGTTGCAGGATCATGGTGGAGATCTACGTGTGATAAGTAAGATCAGGTTGGTCTGCAGGGATGTGTGTATGCGAGGGTCAGAACAGGATCGGCGGGGGAGCAAGATCAAGGTGACAGCAATACATCAGGTGCAGGATCATGGTGAGATCTACTTGGAGTACCAGTTCGTACTCGATTGTACTGGACGTACAATGAGGTGAACAACAGCTTGTGTTAGTTGTGACCTATGAGAGAAGATTACTCAGGTGGGAAGATTACTTGGAGCCCTTGAGGAGGAAGCCTCACAGAGATGGAAGAAGAGTGTGATCTCTTTATTGTAATTTCTTTTGTAATGAGTTGAATACAATTGTGTGTTATCTCTCATATTCTGTGTGTTTTCTCATTGATAGTTATTTGTTCTTCTGATTATTTTTGCAATGTTTAAGTTGCTTATACAAAGGTAATCATGTGTACTCTTAATTCTGACAAGTTGTGTCAGAGCTTTGGGGAACTTAGGTCCTATCAAATGGTATCAGAGCGAGGTTGGACATTCTCAGAGTGAGTTTGACTAACAGATGGCCAGATCTGGTTAGTGGTTTGTTGATTACAGGTTACTCACAGGGGTTTCTGATTGAGTGGGAGTATAGCAACGACAGAAGAAGGTAAGCTGAGGATGAAGAAATTCAGGCACAGGATTAACACTACAAGGAGTGTGGTGGGTTGTCTTCAAGTGGGAGCTTGAAGAGGAATACAAGCCAGGATGCAGATTAGACAGAGTACTGATTTAGGTACATGTGAGCTTGTGTTAGTTGTTAGTTGTGACCTATGAGAGAAGATTACTCAGGTGGGAAGATTACTTGGAGCCCTTGAGGAGGAAGCCTCACAGAGGTGGAAGAAGAGTGTGATCTCTTTATTGTAATTTCCTTTGTAATGAGTTGAATACAATTGTGTGTTGCCTCTCATATTCTGTGTGTTTTCTCATTGATAGTTATTTGTTCTTTTAGTTATTTTCGTAATGTTTAAGTTGCTTATACAAAGGTAATCATCCCTGCAGACCAACCTGATCTTACTTATCACATGTAGATCTCCACCATGATCCTGCAACACCCTGCATATCAAACCTGATCTTACATACATGAGGAATCCTACTTGATTCCACCATGGGAAGAACTCTCCAAGCTCCACACTTGGGTTCTACAAGTTCTACACTTAACAATATAGCCCATGAGTCTATTATATAGATCTCATGCATACACTAATTAGACAAGCAGCTCAAAGACTCGAACTGGTCTTCATCATGCAAACAACGCGTTCACTTAACTGACTGTTCGTCAACAGCAGTTTTGATCGCCACAGGGGACCGACGTCGGTCTCTGCCTGACTGGAGGTGACCAACGCCGGCCGATCTCCTGCCGATGTCGGTTTCCCTTGCACTGTCCCCTGACTGACGTCGATTGTGGCCTCACCTTAACAAGTAGCAAATAACGATCTTCATGTTGAAATGTTAAAAAATACAAGGAACTAAGGATTCTCTATATGAAGCCCAAAATCCACTACTTGAATAACATGTTCAAAAGTATGAATCTTCCCATAAAGGTGTCATGTAAGAAGAGACAAAATTTTCTCAAGAGAGTCTCGACAACAAGCCCATGTTATTTACCTTTCATATTATGATAGGGGGAAAAAGGCATTTCAAAGCTAATAGCTGTAGAAGATGTAGAGGTGACAGACATAATTTTTTTTTAAATATTATGGGGGTGGAAGGGGAGGGGTCTGACCATCTCCAGTCTTTGACAAAACAATATCTAAAAGAATTTGCCAAAAAGTAGAAGAAAGTCGCTATTGCATTTGCCAAATGCAATAAAAATGATAAAAGAAAGGCCCTGCCAAGACGAGAATTGCATTCTCCAAGTGCAATAAAAGTGCTATGCATTGATCCTGCCAAGTCAAAATGCATGAATGACCACACCAATGTTTAGAGCTCGAATAAATATCCAAGTTTAATGGAGAACTCAGGTACCTGAATGAGGTCTCCCAGAGCTTTGTTGCAATAAATCAAGTTACCAAAATGCTCCAAATTCTGCTTCACTGTGTCCACATCGAATCCAACCAAAAAAGGGAGCCTCGTATGTCTCACAGATCATGAGATAGGCATCCCAGAGTGAAC
This sequence comes from Torreya grandis, assembly GCA_037957365.1. Classification (NCBI taxonomy): domain Eukaryota; kingdom Viridiplantae; phylum Streptophyta; class Pinopsida; order Cupressales; family Taxaceae; genus Torreya; species Torreya grandis. Next base: position 1,031,466 of record JARHVA010000031.1, read on the forward strand.
GTAGGTCCAAATTGCCCTAGGAGGACAATAGGACTACCTAGGGGCTTAACGAACTTGGCCACTGGTCACATGGGGGCCTAAGGAATTATCATATAACACTGACCGCTAACAATTATGAACGTTGGTCACATGTAGTGGTTAGGGTTGACAGTCTGGCAAGGCGAGTGACAATCACATAGCGGTTAGGCCTATATGACCAGGGGTAAGATTGCATAGGGCATGCCGCGTGGCACTGATGAGATCATCAAAGATGATGCAATCAACAGTACGGGAGATGATGTGGCAGATGCAGAAGGTGCCATGCAAGGGTATGGTACGGTAGGACACAAATGTGTGACTAGGGATGGATGTTAGAGTAGAGAATGGCACGTGGACGGTATGACAGGTCATACAAGGGGTACAAACGATGCATATGATGCCACATGGTAGCGAACAAGAACATGACGCAAGTCCATACGAAATGTATGGACCGATTTTTTAAAAAAAAACTAAAAAATGAAAAAACATAAAAAAATACCCTATATGTATGGTACGGATTGTACCCAATAACTGTTAAAGGGCACCCAGAAAATTAATAGATTGCTTGTTAGAAACTTATAGGGTGTTTTTAGTTTATCCCTAGGTTTTTAGGCCTTTTAATGCAATAGAGGTGTCCATTTTGCCCCAAGATGTTACAGAGAAAAGTTAATCAATGATTTTGATATTATTTTTAAGATCTAGTTTAATTAGGATCAAAGAAGAATTGAAGTATAGTTTATGTAGACGAGGTGAAAAAGAGGAGAACCAAAATGAAAAACAAATATTCAACATCTATATTTATGTAATACTAATGTTATAAAATTATGAAAAAAAAAAAAAAAAAAAAAAATTATATATATATATATATATATATATATATATATATATATATATATATATATATATATATATATATGTATGTATATATAACAAAGTCACATATTTGTATCTCTTTTTCTTTTAGCTACATTAAATGTGGCATCTAATGATGGTGGCAAATGTGAAGTAAGCAAGCATTAAATACATATTTAAGCATGTGCACACCCCAACTAGCATTAATAAAAAAATTAACTACTTGAATTAACTTAACTAAATGTGTACGATAAATATTTGTACCAACAGATTCAAAGCGTCTTACCCACATATGACAATGTCTCAGTGTTATTATAAGTGCTTCACAAAAAGTGAAGCATTGAAGAGGTACCAAAATTCCATCAAGTAATTATTACAACCAAGTATCTATGTAATTCAACACTGTTTAAGTATAACATTGCTTTCATATTTAAAAATACATTTTTCAAATAACCGATAATGGATGGATCTCCAAATTTAAGCATATTCGTTCATTTAACTGTTACTGTGCAATTTCAATCTAAAATTTGATGTCTATTTCACTTCACTTAAAACACTAATAGATGTTTTACAATGGTGAGATCGAAGTGTAATGGAGTATGTATTCACAATTATAGTCTACCTTGAATTTGACGTTCATATTTTTCTTTCACAAAGCAATTTTAATATTAAATTTGACATCCATTTTTGATTGTTACTTAAAAGTTCTTTAAAAAAAATTGAGTGAGTCAAATAAAAAATTCCTAATATCTAAGCCATATGATAGAGTTTAGAGCCCTTTTTATTTAATAGTGGTTTAGTTAGATTGATGCCATTTATTACTAGTCACTATAAAAAAGGTAATGAAATTATTAATCAAAATAGTATGGGAATAATCTAAGATAAGAACTTTGAGATTGATATCTTTGTGCGTATTTTTTTTTGATATCCTGAAGGCATTACATATAATCAATCAATTATATAGAATGTCGGCATCTCTACCCATATTTTAGAAATAAATATATTGCAGATTTATAATGATGAGTAAGTGTATATCTAAATTAGTGAGGTCCTTTGTCTAGCAGCCATGAGTAGGGCATTCATGCCGTCAAAATCACAGAGGGTGCGATTCTGGCCGTAACCTCTTGACTTCCCATATCAAATATCTAGAGAATAGATGTATTTAAAATATCTGTACTAACATTAATTGCATGGATATTAGGGACATTGACATTGAGGAAAAATAATGAACTGTAAAGGCTGAAAATGAAGAAGCCCCTCCAATTTTCTTAAAAATAAACACTGATGAAAACCACCTCCGACCATTGGGATTGGAATTGCTCTCTTCCGTGGCGAAAAAGTAGAAGCAAATATATTTGCCATCAACAAAGAATCCATTTAACACAACACACATATTCTACCAATTTAGTGACACAGGTATCCATTGACTAGAGGGCAATGGAGCTTCATATGGAAGAGTTTTAAGTAGTTAGTAGTTCCGAAAATTTTGGTTTGGGTTTTGAAATATTTTATATCCCACAAAATGATCTGATATTGAACCCATGGTTGAGATCCAGGGAGGAGATGTTATGTTTCTTTATTAATTGTTGGTTGTTTCCATTACTATCTACAACCACCTTAGGGTTGATTTATGACATTCTCAAAACCTATTTCCTTATTCATGCATACATTTTTTGATATCATTGTGGATAGTGTAAATATGTATTATTGTCGATGTGATTCAAAGCCTTTTGCTTCAGTTTAAGCCAATGAAATAGACTTATGTCATAGCAAAAATCATTATGTGTGGCCACTGACTGAACATTCTCGACAAGGTAAACATTTGCAGTGACAATGAGTGTAGTGTGGGACTATGGTTGCACTATTCCAATTATGGAGAAGTGGTGATAGTGGGCATGGTGGACATAGGATTATACCCTGAAAGCACATGTTTCCATCATGAAGGGTTGGGGCGTGTTCCTTTCGGATGGAAGGGTGAATGTGAAAGTAAAGAAACACAATTTTTGTCCAACTTTTATGATTTATTGTGATTACAAAAGTATTTATCTCCATAACAGGGATACTTACAGAAATCCATCCAAAACAAATACATGAGATACTTGTTATCAACCTCCTCCAACTTGTCTATCCATGTCATCAACCTCCTTCAACTTGTCGACCTTTCTTCCAAATATTTGACTGTTTCATATCATAAAATGTCATCTCCTTCTCATTAGGATATTTAGTTTGGTGTTATTGAATGGTAATTGGATTCTAATTAAGACTTTACATGCTTAATTAATTTCCCAAGTTTATATATATATATAGGATTCTAATTAAGACTTTACATGCTTAATATTAATATTTTTTAATATAATATATCAATATATTATAATATATACTTATAATATAATATAATATATTATTATAATTTATTTAATATAATATTATATAATAATAATATTAATACATTATATTATATATATGTTTTTGGTATAATAATATGTATATATTTTTCATTATTTTAATATATATTTATATTTATAATATTATCATATTGAATATATATTATAATTAATATACTTACCAAACTTATAGTTAATATATATTATTAAAATTATATTATAATAATATAATATTTTATTATTAATAATGTATTTTATAAATATTATATATATATATATATTAGAAATTATATAAATATTATTATTGGATAATATTGTGTAGTTTATATGTATTAACTTTAAATTATTATTATTATTAAATAATAATAATAATTTAAAGTTAATACATATAAACTACACAATATTATCCAATAATAATATTTATATAATTTCATATATATATATATAATAGTAATTTATATATTTTAATAATATTTATAGTTATAAATATATAATATAATCATCTATATATTATTTATTTTTATATATTATAATTAGTATACATAAATATAGATTCTAGAACCTTAATGTTTTGAGCATACCAAGTCAGTTATATTGTAGTATTGATTGGAGCAGTACATCGGATGTGGAGCCCTATCGCAATCAAGTCAATGCTCATGACATCCTCACCTATCCTTGACAATAGAAAACTACCAATCAAAGATGTCGCCACATTGTAAGCTGTGGACCCCTTTGTAATGGGTGCAAACTATGTGAATCCAATCACTGCCTTGAATCCAAGTTTGGTGTATGATATAGGCCCTTTAATGTCTGATATCACTGAAATAGTTGTCATTGCCCCTCACCATCAACGCCCATCTCACCTTGAAATATTTCACCACTTATACAAAATCTTGTTTTATGAAAATAGGAACTTACATCCTTTCCAGCATTCGTCTTTAGACTAATTGACATTATAAACTTGCATTTCAAATAAATTAGATAATTTTGTGTTTGTTAAAAGGGAGTCAAATGCCGAAGTCCCTTCCTTCTAAACTAATAAGCTAATGATGATATTTTCATCAAAGGATGTACACTTCACAATGATCAAAACTAATATTTGATTTATTTTAGCAGATTAAAATGTAGTACAAAATATAAGATTTACATTTCAAAATATAAGATTTACTTATGATTTTTTTTTGTTACAAGCCTAGCTTTGTACCTATACCTATCAACTGACTCATCTATTTCATATTTAGTGTGGTAAATCCACTTATACCTCATTTTTCTTCTTATTTTATAAAGTGGAACCAAGTACCAAGTTTTATTATTCTTCAAAGAAACATGTTTCTTTTTCATAGCTACCTACCATTCATAACATTTACAAACCTAATGATAAGTATCTAGATCCTGAATCTTTTCCAATAAGCCAAATGTGTAATGCCAAACTAATATTATGATATAGTCATGCATGGATCTCTTGGATCACTTGCCAATGCACCAACCTCATCGTGAAATGTGCAGACACATTTTAGTTGAGGCTATGTTGGTTGTGGATGTGCATTATAAATGACTTGTGGCATTGGTGGTGGAGGAGCAAGTCCCCCCCTCCCCATGCCTCATCATCTAAACTGTAGTGACTCTCAGAATAGAAGTTTTTTAAACTACATGTTCTTCGTAAAAAATATTAGAAGTTGTGTCCAACTAAGTAGAAACCAATGGAGGAGGAGATGTTGGCTCGTAAGACTGGGATTGGTCATCAAATAATACATATCACCAATAAATCACTTTAGTGGTGGCCAAAATAATAAGATGATATGCCTTCACAAATTCACAATATAAAAACAATACAAAGACAACCCTTCCTTTCCATTTATTTGAGCTTATCATTTGGGATATGTGCCTATGTATTATATCCAAAAATCATAAATTTAGTAACATTAGGCTTAACACTAGGCCAATTTTTATTCAGGAGCCATGTCTTTCACTGTTGGGTGGGGAGTGAGATTTTTATTATAGTTAGCACACTAGAATGCCTTTGCCCCAAAACTGGGGAGGAAAGTACTGAAATGCACCATGCAATAGATCATTTCCTTAAGCATGCAATTTTTGCATTTAGTTACACCATTCTGTTGAGGGGTGTAAGGTAAAATATGCTTAAGTTGAATGCCTACCTATTCATGGAAGTTGATAATCTAATTGTTGATAAAATCTCCTCCATATTTTATTCTAAGAAATTGAAATTTTATTTTTGGCATGTTTTCAACAAGGGATTTGAATATTTTAAAGTGTTCAAAGACTTCACTTTTGTTTTTTAGATAGTAAACTCATGTTTTGTGATATAAATCATCAATAAACATAATCATGTATTTATGTTTCTAAAAATAAACACAAGGAAATGACATGAGATCACTGTGAACCAAATGTAATTTTTCACTAGGCCTCCAAGATTTGCCTTTGGGAAATGGATTCCTATTTTATTTTCCAAGTGCCTAAGCTGGACAAACTCCATATTTGAAAGGAACTTTCAGAAAACCGAGAACCATGTTATGCTTACTGAGGTCCTGCAATGAGTGATAGTTTACATGGCCAAAATGCTCATGCCAAATTCTTATCTAGTCATTTTCATGTGCAATTATGACTTGTGAAGCTTGAGTGAACATAAAGTTGTCAAATTCATACAATATTGTTTGATAATCAACATTGCCAATAGATATAATAGTGGATTGATCTTTTGCATTTTTAATGACAATATCAATATATGTAAACTCAATGGTTTAGCATTCACTTGATTGTGTGATCTAATATATTTATAATAGGTTTTTAGACAAGTCTAGAACATAGATAAATTTATTGAATATATTATTATCCATCTTAATGGACCCTTCGCCATAAAAAACTAGAGGACTAGATTTTCCATAAAAAATCAAGTTGTGTCTTTTTGTCAAGAGTGTGAAATAGAGAGCCTCCATGTGGCATATGGTGAGAAGTTCCTAAATCCAAAATCCATTTAGACACGTGATATGTCTAATGTTGTATAAAGTGTTGCTCTTGTCTTGGAGGGAGGGAGCTATATTTTTTTCATCTTTTCTTCAATGTATGCCATTTTATTGAAACATTGATGTTTACCATAACCTAGCTTACCACAAAATTTGTAACACTCTTTGTCAACATTTGCATTCATTTTCCATTTGTCTTTTTCCTGCTTAGTCAGTTGATTTCCTTTACGTTTAAGCTTTACATTCCATTTTCTTTGGCAGGGCCCTTGCCTTTGCTAGAGTTGTGTTGTGATGTCACATTAGTATCATGGATAACTAATCCTTTCTACCTAGTACCTCTAGATCAGATGTTACCAATAAAATTTAGTTTTTTCTATTCTCTCTGAAGTTGCACAAAAAAACCATTCAAATGTTGGTACCACATAGACTATGCCCAAATAATTTTGATTTATTCACTTAAGACAAATACTGCGTAATAGAAACCTGATTTGGACAAAATACTCATTATGATATGGTCATTAGTTTTGGCTATGCTAGTCATAAAAATGAATCTCAAACACTTGACTTGAATGATGAAATCCTTAATTCGAGGATAATTGTCTAGAATAAGAGCTCCAAGCTCATTTTCTAGTTGACAAGAATGTTTCTTTTTTTCCAAATAAAAACTCATAACTTTTATTCATTGGAAAAAAGTTACATCATGTAAATACATGAAGCATTAAAGTTATAAATCCTAAAAACATCCCCCAAGAGCCTAATAAATGTGCTAGAACCCAAGAAAATCAATAAATGAATCGCCAAGCCACAAAGGCTTGTAGAACATATACCAAACATCCACATTACAAAACTAGATGTCAATAATGACCGTTAAACCATAAATTAATTAAGGCTGCCCTAATAGCCTTTTTTGGAGACCTAAAAATCCCTACCCCCAATAAAAAATATAGATATTAAGGCAGGGATGGGATGGCAGCTTATACTTCACACGATTTATTATTTGTGCAGTATAATAGGGTTTACCAACAAATATATTCCACTAACCCAAAATGATGATTTTTCCTCCAAAATAAAACTTTCAAACCTTCAAACAATTCCACCAAAAAAGTTCCCTTAGTTGCACACAAGACCACCCAAACAACCACAACTGTGCACTCCTTGCCAAAATTGATCCAATATCCTAAACTTCCAAGAGGAAATAAACCCCATGGACCAGTTTTTCCATTGGGTTCAAGGTAAAAAAAATCAAATACCGGTCAAAAATCAAAACCCTAGCTTATTCACCAAAGAGATAATGTTCAACATAGTCCTTTACTTGCTTGAATGGTAGCACAAGCCCTTCAAATTGGCTTTCTCTAGAGTTTATAAACGATGCTAAAAATCCACTTGCAGCCAAAGGTAAAGTAGGAGAGTCCATATAAAAAGAAAGGACTGGTAAGGGCGTAGGAGGAAAGGGTACATACCCTGCTATCTACTCTTAGATTTAAAAAATGTCTCCAACCCTAACTCCTTAGCCACCCAAACCCTACGTCAAGGGGAAACATATGCCTACATTGTTTTTGCATCCCAAATGCCACATTCTTCCTTAGATCGTTAAATAGGTATGGGCAAAAATCAAGCTCTCTTTTAACATCCAATGAACCTTCATTCTCCCTATCTCTTCTATTATTTATTCAAGAGCTTCTTCCAACATCCTCTCATACTCCTCCTCTTCAAATTGATCATCTTCATGCAAACATTCCATCTCTTCCACCTACGTAAAATCCATACCTTATTCTCCATTCCATGCACCACCATTAAACACTCATATTTGCTCCTCCATCACTCCAAACCCTAATCAACCAGATAAGAATGTTTCTTACTATGATTTACAAAAATATTATCCAAGGTGGTCCAAGCATCACATGGTTCTATAATTCCTTGAAAATTAAACATCAATTTAGGTGACACAGATTGACCTATGATACCTATAGCTTCATCACAATGATATTTCCATTTCATTGGTTTGATCAGGTCAAGAGGAGCATATTATTCACCCATTACCATGAGATAAAGACCCTTACTAATAAACACATCTTTAATGTTCCTTTTCTTGCTGAAGTAGTTGGAACTAGTGAGAATTACCTTTTACCATTTATAGAAAATAAACTTTCTAAGGTAAAAACAAAGTCCTTATTTTTTTAGAGTGTCTAGAGTAATATGTTAAAATGATAAGCTTGATAAGAGGATAAAAATGGAAAAATATCCCAGAGGGAATTATTTTTTGTTGAAAAAAGGTATCCAAAAATACACATTAAAATAATTATTTCAACAAGTGGATCATAACGGTGTAGTCATCCTATAGGTTTTTTTTAAAGGTCTATAAATACACATTTAAATGATCAAATTAATGAAAGGTTCACAACAATGTAGTTGCCCTACAGGTAAATGTTGTTCAGGGTCCTTATTGGAACATATTTCAGTCAAAAGTTCCAAATTCCACAAGGATCCAAAATTATATAAGAATAAATATTTTTTTAATCCATGGAAATGTTGTTCTAGGACCTTATTGGAAAGTTGTCAGTTAGAATTGATAAATACCACATATCAAAATTTATCTAAGATTAAATGATTTCTACCAAATATGCCCTCTACACTGCCCTTCCAATGTTATGTTTTGCAACTAAAACTAAAAAAAGAACTCTAAACTGAGATTGAAACAAGATTTATATTAATGTAACTAAAACAAGTATTTTGAATTGTTACTTAAACATGAAATTTTTATTGTAATTAAACATGAATTCTAAAATTGAAGCTAGACAACAATACTATATTAGTGTGTAAAACTGTGAAGTGTACCCAAGATTTCCTTAGAATTACTAGGTTGGGTGTTTTTGATATGTAGGTTCTTTGATATACTAATCTCAGACATAAATAGTGAACAATCCCAAAGGTCATTGAACACATAGCGTTTCACCATAATTTTAGCCACACTATCTGGTCTATGATATATGTAGAGAGTAAATTCCTAGTGTTAACCACTTACTGGTGCACTGCAATATTAAACAACAAATGGATTCCTCCTGGTAAAAACCAAAATATAATACCTAGGATCTTTTGATATACTGTGAGGTACATGAAAGCTAAATGTTTTATACAACACTATATAAGCCTTAGGTATTAGGGGAATGCCTCTCAGTTCACATGCTAAAAATGTCTTGCTTAGCCAATACCAAAAAAATTATGTGAGTTTTTAAACTCCCAACATGGAGTTTCTAGCCTAGGGGATATCTATGAAAAAAATAACTCAACCCTTAGTAATCCACTACATTCACCAATTTATGATCAACTAAGATCCCCTAAAGGCGAGGCAAGAGCATAAGATTAGTTATTTTCAACATGCCAATAAAAATTGGGCTTGAAACTCAACATGCATAAAAAATTAAAACTACAGATTTGAAAATGGAAGAGAACTAGATATGTGGAAAGAAGTTAAAACTACATATTTGATTTTTATACATATTGTGGATAGAAAACATAAAATATGTATGCTCCAAAAAATTGTACTATAAGATGTGATGCTTTTATATCTTAGATACTATATTAAATCACTAGAGTAGTTATAGAATCACTATATCTACCATAAGAAAAACACCCACAATACACGAAATATATAAATCTAATAAAATATAAACAAATTTATCCCAAGTAACATGACTACCTCTTTAGATAAAATCTTTAGTCTAAATTTGATAGTATGACACACAATAACTATCATCCACTATGTGCCTCACCCACTATCCCTCTATGATCTTATATAGATAAGAAAGAGGATATGGTTTGGGTCTGGAGAGTAGTTATCTTAAAAAATAAGTCTTTTTAAGAGTTAGTTAACTAGTAAACAAGTCTCCTTAAAATTAGTTGACTAGTATAATAAGTCTAATTAAGTTAAAACCTTTCTATTATTAGCAAAAGTGAATTAAATAAACACTTAATTGATAATTTTTTTGATAAATATTAAATAGATAAGTGTGCACCAATTAGTGATTGTACATGAATTATATTAGAATGAATAATACAAGTGTATATTAAACCATACAAAAGTGTATGCATTATTAAATACACTAACAAAATCCATATGCATTGTCTTTAGTTGGGTGTTCTCTCTTGTGAGTTCTAAAATATATTGTGCATTCTTCTTGGTCACAAAATTTACATCCACAAAAAATTTAGTACATTAATAAACTCACTTCATCAAGGTTAACACCGTTGGTTCATTTTAATTAAATATAATGTCTGAATGCACTTGTATAGATGGTTTCTACTTGTTGTTGCTTGAAACTTTAAATAGTCCTAATCAACATGATTGTCTATGTGATATGTTTGTGGTCACTGATCCTTTTACATACAAGCATGATTTGAGGTTCCAATTTTACATACAAGCCTGATTTTGGGTTCCACTTTTACATTTGAAGTTGATTTTGGGGTTTCGAAAAGAAGTTATTTAGATACTCAGGGTAGTTTGGTTGAGGTTACTACATCATTCAAGCTCTAATATTGCCTTCTCTAATGGAAATTGGGGAATTTACACTCCTTGACTCATAATTTAAGCAATTAAATCTCCTTAGGGCATGTTTACCCCATGATATTCTCCAATAAAGTTCAATAAGTGATAGTTTGATTTGATTTTCATTAGGTATCTTCGTTCTTTATTTTTCCATTTTAAGCTTTCAATGATTCAAATTATTTCAAATTTCTTATTTTGAGAAGACATTGATATATATAGATTTATTGTAGACTTTACATGGAGAAAATGACATATTATGGTTGTACCTATCAACACCAAACATGGTTATTACAGGTATTTTTTTAATCCTTTTCATTTAGCATTTACATACTATATTAAAAGGGGGGCATTTGTAGACACCTAAGTTTTGTCTTTAGAAATTTAAAAACATCAACTTTGACATACTCTGACGCACTTCAGTAATGCACATATATTTGACTCTTGAGCACTCTTTTTATCTATCCATCTAGCCATCTATTATCTTAGCCACCTCTATTTGCTAGACATATTTATTCTGGATCAATTTAATCTATACAAGAACACCTTTAGAATCCTAGACATAGATTCTCCAGATTTTATATTCTTAATTTTCACTTCTAGGATAATACACGTAAACCCAAATAGTGTCAACTATCATTGGTGTCTTACCCTGCTAGCTGTATCGAGAATCCCTCAACAAATATTTTTTAAATTTGGAAATCTCCATCTTAGACATGTTTTATGTGTTATTCATAGTGGGAAATTAACAAATAGTCACCTATAATTACAAATCATCCTTAAGGTTATGAATCACTTGGAAAATCTTAGTAACATTTGGAAATCACCTAGCACTCTATTGGAACATTATTAAAAGGAATATACACATCTCAAAATCTCAAGGAGTATCACTAAAATGGTCCATAGTGCCAAATTTGAATACAAAACGTCAAATTTGCATGATGCCAAGTATCAAAGATAAAAATATAGAATTACATTATAGAATGTTCATGATGTTACACACATATACATAAATGGGAGAATGTTTGATCAAGATTTGGGATAAATAGATATTAAATCCTAATTATGACAAACTGTTGTGTAAAATTAGATTGTATAAAATATGGCATAAATCACATAAACTAATTTTTAACTTACCATTTTTGAAAAAATGCTAAAATAGGAAAGTACCAAAGAGAAATAACTTATATGGAAATCATGCATGCAGGATTGCAACTACAATTTTAAAACTTGATGTATGGTTGTGAGGTCACTGTGAATTAGAAATAGGGCTTCAAATAAGCCTAGGATAAGGATGTGCTAGTTGGATAAGGCCAACCTATGCTAGGATTTATAGGGTGCACTAACATCTACTAGGGTTTTAAATCTATGTGTGAAATATAATAGGTGCACCTTCACCTATAGGTCATTTGTGTGTGATTTTAGTCACTTGATTCATTATGGAAGCCATGGTGTACCTTCTTCATTTAGAACCCTAGTATAATAGACCATGAAGAATAAATAGAATAAATGGAAAAAAGGGGTTAGGTGCTAAAGTTGTGTTTGACCTCAACACCCCCTATGTTGAGCATTGCCTACATACCAATACTCTAAAGAGGGATCAAACTACATATAATTCTTCCATGCTATGGTGGTGTGTGTGAAATACTAGTGTAATGCTATATGATGGTGTAATCCTGGTGTAAATATATGCTTCAATAATGTCTTGTGACCTTGGAAGTGTATTCAGACATAGCTCAGGGCTACTTGGGTTATGTGAACACATAATTGGGAATAATATATGCTTTCCTCTCAATGTATAGTTATAATAAATCTAGAAATTTTGAAAAAGTGGCAACCTCTTCTTAAAAAGTTAAAAATTGTGTTTATATAGTGATATTTTAGGAATTTCCTCAAATGCGACTTTCAAAACATGTGGGATGATCATTAAGTTTATTTGAATTTGATAAATTAGCCATTGTTTAGAGAGAAGACACGATCATCAAATTTAGACACTACTAATGAGTGGTATAGTCTTGAAAGAGTAGCCTTGTCTGAAAAATAGAGACAACTAAATTAGAAGTGTGGATAAATTTAATAGTGAGTTTAGGATACTTGGAACAAGGAATAGGAATACCAAGTATCATAATTTATTAACAGTAGATATTGTCTGCATAGAAGTAGAGGAATAATGATTTAGAATCGTGGAATCAATCATGAGCTAAGTGTGTGTAAAAGGATGGTCACAAGTGCATTATTTAAACATCAAATGTTAATTTTAATGACTATTATTTACCCACTTCTATTCTAGTAATGTAGTAAAACTAAAATACTAGAGTAAAATAAAAAGATTCATACATGGGATTACCTATGTTGAGTAGGCTTGGATGTAAATCATACACTGAACTATGCTTTATGCAAACTTATAATGAAACATGTATAAATTAGTTATTATTCAAGATAAAATTTAAAATAAAAGATGAAAAAACTTATAAATCAAATAAAAAAGAATGATTACACCTATTTGAGTACGTGAACCATTGTGTTTTCGAGTGTAAAATTGGTGATAGGAGAGGGTGGAACCCTTGGAAAGTTTCTTCGTTGAAACTCTTGGATTGGACAATACATACCCAATCCTCATTGGAAAGAGAGTGTGATTAATAACTCAATATGTGCTTGACTCCATCATTGCACAAGTCAAAGTGGGTAGAGTGGGTTGGAATCCTTGTATGAACTTCAATGGATCATTTTGGTGAAAAAGGTTGTATCAACTGCTGCAAATGGAGTAAGATTCATTTTTGGTGCAAAATGGATGAAAAATAACATGATATGAGTCTAGTGTATAAAACATAGACAATGACATGAATTACCACTCTTTCTCTGAAAATTGAGTAAGAAAATGATCATGTGCCTTGCACATGCCCCCAATCTGATATATGAGTATATTGATTCTGATAATTGATTAATATCAAGTGATTTTTTGAGTAAAAATGTGCAATATTCTAAAACACATTGCATATAATGCCCCCAAATTTATGAAAATTTATACTAAACCTGTGCATAAACCTAAAACTATTTTTTATTAGTTACTACAAATTATTTTGTTGATTGTGTGTACTTCTAAGAATTATGAAAAAAAAAATTACTGTTGGGATGAAAATGCACTATTATGGACATGGCCAATGTGTGCCCTTGTCAAAATGGAGCATTTTTGTTTGAAATTACTTTTTGAGTAAAATTTGAGTATGAATTATGATCAATTGAGAAAATATTGTATGTTCATGTATGTGCAATGAATTATTTCAGCTTAGTCTCTAAAACAAGCCACTTTATGTTCCCCTCTTTTGAGGTGAGTTGTGAATCCTATGCAATAACTTAGATTAAAATAAAAATCTAAGTGAATGATGCTATAAAAAATATTGAAATCTGGATTAATAATGATAAAATTGATGATCATGACATCATATTGATAATTTGAGCAAAATAACAATATATGATACATATAAAACTAAGCATACATAGTGTCATGTCTAGATAAATGTTATCAATGAGGCACACAGTGAATAAATGATCAATATTGAGTATGTGAAACTAAATAGAACTAATTAGGGAGAGATGCATGATGTGGATCATGGCATCATCAAATTAAATCATGGGATTGCAAACTAAGTAAGTAATCGTAAACAAGATTCATGGCCATGACACACACACAAAGAGTACACACAAGGACACATGAAACACATAAGAAGGCCAAGGGGATGCATACAAGGGACATGTTTAAATATCAATCACACACATATAATCACACAATAAAGATTATAGCTAAAAATAAGGTCATGTTCAAATGTCCATAATCTAAACAAGTTGAATATACACAAAACATGAAGCAATAAAGCAAATATAAAAAGCATGCATGAATAAGTGAAGTTGATCTACATTAAAAAATTATAACATCATGATATTAAATAACTCAAGAATCTATTAATATATCAATGTGAAATTAAATGAGAAAGTAGGTAAATATTTTATGCAATGTACTATATTTGTAATATGAACAATAGGGATAGTCATAAAATGATAAAACCTATGTAAAAGATGCCCCCAGTAAACTTGTTGAGATGTAAAAAAGCTAAAGAAGTCCTATGATTAATTTAAATCTAAATAAGTAGATATTTTATTCACTAGGTCAAGCCCATTATAATTAGACAAGATCACAGTGCATGACTACCAGGAAATGATTGATTTTATCTATGTATTTTTTTTGGGTTTGAGACAATATCATCACCTACAATTGTATCTAGAAGTGACAACCTATGTGTTCTGAAACTCACTTAAGTACACTCGTGAAGTATTTTTTATATAAAACTAGATATAGAGAATTATTACATATACTAAAATACAAATTAATTGATGTAAATGAACCAAACATATCATGCATAGGTCATGGTTTTTAGAATTTTTTATTTTTTATATTTTTAAATATATGAAACTAAAAAAGGAACATACTAACCAATGACTCCTACAAGAGTCTCACAATCAATAGGTCTTGTATCTAACATAGGGAGGATGACCTTTAGTGAATGGAAAGTATCATGCCACTATGAAATATTTGGTCTTAACTCAAAATCTATAAAAATGGTATAACTCTATGATATAAGTACAATTGTCATGATAGTGCTTTGTAGTAGCTTGTGTATGTTGTTTAGCATTTTGAACTCTAGGACTCTTAGAAGCCCATTATAGAGTGTACAAACTCTATGTTGGCACTCTTTGTGGAAAACTCGTAATGCCTTGTAATATCAATCTAGGATGTGTTGTTGTAGAAAGTGACTCTCTAGAATATGTGACAAATCTCTGATTAAGTGGTTTTTTAAGGATATGTCTCCTTGAAAAGTTAACCACTTGCATCTGACTTATCTAAGTGGGTTTACCCTTTTTAGGTTATTCAACTAGTGTTTGTTTTATAGGAGCAATAGCCTTTGGTGGTTGGAAGGGTATTCATATGGAATACCATGAATTATGATAAACTCATTAGTAAAAATATACTTCAATCATCTATAATATATAAGTAACTACATAAAGTTGATGAATATAAGGACATCCTAATAACATATCAAAAAATCCTACACTGGGTAATAGTATGAACTTGGTGGCCACATATGCAGGACCAACCTATAGTGATAATGTGATCTCACCAATAGAACTCTGAACATGACCATTGAATCCCTTTATTATTATTTTTGTAGGAAGTATATCCTGATCAATGTATTAAATATGAGAGAGGAATGTGATCATGCACATATTCACACTTGAACCATTATCAACCATGACATCTATATAGATTGATGATCAATGCAATATCAAAGAAACAAAGAGTGTAAATCAAAATCATCATCGACAATATCATCCTTTGTGAATGTGATAAGTGGTCTAGATGGCACTGAAATATGAAATGTACCAATGATGCCATTTAAAGGATGTTATGCCTTGATATGAGGGTGATAAGAAGCTGGTAGAAGATGTGAATTATATGTGTAATGCACTTCTAATTTTCCCATTGTTTATTGACCTGTATGCTTAGGCAAAGTATAATTGAATATATTCATTATTTGACTCTCACTTGGTTGTGCCTTTGTAGTATCGATAGGTGTTCTCACATCAATAATGTTCACATCTATCAAATCCTAAATCATGTCTTAAACTGATACATTTATTGGTAGTATGCCTTAGTGATATATGAAAATCACAAAAATATTTTAATCAATTATTTTTGAAGAGGTTTACTCACATCAACCTATTTAATGGGAGGGAGTGATATGAGATGACATTCTAATAACTTTTACATCACCTTGAAGGGAGTTTCTACAAAGTTGATAAGTTGTCTCCTTGGAGGAGCTGATAATAAAATACCTAGAGTAGGTTCTGAAACTATATCCATTATTACCTTTTGATCACTCTTATTTTTAGTTGGTCTCACCTTGTATGGTGGCTTACTCAAATTATTTACATGAGAATTAGAAACTAGATTGGTTTCATACTTTAGTTTATCCGTTGTCAACAACTTAACCACTCTTTACTTAAACATAATAAACTCATATATTGGTGGAAGCAAGATTTGTTTGAATATGTATTTTAATTCCTTATATTTCATAAGATTCATCATATTGGATAGCATGGTCTTATATTGTAGTACATATTTTGCGACAGGCTTGTTAAATTCTTGTTTGAGCTGAGGAATCCAAGCAAGTGAAATATTTTCACTTATGATAATTGAGAAATGTGCAAGGAAAATCTTCCAATTATTTAACACATGAAATAACTAATTTGGTAAATAATTAAACCATATTAGGGTATATTCTTATAAATTCTTAGGAAATAATTTGGTCAACAACCTATTGTTAGATGCATAGTCCAAGTATGTTGCATGTTGCATGAAATGCTCTCAAATATTACTTAGAGTCACCTTTTAAATCATATAATGTAAGCTTAGGTGCCACAAAACTAATTGTTAAAGGATATGTTGAAATACGCTATGCCAATGAGGTATGTAGTAAAGTTTGTGAATAAATGAGAGAGAGAGAGAGAGAGAGAGAGAGAGAGAGAGAGAGAGAGAGAGAGAGAGAGAGAGAGAGAGAGAGAGAGAGAGAGAGAGAGAGATTTTTCTTCAAAATTCAAGTTTCTTGAATTAGGCCTAGTTTCCTTGTAGCCCTCTTTTTACACAAAGCTAGTAGGTTTGAACAATAAAATATACAAAATACATGAATTAAATCTTTGGATGACATGTAATGAATTCCAAAGTCAATCAATTAATTAAGAATAACCTTACTTCTAATTTAATAGTAATAGTGTATCATCAAGCTCATTCTTCAACCTAATGATTTACCTTTTTATTGATATTTATACTTTCAATATAATAAGTAAACAAATATATTAAATATATAAACCAATTGATTTAACACACCCTCATGCATCTGAGTTTACTCTCATTGTAAACGGGGTATTTTGATACTCGGTTTACCTATATGAAAATCCATTTGTCTGATCCAACATGATTTTATATTAGTAATAGGTTAAATGATGTATCTTTAGTTATTTCAATCTTTTTAAAGCTATGCAAAATTCAATAAACAATTATAGAATTATTCCATAGCTCTTCAACCATTAATAACTTTTTAGCTCATTAAATTTAAGTAAAAAACTGAATTCCCACTTTTCAATTTATTATTTGATCTCAACATGGATGTCATCTATATAGACAATTAAGATGCAGTCATCCAAATCAAAATAAAACACAGTGCTAACAAACCAAAATAAAACAGGACACAGGTCTACGTAGGACATACAATGATGATATGTTGGTTATATAAATTAAAATGCATACAAAAAATAGTTGAGATGTTGCCTAATATTTTAGAAACGTAGACCAGATAAAAATAAATCATGGGTCAACTAGAATTAATACGTAGTCTTTTTGAAATATATAATACATAGGTCTTAATTAGAATAACTCAAGATTAGAATAAAACAACTTAGGCTTGAAAGAATAACTATGCAAATTAAATATTGGGACATTGGTTACATGAATTAAAATGTTGTATATTCCAATTAGTATTTACAGAATTTGCAATGTAAAACATAGTCATGAAAATGATGCACTAGCTATATGGAATAACACACAATCTATACAAAATGGGACATAGGTCTTACCTAAATGCAGTCTTGACAAATTAAAATCTAGCATAGAAAAATGAAATGCAAATTAATATGTAAACCATTAAAGTATTATGTAGAGCTAGTAAAGTTAAAAACATTGACTTTTTATATAAGATGCAACACTATATAAAAATAGACGCTGAACAATTCATTTTATAATACATAATTTGAAATGTAACATGTAGCCAAACGAATTGAAATGCTAACCTTGATAGATCAGTATGTAGGGTTAAAAATATGAAGATGGATCTAAGCAAATGTGATGCTAGTCTAAATAATCCAATATGGAGGCTAAAAATATTAAACACGTCATTAGGCATACAGGAATATAATTGCAAAATCAACCTGGTAAATGTGCCCTTTCTCCTTGCTTTCCCTTTCTCTCTCTCTAACCCTTAGCTTCTTCTCCCCTAATCTTTCTATCTCTCTCCGTATATTTTTAACTTTCCAAAATTCTCCTTCATTTATAAAACTCGTCTTTCTAATTGTTCCACCCCATTTCTTGCATGCGGCAAATCTTAGTTTTCATTATATGCATATTTTTTAAATTTTTATTTAAATCACTAAACAATAGTTAATTCTTTCTCAAATCCATAATCTTTCTTCCACTTTAGATTGCCAAACAAATATTAAAACAAGCTAAGTTGACTAAAATAATAATAAAGTCTATTTTATGATTTTTAAAATGTAATTTTTTGCTTGTATTTTCAAGACTAATTTAAATTGTATTACCTCAACTTTAGAATTCTAAGATAATTCAAATTCTATGAAAATAATCATTACAAAGATAATTATCTATTTAACTAATAGATATTGAGTCATTAATTTTTGTTTATTATAAGATACCTGAATATACAATAATTTATATCTATGTAATTATTAAATATCTATTTTCTTGATTTTAACTAAAAAATCACGAAAATTATAAGGAAAGGAATCCTATGTAACCAAAAACTAAATCCACATATAAATATAATCACTATAATATTTCTTTAATTACACACTAATATTTATGCATATAACATTTAAAATCTAATATGCGTGTGTGTAGGGTCACTAACAATTTCTTCTGATATTCTCTCAATCGTCCCATCTAGCCCATACTCTCTGATGATGCTCTCCATCATCAAGCTTTGAGGGTAGGATTTATCCTGCATCCACCTCGAAATAAGTAGGTAGTTAGTCTAAGTCATCATAAATATCAATTAATGATGTAAAAACTAACAAATACATATCCACAATATATAAAATATATAATACAATTGTCATATCATATATACTAATCAATAATATCACTATCCAATTTTAGTATATGTCATAAAGCTCAAAATCAAAGCAATTATAATTAGATAGTAACAATAATAATCCACGAATAAAAGGTTTACAAGTCATAGGGTGAAATTGGGATGTAACATCCTCCCCCCTAAAATCGGTCATTATCCCGATGACACTTAATCAAACAATAGTTTTAAATATCAAAAAAAGTTTTAACAGAATTGAAAAACATAGTATCAAGTATCTATCATGTAAATAAATGTGAAAACAACCTCAAAAACTCATCATAGTCTTTCCAAGTAGCACTATCTTCAAAGTATCAGCCCCATAAGACCTTACACTGAAACACCTCTATTATGCAAATGAAGTTTACGTGTGTCAATTATTCTGATCCGTTCTACCATGACCACCCCAGGGTCTAGAACATGCAAAGCATTCCAATCCAAAACATGTGAAAGATTAACTATATACTTCTTAAGATAAGATATATGAAAATATTATGTAATAGAGCTAAGACTGATGGCAATGCAATTCTAAATGTAACAGGATTAACCACTCTTAACACTTTGAAGTGTCCCATAAATCTTGGTAGTAGTTTCACTGACTTCCCAAACTTAATCAAGCTCTTCTGTAGCTTAACCTATAAAAACACTTTATCACCAATAGAAAACCACCTATCTATCCTCTTCAAATCAACATAACTCTTCTATCTATCATTGGCCTTAGCCAATCTTTGTTTGATTAACTTAGCTTGATCTTTCATTTTAGAAAGCATCTCAAGCTCCAAGACTACCCTATCTTCTAACATGTCCTAATTGATTGGTGTTGTATACCTCCTTTTGTATAGTGCTTCAAAAGGAACCATCTTCAATGCTGACTGGTATGAGTTTTTATATGCAAAATCAAATAATGGAAGATAATTTTCCTATTTGTATTATTGATCCATGCAATACATACGTAGAAGATCTTCTAACACCTTATTCACTCGCTCAGTATGACCATCAGTTTTTGCATGATATGTGGTGCTAAAATTTAGATGTGTACCCAAAGCTAAGTTTAGAG
This sequence comes from Torreya grandis, assembly GCA_037957365.1. Taxonomy (NCBI): domain Eukaryota; kingdom Viridiplantae; phylum Streptophyta; class Pinopsida; order Cupressales; family Taxaceae; genus Torreya; species Torreya grandis. The sequence continues at coordinate 1,052,270 of JARHVA010000031.1, forward strand.
TTACCCAAAACTTGAAATTCATCTTTGGATCACGATATGAAATAATCTTCTCTATAAATCCATGCAACCTATACATTTCCTTTACAAACCTCTTCACAAGGGTAGGTGCATCATCTGTCAAATTTCTTGGTATAGAATGAGCCACTTTGGTTAGTTTATCCACAACTACCAAGATAATATCATTCATACTCTGTGACATTGGTAAACCTTGGACAAAGTCCATACTGATCACCTACCACTTCCACTCAGGTATATCATGTGGATACAACAATCTAGTTAGGTGCACATGTTCAGCTTTCACTCACTGACATTCCAGACAACATGACATAAAATCTTCCACATTTCTTGATTCCATTCTAGAAATACAAAGGCTTAAGATCTGCCATGAGCTTTATTACTCTTGAATGTCTTGAATATGGGGCATTGTGTAACTCTTTCAACACTGTGTTCCATAGATTCTCTCGATTTGGCACATGCATTCTCTTGTTAAAACATAAAAGATCATCACTCTCAAAACTAAATCCTTTATACCAAGGATTCTAAGCATTATTAGATAATGCTTTTTTGACTTACTCATAGCATTCATCTCCTAGTGAGACTTAACCACATGATCCCTGAAAGCACTCTTGATAGTAGCTACTACTGTTATGTACCTTCTACAACTCAAAGCACTAGCTACTCTATTCTTTTTACCTTTGATGTAATTGTTATCAAAGTCATAGTCAAAAATAAAATCTAAATATCATCTTTGATGAGCATTTATATTAGATTGGGTGAAGATATATTTGAGTCCCAAGTTATCAGTCTTGAGCTTAAATGGTTTTCCCAACAAATAATGTTGTCAAACTTTAAAATCATGAATGATTGTTGCAAGTTCAATATCATGAGAGGCATAATTCACCTCATGAGTTTTTAACTTCCTCGATTCAAAAAGCCACTACTACACCATCCTACATAAAGACTCCACCTAAACCCTCTCCTAATACATCTATGATCACTGAAAACTGACCATTGGGATCAAGAACTCTCAATACTGGTGCTGAAATAAACCTTCTTTTCAATTCCTGAAAAGTTACTTCACATTTCTCTGACCAAATAAAATTTTGGGTCTTCTATTTTAAAGAGGTAATTGGATTAGCTATCTTGGAAAAGTTTGGAATGAACTTCCTATAATAGTCTGCTAACCCCATAAACTCCTTACCTCTTGCATATTTTTAGGTTTTGGCCACTCCATAATGGCCCTTACCTTAGATGGATCTACATAAATACCATCTACAGAAATAATATGTCATAGATATTGTACTCTCTCTTGGAAAAATGTGCACTTGGATAACTTGCCATATAGCTTGTGCTTTTTCAATTGTTGCATAACCAATTCCAAATATTATAGGTGCTCCTCTTCATTCTTAGAATATATAAGAATGTCATCGAAAAATACCAAGATAAAGTGATCTAAATAGTCTTTGAACATGTTATTCATGAGATTCATGAATGTCGCTAGTGCGTTTGTTAACCCAAAAGGTAACATCATGAACTCATAATGATCGTATTGAGTTAGGAAAGATATTTTTAAAATATCCTCATCCTGAATCCTCAACTGATGATATCCTACTCTAAGATCTATCTTAGAAAAGACCATTGCTCCAAGCATTTGATTAAAAATATCATCTATACAAGGTACCAAATACCTATTTATGATAGTTGTCTTGTTTAATATTATGTAATCAACACAGAGTCAAAGAGTACCGTCCTTCTTCTTCACAAAAATAATTGGTGCACCCCATGGTGATAGACTAGACCTAATCAACGCGTTTGACAATAGTTCCTAGAGTTGTGCCTTCAATTCAACCAACTCAATAGTTGTCATCTTATATGGTGCCTTGGATTATGGTTATGATCTAGGTATGATGTCAATAGAGAAATCAAACTCACGTTTAGGAGGTAAACCTGGTAACTCTTATAAAACCACATCATGCAAATATCAAATAAATGGATAATTTTCTAGAGATGGTTCCATAGGTTCCTCCATTTCATTTATCTTGTTGATAAATGCTTGGCACTCTTTTGCTTGAGTAGAATGAACTTCCTATAATAGCCTGCTAACCCCATAAAACTCCTTACCTCATGCACATTTCTAGGTGTTGGCCACTCCATAATGGCCCTTATCTTAGATGGGTCTACAAAAATACCATCTATAAAAATAATGTGCCCTAGATATTGCACTCTTTTAAAACAATGTGCACTTGGATAACTTACCATATAGCTTATGCTTCTGAAACTATTGCAGAACTAGTTCTAAATGTTGTAGGTGATCCTCTTCATTCTTAGAATATATCAGAATGTCATCCGAAAAGACCAAGACAAAGTGATCTAAATAGTCCATGAAAATGTTGTTCATGAGATTCATTAATGTTGTTGGTGCATTTTTTAACCTAAAAGGTAACATTGTGAACTCATAATACCTATATTGAGTTTAGAAAGCTATTTTCAGAATATCCTCATCCCAAATCCTCGATTGATGATATCCTACTCTAAGATCTATCTTAGAAAAGACCGTTTCTCTAGTATTTGATCAAAAGATCATCTATACAAGGTAATGGATACATATTTTTGATAGTTACCTTGTTCAACATTTTGTAATTGATATAGAGTTGAAGAGTATCATCTTTATTCTTCATAAAAACAACTGGTACACCCCATGGTGACACACTAGACCTAATCAACCCCTTTGACAACAATTTTTGGAGTTGTGCCTTCAATTTAACCAACTCGGTGGTTGTCATCCTATATGATGCCTTAGATTATGGTTTCGATCGAAGTATGATGTTGATAGAGAAATCAAACTCACGTTTAGGAGGTAAACCTAGTAAGTCTTCCAAAAACACATAATGGAAATCTCAAATAAATGGATAATATTCTAGATATGGTTCCATAGGTTCCTCCATTTCATTTATCTTGATGATAAATTCTTGGCACCCTTTTGCTTGAGCCCTCCTGAGTGGCATTGTAGAAATCTATATGAGCCACAACTCTATCTTTTCTCCTTGAATTTATGTCTAATTTATAAGATCATCAAGACACTCAACTTTCTTTAAATATAAATCAAACTTGGCCTTGTGTTTATCAAGTCAATTGACTCTTAGGATCATGTCATATGACCCTAATGGTGTTACATATAAATCCACTATAATCAAAAATTTAGGTAACTCAATTACTACTTTAACTAGACACTTATCAACCATGACTTTAGAGTCATTTCCATATTATATTGATCATGCAGTTGCCATAAATCCATCTTTTATAGGAAACTTTCTAAGCATTATAGGAGCTATAAAAAAATTAGTAGCCCCTGTTTCTATCAAAATATAAATTGGATGTTCAAACAAAATACCTGACAGCTCTATGGGTGATGCTTGAAATTTAGCTTGTCAGTTATCAATTATTGCATGAATATGCTACCAAAAATTGCCCTACTAAGTATTAGGACCTTTGTTCTTTCAAATTTCATGAGGACATTCATGAGCATAATGATTTCCTTTGAAATTGAAACAACTACTTGGTGGACCTTTCTTATCAGTTTATGTGTTTCCCTGGAAACTGCCTTTGGATCCATTACCTAGTTTCTTATTACCAGATCTGATATTGAATTTGGTATTTTGGTTATTGGGTTAACCCTTGGAGTCTCCATTCCTTTGCCTCTAGTTCTTCTTAAAATTTAGCTTAGTATTCCCAAAAAAATTCTTACACTTTTACATCACCTACATAAGAGACTTCAGCTTCTGCTCTTGCTTCACTGCCTTCTCAAAAACCTGGTCCATGTTGGGAGATCCATGAACATCTATCTCACCATTGATCTGGAGTTTTAATCCCATGATAAACTTTATGATTATAAACCTCTCATCATATTGGTACTAAGGTACGTACTTCAAAATTTTGGTGAGCTAATTTCAATACTCATTCACTAATGAGTCTCCCTGCTTTAGATGTTAGAAATCTATGAGCTTCTGATAAAAATAAAGCTATGATAACCATCAAGTGCTCCTAAGTTGTGTGATCTAGCCAGCAATTTAGGTGACAATTCGGATGACAGTTCTACCTCAATTGATGATGGAACTTTTGGGAGCCATAACTTTTACACCGTAGCTCCAATTGACTCATTGTTTGAACCGTTGGAAAGATAAGAATGAGGAGAACACCATGAGATGGCATTCAGATCCTCTTAATGAATTTTGACCCCATAAAACCCAATATAAGTTTCCCAAATTTCAATTTTAGTAGTGCAGTATAAAAATAGTAAGTTTTTAGGAATTACTATTTTTAGAAACTTACTATTTTTAGACTGCACTACTAAAAATGAAATTTTGGGCACTTTCATTAGGTTTTATGGGGTCAAAATTTATTAATCATAGCTCAATGTCATCTCACATTTTTCTCCTCATTCTTATCTTTTCAACAGTTCAAACGGTGAGTCAATTGGAGCTACGGTGCAAAACTTATGTCTCCCAAAAGTTTTGTCATCAATTGGGGTGGAACTGTCACCCGAATTATCACCTAAATTGCTGACCGGATCATTGTGGTAGTTGAGTTAAGGTTAAGTTATATATATTTTTTATCCCACTAAGTAGTTGCCTCACTAGCCAACTGATAAGCTCCCCAAACTACTTTGGTGACTTCAGAGTAGTTTCAAATCTCTAAATACTTCTCTATCTCTATCAACCATACCTTAGTGCGATCACCTAGAACGGTTCCATTGAACTTGGATGGATTCACCTTTTTCATGTCCCTAAACAACTCTAAATCTACCTAAGCTCTTGTATCCTATGATTTTTCCTATTTAGTGGGGTACTCAATAGGTACTTCTTGATGTTCTTTCTCACCTTGGTCATGAACTTCTTATTCCATGGTTATGATTCAATCGCTAGTATCATTTATGGCTACAAGAATTTGATCCAATTTTGTTGAATGCTCGATGTCAATTAGGTTAGGATCAATGGGAGGTTTATTTTCATTAATATATGAAGTATCCTCATCCGATGCTCTTACTTGCATCATTCTTCTTTCTCATTAAAAATAAGAATACAAAAATGTTAGCAGACTCATTAAGTCCTAGAGTTTGAGCCTAAGATCTGATACCACATGTTACAACCCCTCAAATTGTACTTAGAAAATGTAGTAATTTTTTTTAAAATAATTGACTTAACATTCATTCTATAGAATAATACATTACAATATATCTTATAAGAATAGTACTTCTAATTCAAATACTGAATACAATACTTATCTTATACAACTCCAAGGAAAGTAATTATAATAGGACATAGCTATGGTTGGTTTCATAACATAGCAACTATTGTTCAAGTATATTCAAATATAATTATTACATTTACATTTTTTTAGGCATCTGTCCTAATACAATAAATAGATATTAAGTTATTTGGAGCTCGAGCCGAACCAACTCGTGTATCACTGATAATCTCAAGTGTTGCCTCTAATTAAATATTGTAGCAGGGAGGGAGAGCATCATTTAAGTGCTTTTCCACACTAACCATGGACCAACAATCTCCCTCACAATCTCCTATCAGGGAATGGCCCTCCCTTCATGAATAGGTAGATAGAATGGTGCGAGAATCTAAAGAGACGTGCTAGTACCTTGTGTGTTATAAGATTTCTATTACATGATGTGTATCATAAATAAAATATGTTTCAAACATGATATCACACAACATGCAGATAAAACATATGAAATGACAATGTATAATCATTACTTTGGCTAAAGTTTTCAAATAACATGCAATCACCCAAATCGATCAATTTAATAAAACACCACTTGATCAGATTATCTACTTCCAATGTTGGTGGTGATACTTAGTCTACTGAAATCCATCTCACTACCTATTAGCATCATCAATATGATTTCTAATATAAATATATATAACATAGTATATAACTCAAAGATTCATACATATTTTCCCTACAGTAGGAATAGAATAATCAAAATCATTCATTTAATTTCATTAATTCTTAATGAATCTAAAATGTGCAATTAATACTAAATAACACTTTGACAAAAATACAATCGCATACATGATCATACCATCTAGGCATGCTCTAAATAATAATTATCCTTACATGTATGTCAAAAGTAAACTAATGGTTATTTATCATCCTTTAGATTCCATTGAAATTGATCCAAAACTCAAAATATTTGGTTGAAAAATAATTCAAGAAACAAGAACAACACAATTCAAATAGTGCAATCTCTGAGAAGAGATATTTTATTGATCAAATTTATAGACCCAAACATATGCCTATCTCTGAGAAGAGATGTATGATTTCCATTTCAGGCTAAATCTTCATTTATACATGTTTTGAAGGTGAGAGGAGGATGTGGAAGGTCATCAATCTCAAGGGAGATTAAGTGGTCTGACTTCCACATTTTACAACAATACAAAATTCGAGGAATTACTATTTTTAGAAACTTACTATTTTTAGACTGCACTACTAAAATTGAAATTTAGGGCACTTCCATTGGGTTTTCAGGGGTCAAAATCTATAGAGCATAGCTCAATGCCATCTCACCGCATTCTCCTCATTCTTAGCTTTCCAACGATTCAAATGATGATTCAATTAGAGCTACGGTGCAAATGTTATGGCTCTCGAAAGTTCTGTCATCAATTGGGGTGGAACTGTCACCTGAATTGTCCCCTGAATTGTTGCCCGGATCATTAATAATAAATAACACTTTGACAAAAATACAATCGCATACATGATCATACCATCTGGGCATGCTCTAAATAACAACTATCCTTGCATGTATGTCAAAAGTAAACTAATGGTTATTTATCATACTTTAGATTCCATTAAAATATTCCTAACAATAGTATTGGTAGCTAATTATAGAAATATACCAAAAACATGCATTCATTCTTCAAATGACATGCAATGAATTCTAAAATTAGTCAATTAATTAAGAATAACCTTACTTCTAATTTAATATTAATAGTGTATCATCAAGCTCATTATTCAACCTAATGATTCACTATTGTGTCAATATTTATACTTTTAATATAATAAATAAATAAATATATTAAATGTATAACCCAGTTGATTTAACACACCCGCATGCATCTAAGTTTACTCTCATTGTAAAGGGGGTATTTTAATACTCGATTTTCCTATATGAAAATCCATTTGTCTGATCCAACATAATTTTATATTAGTAACAGGGTAAATGATGTATCTTTAGTTATTTCAATTTTTTTAAAGTTATGCAAAATTCAATAGATAATTATAAAATTATTCCACCGCTCTTCAACCATTAATAACTTTTTAGCTCACTAATTTTAAGTTAAAAATTTAACTCCCACTTTTCAATTTGTTATTTATTCTTAACCTAGATGCCATCTATATAGATAATTAAGACAAAACCATCCAAAACAAAATAAAACACAGTGCTAGTAGACCAAAATCAAATAGGACACAAGTTTGTGCAGGCCATACAATGATGATAAGCTAGTTATACAAATTGAAATGCATACCAAAAATAGTTGAGATGTTGCCTAATATTTTTGGAATGCAAATGAGATAAAAACAAATCATGGGTCAACTAGAATTAATACTTAGTCTTGCTAACATATAAAATGTGTAAGTCTTAATTATAATAACTCAGGCTTAGAATAAAGTAACTCAAGCTTGAAAGAATTACTATGCAAATTAAATAGTGGGGCATTAGTTACATGAATTGAAACATTGTATATTCCAATTATTATTTACACAATTTACAATGTAAAATGCAACCTCATGAAAATGATACGCTAGCTATATGGAATAACATGTCTATACAAAATGGGATGCAGGTCTTAACTAAATGCAGTCTTGACAAATTAAAATGCAAACCTCCATTAGGTATAAATAAATAAGAACATTGGCCTATATAGATGGAAACGTGGCATAGAAAAATGAAATGTAGGTTAAATATGTAAACCATTAAAGTATTACATAGAGCTATTAAACTTAAAAACACATACTTTTTATATAAGACACAACACTATATAAAAATAGACACAGGTCAATTCATTTTACAATACACAGTTTGAAATGTAACATGCAGCCAAATGAATTGAAATTCTAACCTTGATAGAGTAGGATGCAAGGTTAAAAAGATTAAGATGTAGCTAAACCAATGGGATGCCAGTCTAAATAATTAAATACGTAGGCTTAAAATATTAAACACACCATTATGCATACAGGGAAACAATTGCAAAACCAACCTGGTAAATGTGCCCTTTCTCCTTGATTTCCCTTTCTCTCTCTCCAATCCTTAGCTTCTTCTCCCCTAATCTTTCTATCTCTCTTCATATATTTTTAACTTTCCAAAATTCTCCTTGATTTATAAAACTCCTTCTCTTTCTGATTGTTGTGCTCCATTTCTTGTATGTGGCAACTCTTAGTTTTCATTCCATGCATAATTTTTTAATATTTATTTAAATCACTAAAAAATAATTAAATATTTCACAAATCCATAGTCTTTCTTCCAATTTAGCTTGCCAAACAAATATTAAAACATGCTAAGTTGACTAAAATAATAATAAAGTCTATTTTCTAATTTTTAAAATGTAATTTTCTGTATGTATTTTCAAGACTAACTTAAATTGTATTAACTCAACTTTAGAATTATAAGATAATTTAAATTATATGAAAAAAATCATTACAAAGATAATTATCTATTTAACTAATAAATATTAAGTCATTAATTTCTATTTATTTCAAGATAACCGAATCTACAAAATCTATGTAGTTATTAAATATTTATTTCCCTGATTTAAACTCAAAAATAATGACAATTATAAATAAAGGAATCCTATGTAACCAAAAACTAAATCCATTTAGAAATATAATCACTACAATATTTTTTTAATTACATACAAACATTTATGCATATAACATTTAAAATCCAATGTACGTGTGTGTAGGGTCACTAGCAATTTTCTCTGATATTTTTCTAATCGTCCCATCTAGTCCATCCTCTCCGATGATACTCTCCCTCATCAAGCTTTGAGGGTAGGATATATCTCAAATTCACCTCACAACAAGTAGGTAGTTAGTCTAAATCATCTTAAACATCAACTAATGATGCAAAAACTAACAAATACATATCCACAATATATAAAATATATAATACAATTATCACATCATGTATACTAATCAATAATATCACTATCCCATTTTAGTATATGTCATAAATCTCAAAATTAAAGAAATAATAATCAGATAGTAACCATACTAATCCACAAATTAAAGGTTTACAAGTCATAGGGTGAAATTAGGATATAACAACTCCTAAAGATCCTTTACAACCAGTTGTAGAAGATCTCCAAAAAATTTATCCCAATCCTCATGAAGTGTATATTAATCCCACATGTCAAATTCCAATTATTTAAATTCCCTCTAAATAGTTATAAAGATCAAGTTCTTTCCAATAAGTCCATATACAGAACATTCCTTTTAATTCCCATGTTTCCCAATTCAATTCTGCTAATGTTTTATCTAATACACAACAAAGATTCCCTTTGTCCAACAAATTTCTTCTACTTAGAAATAAATATTTACATTTAGTAATAAATCCTTAGTCAAACACAATAGTGTCCTCCTATGCAATAATGTATTTCAATTCCATAATCTAACCGCACTCAATACCAACTTTTGCCTACACAACAATGTATATCCATTCCTTATTCTAATCAATATTAATACCAAATTATGCCTAACCACTCAAAACCGATTAAAAAATAATACTTCTAATTGGTTAGGACAAGTTCCCATAAATCTGACAAATTCTTAATTCCATTCTAAACCAAATAATCCCCCACCTACTTCTCAAAATACTACCTTTTCTCAAGAATAGCAAGCTATGAAAGATGCAATATCAGGATTACAAGATGGAAATCAAAGTCAAAAGTATAAATTAGATCATATATATTCATATCCATTTTATTTAATTATTTTCCTAATACAACTTCCATCTCATTTTGATATCCCTATGTTTGATAAGTATAAAGGAAAAGGTGACCCAAGAAAGCACCTCAACGTATTAGTTATTGCCTATCAAGAGGTCAGTTATAATTCAAATTTCTTGCTTCAATTATTTTCATGTAGTTTGATTGGTCCCACTTTAGAGTGGTTTACACATATGCCAAATGGTTATGTTATTACCTTTGATGACTTGTCAGAGAAGTTCATTAAACATTTTTATTATAACATTGAGCAAGATTTGACCATGGTTGACATATGTGATATTAAATAAAGAGGATGAGAGAGATTTGTTGTATATCTTCAATAATGGAATGTGTTAGCTAGCAGATTCCCCCATGCACTTATTGACAATGAGCTGAAAAATATTTTTAAGATAAATTTAAATTTAGAATTGGCACTTAGTCTCAGATTACAGTGTCTAGAAAACTTTTGATGATATCATTACTAAAGGTTCTCAAATAGAGAAGGCTCTAATTGATAAGGGGTCGATTAAAATCTATGCACAGAGTCAAAATCAACCTCAAAATCACTCTCAACACTAGTCCCCAAGTTAGAACAAGAATCAAAATCAACATGCTATTCCAAATCCAGCAATAATGGCAAATAAACCCAAGCCTTTCAACCATAATAAGAATATGGTGGAAAATGGAGTGATAGATGCTAGATATGTTCAAACCATACAAACTCCACCAGTTTAATAGGTGTTATAGTTGCAACCTATTGCTTTAAAATGGTATCCTCAAATAAATTAGCTTATTAGACGTTTGTTTCCTAATTTGGGAAAGCCTATTGAGAATGTGTTTCATAAGATCCTTGTTGTGAATATTACTGGCTATCCAAATACAAAAAAATTTTATGAGAGTCAACCTAAACCAAAAGGGTATATAGATAATTAATATTATGAATATCATCAAATCAAAGGACATGTAATTCATAGATGTGTACAATTATAATGTCTCATTTAGGACATGCTCAAAAGAAGATAAATTGAGATGAACAATGCTTCATCCTCCAATTCTAGTTAGAATATGGGGATTTACCAAAACCCTTTCCCTTAGCATCAACCAAACAATAATCATAATCAAAAATAGGATTCACAGGCTCATAACATTGATTACCATGCTACCCCCTATGATTACAATGTAGTGGGACATATCATGGGACATCACATAGCCACAATCATGATCAATCCCCATTCTTGAAATTCCCAACAAGGAAATCCTTAAATTCTAAGATCAGTTATATCTATTTTGGGACATCCTCCTCCTTATAATTCTCATTTTTGAGTTATTATTCTAAGACCTATCTATTATGCTTCAAACTCTAGTATTTTTATTCCTAATCGATATTGTGTTTTTATAACTTGACATGTTAAGATCACTCTTCAACGTCTTGTGCCTTCTTTTACTGATCCTAATCCACCTTATCTTTCAAATCCTATTCCATATCAGTTCAAACCCAAATATACACTTGTTAAGAAGCAATATGATCTTGTGGATTAGCTGAATAAAATACAAGCACAAATTTCCATTTTGGATCTATTATGTACCTCTCAATTACATAAAGATGTATTATATGAGATTTTGAATCAGTATCAGGTGCCAAACAATATTCCATTTGATAAATTTTAATCAATGGTTGGACACTTGTCTCCTAGTCTACAATTGGTATTTGATCAAAATGATATATCATCTTTGGGTTCTTCCCACACTAATTCTTTGTATATTGAGGTTATAATTACTCATCACAATATCAAGAGATTACTCATTAACAATGGAACAGGTCTTAATATTGTTCCATTAAAGCTAGTCCAATGTTTGGGCTATACTTCAGTAGATCTCAAGAATGATACTATTACTATCAAGGGGTATGATAATATTGAATGCCTATCAATAAGAACCATTTTTTTCCTATTCAAGTTAGGTCTATTATCCATATAACCCTTTTTCATGTAATTGATCTTGATCTACCATACAATCTCCTTCTTGGTCATTTGTGGATTCACGAGATGCATGCAATGACTTATACTCTTCATCAATGTATTAAGTTTCCTCATGCTAGAATAGATGTGAATTTTACTAGAGATTTTCAATCATATCAATATTGTAAACATCTCAAAGCATAAGGTCATTAATACACTTATTATTCTCATGCTATCACTCCCATCAAAAAGGACAAATAAATAATCTCTGAACCACTTTCATCTAATTATGTAAATCCTAACACCCTTGATTCTTCTTCCAAATCACCTTTCCCCTCATTGAATTCCTCTCATTTTAACATTTATGACAAAGTTTTAGGCACATAAAATATGAAAGATGTTTTTCATGTGGCCGAGTTACCTAGATCACCTAAATCCTATGGCTAGCCCAAGATGGAGTGATGCAAGAAACATACATCTTCTCTTTTGAAACCTGTTTTATTTTTTCTAGGAAAGGATTTTAGTCAATAATATTGGAAGCTAGAAGATGAGACATGGTTTTACAATGATGATCTAGCTCCTTATTTCCATAGTAATAAATACCCTATTCCCAATAGAATTATGGCTCATAATTCTTATAAAGGCAAGGGATTTTGGGAAAAATAATAAGGTCGATTAGATCTTATTATTCTATAAAAACATTCAAAAAACAAGGTTTAGGATACAAACCACATAGGGTAGTCCCCAAACATCCTGAAGGTGGTTTACCCTGTGTGTTAAATGATGATGTTCCTAGCAATGACATGGAGTCCTACTATATATGAGGAGTTGGATAATGCTAACCTGTTTGATTATTTTTCTATTCTTATCATTTTTATTATTCTTATGATTCTCATTACCCTTTAATATCCTAACCTTATTGATTGGGACCAGCAAGGCAATGATATCACTCTTGATGAATTCTCCAATGAACACTATCAGAGTTCCTAGGCCTAAGAGACATTTTAGCGATAGGTGACCACAAACAGGGATTGTCTTCACTTTAGATCTTATAACCTATTTTTGGGAGCAAGTGAACTAATGAAAAACCTTAAATCCAAAATAAATAACTAAACCACTAAGACATTGTTTGAAAAAACCATGTACTATTGTAAAATCACACCAATCACATCTAAACCTAAAACTTACAAACTTATAGAAAATTTTAGTTTTGTTTCAAGATTCATGAGTTGATCAGGCAATAGAAATTTGTTTTAAGGAGTGATACAATTAGATGTTCTTCTAAGGTTTATTTGATCTAGAACAACTAATCGCTAAGAGATTTGGAGTCAAATCTTATAAAATTTAACTCAACTATGAAGGAGTGAATTGTAGGTGAGTATCCATAGATCAAGAACATAGTGGAAGATGGAATGATATGGCACCATTTATGTTAGGGCTAAATTTTTATGGACAAGGTCATCAAGAGGAAGCCAATGGAGAGATGGTAAATAAGGAATCAATGACTAGTGGTATGATGCCAAGACCAATGTAAATGCCTTGATAATGGAAAATGGATCAATGCAGAAATGTAAGTTGGGCGATATAGATAGGATGTGAAAATTTGAATCCAATGTGGATATCCACATGGCAGGGATGTGAAATTAAGAACTTTGGTGTGGAGATAGAGAAGGATGAGCTTGAAAATTTTTAACCCAAACCCATTATATATCATATGCATCCAAGGAAGAGAAGATTCAATAAGCAATCAGAAACCAAACCCTTACAATGTAAATCTTGCATATGGTGTACGACTTGTGTATACCCTATTATAGGTCTAAATATTGTAAATTTTACTCAAAAAAAACCTTGAAAAACTTATATGTCCATATTTGCACTATAATATACACACACACACACATAATACTGCCAATAAAATTTTACAGTGGTTTACACTAGAAACATATTGGAAAATGAAAGCCTATCAATTGATAAGAGTAGTAAATGTGGTCTACACTAAAAAAACCCCTATGATGTACAATGCTTAGGAATAATAGAGAGGTTTAGGGAATCAGCTCTAATACCACTGATGGAAATCATTCCATAATGGAAACGAATTGAAGGCTCAAATGTGCACACCACAAATTGTTTGTCAGTCAATCAACTTCAATATTTTATTAATTACAACATTTTTTAAGCTCTTAATATATAGCATACTCTTCATTTCTAATTACATTCCTTAGTTAATTAATATGTTATGTTGACTTGTTAATATGTAAGGATGGGATGAATGGGTGTGAGTCCCCCCATTAACTCTATATATATGGATGAGTGTGGCTCACTCCAATCATCATATTTGTGAATTATATCTTATTTTAATAATTTAGAGGCTTCCCCCTCAAAGTGGATTAAATATATTCTGCTATATTTTAGTTATATTGTGCTTTATTACTTAAATTATAAAGAAAGCTCTTTACAAGTGATATCAAAGTGGCGATTTGGGCAACGAATTTTTTTCCATTGTATATATCAAACTAGTGTATTTTTTTCCACAAGTTTTTTGTTGGATTTTGAGGATCATATAAGGATTATATGTTAAAAATTTAGAGACCATAAGATCCATATTAAGGGAGTTATTTCATTTTCAATATTTTTCATAAAATTGCTCTATAATCCGTAATTTTAGGAATTTTTTAGATTTTTTACATTTATGTAAATCTCAAAAAAATATAGCTTCGGTACATTCTTTGTGTTTTCTAAATTTAGGCTGAAATAATTGCCACATTGCTTGGTCAAAGTTGGGTCAATGGTGAAAATTAGGGTGGATATTGGCAAGGTTGTTTATTGTAGGACCACAGATTAGGGGCAGGGGAAAGGGTACTAAAACTCCAGGGAATTTTTTTAGAAAAAAAACTATGGATTCAGAAGGTGGATCTATGGTTATGGTATTTTCTACAACTGATCATAAAGTGAGTCAACTAGAGTATGATATGCAAGGCATACAAACTAGTATGTAAGGGTTACAATCGAAGATGATGAATAAAGTATATCAAATTAATCAACACTTGGATGATCTCATAAACAAAATTTTAACAAATATAAATGTATTTCAACATCCTCAAAACCAACCACAAATCATTAATACTCAATCCAATCAAGGTGGATCTTTGGGTCCAAATATTTCACAACCCAACCTGGGAGGATCTTCAAGCCACTCCCAAACAAATCCAAATCCATCACTTGTAAGAAACATGACTCCAAAAGTCAAAATGCATAATTTTGATGGGAAGGATACCCTTACTTGGCTTAATCAAATAGATAAAAAATTTTATGTACATTTGATCTCATGTGGACAAAATGTTGTTATGGCATCCTTTATTTAGAGTTAGAGCAATTTATTTGGTATCAATCGCTTTGCGCTCAGAAGAAAAAGAAGGGTCTAACTATTACTTGCTCAATGTTCACGTATGAGATAAAAATGCACTACCATCATAATGTAATAGAAAAATCCTTTAGCCAATTAGAAAAGCTATGACAATTAGGTTTAGTCAAAGACTATACTCAATAATTTTAGGACTTATCTTTGAGGGTGGATGATATCTCAGATGAAAACATGAATGATCTCTTTTTGGGTGGTCTCAAGGATACAATCCAACTGGATGTTTGAATGTCTAATCAAGCATTTTATTTAAATCCATGGTATTTAATCGTACGGTAGAGGGAAGAGATATGGTCAAATGGAAGGCTTTCATTAGCAATAAAGAGTATTTTGGTCCAATACAAACCTTCTCTCAACTGATAAGATTGACTCCTCACCAAATTTAAGAGAAATGCTCCAAAGAGTTATGTTTCAATTGTGATAGCAAATGGAGCAAAGGTCATAAGTGTGCTAAGAATAAATTATTCTACATTGAAGGGGTCAATGATGAAGAAGATGATGAAATAAAATCTAATGAAGAGGACAAATTGTTGAATCATATTTAAAAGAGTCCTAGCCCACTATTTCATGTCATGTACTTTCTAATATTAACACTCCCAAAACTCTCAAAGTTGGGAGTTACCTAAAAAAACAAAAGGTGACAGTACTGATTGACTCTATGAGTACACATAATTTCATCAACAGTAAATTAGTGACATAACTGAATTATTTTATTTACCCTACTCTAGAATTTCAAGTCATGATTGTAGATGTGGGTACAGTCAATTATTCTAGTAAATGCCATAATATCAAAGTGGACATGGGAGAATACAATATCAATTTCCCTATGTTTTTTATTCCTATGGGTGGAGCATATATTGTGTTAGGAGTCTAATGGCTCACAATGTTGGGTACAAATGAGATGAATTTCTAGGAGTTGTTCATGTGCTTTCATTCTGAAGGAAGGACCTATGAAATAAGGGGAATACATGCAAAATCTTTGTAGTTGGTTAGTTATCATCAAATCCAAAAGCTTCTTTGTAAAGGGGCTGATGGATTTATTGTTAGGTTATACTCCATAGAATTTCAACCATCAAAGATCTCTATATCCAATCATTTTTGAAGTAATACAAAAAGGACTTACACCAATTTGGGATCATGTTCATTCCATTCAACTTATTCTAGGTATTCAAGCACCCAAAATTCACCCTGATAGATGCCTATATGCCCAGAAGAGTGAAATTTAAAAAATGGTACATAAGTGTTGGAGGTCGGTACCATCAAACATAGCCCAAGTGCATTTTCATCCCCAGTAGTCATGGTTCATAAGAAGGATGAAACTTGGAGAATGTGCCTAGATTATAGAGAACTAAACAAATGTATCATAAAAGATAAGTTTCTTGTCCTAATAATTGATGATTTATTGAATGATTTGAATAGTGTTGTTTACACTACAAAACTAGATCTTCATTTAGGATACCATCAAATTTGGATCCGAAATAAGGATATGCATAAGATAGTCTTTATAACCTATGAAGAACATTATGTTTTTTTGGTAATGTGTTTTGGTCTCACTAATGTCCCATCAACATTTTAGAGTTTGATGAACACTATTTTTTGGCCATTTTTATGAAAATTTATATTGGTATTTTTTGATGACATTCTCATATATAGTAAGACTTGGGAAGAACACTTGCAGCATGTGAAAAAGGTTCTAGTCACTCTAGAAAATCATAAACTTTATGCAAAACCTTCCAAATGTTCTTTTATATTAAAAGAGGTGGAATACTTGGGTCACATTATTTCACATGGAGAAGTCAAATTAGACCCTCAAAATTGATCAAAAACCTCTATGGTTTTTGGGGTTAACAAGTTACTATCACTGGTTTGTGATGGTAGAATCGCAACCTCACTTACAACATTCTTAAAAAAGGACTCTTTCTATTGGAATGAAACAACCACCAAGGACTTTGAGAAACTAAAAGCAGTCATGTGCACTACTCTAGTTTTAGCTAACCCAGATTTTTTAAAGACTTTCATTATTAAATGTGATGCATTAGGATCTAGAATTTGGGTAGTACTCATGCAAGAAGGTAAACCAATAGAATTTGAGAGACATCAAATCAAGGGTAAGAATATCTTAAATCCAATATATGAGAATAAAATGATGGCTATACTTTATGTAGTCAATGTCAGGATCCTAGAACAACAAACATGCTCTGATACCACTAGTCAGGATGCGAAACACCGGAAGCACACAATTGATTACCAAACCAAGCAACTTAATATGCGGAAATTAACCAGATTCAACAAGTAACTAGAATTCAGAATAACACAGAATATGAGAGACAATACACAACTTGTATTAATAACTCTTACAGAAAAGAATACAATAAAGAAGATGCCACTTCTTCTCCACCACCTCTTCAGAGGTTTCCCACACCTCAAGTGAACAGTAATTCTCTCCTCAAAGCTCTCTCTACTAGGTCCCAACACCCAACTCAAACACAGAGTTGGTGTTCACCTTACACCTGTGCTCCACGCACTCCACAAGTACTCAAAGTACTTCAAGTAGATCTCCCATGAACCTGCAACAACCTGCAATTCAACAGACCATACTTATGGAAAGAACTGCCTTGCCTTCCTCTTAGCTCTCCATGTACTCCACGTACATACCAATGAGTACACACCATACTCTAAGTAGATCCTGCCTGATTCTGCTCCCTGTTGTGTTGTTGTCCTATCTGATCTCCAACCTACAGATCAATACTGGTTCTGCACACCTGTGAACCTTGACCTTGCACACACACACACACCTGCAGATCAACGATCTTACTTACCATGTAGATTTCCTATCATAGCCATGCTCACCTGATGACCAAGATCATACATACATGAAGAATCTAGCTGACTCTCCAATCCAGCACCCACACACCTGGTACTGTGGCACTAGGAGGAACGCACCATTGCTCTACCTCACACACTGAAGGAGCTTATAATTAAGCTCTCTTACTCCCTAGCCCTACTTTACAATACAACCATGAGTCTATTATATAGATCTCATCCAAACAATAATTAGACATCCAATTACAATAATTAGATCCGCAGCTATGAGTCTAAAATTAGCACTCATCATGCAAACACTTGGTTCGTTAGCTAACTGCCCGTAATAAGCTCGCAGTCGAACCACACAGGCGACCGACGCCGGTCCCTGTCCGCCTGGGGGTCACCGACGCCGACCGATATCTGACCGACGTCGGTTGCTTCCTGTCTCCTTCCTGCCGACGTCGGTTGGCTTGACCGACGCCGGTGTCTGTGGCACTCAGCAACCCTTTAGTACCCTCCTCCATATCTGCATCAGTGAAGCTTTTAGCTCCACAACTTAACAGTCAAACAATGGTGACCTTATCTAATGGGTAGACTTTTTAAGGTAAAGACTAATTATGATAGTCTTAAATATTTTTTGTGGAACAATGATTATCTTTTGAAAATTAATAAAAGTAGGTGAATAAAATGTTAGGGTATGACTTTGAAATAATCTATAATAAAGGTAAAGATAATGTGGTTTTTGATGCATTATTTAGGAAGGATGAATCTATTGAGGCGTTATCGTGTGCCATAACTATTTGGAAGGCTAATTAGGTGGAAGAGGCTAGATCTGAATGGGAAAATGATGTAAATACTAGCACTTTAATTCATAGTCTCCAGCATGACTCCTGTGACTCAAAAAAAATTGCATGGAAATGGAATGACTTATGGTATAAATATCGGTTATACCTATGCAAGAATTCTTCCCTAAAAAATAAGATCCTTGTTGAGCTTCATTCGTCTCCCATAGGAGGGCATTTAGGTTTTTTTAAAACTCATCATCGAGTCAAATAGGATTTCTTTTGGGATGGACTCAAATGGGATGTACAAAAATTTATGGTTGAATGCTTGGTGCGCCAACAAAACAAGGGAGAAATAATTAAGCTACCAAGTCTTCTCCAACCTTTATCTATTTTGAGTCAATGGTGGGAGGAGATGTCTATGGATTTCATCACCGGTTTGCCTAAGTCAAAAGGTAAAAATGTCATTATGGTGATAGTAAATAGACTCACAAAATATGTTCATTTTTGTGCCTTATCACAACCCTTTAAAGTTAGTACCATAGCTACATCTTTTCTACATACAATTCAAAAGCTACATGGCACCCTTAAGATCATAGTAAGTGATCATGATCCAATATTCACCAGTAATTTTTTGACTGATTTATTTTCATGTTTGGGTACTCAATTGGCTCATAGTTCAACCTATAATCCTCAATCTTATGGTAAATTAAGGTGGTTAATAAATGTATAGAAGCTTATCTTTGTTGTTTTGCATCAGATAAACAAGAAACATGGGTTCAATGGCTACCACTAGTTGAATGGTGGTATAGCACTTCATTCCATGTCTCTTCTAAAATGTCTTCATTTATGGCACTATATGGGTACCAACCTCCTTCCCTCACCTCATCATTGTATATCTAGACCAAAGTTTGTGTTGTGGAAGAGCACAATCACCACCAATAATAAATTCTCACTAGTCTCAAAGAGAATTCAGCCATGACATAGAGTTGCATTCATCCAACCTTTCATGTTTCTTGCTTGAAGAAGGTAATTGGCCAAACCATCTCTAAATGGGTTGAGTTACCTATACTATATGAGGAAGGTTGTGTCATTCTTTAACTTAAGAAGATTATTGATACATGCACTAAATGAATTCAAACCAAAGTGAATAAGGAGTATTTGGTCAAATGAAATAATTTTCCTTATGAGAATGCCACATGGGAGGATATCACATTTCTACAGAAGCATCTATATTTGTTCAACATTGATGGAAATGTTGTTTTGAAGTAGGGGGCATGTTAAGCTCTTAATATATGGCATACTTTTCATTTCTAATTGCATTCCTTAGTTAATTATTGTGGTAAACGAACTTGTTAAGATGTAAGGGTGGCATGAATGGGTATGAATCCCCCCATTAACTCTATATATATGGATGAGTGTGGCTCACTCAAATCATCATATTTGTGAATTATATCTTATTATAAGGATTTAAAGGTTTCCCCCTTGAAATGACTTAAATGTATTTAGCTATATTTCAATTATCATGTGATTTATTGTTTAAATTTTGAAGAAATTTCATTACAACATTAAAAATATATACATGAATATAAATATAATAGTAATCCCTAGCAATAGTTAGTTATTCTAACAAATAATAAATAATAACTAATGCGATCTTAGAATATCTCCTCATAATATCACTATGTGATTTGTTTTAACAAATCACTTAAAATATCTATTACTAATCTAAATATATTTTCCAATATAAAATATGTTCACACTAAATATTTATAACAGATGCATCCATGGACTGCTCTCTTGGTCAAAGTTGAGCTAGAAAAAAAATTGGCAATGGGTTTTATTAAACCAATCCCATATGCAAATTGGATTTCCAACATTGTTCTTGTCAACAAGAAACTAGTTAGCATCCACATCTGTACGGATTTTAGATATATAAATAAATCTTGTCCTAATTACGACTTCCCACTATCAAATATAAATATTATTTTGGATTCAATAATAGGTTATGAAATGCTATCTCTAATGGATGGTTTTTCAGGTTGTAATCATATTAAGGTCGTTCCATATGATCAAGTCAAGATAATATTTACAACCCCTTGGGGCACATTATGTTATCAAGTCATGACATTTGGCTTTAAAAATGTAGGGGCTACTTATCAATGAGAAATGACCATAATATTTCATGATCTCATGTATGATATTGTCAAAGACTATGTTGATGATATCTTAGGCAAATCCAAAACTCACATTAGACATCCAATGGTGTTGTGAAGAATATTTGAATGACTTCATGAGTATAAAGTGCATATCAACCCTAAGAAATGTGTTTTTGGGTTTACATATAATAAATTATTAGGCTTAATTATCTCTCATAGAGGTATCGAAGTTGATCCAGACAAAGTTTAAGCAATCAATGAAATAGAAATTTATTTATTTCTGAGAAACTATGTCAAATTTTTAAGAACAACACATTTCAAATCCACTTTTGTGATCCTTCATCAAAAAAGAATAATCATGTCCTAATGAAGGATCATAGAAGTGGATCTAAAATGCATCATTCTTAAAAATTTGACATAGTTTCTCAAAAAAAAAGTTATGATATGGACTATGGAAACTAAAATCTTTAATCAATGAAATGTCATCTCCTTCCAATCTAAAGCAACTACATAGTCTACAAGGAAAAATACAGACTATTAGATGTTTTATCTCTCAACTTGTTAATCATTATCATTCATTTAGTAATATACTAAATAAAGGCATTATATTTCAATGGAATGTAGAATGCCAAGAGGATTTTGATCAACTTAAGTAGTATCTCAAGCTAATCCTCCTGTACTTATTCCACCTATGCCAGGAAAGCTTTTCTTACTATACCTTTCTACAATGGATAGTGCCTTGGGGGCATTCTTTGCTCAACATGATGATCAAGATAAATAATGAGTTATTTATTATCTGAGCAAAACATTGGCATTTTATAATCATAATTATAATCCAATTGAAAAAAATGTATTACATTAGTCTTTGCTTCCCAAAAGCTTAGACATTACATGTTGAATAACAAGATGTTGTTAATTTCTAAAGTAAATCCATTGAAATATTTATTGACAAAATTAACTCTCACATATTATATGGAAAAATGGGTCATGTTGCTTCGCGAGTTTGATATTGAGTACACACATCAGAAAGCAATCAACGGACAAGTTCTCACTAATAAAGTAGCCAAGGCACCTATACAAGATTTTTTTCATATCATAGTACAATTTCCTATTGAGTCTATTATGACTCTAACTAAAGACAAAGAATGGAAGCTTTATTTTACAATTTCTTAATGAGTCTATTATGACTCTAACTAAAGACAAAGAATAGAAGCTCTATTTTGATGGTTCTTTCACATCACATGATTCAAGATCAAGATTATTGTTCATCACACCACAGGGCATTCTTATTCCAAAATATTTTTGCATCAACTTTCCATGCACAAATAATATCATTGAATATGAAGCATTACTTGTTGGACTATGTCTTACGATACAATGAGAAACTCAACATTTGAAATTGTATGGTGATTCTAATCATATTATCAATCAGATCACTTATCAATATCAAATAAAATATAAAAATTTGGTGCCTTAAAAAACTATGGTGGATGCTCTAAAACTCAATTTTAGAGCCATTCAATTTGAATAGATCACGAGAGCCAACAATAAATCAGTTGACGCTATGGCTACTATTGGTTCAATGATTTCACTTTCCTCTTTTATTCTAGAGTACAATTTTCTCATTAAACATCTTCTTTTTCTAGCTTACAATTATTCACATTCTAAGATAATATGTGTCATTATTGGTCCCATTCCCCTTGGTACCATGACATCCTTTCCTATTTCCACGATCATATCCTTCCACATAATCTATCCCAGAACCAAACAAAATAATTTATACAAAACACTTCCTATTACACTATAATTGGTAGCTCATTATATTATAGAGGTTATGATGGAACTCTACTTCACTATTTA
Organism: Torreya grandis; assembly: GCA_037957365.1. NCBI lineage: Eukaryota > Viridiplantae > Streptophyta > Pinopsida > Cupressales > Taxaceae > Torreya > Torreya grandis. Next base: position 1,075,247 of record JARHVA010000031.1, read on the forward strand.
AATATAAGAGAATCTGACTTAACACTTAGGGAAGTCCATGAAGGGATTTATGGGGCCTACACTAGTGGTATGGTTCTAGCAAAGAAGTTCCTCTATACTAGTTACTATTGGCCTATCATTGAATTAGATGCATGTGTGTATGTTAATAAATGTAGACCATGTTAAAAACATGGCTATTAAATTCATGATCTAGCACAAGCACTACAACTACTCATAACTCTTTGTCCATATTCAACATGTGGGCTCGATCTCATAGGCAATATTAACCCTACTTCTTCATATAGTCATAAACATATCCTTACTACTATCGAGTATTTTACCAAATGGGTAGAGGCAATCCCTATCAACAATAAAATAGATAAGAAGATTTTAAAGTTCATTTTGAATCATATCATTTATCATTATGGCATCCCTTCCACTATCATCTTAGATAATGGTACATCCTTTAAAAATAAAGATATCATCACCCTCTATTCTGAATTCCATGTCAAACATAATTTTTTCACCCCTTATTAACCTCAAGGTAATGGCTAAGTATAAGTTTTAAATAATATGTTGATCAAAATTCTCAAAAATACTATCAATACCTTTGGTTGTGATTGGCACATGAAAATATTCCCAACCTTATGGGCGTATTGTACCAATGTTTACACTCCTACTAGTGTAACTCCTTATTCCCCAATCTATGGATCTAAAGCCATATTGCCTATTGAGATCAATCTACCCTCACTATGCATTTCACTACAAGATGTCCTTGATGAAGAAGATTACCAAGTGTCCAGATTCGTAGAGTTGGAGCTTATATATGAGAAAAGGCTAGCCACTCTTAATTACCTTGATTCTTATTAGAATCAACCATGTTAGGGTTATAACAAGAGAATCATTTTTTGAGATTTTGAGCCTAGTAACCTTGTGCTCAAAGAGAATTAAAAAAATACTAATATTAAAAGGGAAAATAAAGGTAAGTTTGAACCACATTGATTAGGCCCCTTTGTTATTACAACTATCTATGGGTCTGGTGCATACATATTGGCTATTGAAGATGGTGATGAATTAGATAAGCCAATGAATATTATGCATCTTAAACACTTTCATGTTTAAATTTGCCACACTTTAGTATTTAAATGTTCCTTCTTGGGGCATCTCTATTCTATTTTATCTTTCCCTATTCTTTTTAAGCCTAGATTGGGGGCATCCTATCACTATTCCTCCCTTCCCTATACTGTTACCATTGTATTCTGATTACAAGTTTTACAGATACCACAAGTAAATCAATATAACATTTAGCAAGATCAAAGCAAAAGTGTAGAATGGTTTTGTGTTAGACTCTCTTTATAGAGGAAGTGTCACAATATGGAATGGAATTGGATTTTTATCTTGTATGAATTTTATCGTTCCCTTGAGTTCATAGTGATTCCTGAGCACATTCCTTCATTCATTCACTCACATTGTCTAATTCTTTATTGTAAAAGAGGAAGTTGTATCCTATTCCAAATTATTGCTGAGTGGTCCTCCCTAAATTTATGGTATCTAAACAACCATCTTCTTGTTCCCTATTCACTATCAAGTTCACACACCCACGAACCTCCTTTCCTATGATAGGTGTTTTTAGAGTTGCCTATTCTCATTTATATACATTATCTAGTCAAAATACTGTTGTCTATATCATATTCCAAAAATCCTAAAACATTAAAAATATTCCAAAAATCCCTAAAAATCTAAATATTCCCTTATGTCAAAAACACTAAAAAATTGGGTGGATTTGTATCTAAATATTCCCTTATGTCAATTATGCAAAATTAGAGATACAAATCGACCAATCTCTAATTTTGCATAATTGATTAGTGGATATCTTTTTACTCAACTTAGGTTCTAGTTGATTTTATTTAGGTGGAAATATTAGTGGGTGAATTCAAGAACCTAATTGCTTTGTCAAGTGTAGTTGCCACATGGAAAACATTACAGTTTCCTACTATTGCATAATTATTTTGTGTTGTTTCATGATTAATCTTACTTTGTATTGTTAGCATTATAAGGAAACTGAATATGGGTTGGCACATATGTGTGTTAAATATGGTTTTAGAAGGTTACACATGATAACAACTTGCAATCTATATATTCTTTTAGTTTGCAACAAAATGGGTTCAATTTTAGCATAACTGATATTCTATGATAGCATTCCTTTTATCGCACTGAGAAAGATTGTAAAAGAGCTTTACGCTCAAATTATATGCATAAATAATTATGATGATTATTTTCATCAATAAAAAGAATTATAATTAGACTTAAAATGGATATTAAAGCTACTTTCCCTATGTATTATTCAATTAATTATGTAATTCTGAGTATAAGAGTGCATATTATGTTTAATTCATTTCTTTGAAGCTTTGTTAGTATCTGACTAGATCTATTAACTATGAAAGTGTATTCTTAGGAGTTAGACACTTTTGATTTCAATATAAATATTAAAATCCCCATTTAGATATAAATTCTTGTAAGTTATCCCTGTAATCAACATGTTCTAGTGAAACCCAAGAGCCACTACTAATAATGGTGCGGTGAGTGTGGATCTCATTAGGCAAGGAGATGTTGCGATGGATACCTAGTCAAAGAGAGGTAGAAAGCTAGTTAGAATAAAAGATTCATAATTTCATAGAAGAAGAAGCATAAAGGATAGGGTGTAATATGAAATAAATCATACAAGAACATATTTATGGTGAGATTTATGAGATATTTTGGTGTGAATCTCCTGGGCTATTAGCCACATGGTTGACTAGGTTAGAATTTCATTATTTTTGATTTAGAGCTATTGATGTTATTGTATGGACTAAAGAGAATCTATATGGGTTACATAATATAGATACCAGTTGGATGCATGAGATCAATAATTGGGTAACTTCTACCATCAATAGATATTCCATGGAGTTTATAGTACAAGGGTATATAGCTTTTGAGATGGAAAAATATCTATTTATTAGGGGGATTAGAGGTAATTTTTATAGTGACTTCCTTTGTTGATCAAGATGTTGGTTGTAGATAAAGAAATGGTTCCTGTTCCTTTTAGTACAGGGTAGTCATCGGGCATCATAGGGATGGGTGTGACTAAAAAGTGAATGGCAAAGAGTTGAGAAGGTAGAGATTGAACCTGAATTCAAAATGGAGAACCCAGAGGAGAAGAATCATAAGAACACTTTGGAATTAGAAAGAGATTTGTGATAATAAAAAAGATGGAATAAACAGATGGAGATCCAAGAATTTATGAGTAGGAGAAGTAGTAATAGCATACAAGATCAGAGTGAGAGTAGAGGAAAAGGAGGAGAGATAGGTGATGAGACAAGGAGTAAGGAGCCTAGATAGAGTAAAGAGAGAGAAAGATAAAGTGATGAAAGATGAGGGAGAGAATAGGAGGGAGAAAGCAGTATAGAAGTAGACCATGTTATTAGAAGCTCATAGACCTATAGAGGAATATTCCCTAAAAGAGAAGAAAGATTGTCATCTAATTATAGACATAACATAGGTTTAAGTTTGGAGAAATTCATCTTTATAAATATTGATAATTCACCATAGGAGAACACATCCCTAAGCCTATTTTTTTTAAAACCACATAAGTTCCTACCCCATCGTGGAAGACAAATATTATCAAGGTTCTGTCACAAAATAAATTAATAAGAGAACTAGTAAAATACAAGAGGAAATGCATCGAGAAGTTGCTTGTAGTTTCTCTAAAAAGTAGGAGAATATAAAAGCATTGTTATTAACATAGATAAATCCCCTAATTATTGTGCAAGATAAATATTTCATAAACTAAATTGAGATATTAGAAGAAGAGGATGATGATGAAGACACATCTGACACTACTTCGTCATCAATAGAAATAATAGAAACACAACAAGCAATACCACCACAAAAATTATCACCAAGTCCGTAAAATTTGTAGACACTAATTACATAACAACCGACTATGATATTAGTAGTAAATCTCAATATGGAAGCCTAGTTAGGGTCAATAATTCATCTGGCTTAGTACAATGGATCTATAGACCCATAAGAGTACCTATTTACCTGCACTATGAAGTGGCAGGCTAAAGGGATTATTGATGAAGCAGTAATGCAATGGGATTTGATTAAAGATTAATAGGTCATGTCCTATAATTCATAGTCCATAAGGATAGAAATGTGGTAATGCTATAATAGGTTAAAAACACGTTAATTATAGAGTTTAAGATTAATAAATGTTATAGTCAAACTATTTAGGATTTGAAAGAAATATGATGGGGAGTGAAATAGTCTATCAACAACTATGATTGAAAATTTTATAATGTTATGAACAAAATATAATTTGTCTTATAATATAAGGATAAAACAACATGATTTGTATAAGGATTGAGGACAAGAATACGGTTTGCCATTGTGCAGACCTAGTTTGGATCTAAGGTAGATGCACGAGTAGCTGCAATAAGGGTCGAATAGATTGAAGATATGGTGATGTTATGACTTTAAGTTCCTTATTAGAGAGTACTATATAAACACTCTTTAAAAATATGGATCAATTTAAAGGAGAAGGAGATAATCCTAAATTAGGCTTATGGTGCATAGAGTGCGGCCAGAAAGGACATCATAAGAATGGGTGTCCTAGAATTAAAACAAATTTTTATGAAGTTTGTAGAGTGGTAGGAAATGCAACCTCTCATTGTCATCTCCTCTATATTATGTTCAACATCTACATTCCTTATATTTTAATTTATGCAAATCTCATAATTATGATGACAAAATGTGTAGATCTCTTCAAGAGTTCAAAGAAGATATTACAAAGAATGTTTTTGCATTCACCACATAGAAAACAACTATTATGACCCAGATAGTTCCTAGTCTAGAAGTTTGCATAATAGGAATAACATAATTGAGAATGCCTTGGATATCGAAGCCTCCATTGTATCAACTATAAGGTACAACAAACTAGGTAGCACTTTCTCAGACATAGACACCTCTAATCACACGATATCATCCTTTTGCCTCTTAGAATCCTATGATTCCTTAGGCATAATAGAAAATTTGGGAACCTTCCATTCCATAGTACCAATATGGTGGGTATGATGGCCTTCAACAACAATAAGGGTGGAATTCCTCATAGACTTCTAGAAACTTTGGGCCTCGATAATCAAGTGGTTATGGATTTGAAAACAATCAAGGTGGGTTTAGAAGAGGTAGAGGAGGATATCGAGGTGGTACGCAAGGAGGAAGGGGAAGTAATCCTCAAATGGGTCCAATATAGTGTTACTTATTTGGAGAATTTGACCATATATAAAGTAATTGTCATATGAACCCACAACGGCAATCCTATTATACTTATTATAGGACTTCATAGTAGCATGACATAGAGGATTATCCAATCTTAGAGAGACAGTACACAGAGAAGGCCATGTACAATGTGAATATGGTTAACACTCAACCCCAAGAAGATATTATCATGCAAGTGTTACATGCCAAAAACATGAAAAATAAGGATTAGCATCATTAGAGATACCAAAAGATCAGGGGATAAGGAAATCTTGACCAAATAAGTAGCCTAAACCTGTTACTAAGAAAGGATTAATGTGTGAAGCTACATAGATTTTGAAAATAATTCAATAGCAAGAGACTACAGAAGATGGTGCTACATCTACTAATGTATAGATATATGGATAGATAGTATGCATTTTGAGACAAGATGGTGTTGTCACTATTTTAATGAACCTCAAGAAGTTACTTAGTACCTTATGGAATGAAGACATTTCATATAACATCACCAACTCGCTACATAATCTCCTAGAATGTGCACAAAAAGGTCAAAAACAGACTAATCAAATGATCTGGTATGTTAAGAATAAAAAACCTTAGGATATTGATTATAGAATGGATATTGAGGTTGTAGGGTATGAGATACCCAATACAGTATTTGATATTGGTAGAACTATTAATATGATTCCTAGATCCATGTGGGTTGTTATTGGGTGACTTGCATTGAGTTATAGCCCTGTCACACTAAGCCTTGAATAATATGGATGAGTTAAACCTATCGATAGCCTAGAAGATGTGTAAATCAAGGTTATAGAGCTAAGATTACATGGTGATTTCAAAGTCATCGATATAAAGATAGATGAAACTCACTATCCTACATTGATAGGTAAAAAGTGGGCATATGATTGTCAGATGACCATCAACACAGTCATGAACCAATTTAAGGCCACTAGGGAGACAAGAATATAGTAATTCTTTTAAACAAGGATGGGCATAACCCTTATTACATTCGTAAAGAGCCATATTCACCATATGTTAGAAAGGAAAGTAGTTAGATGAAAGTGAATGCGGAGGATAATTAGTGGGCCCTATGAGATAACGATTGTGGTTTTATTTATAATTGATCTAAACCTCAAAAACTCTTTTTATGTATAGAATAATTATCTCATAAACCAGTGCTACATCATATAGTTATTTTAGAGACTAAAGTAGAGGATGTGTGATCTATGATCATAAGATCCCCCATTCAGTCAGATATAGACTTCTTATATCAATTAGGATATATAGCTAGAGATTACATAGAACCCACATTAGAAGTCATTCTACCATGGGATATAGCTTTATTGGTTAGTGGAAACTCAGCTACACACCTTCTTAATTTGACCAAGGGAGATCATGAGGTATGTCCTCTGTGAATGTTGTATGCCATAGAGATCTAACTACCTCAATTCTTTTCCATTGAGGATGTTGACTAATTTATCCTACAATTCTAATAGCATGTACCAAATATCACCCAAAGGGTGAGTGATCTCAATTATGCTCTAAAGGGAATTTCTATGAACTGGTGGTCAATTCACCATGATGAGAAGCTGACTGAGGACGTAGCATGCCAAATACTATTGGCAAGATTTTAGTTTCTAGAGGTCATTAGAAAAGACTGATTTATGTCACATAAGGATACTATCTAGAACTTTATATATATATATATTGGTGTGTTGAAACCTATAGGTTAGAAGACGTTCCTCTAAAATATTGGGTACATGTTTTCATATATACACTAAGTGTTCTCCCAATGGCTTATATACATTAGGAACGCAGATGGGAGATAAAGCATTGGTCCCAAGTTTAAGGTGATTTTATTCAAACATTCACCTTTGAGGATGAGAACCCTTTGACACATATGACATTGAAAAAAGTAAAAAAAATATATGCCACAGATGGGTTGGAAACTCAGATAGTGGAGCTAAATATTTTTCATAGGAAGTGCAGTATATGATCTAAATAATGCCTTACAGACATAAAAAGTAGAAAAGGGGAAGGAATCAATCCTTGTGCAACCATGTTATAAGATATAAGATTAGGATGAATGGACATTTGATATGAATGATGGTGATGATGAAGACATGGCCTTAGCAAATTTATTTGATCTAGAATGCAAATAAGAACCATTTATATCACCTATCACAAATCAATCAGAGGAAAAAACACTGTGACACTTAAATATACTAGAATGAGAAGCTCAATGGATATTATGTGACTCAATCCCCATATAATAATGATATATTTATCATGAAGCACAGAAGGAATATGTGGGAAACATAGTAATGAAGATCATCTCTAAGTTGGCACATATTAGAGACTATTGGTCCCAAGAAGACATTTCATAAGTGATGCATCTCCTAAGAGACTATCAAGATGTATTCCATAAAAATTTATTAGAGGTTAAGTGAGTGAATCCTTAGGAGAAATGCACATTGAGGTGAAGGAGTGTGCTAAGACAATTAAGAAAGGATCTTATTAGTTAAATCCAAATATGAAGCTAAAATTAAAGCCAAAGCTAGACCTCATGCAAGAAGCTAGTATTAGAAGGAGATGATGGATAGAGATCAGTGGATGGGGATGAGTAACTCTGAGCAGAGCAGTTTGGATAGGGTTTTGATCTAAAGAGAGCTCGCGGGTAAAAAGTCATCACTCATAGGTGAACACAATTACCGGCATCGATCAAGGGAAATCGGCGTCAAACAGACAGATGCCGATGTCGGTCATGTGCAGACCAGAGTCGGTGGTGTCGGGTAGGGTGGCTACCGGCATCGATCAGGGAACCAACATTAGTGACCAAGTAAGACTGACATCGGTCAAAAAATTGGCATTGGCAGAAAGGACAGTCACATGGAATCGACGTCGGTTGGGTGCAGATTGTGTGGTGACTGAGCTCAGTCACTGAGACGGATTTTGGGTGGACAGCAAGCTGTTAAGGAGTATTAAACACCCATACAAAAGACTAAAATGGTAAGTAAGCCTCAAATTCATTGTTCCTCTTCTTTATACTTGTTGCTCACTACAGAGCAAGAAGGATCCAGGAAACAGTGGGAGCATGGCATGAATAGGATGCAGAACCAAACGGAAGATTTGGAAGGGTTACCAGCCGGTATGAAAGCACTAAAAGATGAATGGATACCTTAGTTAAAGAATAGAGAGAATGGACACGTGAGATGGAAGGCCAGGTTATATGGTCTTGAGAAAGCTATAGGACAGTGGTACAGGTTTGACAGGTGGATGACAAAGCACGGCTTTAGTCAATGTCATTGTAACCATTGTGGTTACTTTACCAGGTTGGATGATGGTCGCGACATTATCCTGTTACTATATATGGATGATGAGCTTGTTGTAGGTTCATACATGCAAGATTTTTCTGAACTAAAGGTAAAGTTAGTTCAATGGTATGTCATGAGGAATTTGGAGCAGCAAAATTCTTTGGCATAAGTGTGTTCTAGAGACATGGAGATCATAGGTTAATTTTGTCTTCAAATGATTGTGTGAAATTGGTTAGCACATCGATGGGTTGGAGAGTTCTATGAACAAGTGTCCTGATTCAAATGATAAGGTTAAGTACATGCGTACTAGACCTGGGTTTGCCCATGCAGTGGGAGTTGTCAAAAAGTTTGGAGCCAATCTGGGAAAGAAGCACTAGAGGGTAGTTTAGTGGATTATCAGGTATCTAAGAGGGACCAGTAGCAGGTGCACATGCTATGTAGAGTCAAGTTCTTTTCTACATGTGTTTGTAGATGCAGATGCGGCAGGTTACTTGGATGACAGGAGGTGCACCACAGGTGTTGTGGTGGTTGGTCTTCAAGGTTGAGCTTGAAGAGGGATACAAGCCAAGAAACAAATTAGACGGGGTACAAGTACAGGTATAGTGCAGCGATTTAATTTCAAGTGGGAGATATATTAGGTTGTGGAGCTAAAAGCATCACTAATGCAAACAGGGGAGGAGGTTGCTGTGTGTTACAGTCATCGACGTCGGTTAGGCCGACCAACGTCAGCCAGTGGTGGACAAGAAGCAACTGACATCGGTCAGGAGTCGGTCGACGTCAGTCACCTCTAAGCAGACAAGGACTGACGTCGATTGCCTGTGTGGTTTCAAAACTGTCAGTTGCATGAACAGTTAGTTAACGAATCGGTTGTTTGTATGTAGAAGGCCAAAGTCTTGAGCTACGAATCTAATTATTGTAATTGGATGTCTAATTATTGTTTGCATGAGATCTATTTAAGAGACTCATGGGTTGTATTGTAAAGTGTTATAGTTTCAGAGTTGAGCTTGATTATCTCCTTCAGTGTGTGAAGAGAGCAAGGGTAGCTCCTCCTAGTTCCATAGGGGTGCCGAGTGTGTATGATCAGGTAGAGCTGCAGGTTGTTGCAAATTCTGGTAGAAGATCCACCAAAGTACTGGTTGAAGAATCATAAGGACTTGGTGAGGCAAGGATAAGAGTTCTTCAGGGTGTAGAGAGATCTGCATGGGTAAGTAAGATCATTGATTTGCAGGTGTGTGTGGGTGCGAGGTCAAAGGTGATCTGCGGGGCAGCAGGATCAAAGGTGACAGCAACACAATAGGTAGCAAGATCAGGGAGATCTACTTGGAGTAGGTTGAGTACTTGGAGTGCGTGGAGTACTCAGTTTTGGAGTGCATGGAGCACTTGTGTACTGGTAGTAGTGATACTGACTGGTTAGAGGTGAACACCAACTCTGTGTTTGAGTTGTGTGTTGGGACCGTAAGAGAGAGAGTGAACTCTTGAAGGTGAATTACTGTACACTTGGTGTGGGAAGCCTGTAAGGTGTGGAAGAGTGTGGCATCTCTTCATTTGTAATTCTTTTTTGGAAGAGTATTAATACAATTGGGTATTGTTTCTCATATTCTGTGTTATTTTTGAATTCTAATTACTTGTGCATTCTGGTTAAATTCCGTGGTTAGTTGCTTGTGCATGGTAATCAATTGTGCATTCAGGATCCCAACAAGTGGTATCAGAGCGAGGTTGTTGGCTCATAGCTTGATACCACCAACAAGTGGTATCAGAGCTAAGGTTGCAGGAAGCAGGTTTGTGTTTGATTATAGGTCACTTTCAGGGGTTTCTGGTTGAGTGGGAGTATAACAATGGCAGAAGAAATTAAGCTAAGAATGGAGGAATTGAAAAGCACGAATGGTCAATTACAGTGTTATGGAAAGAAAGAGCAGGTAAAAAAAATTGTTGGTTGGTAGAAGATCAGCATGAAAGAACTGAAGAAGCAGATGTTGCAAGTGTTGTTACACAGGATGCTTTGGGATGTTCCTTGGATAAAGTAGAATCTTGTTTTATAGACTCTGTTTCCTCTTTCCATGCAGCTCGAAATAGAGTATTTTTCCATGTTAAGGTCCTTGGAGACTTTGGAAAGATTCATTTAGGGGCTGGTGTGCCTTGTCAAAGAATTGGCAAAGGGGAAGTGAAGCTGAAATTGCAGGCGGCCAACACATGGGTGTTGAAGGAGGTCATGCAGGTCCCAGTCTTGAAGATGTGGCTAATTTTTTCAAGAATGTTGGGTGATGAGAGATGCACAAGAACTCTCACAGCAGATGCACTTGAATTAGCTGGTGGTAAGAAAGCAGGTACTCTTTATCTACCTGCTTATATTACTGATTCTTCTTCTGTTGCAAAAATGTGGCTTTGTCAGCTTGGTCACATGAGCAAGAAGGAGATGCATGTTCTTAAGAGGAAGTCAGATGTCTTTGACAGACTTAAGAACTGGAAAGCCTTAGTGTTTATGAAGGAGATGATGGACAGAGATCAATGGATGGGGCTGAGTAACTCTGAGTAGAGCAGTTTGGACAAGGTTTTGATCCAAAGAGAGCTCGTGGGTAAAAAGTCATCACTCACAGGCAAACACAGTTACCAGCATCGGTCAAGGGGAATCGGCATCGAATAGACAGATGCCGATGTCGATCATGTGCAGACTAGAGCTGGTAGTGTCAGGTAGGGTGGCTACCGGCGTTGGTCAGGGAACCGACATTGGTGACCAGGTAAGACTGACGTCGGTCAGGAAACTGGCGTCGATAGAAAGGACAGTCGCATGGAATCGACGTCGGTCGAGTGCAGATTGTGTGGTGATCGAGGTCAATCACTGAGACAAATTTTGGGTAGACAGCAAGCTGTCAAGGAGTCTCAAATGCCCATACAGAGGATTGAAAGGGTAAGTAAGCCTCAAATTCGTTGTTTCTCTTCTTTATACTCATTGCTCACTGTAGAGCAGGAAGGATCTAAAAAACAGTGGGAACATGGCATGAATAGGATGCAGAACCAAACGGGAGATTTGGAAGGGTTGCCAGCTGGTATGAAAGCACTAAAATATGAATGGATACCTTAGTTAAAGAATAGAGAGAATGGACACGTGAGACAAAAGGCCAATTCATATGGTCTTGAGGAAGCTGCAGGACAGTGGTACAGGTTTGACAGGTGGATGACAAAGCATGGCTTTAATCAATGTCATTGTAACCATTGTGGTTACTTTACCAGGTTGGATGATGGTCGTGACATTATCTTGTTACTGTATGTGGATGATGAGCTTGTTGCAGGTTCATACATGCAGAATTTTGCTGAACTAAAGGTAAAGTTAGTTCAGTGGTATGTCATGAGGAATTTAGAGCAGCAAAATTCTTTGGCAAAGTGTGTTCTAGAGACATGGAGATCACAAGTTGATTTTGTCTCTAGATGATTGTGTGAAACTGGTTAGCACGCTGATGGGTTGGACAGTTTTATGAACAAGTGTCCTGATTCACATGATGAGGTTAAGTACATGCGTATTAGACCTGGGTTTGCCCACGCAGTGGGAGCTGTCAAAAAGTTTAGAGTCAATCCGAGAAAGAAGCACTAAAGGACAGTTTAGTGGATTCTTAGGTATCTAAGAGGGACCAATAGCAAGTGCACATGCTATGCAGAATCAAGTTCTTTTCTACATGTGTTTGTAGATGCAGATGCGGTAGGTTACTTGGATGACAGGAGGTGCACCACAGGTGTTGTGGTGGTTGGTCTTCAAGGTTGAGCTTGAAGAGGGATACAAGCCAGGAAACAAATTAGACAGGGTATAGGTATAGGTACAGTGCAGTTGTTTATCTCTAAGTGAGAGATATGTTAGGTTGTGGAGCTAAAAGCTTCACTGATGTAAACAGAAGAGGAGGTTTTTGAGTGTCACAGTCACCGACGTCGGTTAGGCTGATCGACGTCGGCCAGTGGTAGACAAGAAGCAACCGACATCGGTCAGGAGTCAGCCAACATCAGTCACCTCCAGGCAGATAGGGACTGACATCGGTCGCCTGTGTGGTTCTAAAACTGTCGATTGCATGAACAGTTAGTTAATGAACTAGTTGTTTGCATGTAGAAGGCCAATTATAGTCTTGAGCTATGGATCTAATTACTGTAATTGGATGTCTAATTATTATTTGCATGAGATCTATTTAAGAGACTCATGGGCTATATTGTAAAGTGTTCTAGTTTCAGAGTTGAGCTTGATTAGCTCCTTCAGTGTGTGAAGAGAGCAAGGGTAGCTCCTCCCAGTTCCACAGGGGTGCCGAGTGTGTATGATCAGGTAGAGCTGTAGGTTGTTGCAAGTTCTGGTAGAAGATCCACCAGGGTACTGGTTGAAGAATCACAAGGACTTGGTGAGGCAAGGACAAGGGTTCTTCAAGGTGTAGAGAGATCTACATGGGTAAGTAAGATCATTGATTTGCAGGTGTGTGTGGGTGCGAGGTCAAAGGTGATCTGCGGGGCAGTAGGATCAAAGGTGACAGCAACACAATAGGTAGCAAGATCAGGGAGATCTACTTGGAGTACATTGAATACTTGGAGTGTGTGGAGTACTCAGTTTTAGGGTGCATGGAGCACTTGTGTACTAACAGTAGTGATACTGACTGGTTGAAGGTGAACACCAACTCTATGTTTGAGTTGTGTGTTAGGACCGTAAGAGAGAGAGTGAACTCTTGAAGGTGAATTACTATACACTTGGTGTGGGAAGCCTGTAAGGTGTGGAAGAGTGTGGCATCTCTTCATTTGTAATTCTTTTCTGGAAGGGTATTAATACAATTGGGTATTGTCTCTCATATTCTATGTTATTTTTGAATTCTAGTTACTTGTGCATTTTGGTTAAATTATGTGGTTAGTTGCTTGTACATGATAATCAATTGTGCTTTTGGGATCCCAACAAGTGGTATTAGAGCGAGGTTGTTGGCTCATAGCTTGATACCACCAACAAGTGGTATCATAGCTAAGGTTGTAGGGAGCAGGTTTGTGTTTGATTACAGGTCACTCTCAGGGGTTTCTGATTGAGTGGGAGTATAGCAATGGCAAAAGAAAGTAAGCTAAGAATGGAGGAATTGAAAATCATGAATGGTCAATTATGGTGTTATGGAAAGAAAGAGTAAGTAAATAAAAATTGTTGGTTGGTAGAAGATTAGCATGAAGGAACTGAAGAAGCAGATGTTGCAGGTGTTGTTGCACAGGATGCTCTGGGATGTTCCTTGGATAAAGTAGAATCTTGTTTTATAGATTCTGTTGCCTCTTTTCATGCAGCCCGAAATAGAGTATTTTTCCATGTTAAGGTCCTTGGAGACTTTGGAAAGATTTATTTAGGGGCTGGTGTGCCTTGTCAAAGAATTGCCAAAGTGGAAGTGAAGCTGAAATTGCAGGCAGCCAACACATGGGTGTTGAAGGAGGTCATGCAGGTCCCAGTCTTGAAGATGTGGCTAATTTTTTTAGGAAAGTTGGGTGATGAGAGATGCACAAGAACTCTCATAGCAGATGCACTTGAATTAGCTGGTGGTAAGAAAGCAGGTACTCTTTATCTACCTACTTATATTACTGATTCTTCTTCTGTTGCAAAAATGTGGCTTTGTCAGCTTGGTCACATGAGCAAGAAGGAGATGCATGTTCTTAAGAGGAAGTCAGATATCTTTGACAGACTTAAGAACTAGAAAGCCTTGGTGTTTATGAAGGAGATGATGGACAGAGATCAGTGGATGGGGCTGAGTAATTTTGAGTAGAGCAGTTTGGACAGGGTTTTGATCCAAAGAGAGCTCGTGGGTAAAAAGTCATCACTCACAGGCGAACACAGTTACCGACGTCGGTCAAGGGGAACCGGCGTCGAACAGATAGATGCTAATGTTGGTCATGTGTAGACCAGAGTTGGTGGTGTCAGGCAGGGTCGCTACTGGCGTCGGTCAGGGAACTAACGTCGGCAATTAGGTAAGACCGACGTTGATCAAGAAACCAACGTCGACAGAAAAGACAGTCGCATGGAACTGACGTCAGTCGGGTGCAAATTATGTGGTGACCGAGGTCGATCACTGAGATAGATTTTAGGCGGATAGCAAGCTATCAAGGAGTCTCAAATGCCCATATGGAGGACTAAAAAGGTAAGTAAGCCTCAAATTCGTTGTTCCTCTTTTTTATACTCATTGCTCACTGCAGAGCAGGAAGGATCCAGGAAACAGTGGGAGCATGGCATGAATAGGATGCAGAACTAAACGAGAGATTTGGAAGGGTTGTCAGCCGGTATGAAAGCATTAAAAGACAAATGGATACCTTAGTTAAAGAATAGAGAGAATGGACACGTGAGACGGAAGGCCAGGTCATATGGTCTTGAGGAAGCTGCAGGACAGTGGTACAGGTTTGACAGGTGGATGACAAAGCACGACTTTAGTCAATGTCATTGTAACCATTGTGGTTACTTTACCAGGTTGGATGATGGTCGCGACATTATCCTGTCACTGTATGTGGATGATGAGCTTGTTGCAGGTTCATACATGCATGATTTTGCTGAACTAAAGGTAAAGTTAGTTCAGTGGTATGTCATGAAGAATTTGGAGCAGCAAAATTCTTTGGCATAAGTGTGTTCTAGAGACATGGAGATCACAGGTTGATTTTGTCTCCAGATGATTGTGTGAAACTGGTTAGCATGCTGATGGGTTGGATAGTTCTATGAACAAGTGTCTTAATTCACATGATGAGGTTAAGTACATGCGTACTGGACCTGGGTTTGCCCATGCAGTGGGAGCTTTCAGAAAGTTTGGAGTCAATTCGGGAAAGAAGCACTGGAGGGCAGTTCAGTGGATTTTCAAGTATCTGAGAGGGACTAGTAGTAGGTGCACATGCTATGCAGGGTCAAGTTCTTTTCTACATGTGTTTGTAGATGCGGATGCAGCAGGTTACTTGGATGATAAGAGGTGCACCACAGGTGTTGTGGTGGTTGGTCTTCAAGGTTGAGCTTGAAGAGGGATACAAGTGAAGAAATAAATTAGATAGGGTACAAGTATAGGTACAGTGAAACTATTTATCTCCAAGTGGGAGATATGTTAGGTTGTGGAGCTAAAATCTTCACTGATGCAAACAGGGGAGGAGGTTGCTGAGTGTCACAGTCACCGACGTCGGTTAGGCTGACCGATGTTGGCTAGTGGTGGACAGAAATCAACCGACATTGATCAAGATTAGGCCAACATCGGTCACCTCTAGGCAGACAGGGACCGACGTCGGTCACCTATGCGGTTTCAGAATTATCGATTGCACGAATAGTTAGTTAATGAACTGGTTGTTTGCATGTAGAAGGCCAATTATAGTCTTGAGCTACGGATCTAATTATTGTAATTGGATGTCTAATTATTGTTTGCATGAGATCTATTTAAGAGACTCATGGGCTGTATTGTAAAGTGTTCTAGTTTCAGAGTTGAGCTTGATTAGCTCCTTCAGTGTGTGAATAGAGCAAGGGTAGCTCCTCCTAGTTCCACAGGTGCTGAGTGTGTATGATCAGGTAGAGCTACATGTTGTTGCAAGTTCTGGTAGAAGATCCATCGAGGTACTGGTTGAAGAATCATAAGGACTTGGTGAGGCAAGGACAAGGGTTCTTCAGGGTGTAGAGAGATCTACATGGGTAAGTAAGATCATTGATTTGCAGGTGTGTGTGGGTGAGAGGTCAAAGGTGATATGCGGGGTAGCAGGATCAAAGGTGATAGCAACACAATAGGTAGCAAGATTAGGGAGATCTACTTGGAGTAGGTTGAGTACTTGGAGTGCATGGAGTACTCAGTTTTGGAGTGCATGGAGCACTTGTGTACTGGCAATAGTGATACTGACTGGTTGGAGGTGAACACCAACTCTGTGTTTGAGTTGTGTGTTGGGACCGTAAGAGAGAGAGTAAACTCTTAAAGGTGAATTACTGTACACTTGGTGTGGGAAGCCTGTAAGGTGTGGAAGAGTGTGGCGTCTCTTCATTTTTAATTCTTTTCTGGAAGAGTATTAATACAATTGGGTATTGTCTCTCATATTCTGTGTTATTTTTGAATTCTAGTTACTTGTGCATTCTGGTTAAATTTCATGGTTAGTTGCTTGTACATGGTAATCAATTGTGCTTCTGGGATCCCAACAGAAAGGATCTTATTAGTTAAATCCAAATATGAAGCTAAAACTAAAGCCAAAGCTAGACCTCATGCAAGAAGCTAGTATTATATTTCCTATGAAGAAAGTTGACTGAGTTAGCCCCATGGTCATACAACTAAATAAGACTGGTAAAATATGAATTTGTAGTGACTTTCACATTTTGAATGAGGTATGTGTGAATGATCCATTTCTTATCCCATTCACTGATGAAGTTTTAGAATCAGTCACAAGACATGAAGTATATTCATTTATAGATGGCTTTAGTGGATATCGCAAAATATTGATCATAGAATAAAATAGATCCAAGACCACTTTTGAAATAGCGTGGGGTTCCTTCACATGCAAGGTAATGTCATTTGGTTTAAATAACACACATCAAATTTTTTATAGAGCAATAGTCATTACATTTAAGGATTTCATCCATGACTTTCTAGAGGTCTATCTAGATGATTGGAAAGTATTTTCATAGTTTATAAATAATTTCTCTAAACTGTGATTGATGTTGAAGAGATGTAGAGCATTGTGCATAGAACTCAATCTAAATAAATATTTATTTTTTACACCCTTTAAGGTTTTATTAGGTCATGTAGTTTGCATCAAGGGTATACTAGTAGATCAAGCTAAGATCATAGTGATTGTGGGAATGTCACCTCCTACAAGTTTGATAGAGGTGATATATTTTCTTGGTCATACAAGATACTTTAGGAAGTTCATCAAGGGGTACACATCTATATCTACCCCTTTAGATAAATTATTGAGGAAAGGAACACAGTTCCTATGGATGGACACATGCAAAGCAAAATTCATCGACCTAAAATATATATTAGTGATCACACCGATTTTGATTTTCCTAAATTGGTATAAGTCATTCCATATGCATGTGGATACATCAGGACTCACAGTTAGATTTGTATTATCGTAGCCAGGCAAAGGAAATTTGGATCATCCAATCTATTTCAAAAGCAAAAATTATCTACTACTAAAAAGAATTACATAGACACACCCTTTAAGTTATTCATTGATCATAAGGCTATGCAATACCTACTCAACAAACCCTTAGTAGAAAGATGCATATCATGGTGTTTAATGTTATTCCAAGAGATCCAGCTTAGGATCAACATCAGACTAGAACAAAAAAATGTGGGTCTAGACCATTTGAGCTGACTCAAAAATGATGAAGAACCATAAGAAATCCAAGATGAGTCTCTTGACACACACTTGTTTCGATTGTCTATGATTCCAAAATAATTGGAGAAAACCACATAGTTTTTTGAACAAGGGACATTTCTAGAGCAATATCTAGAAAAAGATAAGAAACAGATAGTTATCAGAGCCCTTCCATACAATATTCTTGATGTCTTTCTTTACCATTTAAGAAAGGATGAGGTGTTATATAGAGTTTCTCTATAACATGCACAGCCTCAGATATTGGAAGAGGCACATCAAGGAATACTTGGATGCCACTTCATAGGAAATGCCATCATGAGAAATGTTTTATAGAGTGGGTTATGATAGTCCTACTTATTTTATGATGCTCATAAAGTTGTACAACATTTTTGATGTGTGTTAATGGATGAGTAAACAAAACTAGAGAGATGAAATTCCTCTACATCTTATGCTTACACAACACCATTTTGAATAATGGGGAATAGATTTTGTAGGGCCTATCAATCCACCTAGTAAGCACGTCCATGTAAGGTACATAATCACTACGACAAACTAATTTAATAAATGGGTAGAGCCTATGATGATGACCAATTATGGTGTGAAAGATACCATGAAGTTATTATACGACAACATCATTACCATATTTGGTTACCTAGTTAGATTAGTAAGTGATTGAGGTACACATTTTATGAATAAAATGATAAAAACTCTCACAGATGAATTCTTAATAGTGCACCAAAAAAGTATAGTGTATCATCCTTGGAAAATGGTCAAGTTAAAGCTATAAATAATATCTCTTGTAAGATGCTCATTAAGGTATGTGATGTTTAGTGAGATGATTGGGAGGATAGACTTCTTATAATGATTTGGGCATATTGCACACACTATAAATGTGTGATCGGGTTTGCCCCATTCCAATTGGTCTATAGTTTATAAGTAATTATGCCCATCAAATATGTTGTACCTAGTCTATGAATAGCTGTCATTATGTACATGGGTGATCAAGAATCTTTGACAAATTCATTGTTAGAGCTCAACCACATAGACGAGGATAGATGTAGATCATCCTAGACATAGGAGGTCAATAAGCATAGTCAGAAAGCTTAGCATGATAAGAATCTATGAACAAAGGAGTTCCATGTAGATCAACCAATTTTGTTGTATGACAGTTAATTTAAGGCCTTCCCTTGGAAACTCTAAATCAGATGGAAAGGTTTTTATATCATGCATGAGTTAACAAAACTAGGGACTATAATTTTAAAGGATTTATGAGGCACCATTATACCTAGAAGGGTAAATGGCATTAGGTTAAAACCTTACTGCCGGTAAGTTGTATGACAAAGTATCATCAGGTGCTAAATCACACCATCATAGATTAGGACTCGATTAATTATGTTGTGGGGATTGGGATTGGTTATTTAAATTTGGGTGAGTAGATATGAAGTGTGTATGGTAGCCATAGAAGTTTGAACCTGAGATCATAATAGGAGGGAGCCATTAATAACATCAACTGGGTCGATCAAGTCAAATGGAACGAGCATGTCAAAATTTAACTCTAGGAAATACATGATTGGTAGGATCTTAATCAAATAATAGCTAACAATTATTTGAGTGGGATTCATGACAAAGATAAGGGGAGGGGTCAACGTCAAGAAAAGACTAATCATGTACAACAGGTGAATAGATAGGCAGCTAGTCACATCACTCATTCAATAGATCACAATAGGGATGTCAACTCTACAAAAAGCATGCCAACCTAGAAGTAAATCTTGCTAATTAAATGACATTAAGATTAAGATCAAGGATATCAAATCATATTTAAATCATTTGGATTTGAAAGGGCATGTGAATATTTATAAATTAAATATAGATCTATTCACATCATCATTCTATACTTGGCAATTATTGAGCACCCAAGAATTGTAATTGCTATTGACTTTTTGTGTTTCGTGATTCATAAAACAAACAAGATGGCTGCCTATGACCCTTATTAGATGAGTCAAGGCCTCACTATTTCTCAACAAGAAGATATTGGGATAGGAACTAATCTATGGCAAATAAAGTTTATGGACCCAGATGTATATTCATCTATCAAGCTAGCTAAAGAATGAATATTTACCCTTGTAACCATTCATGTAGCATAGAAATTAGTATTTGCACCATACACTAAATCTATCATGCAGATGTTAAGAGGCTGATTCGATTACCTACATTTAGGAAATTAAGAGACAATATGGAGTTGATGCTTGATCGATATAATCAAGGGAAGATTTATCTTTCTGTAGATATCACCATCTATGTCAATGAAGCTATTATGGTATGTGCAACGAGACTGTTATCCCAAGGAAGGCCTTTGGGTCCTTATAAATCTAAAATCCTACCTATTCTACCTAAAATCTATGATACATATGTAAGAGTTCATCGAGGGATACCATGAAGAGACATCAAGGATGAACCTATGCATATTGTTGGATAATGTATCACAAATTGATTTTAGCAAACGATAAAGACTACAAAAGAAGCAACCAAAGGGGTTATTGATGTTGATCTTTAGATGGTCAACCTAATTGAATAATTTAATTGGATAGAGTTTTTAGTATTGGAGGTCATCAACAATATTGAAAAATTTATGTCTTATACAAAATAAACTTTTTAGTACCAATTCCTGATTTTGTTATTGGTCTTCACACAGTGGGAGTCTCTTGAGGGCATCATCCACCCAGATATTGATTATTGGCCTAATGTTGCATTCCAAAATCTCACCTGGATATAGTAAGAGATTACTTATTTCACACATCATTTATTATTTAATGCATGGTGGGATGACCTAGTAGAGTTGGTTTTCAACAACCCATGCAACCCTTTATAGGTAATGAAGTATTTAGGGCAACATATAGTGGTGACCAATTTTGATAGGGAATGGTCATTTTAGTTCATGAGTTGCCTAAATCCCTAGGTGTGCCTCTACCATTTTTCATCAATATGGACACTATGTAGCATGAGATTGAGAACCATAAGTAATTAGCTTCACACAAAGCAACCCCTTTGCAAACAATATCACTAGGATTCCCACTTACCGTTGTTGCTAAAATTTTAATAGTTGCACCCCAAAATTGTGGGAAATTCAAGGCTATCACAAAGCATAAGTCACTATATCCATCTTGGCACAAGACATGGAACTAAAATACTTGGCTAGATGATCCCCATGTTTCATGAATTACATCATAATGTCACTAGTTTGATATCCAAATGGATGAGCAGGAGGTCTACCACACAATGATGAATAGCATGGCTGGATACTTTTACAAGATGGAAGAAGAGAAGGATTTCTTCTTCTATAAAGTGGTTCACACTGTTCAAATTCATAATTAGGTGCCACAAGAATTATGGGTTGAATTACTACCTTGTCCTCCTATCATTGTTGACACTATTGGTGAGGAGGAAAAATTATATAAAATATAGTAGGGATTGTCCACTGAAGGAGGTTTTGGTAGCTATTCATAACCTCAATCATTCAATCTTTAGCCTAAAAGTCCCTTATGATCCCTCACACAAAATAATTAGATGTTGTGATGTTACATCCAATAAGTAGTATAAGAATAAGATACTACACTCCTAACCACATCTACAAACGAGGAAGAAATACCTATTCCGGTTTCTCTAGCTTCTCCACCAATGCACTCCACAGTGATACAATGGTCTAAATAGGTCATTATTCCACCTAGAAAACCAAAAGAATAGGTGATGAAGACCATTGTATAAGTATCTATCATTTCTTCCTACACTTCATATTTTGATGATCATATTACAGATATAAAATAAGTTGCTTTAGATGCATAGACATGAGAGGAAAAACAAGTCATACATGAAAAAGTAGCAAGGGTAACTCAGAGATGCATTAGGTAGGAGGAGAAACATTGTGCTAAGGCTAAGGCTAAGATAAAAGTTAAAGAAGCCTAGAAGTTTCCATAATAATAGTAAGTATAAGCCTAAGAGGAAGCGGTTAAGCTACTTACACATCAAGTAGTACCAGAAGAAACTATCCAACAAAGGCCACAAAAATATCTAATAGCTCTAGCTATGGCCCAACAAAAGGAAGAGGATAATCATAGAGAGGAGGCCATAGGAAAAAAGTAATCATAGAAAATGAAGCTTAGATTCATAAATAGCAAGAAGAGGAATCCAACAAGTAGAAACAAGTTGAAGGGGTAGTGATACAAGCTAAAACTGTATTTGCAGCTCAACACACCACGTAGGCATCATAGTTTGAGACTACATAACCTTCGACGTAGGCCATGCAGACCCCTACAGATCAGAAAATGGTTACACTATAAAAATCCCATTATATCAGTACCCTTAGATGCAACTATTATGGAGGCTCCATAGGGCCAGGGGATAGATGCAAATTCTCAAGTGCAGGTTACACCAATAGAACTTTAGAGTCTTGCAAATTTGGATTCCCCTGCATTGTCCACCCAATGGACTATTTTTTATTTACCCCTCACTCCCCTTGAGTTCATTCTATCCAGTACCTTCTTGAATACTTTGGTTATGGCTACACCAATTATTGAAGCATATATGGATGTTTCACAACTTTCTCTAGCCAAGCAGGTGGAAGGGGCGTCTACATTATAAGACGTCATAACATAGAATATGGTCTCTTTAGAAGTCAAATCACCTATATGAACACTCTTATTAAACATGCGTGTTCCTCACTTTATAAGCAAGTTATCTGTGATAGCTCTTTATTTGCTTTTAAGAAACTTTTGTTGTTGGTTTTGTAACTTAACTAGGATTGGCAGAACAATCAACATTTAACCAATATCACCTCATAAGACAAAGCCATTAAAGCAAAAAAAAGAGTCCTTTGTGAATTGCTTGAGGTATATCAGTTAGATATTGTAGTTGCCTTAGACTAAGCTATGTAGTTAGCCCACTAGATGCTCGATTGTAAATAACAATTGGATACAGTCTGGAGTAGTGCACAAACTAATTTTTCCACCACATATACCCTAAAGTTTGATTTATAGGATCATTATTCTAATACCATAGGTTTGGACATAGCATTACAATATTTGCTTCAGGCTCAGGACTCAATTATGCAATAGTTTCAAACATGGAAAAACCAAATGTTGCACAACACTTTTACAGGGGTCCAAGCACAACACCATGCAAATAAACTCATGCATTTATATATGAACATCATTACAAAGCTATATATTGATCATGTTGCTTTAACTAATACAAAATATATCAACATTCACTAACTACTCTACTCTTAAGCTCCTTTGTGAGAATCGTTATGTAGTACTCAAGAGTTTTTGCTCACTTGACAATACTATAAGACTAACTTGGCTCATTTGGATAGTTATTTTTAGCCATTGGTGTATGTTTCCCCATTCACCTCCCTTAATCATCTACAACTTAAGCTTAAATAGTAGAAGGTTATTATTTCAAATTCATCATAGCACACTCTGTCAACATCACAACCACCTTCTAGTTCTACAAAACTGCCTATGACTCCACCTTCCAGCTAGTTAACACATGTGGGACAATTTTGAAATTTTAATCTACAATTTTGTTTTAGGTTGGTTCATCTTACATCACAACACCAGGTTGGTTTAAAACCTTCATGGATGGCCTCTTGGTTTAGCTTTTCTATTGAAAACCCGATAGGGTGGTAGACTACATTACTGTTTAGTTGAAAACCTACGAGGGTGGATAAGTAGTGTGCACCAAGGTGAAAATCAATCTTTGGTACCTTGTGTGATCTATAATTTTTGTAAATCCAACCTATATTTTATGACTCCATGATTCTACGATGTTGTCTTAGGATAAGATAATAGTTTAAGTTCGAGAAACTATTACCAGGTGAATGTGAGAACCTAAATACTTTATCAAGTGTATTTACCACATGGATAGAATTATGATTTCCTACTATTGCATAAATATTATGTGTTGTGTTAGGAATATAGAATGCATAGCAATATTAATGAAATAAATATGGAAATAAAATGCAAAAAACACAACACAAGAAAAACACAGATTTAATGTGGTTCACCAAAAATGGGCTACATCCACATAGAAATAGCCAATTTTTCTCTTCTTCAGTCCAATAAATGAAAGTAAAAACCTACAAGACATCCATCGCAATGTCCTATTCACACACATAGTGTGTCTTCATGATTACAATGCTGTCATATCAAAAGAGGGTTATATATTAGGGTAAAAATGCACCAACATAATTTCTACTGTTAGATATGTGACCTAATAGTGAACAGTCAAAATTTACTATAAAATTATGATATTTTATAATGCAATTTTCATAAAATTTTAATTTGGGGGTGCTGCCCCTAAACCCCCACCATCAATTTTAGCATAATTGATATTCTATGGTAATGTTCCTTTTATCACACTGAGAAAGATTGTAAAAGAGCTTTATGCTTAGATTATATGCATAAATAATTATGATGATTGTTTTTTTTAATACGAAGAATTATGATGTAGACTTAAATTGAATATTGAAGCTACTTTCCCTATGTATTATTTTGTTAATTATGGAATTTTGAGTAGAAGAGTGCATATTATGTTTAATTCATTTCTTTGAATCTTTGTTAGTATATGATTAGATCTATTAGCTATGAAAGTGTATTCTTAGGAATTAAACACCTATGATTTCAATCTAAATATGAAAACCCCCTATTTGGCTATAATTTCTTATAAGTTCTCCCTTAGATAGCAGGGCTATCCCTATAATTAGCATGTTCTGGTGAACCCCAGGAACCACTGCTAATAGGCACATATCAAAGTACCTTATTGGTGATTTTCATATCCTTATGAGAAATGCATTTTAAAAAGTGGGACCAACTTTATACACTCTCACCTTTTTATGAGATTCAATTCAAGCTCTCATATTTTTGAAGATTAACCATTCTATCTCAAACTGTTCATGTTCTCATCCTGGATCATACTTATCATTTTATATGTAACAACCCCACTGGGTTAGACATAGAAAAACACGATTTTTTAAATTTAAACACATATACAAAATATATATTACACCACAAGAATCTACATAGACCATAAGAAATACTCAAGGTGTGATAATAACAACAAGCATATTACATCACATAATATTGATCTCTAATATCATGAGAGTACATGTCATAAAGTGAATATAGAATGTAATCACATTAACTCAACTTCAACTAAAACAATACAATACTAGGTAATTACAATTCTTCGTGACAATATTCATTGATAAGTACAAAATAATATGTTACAACGTACATATAAGATACATGGCTCTCCTGGAGCATAGTTACCAAACTCAAGTATTTGTGGCAATCTCAAGTGTTGTCTCAATAAGTAGTACTGATATAGGGAGGAAGAGCATCATCTGAGCGCTTTTCCACACCAACCATGGACCAATGATCCCCCACACTAATCACATCAAGAAATGGCCTTCCCTTCATGGATGAGTAGATAGTGATAATGTAGGAATCCAGAGAGATAAGCAAGTGCATGTGTGTTGTATGATTCTAAACTAAACATGCAGTATATCATAGAAATCCGTTTTATTGTAAAATATTGCACAAACATGTGAATCAAACTCATGAAATGATAATGTCTCACTAAACATACTTTGGCCCAAAGTTTTACAAACAATAAATAATAATGATCTAGATAAATCAAATTCATACACACCACCTGATCAAACTGCCTTCATCTGTTATTGTGACACTAGTAAGCCAGTGAAGTCCATTTCACTCCTTACTTATTATCAACAATGCATATTGGTCAAATACAATTCAACCACAAGATTCATTTAATTTACATCCTACTAGCAAATACATCATATAACATGTTAAATATAGGAGTAACCAAAGCATCAGTTATTCCATCAAACATATGAATGAATCTTACATTATTTCTATTCCATACTAGAAATAATGACTTCAATTTATACCACTTGGGTGAATACACATTCAACTATAGATTTTCACTACCACAATTAGTTTCTAGCACACTACACTCCGTGGTAACCCATATTACCATAGTTTATTATTCTAAGACATAACTACTAGTTTTTGACAATCAGTCATATAAAGTAGTCCTAAAAACATGGAAACATAAGCATATATTCAAGTAACTAGATATAATGAAACAAGTCATAGTTCCCATAGAACACAATAATATAACATCACAGCTTTCATTAGACTCTTAAAGGTTGTATGCATGCATACATAAAGTCATATTAATCATCACAAAACAATACTATTCATAATATGTGTCCAACATGCATATGTTTATTTAGTCTAATACAAGTGAGAATCTAAACATAAAAATTACAATATATACCATCGGGGTTTAACATACATTCATACTATAGTGCTCTATGATATCCCATATTATCATAGTTTATAATTACATGAATACATATAACCAAACTTACGTTCTCAAGAATCAAACGTCTTACATATAGAATAGCAATCAAGTAAGTATGGGATTATACCACCTAGGTATACTCTAAGTCTTACCAGCATTCAAGTAACATAACTTAATAAGCATGCATCACGATGCACCAATATATGTAGGATATAATCAAACACTCTCATAAGCATGTACTACACAAGAACTCAATACTAAATTCATATAACTAATAGTCAATCAATTATTACAGAGAAATAGAGATCTCATAAATCATGATATTTCATTTCAACAATTTATTTTATTTTTAGGAGATTGTTCCAAAAATTTATAGTTTATGATTCCTAAGAAACTTAATAATTTCCTCAAATCATCTATTAAACTATAGGTACAACACATATATAAGCACTTGAATAATATGCACCACAAATAGTTATTCCAATGATATGCAAATACTAAACTATTGTATATTCATACTTTAAAATAAGATCTCCCTAAAGGCATTTATAACTCTAATCAAGGATCTCAAATCACGTACTTATCCCCAGATAATGAAAATCCATGCCAAGTTATAAATATACAGCTATGACTAAATGATAGGTTAGGATCCTAGGACTTATTTGACATAGTCTCACAACTCTTGATTCTCATGACCAATTTTTATATGTTATACTCTCTCAATACTCAAAGATTCTGCAAGTGGTAATATTGCTTTAAAATATAAATGTATACAACTAAAGTTCAAGAGTATCAATTATCTCATAATCTTTGTTACACATTAAATGGATATGATCCTATTAACCAACCAAGTCAAAACATATGATCAAGATCCTCTTCAATGGTGTTATTATGCACATAAAACATAAGTCTCTTTTAAGCATAGTTTTATAGTTTACACTCACCCATGGAACTATAGTTAAAGCAACACACCCTTTCCATCAAGTATAAGCATAAGTATACCTATATTCTTATACTCTCATGGTATTCTATATAATGATAACAAATATATATTTCTAAACTTATATTCTATGTATGTGATAATAAATATTCCACTATCCACTCCCTAAGACAATTAGAATACTTCATTATCTAAAGCACCATGATTGAACATCATTATATAGTATTAACAACTACTTTATATTCTTACTAAAGTGGCATGAAAAATGATCTCTTATGATATTAGAGATAAGTATTATATGATGTAATATGCTTGTTGTTATTATCACAACTTGAGTATTTTTTATGCTCTCTATAGATTCTCATGGTGTAATCTATATTTAGTATATGTGTTTAAATATTAAAAAAATGCATTTTTCTATGTCTAACCCAACAGGGTTGTTAAATAATATGTTTAATTTATGGTCTAACTTCAATGGCTTGAGGTCCAATTGGACTAGTAGTGCTCGATGTTTTGAGGACAACTCAGCCATCCCTTATCCCACACTTTCAATGTTTTATGAGCATATATCTTTCCATTTTGGCAAACCCATTCCTTATACACTCTCACTATTTTACAAGTCCATGTTCCTATTTTTTTATCTATAATATATCTTCTTAACTTGTCATCAATTTTCATCAATCCCAAAGTGTCTATGGGACTCTGTAGGTCACAACCACTTGCTTATAGCATTTGGAATCAGCTCGATCACCCCTTACTCATTCTTTTATTCCCCCCCTTGGTCATGATAATTTTGTCATACCCTTAGTCTCAAAGAGTAATGCCTTATTATCACACACATTGATTTTTAAATTGCATATTTACTTGCTTTTGCTTGTGTGTTTATGTGTTCATTATTTATTTCCTTATTAGTATGTTGTTTGTTACTTGAGTAACTTAATTTAGTATATTATGTTTTCTACTTTAGTTTTGATTATGCATATCAATATTTTGAGTTTTAAACTATTTTATCTGAATTAGAATTGATTTAAGTGCATTATGTTATACATTTAAAGCTTGATTATCCATATCTTATTTTAAGTTGTATACATTTGAATTATAAATTCAAATTGTTACGTATTTTGATAAATGAATGTTATCATAATATTTCCTAGATTATGATGCATATTTTCATGTGAAATATAAAAAATAAAGTTTCAAAATGGTTACCATGTCAATGTCATGAATCACATACATCTCTATCTATCTTATCAAATCATCTAAGCTAATAAACATCATGATCATAATGTACATTTATCTAATCAATACTAATAGAAAGAGCATATATAAATCAAAAGAGTAAGAGACATAAGCAATTAAATTGAAAAATCACATGAGATAACATTGAATGTCATAACATCTCATATATCAAAGTATATAATGTCCATATACATCAAAAAATGGTGCATAAACATCAAGTGGTATTACAAATACATCTCAGATCTTTTGAGTACATCATATAACATCAGTACATATCATAAATCAAAATGTGGAGCTCTCTTATCTCTAGATTATTTATCTTATGGATCTACCTGCTAAGATCTCTCTTATCTTATTAGGTGGTGGAGGTGCTTGTGCTATAGGACCCATGGTAGATGATCGAGGTATTGAGCATTGTCATTGATGTCAAAGGTACATGATCCATTAATGACAAATAGGTCTACATGTTGATTTGAGGGTATATGTCATGAGTACAAGTCATTGAGATGAAAGTGGATGTTATGAGGGTTTCATAGATGCATTGGTAAGGTTATATAGATTCCAATTGACCTTTGGAGAGAGAAAAATATACCATTATAGCTTAGAAAAGGCAGACTATCATTGAATTTCATGGAGACCCTCCCAGACCAAGAAGTTTTTGCATTTATTGACTGTACCTAGAAAGTTAACCTTGGTCAAATGGGTATATGGAGATGATGTCTGATGTCCCAAGATACTTCCTGCAAATTTGGTGTCTTGAAGAGATCCTTAGCTCAAGATATAAACCTCCAAATTTTATCTTGCAGGATGGTGAAGGTCTAGAGCCCTTCAAGTTTAATGAAGTGAAATAGTCATTGGAATTTAAAATTGTAACCATTAGAATTCAAATTTGACCATGCATGCAAATAACCCTGAGGACATTCAAGTGATTGTAGAGGCCACGTTTTTTATCAAAAGAGCATGGTGTAAAAATGAAAGTTATTTATTGAAAAGAGAAGAAGATTATCTAGGTGGAATCACTCATGAAAATCTATATAGACATCATTAATGCTGATCAGAGGTCAAAATTGTAGACTGTGTGTATTACACAAGGACCAGTTTGTATTGTAAAGGGATTATAACCACTTTAGATCATTAGAAATGGTGGTTTAAGTATTGTATGGTATTCCTTACTCCTTGTATCTAATTATTATGCTTTTAACTAGATCTAAAAGTTCATTTTTATGTGTGAAAAATACCAAAGATGAATGTACCTTATGGGCATGATCAATGGTGGACAAGGGTAAGTAGCAGAGCTATATGTTGGTCATAAATGTTGAAGGAGTTTGTACTATGCATTTGAAATATGACCTTAACATCATAAATAACAAGTACATATGCTTTGTATAGTTTTTTGGAGTGATGATGTAGGTGTTTGATCATATGACATGATTGGCATGTAATGAGGGTTTCAAGACTCCATGGGACAATAAGACCTAAAAGAGATTTCATGAAGTGAATAAACTTGTAAATACTTGTGGAGTTAAATTAAAATTATATGGAGTGTCTTTAAAGGAATTATGATGAATTGAAGTGATCTAGATGCTCAAGAAAATTTATATAGTGTTATGTTTGTCTTAACAGTTAAGTGGAACATAGATTGGTCTGTAGAACCAATGTGAACATTAGAGCAAAGCTGTTTATGATAAAAAAGATAATCTAAGGATCATTAAAGAGTAGCTTAACATGATATATATTCCTTAAGTAAGATCACAAATTTATAAGCTTGAAAATCACAATGAAACCATGAAAACCCAGTGAGTGTAAGGTGATTATAGAGTTGGTTGTTTTGAATCATTACCATGGGGAGTTGGGTGATCTTGGTGAATGTCAAGGTGAAATTAGGATCATGTAATTCATGTGAATAGTGTATGATTTAATTTAAAAATTATTTGAATTTCAATATTTATCAAAGTACTCTTACTCAAATGTTTGATATGCCATAGCAATCTTGACAGAGTTTGATGAATGTTGCATGTAGAGGTGCTTAATGGTATTTGTCATGAATAATGAAATATCCTATATGGATAAGGATGAATCTAGGGTTATGAATTAAATATGAACATATGTATTGTTTACATAAATATATCATAGAGGTCTAAGGGAAATGACTATGGTCTAAGTATGAAATACACAGTGAGATCATAAAGAACTAGTAAGAAGATTGCAGAGTTGGTTCATTGAGTGACTATGAAGAGTTGAGCATTCTATGTGCACCAAGATGAATTTAAGGTTATAAATGATAAAGGTATAGGTTTTTTAGTATTGTTTTACATATCTTGAATAAAATAATGTTTGACAAATTTTTGCCACAAAGAGTGAGGTCTCACAGACCTAACTGGTAGTTTGCTACATGGAAGTTCTTATGGGCTAGTTTGAGCCATGATGGCTTGTGAAACATAAATGGGATAGATTGATAAATGAAGAATAATTTTATAATACATATGTAAATTAAATATGTCTGTGTATGGATGACTAAGATTGTTCATTTGGAATAATGCTATTGATTGTAAATAAGCCTAATGTGTTTAGGTCTCTACGAGATCTAATTGAAGAGAGAAGTCTACAAAAGGTTATGGCCGGCCTAATATGGAGTATTTTGAGATAGGGTAATATTTTGAATGAATCATAAATGGTATATTATTACCAACCTTAAAGTTATAATGTTTTATTCAACCACAAGGTAAGGCGAAGGAAGACTAGTATATGTACAAGGTTGTTTTGGTCATTTAGAAGTAAGCAAAGAGCAAGTGGAATATCTAGCTAAGAAGAGAAAAGTGAGGGAGGAAGGATGGATATAAATCTATAAAATATGATCATTTCATCTATATCAATGATGAAACATCACAAATAGATCTACAAGTGAGTTATATCTGAGTATCTATAAAGGCAGAGGTCTATAAGTGAAGAATGAGTTGATCATCAAGCTAGAAGAGCTAAGTTGAGTTTATGAAGTTGTCGTAGATAATAAAAGGTATATTAGAGGCCTAAGTATTTTTATGATGCCATGATCAGGTGATACATAGCTAAGGAAGGGCATAAAGTAGAGATGAGAAGATGATTGATATGTAGAAGGCAAAATTGGTTAAAAATACTAAGAAGGGAGATAGAAATTTGAGCATGACATAGGTGTCATAGAGAGCAGAAGAAAGAAAGAAAGAAGAAGAAGACAATCATTAGGTGTGGGTAGCATAAAATAAAATGTGTATAAATCATTGGTGGTTTAGTGGGTGTTGAGTTATCTTTTTGTTGATTGATTGGATGCTTGATCAACAAGGGGGTTGGTACCTCCTAGTAAGTTGGTGCTTGATAAATTAGGGGTTGGTGTTCCTTGTTAAGTTGATGCTTAACTAAATCTTAATTCATTTATTATATAACTATATTACAAGTTTAATTTTAGTGGTTTTTATCTACCATGAGAGTTTCCCACATATCTATTATCTTCATGTGTTGATATCTTGCTTTATGTTTATATCATTATTTCTCTATGCATTACTTGATCACTATATTGGTTTGAAAGATTAATGAGTGTTAAGTGGAAAGAAAGATTGTTTTAAGACACTGATTCACCCCCCCTCTTAGTGGTAGTGCTTCCAACATGATGAGGATGTTAGAAACTTGGAGTACAATTGATTACTTTTGTATAAGCAACTAAACACGGAATTGAACCCGAAGTAACAAGTAACTAGAAATACGAAATAGAAAATAATAAGAGATACAAGAAACAACCAATCTTGCATTAAACTCTTCCAGAATACAATGAAGAAATCTCACTCTTACCACACCTCTTGGGCATACAGTATTTCTCTCAAGAGTTCTCTCTCTCTCTCTCAATCAATTACAATCAACTCAATAACCAAGTTGGTATTCCCTTAATTACAATACAGCCCCATGGGTCTCTTAAATAGGATCCAAGGCATACAATAATTAGAAACATAGACTCAAGACTAAAATTAGTTTTTACATGTAAACACCCTGTCCTAAAATTAAAACAAATCTAATTTTGGAAACGCATACAAACGCACACACACAGGTGATCGACGTCAGTCGTTGTCGGTCTACATATGGCCGACGTCGACCGATCCCTGACTGATGTCGATCGGTTCTGATCCACGCCTGACCAATGTCAGTGATACTGCCAATGCCGGTTACTAGTTAAGCCCAACAACCTCCACATTTGCATAACAATGAAGCTTTTAGCTCCATAACTCAACAATCTCCCACTTGGAGACAACTGCACCTGTACCTGTACAGCAACATCCTCTGTCTTGTTTCTTTGGCTTGTTTCTCCCTCTTCAAGTTCAATATTGAAGACCAACAAAAGTTGAATGAAGATTCAACTTCTCCTTTGTTACCGGCTTTGTCAACATATCTACAGGGTTCTTATCCGTATGGATCTTTTCCAGCTTCAACTGTCCATCCTCCAATACCTGTCGAATGAAGTGGTACCTAAGATGTCTATGTTTGGTTCTTGAATGAAAGGCTGAATTCTTTGCCAAATGAACTGCACTTTGACTATCACTGTACAGTCTACAACTCTCTTGCTCCTTTCCCAACTCTTCTATGAACTGACTCATCCATATCATTTTCTTGCTAGCCTCTATGACTGCATTGTATTTTGCATCTATAGTAGACAGGGCAACAACCTTCTGCAACTTTGAAATCTAGCTAACCGTCATTCCGCCAACAGTGAACACATATCTTGTGGTGCTTCTCCTGCCATCCGAGTCACCTGCCATATCTGAATCTACATATCCATGTAGAGAAGTGTTTGACTCTGCATAGCATAAATACCTGTTGTTGGTCCCTCTCAGATATCTGAGAATTCATTGAACTGTTTTTCAGTGTTCCTTTTCTAGATTGGCCATAAACTTGCTGACAACTCGCACTGCTTGGGCAATATCAGGTCTAGTACATACCATTGCATACATCAAGCTCCCAACTGCTAAAGCATATGGAACTCTGCTCATGTACTCAACCTCATCATGTGATTTAGGACACTGTTCTTTGCTCATCTTGATGTGTCTAGCCATAGGTCTGCTTACCGGTTTTGCATCCTGCATATAGAACCTCTCTAACACCTTATTCACATAAGCCTCTTGAGACAAAATCAACCTGTGATTTTTCTTGTCTCTCTTAATACTCATGCTAAGGATTTTCTTTGCTACTCCTAAATCCTTCATGGCAAATGTGTGAGCTAATTTTACCTTTAGCTCAGTAATTTCTTGCATGTGTAAACCTGCAACAAGCATATCATCTACATATAGCAACAAGATAATATAACTACCATTATCCAATTTGGTAAAATAAACACAATGGTCAGATTGACATTTACTAAAGCCATGCTCTGTCATAAACCTGTCAAACCTCAAATACCATTGTCTTGGAGCTTGCTTAAGACCATATAAGTTTTTCTTCAACCTGCACACAAGTTTCTCCTTACCTTTGACCTCAAAACCTTTCGGCTGATCCATATATATCTCTTCATCCAAATCTCCATGAAGAAACATTGTCTTAACATCAAGCTGCTCAAGATGCAAATCCTTAATAGAAACTAAAGACAATACAGTCCGAATAGAAGTCATTTTTACTACAGAAGAAAAAATTTCACCAAAATCAATACCTAGTTTCTGTGCAAATCCCTCTACTACCAACCTAGCCTTATGTCTCATTTGTCCATTCTCTCCTTCCTTTAACCTGTATACCCATTTATTTTTCAGTGCTTTCTTTTCGGCTGGCAACTCAACCAAATCCCACGTTTGGTTCTCTTCCAAAGAATCAATTTCCTTATTCATGCCATGCTCCCACTGTTTCCTGGATTCTACCTGTATTACCTCATCAAAACTTTCTGGTTCTCTACCATTAGTGAGAAATAAGTAGTATAAAGAAGGGGAATAATGAATTGGAGGTTTACTTACCCTTTCAGACTTCCTTTTGGGCATTTGAGACTCATTGATAGCTTGTTGTTCGCCCAAGTTTCTTTCTGACAGTGACCGATCCCAGTCATCTCTGGTCAATGCCAGTCTGAACCTGATCGACGTCAGTTTCCTGACCAACGTCGATCTCTGCCTAACCAACGTCGGTTCTTACCTGACCGACGTCAATTTATGTGTTTTCCTATGAGTGAAGATTTTTACCTGCGAGCTCATTTTGGATCATAACCTCATCTAAATCAAGATTGCCCTGCTCAAAATTATTCAGCCTCTTGAGCTGATCACTGTACATCACCTTCTCATTGAAAACTACATCACGGCTTCTAATAATTTTGTTAGTTTCTAAATTCCACAACCGAAATTCGAAATCTCCAAAGCCATAACCAATGAAAGTGCACCACATAGATTTAGCATCCAACTTTTTTCTATTTTCTTTATCAATGTGCACAAAAGCTTCAAAATGAAAAACTCTGAGAATTGAAAGATCTACCTTTTTACCTGTCCAAGCCTCTTCTGAAATTCCACCATCCAGAGCAGTAGAAGGTCCTCTGTTAATCAAATAAACTGCAGTATCAACAGCTTCTACCCAAAACTTTAAGGGCAAACCAACATGCAACTTCATACTCTGTGCATGCTCCATTATTGTTTTATTCATCCTTTCAGCAACTCCATTTTGCTAAGGTGTCCTTGGAACCGTCCTTTCCCTGCGTATTCCACTCATAGAACAATAATTGTTGAATTTATTGCTGTAGTACTCACCACCATTGTCAGATCTAAGGCACTTCAATCTCAAACTTGTTTCATTCTCAACTAAAGCTTTTCATTTCTTAAATGTGTCAAAAACATCATATTTCCTCTTCAATATGGGTACATACATAACATCTTTCAACACCCATGTGTTGCCATTCTGCAATTTCAGCTGCACTTTTCCTTTGCCAACAATTTGACAAGGCTCACCATCCCCTAAATAAATTTTTTCAAAATCTCCATGGACATAATCATTGAAAAATTATCTATTTGGGGTTGCATGGAAAGAAGCACCAGAATTTAAAACCCATGATTCTACTTGACTATCTAAAGAAAATATAAGAGCATCCTGTGCAACAATACCTGCAACATTTGCTTCCTTATTACCTTCTTGCTGATTTTTTTTGTTATCCTTCAACCAACAATCTTTCTTTGCATGCCCTTTCTTTCCATAATTCCAGTAGATTATACCTCTATTTCTGGATTTGGATCTCCTTCCCATCTTTGACCTTGATTTTCTTTGCTTGCCCTTCTCTCTTTGCCTTCCCCTGCTTTCAATACTTAAAGCATTGCCTGATGTTTCCCCTGTGTTTTTCCTGCAAATTTCTTCATTCAAAATTACACTAACAACATCATCAACTTTCAAGATATTTGAAGCAAATGCAGTATTGCTAACTGCCATTACCAAGCTGTGCCAGCTTTCAGGTAAAGAACATAAGAACAAGAGAGCCTTAATTTCATCATCAAAAACTATTTTGACTAAATTTAACTGATTTACAATTTCATGGAAGTTATTAAGATGACTATATACAGATCCACCTTCTTGCATTTACAAACTAAATAATTGATTCATAAGATATACTTTATTCGAAGCTGAGTGTTTTTCATATAAGTTTGTCAGAGTATCCATTAACTCTACCGTTGTCTTTGCCTGTGATAAGTTATAAATCATAGAAGATGCCAGGCTCAACCTTATAGATCCAAGAGCCTTTCTATCAAGAACATTCCATTCTTCATCTTGCATATCTGTGGGCTTACTTGAAACTCCACCCAACGGTAAAAATAGATCTTTCTGATATAGATAATCTTCTATCTACATCTTCCATAATTGATAATTCTTGCCATTGAATTTCTCTATTCTTAGTTTACTTTTTTCTGCCATTGCTTTACTCCCACTCAATCAGAAACCCCTGTGAGTGACCTGTAATCAACAAACACTAACCCGCTCTGATACCACTTGTTAGTGATCCTATTTCGAAGCCTAGCTCTAATACCACTTGCTAGGAACTTGGAGTACAATTGATTACTTTTGTATAAGCAACTAAACACGAAATTGAACCAGAAGTAGCAAGTAACTAGAAATACAAAATAGCAAATAATAGGAGATACAAGAAACAACCAATCTTGCATTAAACTCTTCCAGAATACAATGAAGAAATCTCACTCTTCCCACACATCTTGGGCATACAGTATTTCTCTCAAGAGTTCTCTCTCTCTCTCAATCAATTACAATCAACTCAATAACTGAGTTGTTATTCCCTTGCTTAATTACAATACAGCCCCATGGGTCTCTTAAATAGGATCCAAGGCATACAATAATTAGAAACATAGACTCAAGACTAAAATTAGTCTTTACATGCAAACACCCTATCCTCCCAAAATTAGAACAAATCTAATTTTGGAAACTCATGCAAATGCACACACACAGGTGACCGACGCTGGTCGCTGTCAGTCTGCATATGACCGACGTCGGCCGATCCCTGACCGATGTTGATTGGTTTTGATCCATGCCTGACCAATTTCGGTGATACTACCGATGTCGGTTATTGGTTAAGCCCAGCAACCTCCACATTTGCATAACAATGAAGCTTTTAGCTCCACAACTCAACAGAGGATGTTGTGCCATTGATCTAGCCAAAGTAGATGCCTGTGTGATCGAGAATATCTAGAAGCTGACCTCTATGCACTATACTCTAAAAATGTAGGCTTCCCAGTTGTTCTTGGCATTGTTGCCTCATATAAACTCTTGTAATAATCAGCCTCATCCTTATCCTTAAGGCTCTTCTCATAGACCAATACCAAACATCTCTCTATCACAACTAGTCTAATATCATCCAACTCGGTCTATAACCTGGCCATCCCTGCCTTAGTATCCCTCTCAACCCATGTTGAATCTTCATATGTTAAACAATGTCTCTCTGTGCCATAACCTGTGCCTAACCTATACCACACCATCACTCTCTGATTTAATAGATTCTCTCTCAGTATTATGCTACACCTATATCTAAATCATCCTAGCTATTTCTACACACAATCTAGACATATTTATCTAATCTAAACTAATTTGCTCATGTACCAAGGATAGTTGTTGTGATCAACAATATAACCTAGCCTGTATACCTGAGACCTTCATCTCCCTAGCACTAATCTCATGTCTTACATCTCAACTGATATTATGGGCCTCAAAGAGATAGCTTTCCCAACATCCCCTATCCTCTATACACCTTGATCATCCCCTATCACACCTATATCTGCCATCTCCTTGTCAATACCTATATCCACCTCTTCCTCCACATACTCAATCTCTACATAATCTCCCTCATATATCTCTATGTCCTCTAACTCTTCATATCCCTCCTCCTCACCCTCCTCCATTACACCCCTTTCCACTACCCTAGCTAAAGGAACTCCCAAATCCTATCCATCATCTACATCTTATGGAGTAATTAGTCTCAAAGGCCACTGCTAGGCCCACCATGTTGTATATGCCTTTGTAAATCTTGCATCTAATAGCCCACCTACATATATCCAAGCTACCTATGGTACCAATCCAAATCTATCTCTAGCCTTAACATGATAAAGAGTTGGTCCTTACTGATGTCTCTCTCATTGCATGTGTAAATTGATGAGGACCTGGTGATACATCCTATTGCAATCCAAACTAGAATTGTACTTATCTAGCCTATAACACTCAATAGTATACTCTTATCAACCAAAAATATAGTAAGAAATAGTCATGTTAAGCATATACTTTATCTTTTGGCCACTAAAACTAAATATATCAATAGGGTCTCTAGGTCAAGATGACATCAGTCATATCATCTATCATGCATATATAATATCTGAGCTCTCCTCTATATGGTTTGTGCCCTGGTCCTACCTAATACCAAATTTATACCATATGCTCATATGGACCCCTATGTTGTCAACTACCCACAGA
Source organism: Torreya grandis (assembly GCA_037957365.1). Classification (NCBI taxonomy): domain Eukaryota; kingdom Viridiplantae; phylum Streptophyta; class Pinopsida; order Cupressales; family Taxaceae; genus Torreya; species Torreya grandis. The sequence goes on from JARHVA010000031.1 coordinate 1,113,647, forward strand.
TCTCTTGATGGATATTTTTTCCCATGCCCACACTTGGAGTAGTACTGATGGGCCAACATTACATCCACCTCTATAAACTAGAAAGTGAAGATCATGATATAGTTGTGCCAAAATAGTTGGTCCCCATGTAAAAATAACTATCTAAAAGTAGATCTCTGACTACACCACCTAAACGCATATGGAAAAATTGTCTGTTATTATCAGGTAGAAAATGTCACTGACAACAACCATAAGAATAGCACTACTTTGTCATAAATAATGGGTACACGAATATCCTCCATAATCTCATCTCGTGGTATGTGTAATCGTACTTCCCATGACCCTACTCCTCCCTATGATTATATATCAGCTCACTATAGAGTACCAACCCTATAAATCCTACTCTAATACATTTTCCACTAGTTTAGACCTCTCCCACATCATATTTCTACACCTTATACATCCCTAGTCCATCTCAGCTCTTTTGCATGCTAGACAGGCTCTCTAGGCACCCAACAAGGCCCTTTCAGGAGCTTGTTGACCATCTTAGGTGGTATTTGGACATTGGTCATGGCTTAGGGAGGAAACCCATGGCCTAGGCCACATGTTTCCTTCACAAAATCCATGGCCTAGACCATAGCCTAGATAGAACGCATAAACAAGACCCTTGTTTGGTCCCAAATAACTAGTTTCTAGTCTTTTGGTGGCTTAGGTTTGGATATATGTGTGTTTACTCTTACATTTTGAGGCTCTCTCCTCTCTCTTGATCATTGTCTTACTCTGATCTTTCCACTTGATCATATCATTGGAAGTTTGGTTGCCTCCTTGAATCTCTCTTGATTCTTGCTTGGCACAATATCTTCTTTTGTGATTGGGGATGCCCTATACTACTACAGCTTTCATTGGTGATTCTCATTGCTATTGATAGTGTTCCTAAAGCTTGTGGGTTACTCCTTACTCCCTCAAGACTCCATTGCACCTATTTTGTGCTCCTTGTTTTGGATCTTCCATAGATTGGTGGTTTCTCCTTCACCTCCTCCACAGCTCTTAACTCTTGGTTTGGACTTCAGCTTGCACCTAGCTTGGTCTTCCTCCTACATTGCTTCCTAGCTTGGATTCCTGGTTGGTATAACATTTGCACTTAATATTTGAGCTTGATCTAAGGACACTTTGCTTTTCAAAATTAAACTCCTTTATTTTTGTAGTGTATATGCTAGGGTTTGAACTATTTTAGTAAAATAGTTGTTTTGTATATTGCTTAGAGTAGCTTCTAAAGTTTATTGCATTTGTATATGTTTGAAGAATACTTTGATTTCTTGAAATATTCCTTTGTTGAATTCCATTTCTCTCTTTAGAACGCTTCCTCATTGCATAATAGAGATTTACATGTGCAAAACACACTAGAAAACTTGCTCAAACATTCTCTCCCTCTCTTGCTAAAACTAGAACATTACATGATTAGAAAATAGTAGTGTTGCTTTGAAAGGATAGCTCAAATTTAGAATAGGCATGCTCTTGAACCCTTTCTTGAAAACATCTTTGTTGCACAAAACATCTTTTATTTGGCCTCAAAGTTCCTTAATATCTAGATTTACATTACATTGGTTATCTCATTTCATTCAGTATTGTTGCTTTCATATTGTGTATACACTCCATAGTATAGTTTTAGCCACTTGCTTTACTATGATTGGATCCATTAGAGGAGCTTGTGTACTTTATGCACTTGTTTGTGCTAGCCCCAACCTAGTTTACAATTCTATATATCTTGGTGCAAGCTAGAAAACCAGATAGCCACTATAGACCTCTTGTATCACATAAAACCCTTGAGCCTTCTGGCCTCTTAGTAATTTGATTTAGTACCCTACCAAACACTGGTGGTTCCATTCAGATTCTTGGAGACATATTCTAGCACTCCCAATAAGACCTCACATACAGTTTCATGCTAGTTTTATCTCATTTAGATCTCTCTTAGTCAACACCCCTTTGTTCGCTCTTAAGCTTTGTTTTCAATTGTGTTTCGGCTCTTGCCTTGGTTATTGTATCCTACTTTGGTTTTGCGTTATTCTCCTTATTGGTTCTTCTTCAGTTTGCATTTTTTATTGTCTTCCATGTTGCTCTTATTTTATTGCATTTATGACTGACCTCCCACCTTTAGGATGTTGTTCCCATCAAATTTAGGGTCTCACCCCTAAGCTTACTCATGAGAAAATCGTGGTTGTAATAGAATGCCATGAACACCAAAAGACTTAGGAGCCTTCCTCAACCTAGCATGGTAGTCTATACCCTCTCACAATTTATAAGGAACAAGATTGGTAGGACCGTAACCAATGGACTTGATCTCCTTACCACCATTCCAAACTTCATTCATCTAAAGTTGTTATTGCTCATCATCGTGCCACATCTCACTCACCCATTCGAAGTGATGAGGATCCTCTTACCCAGTTAGCACCTAATGAGTTACATACAATCATTGATGATTGATATAGACATCTTCAGGTGATTAAAGTGCATCCTTATCCCATAGGAGTTGATGGCATGCATCCTCTAGAGATAGAGGTCATACCTATTCATTGTTGAGTGCCTCGATTAGTTCTCACCTCTTTTTTGACCAAAAACTCTTCCATAAGAACAACTACATGTTCATGTTGTGGATCATAAGTATTCCTATTTGGGAAGATATTTTCATCATGAGGGTTCTTCCCATCCTCCTAGCCTTTCTTTCATAGTTCTGATGAGCATGTTGATTTTGATCACCACTTGCAAACTAGAGATCCATGAGACACATATTAGGAACATTAGTGGCCATCAATTGACCCTCGTTTGATGGCACATGACCAATGTCAGGGAGATTTTGGTCATCACGACTGCTTCCCTAAGTATGTCACATCTTATCATCATCCCTATGAGAATCGTCACACTTCTCATGGCTATTCCCCACCTTATGGTAGAGATGCTTTCTGTTATGACCGACCTCCTTATCAATAGTCACCTCGACATCATGCTCTCCACGGTCATGGTTATGATGATGTCTATAGGCATAGGCAACATCACTACCATCATGAACCCCCTCCTAAAGCTCATTGACAACCAACTATCAACCGTTCCTATGAGGATATTTGTTAAAATCCTCTATCCCCTTGGGTGCATGTTATTCCCCTTTCTACTTCTATACCTAAACTGCCAAAGTTCAATGGGACTCAAGACTCTAGTCCTAAGGAGCATATTACAACATTCATGATGGCATGTATGGATTAGGAATAGGATGAAGGCATGTTGTTGAAGCTCTTCGCTTGTTCTCTATGAATTAAAGCTCTCATCTAGTTTCAGAATCTACCTCTAGATTCTCTCTCTAGTTTTCAACTCCTTCTAGATGATTTCCTCTAGTATTTCAATATTTTTAAACCTTTCAAACTTGACATCCAGTCATTCACCTCCATGGTGCAGTCCAAAAGTGAGTCAAACTTTGATTTTGTGTGTAGATGGCTTTAAACTATTCATACATATAAAAATAGGCTCTTAGATGATGAGATTTATGATATGTTCATGCAAGTATTGAGGTAGGAGGTTCACCTTGAGGTCTTCAAGTATGAGCCCACTTCTTATGATGAAGTGATTAATGAGTGTCTAAAGATCAAAGTGTTTGAGGTGCATGCAAGCATGTAGCCCATACCTTCCCAAAATCCATCCTCATCATGCAATTCCAACCATAATGTGACCAATGATGGTGTCATTGATTCTCCTCTTGAGAATAAGGATAAGAAGGAAAGTTGTGAGGTGAATGTCAGGAGCAAGAAACCAACTAAAAAGAAGGTTTTTGAATCTAGTCTAGTAAAACAATGGATGGTGTTTCCTTATGACCCTACAAAGTTTTTTAATTACCATTAGATGAAGGGGCACAATGATGCCAATTTTTGTACCCAAAAGTCTAGTGGGCAAGCCTCACCTTTGTCTTAGAGTTCTCCTCTTGTTGATCCCAACTGCTAGTTGGATGTGTTCAAGAAGCCTCTACCAGACCAAGATAAGGAGAAGAAGAAGAAAAATAAAAATAAAAAATCAAAGGCTAAGGCCCCACATTCTCTTTCTTGCTCTTCCACCTCTTCTACCTCCTCTTCTTAGGTCGACCTAAGAGGGAAAACTAAGTACGAGAGTAGTAAGGTCATTGCTACTATTGACATCACTCCTACTATTTACAAGTGTTTTGTCAACATGCACTTGGGTCGAGCCACTGACCCCACTAGAGAGACTGGCGGTACTGGGCCTCCCATCTAGCCCATAGGGCTAGGGAATCCCAAAGTTAGGTTTGACTTTTAGCGTAATATCCCTCCCCAGGCTAGACAATATCTTTACTCCATCATAGAGGAGTTACAAGGCCTCTCCGCTAGGATCTCATTTGGGACCTACTTCACCTTTGTCCTGAGCAAAGGGGCCTCATCTTTGACAAGCTCAGTCTCTCTCACAAGGATCTATTGTAGGATGATATCGGGGTGTTGTTCAATTCTGATACACCTGAGCAACCTTGTCTACCTATTCTATCTTTTGACCTAGCCTCTTTATCAAATGCTTTAATTCTTGTAAAGAGGGCTCATTTCCCTCTTTACATCAAGACTTTGGTGGATGATTAGCGCATCAAGATGTGTTCAATGAGATTTGGATCAATCAAAATAATCTCTCTAATTCTTTCCATAATTGTGTCAGTTTCAACAATGACACAGTTGCATTGGTGAGGAATGTGAAGCTTTGGGTCAAGTTTAGCCCCAAGACCATCAAGATTGAGTTTTGTGTGTTAGATTCAGATATTTCATACAATATGATTCTTGGCCATCTATGGACTGCTACTATGCAGGCCATCACATTAGCCATGTTTTACATGGTTTAGTTTATGCATGAATGTGAGGTTCACGCTATGGAGGTTGACCCAAATCCTTGGGCATTTCTCTACACAAAGACAAAGCCCTCAAGTGAGGCTTTAGCTATCTCTTCATAGGGTTATGTGGATTCCCACACACCCCCTGCTTTTGAATTTCATTTTTTCAAGGATGAACATTGTGATGTGCATCAATTAACTCCCTCTTATACTCCATGATGCCAGGCCAGCTCGTCTCATTTTAGAGACCTCTTCCAAGATGTCTCCCTAGATGTTGAGTTCCCCCTTGTCTTTCACGTTTCCCATCAGAGTATTGGCTCTCTCAACACATCTCTTGCAAAGGCTACTAGAGTAGTTGAGTATAATCTCGAGTGTTATTCTATCCATGGTATAACATGCAACCCCATCAATGAGAGGAGAGCTTACAAGAATCTCATGCCCATTCATCTTGTGTGCCACCATCATGCAATTGCAACCATAATGTGACCAATGATGGTGTCACTGATTCTCCTCTTGAGAAGAAGGATAAGAAGGAAAGTTGTGAGGTGAATGTCATGAGCAAAAAACCAAATAAAAATAAGGTTTTTGAATCTAGTCTAGCAAAACAATGGATGGTGTTTCCTTATGACCCTAAAAAGTTTTGTAATTACCATTAGATGAAGGGGCATGATGATGCCAATTTTTCTACCCAAAATTCTGATGGGCAAGCCTCACCTCTGTCTCAGAGTTTTCCTATTATTGATCCCAACCGCTAGTTGGATGTGTCTAAGAAGCCTCTACCAGACCAAGATAAGGAGAAGAAGAAGAAAAATAAAAATAAAAAATCAAAGGCTAAGGCCCCACATTCTCCTTCTTGATCTTCCACCTCTTTTGGCTCCTCTTAGGTTGACCTGAGAGGGAAAACTAAGTATGAGAGTAGTAAGGTCATTGCTACTATTGACATCACTCCTACTGGTTACAAGTGTTTTGTCAACATGCACTTGGGTTGAGCCACTGACCCCACTAGAGAGACTAGTGGTACTGGGACTCCCATCTAGCGCATAGGGGTAGGGAATACTAAAGTCAGGTTTGAATTTTAGCATAATATCCCTCCCTAGGCTAGACAACATCTTTGCTCCATCATAGAGGAGTTACAGGGCCTCTCTACTAGGATCTCATTTGGGACCTACTTCACCTTTGTCTTGAGCAAAGGGGCCTCATCTTTGACAAGTTTGGTCTCTCTCACAAGGATCTATTATAGGATGATATCAGGGTGTTGTTCAAATCTAATACACTTGAGCACCTTTGTCTACCTATTCTATCTTTTGACCTAGTCTCTTTATCAAATGCTTTAATTATTTCAAAGAGGGCTCATTTCCCTCTCTACATTAAGACTTCAGTGGATGATTGTCACATCAAGATGTGTTCAATGAGATCAAGATCAATCAAAAGAATCTCTTTGATTCTCACCATAACTATGTCAGTTTTAACAATGACATAGTTATACTAGTGAGGAATGTGAAGCTTCGGGTCAAGTTTAGCCCCAAGACCATCAAGATTGAGTTTTGTGTGTTAGATTTGGATCTTTCATAAAATATGATTATTGGCCATCTCTAGACCATTGTTATGGAGGCCATCATGTTAGCCATGTTTTACATGGTTCAATTCATGCATGAAGGTGAGGTTCACACTATGGAGGTTGACCCAAATCCCTGGGCTTTACTCTACACAAAGACAAAGCCTTGAGGTGAGGCTATAGCTATCTCCTCGTAGGGTTATATGGATTCCCACACATCCCCTGCTTCTAAATCTCATTTTCTTAAGGATGAACATTGTGATCTGACTGAGTATCAAGTAGCATTCACTCCTTCAAAGTTTGATGTGCGTCAGTCAACTCCCTCTTCTACTCCATGATGTCAGGCCAGCTCATCTCTTTTCAGAAACCTCTTCTAAGATGTCTCCCTAGATGTTGAGTTCACCCTTCTATTTCACTTTTCCCATCAAAGTATTGGCTCTCTCAACACATCTCTAGCAAAGGCTACTAGAGTAGTTGAGTATAATCTCAAGTGTTATTCTATCCATGGTATAACATGTAAACCCATCAATGAGAGGAGAGCTTACAAGAATCTCATGCATGTGCATCATGTGTGCCACCATCCTCTTACTTGTTTGGGTTTAGAGGTCTCATTCACCAAAAATGACCCTATCCATGGAACTGCAGTGTTTCAGGTCATGACTAGTGAACCTAGGGATATGGATGCTTCATCTCCCTCTCCCTACCTTTTCCCTCTTATTTATTTTCTTCATAAGTTGCATAGTGGGCTGCCTTAAGGACATGCCTCTAGTTAGGGAGAAGTGGTGGCCTTCCCTTGGGGGCAAGCTTGATCTTAGGCCTGTGGTGCTTTGGTGAGCCTTACAGTGTACTATAACACCCTCTCCAGGCCCCTATTTAGTGGATTGCCCCTCTTGTGGCATCCATTGCTAGACCCTGGTGGGTCTCCTTTTCCATCTGGCTTGTGCACTCCTCCTTGGATGAACCATTGGATATAATCAAAGTCTTTTGCTTCTTTTAGTTGGTTGGGCTACTAGTTGCTAGTAGCTAGCCCTTTACTGACTCCCTCTCTCCTTTTTTTAGTACCTATAGGTGGTGTGGGTTAGTGGTTGTGGTTGCTTATTACATAATCTAACCTTCCCTAGTTGGTCTTCATCTATCATGATCCTCATACCATCCCTCCTTAACTCTCACTATGATTGGCATTGAGTCACTCTCTCATAGTTGGCCTCGCACAATGGTGGCATCTTTACTGGCTGAGATGGCTTTCTTGCCTCTAGCATTCTGACTCTTTCTCACGTCTACACAAGAGAGAAACATGACCCTAGATCAATTGTGCTCATAGTGGAAAAAGAAAACTATGTTTTGGTGTGCTCAAAAACATTCCTTTCTTGTCTCCCCCTTTCCATTTCCTTTTTGGGCTAGTTTTGGGTCTTTATGGGCTCTTCAAGCTTGTTTTTGGCCCTTTTTGGCCTAGGTCATAAATTTCTAGGTTAAAATCTAACCTGGTAGTGGGCCAAGTCATAACTTTTATATCTTGGTAGTGGTCCAAGCCATGAGTTTGCCCAGGTAGGCCACCACCTAGGCTAGCAACCTTCTTTTTGTCTTTTTTGATCCTCCATTTGGCTCCATTTTTACTCTCAAAACCTTTATCTTAGAGGTTTTGGCCCATTCTAAATGTAATGGAAAAGTCCATTTCTCTATTTAAGGACTTTTGGGTTTATTTTAGGATAATTTTGGTCTCTTGGACCCCCAAGTCTTGTCAGGCCCATGAACTCCTTACCAGATACACTTTGTGGGCCCCTTTTTGCATTTTAGACCATGACACCATCCATCTTAGAGGTTTTGGTGCATTCTGAGTGTATTGGTAGCTTACATTTTTTAATCTAAGCTTTCCTTGGGCTTATTCTGGCCCTGCTTTGGTCCCTAGGACCCCTTCTAGGTCCCTACTGACCTCTCAAGCCCATGTCCTATTTCGTGGGCACCTGAATAGAAGTTACTTTTTGTACTTTTTTTAGTTAGTCATTTCTTTGCTTTCATATAGTTGATCCATTCTAACTCCCTCTCTCTTTTTTCATCATGGTTATAGGTTGATGGTGTTAGCTAGCTGTGGTAGTTTTTGACTTGCTTTGGTATTGTTGACTGGTCTTCATCTTCTCCGAACTTCCCCCCACTTTCCCTGGTTACCTCTTCACACAACTAGTATTGGTCAACCACTTTGGTTACAACTTGGTTGAATTTTTTGACTCCCTTGTGTAACTCACTTACTTCACTCTACATTTAGATAATATTTCTATAGTTTCCAATCCTACGTCCTTGACCCCCATCATGGTGCACCTCTCAGTGGTGATTCACATAGATAGTGGTAGTTGGGGCAACCCAGGACCTACAGTTGTATCTTAAGTTACTGACGATTCATGGGGCCATAAGCTTGTTGTAGCTGGTCATTTCTTTCTTGGTGAGACAAATAATACCATCAAGTATTATGTAATCATTGGCACCTTAACTGATGCTCATGAGTTAGGCATAGGCTATGTGTAGTTGTTCTCTAACTCACTCTTAGTCATGTCTCAACTCACTAGTGTTTAGGCTATCCTTAGATCTAAGTTGCTCCCCCTCTTGGAGGCAACACATGATTTGATCTCCTTCTACGAGGACATCCACTTCACCCATATCCCTCATAGGAAGAACACTAGGTCTGATGCTTTAGCGAATGTCATTATAAATAGTATGATTTTATTTGATATCACTTGTGTTCCTTATTTATAGGAGCTAGAGCTGGAGTTGGATTTTGGATTATGTAGCATTTGCACTTTCATGTGTGGATCATGTCATCAACTTTCTTCCACCACTGTCCTTATCTGGTAAGTGCAGGTAATGTTTCATTTTATCTTTATATTTCTTTATTTTATTTGCTTTGATGTGGCTTCTAGGTATTGCACAACACTCTTTATTCATTCAAACACTGACTATTTATACCTTGGGGGCATATGTAATCGTACTTCTCATGACTCTACTCCTCACTATGATTATATATTGACGCACATGCAAAATATCAACCCTAAACATCCTACTTTGAGATATTTTCCACTCTCTTAAACCTCTCCCACATCATATTCCTACCCACCATACATCCCTATTTCATCTCACCTCTTTTGCATGTTAGACAGGCTCTCTAAGCAACCCCCAGGGCCCTTTCAGGAGCTCATTGACCATCCTAGGTGGCATTTAGACCTAGGTCATGGCTTAGGGAGGAAACTCACAGCCTAGGCTGCACATTTATTTCACAAAATCCATGGCCTAGGCTATGTCTTGTGCAAATCACATAAAAAATACCCCTATTTAGTCCCAAATGACTAGTTTTTAGACTTTTGACAGATTAGGGTTGGATAAATGTGTGTTTCCTCATTAATTTTTGAGGCTCTCTCCTCCCTCTTGATCATTCTCTTACTTTGATCTTCCCACTTGATCAGATCATTGGAAGTTTGGTTGCCTCCTTGAATTTTTCTTGATTCTTGCATGGCACAATAGCTTTCTTTGTGATTGGGGATCCCTATATTGATGCAACTTCCATTGGTGATTCTCATTGTTATTGATAGTGTTCCTAAAGCTTATGGGTTGCTCCTTTCTCCCTCAAGACTCCATTTCACCTATTTTGTGCTCCTTGATTTGACTCTTCCATAGATTGGTGGCTTCTCCTTCACCTCCTCTACAACTCTTGGCTCTTGGTTTCAAATTTAGCTTGCACTTAGCTTGGTCTTCCTCCTACATTGCTTCCTAGCTTGAATTTCTCTTGATTCTTGCTTGGCACAATAACTTTCTTTGTGATTGGGGATCCCTATACTGATGCAACTTCCATTGGTGTTTCTCATTGTTATTGATAGTGTTCCTAAAGCTTATGGGTTGCTCCTTTCTCCCTCAAGACTCCATTTCACCTATTTTGTGCTCCTTGCTTTGACTCTTCCATAGATTGGTGGCTTCTCCTTCACCTCCTCTACAACTCTTGGATCTTGGTTTCAAATTTAGCTTGCACCTAGCTTGGTCTTCCTCCTACATCTACACTTCATCTTTGAGCTTGATATGAGGGAACTTTGCTTTGCAAAGTGAAACTCCTATATTTGTGTATTGTATATGCTAGGGTTTGAATTGTTTTAGTAAAATATTTATTTTGTATATTGCTTAGAGTAGCTTCCAAAGTTTATTGCATTTGTATATGTTTGAAGAATACTTTCATTGCTTGAAATATTCCTTTGTTTCATGCAATTTCTCTCTTTACAACCCTTCCTCATTGCATAATAGAGATATACATGTGCAAAACACACTAGAAACCTTGATCAAACATTCTCTCCCTCTCTTGCTACAACTAGAACATTGCATAATTATAAAATAGTAATGTTACTTTGAAAGGATAAATCAAATATAGAATAGGCATGATATTGAACCCTTGCTTAAAAATGTCTTTGTTTCACAAAATGTCTTTCATTTGGCCTCAAAGTGCCTTAATCTCTACATTTACTTTGCATTGGTTATCTCATTTCATTCAGTATTTTTGCTTTCATATTGTGTATGCAATCCATAGTATAGTTTTATCCACTTGCTTTACTGTGGTTGGATCTATTAGAAGATCTTATGTGTGTTGTGCACTTGTTCATGTTAACCCTAACCTGGTTTACAAGTCTATCTATAGTTTGGTGTAATCTAGGAAATTGGATAACCACTATAGACCTCCTATAGCCCATAAAACCCCTGAGTCTTCTAACCTATTAGTGGTTTGCTTTAGCAACCTGCCAAACACTGGTGGTTTCATTTAAATTCTTGGATCTATAGTATGTCTATCACCAACTCAATCTTGTCAATGTCCATGTATCCTCCCCATACCATCTCAATGTCTAAAGGTCTAATGAACTCCTATAATACCACTTTTTTATGTCTCAAGGCAAGCCAATATAAAAGATGACCTCTGAACGACACTCCTCATATATGTCATACATCTTCCAAGATGACTGTAACCTCTCCTATTGAGATCCAAAAGGTAGACACGTCTAACCTCCATCACTATGCTAAAGCACTAAGTAGAACCCAATATGCTTTAATGGTTAGCATCCTCGCTATCTATAGTAGACCAATGATATCAAAGAACCCTCGCATATCACCTATCCACACAGTGGGTTGGCATAGAATATGTGATCATCTCTCCTGAGCTATGAGCACATCTACTTGCTCCTATAATTCAATCATAACCGCTCTAATAATTCCCTTATTTCTAATGTTAATCATATTTTTATAATTTACTCACATCTATTTTTCTAACAGAATCATGTCATGTAGTCCTATTTAGTTTTGATAATCCTTTTTCTTTGTTTGTTTGTTCAATTGTTGTTCATCTAATCAATTAAGACATTTTCACCATTTTGAGGCAAATTCACTATTTAGTAGGCCAATTTTGTTGTTTCTATGATGAATTCACCACTAAATAATCTCTAGACCAGTTCACCATTTTCATGATGATTTCAATGATAGAATGGGCCATTTCACTTTTCTCTATTAAATTTCACCATTTCCATGACATCTACTTGTCCTCACATTTTCATCATTTTTAATGATAAATTCACCATTTGACATGATAAATTTATCATTTAACTAGATGACTATATCGTTTTAGTGAAATCACTCTACACCATTTTGATATTTGGTAATTTCATTGTTTACAAAAACCAATTCATTGATTGCATGGACCAATTCATCAAAATATGGACAAATTCACCATTTTTGATGACGAATTCACCATTTGTGTGGTCAAATTTATCAATTGGAAAATAATGAATTCATCAAATTCCTAAGTTTAACATACAATAAATTTTATTAAATGAAAACTTAACAAAAAAATAAGGGTAATAATTGGTGGTTGTCCCTCATGGTCCCCTGTGCTCTCAAACCCAGTCTGGAAGTGCTCTTAGTCATGGTCGGCGAGCCATTTTATGCAGATCACTCATGTGTAAAATATCAGAGGTGAATTTTGAAATGTAAGGGTGAAAATGAACCAAATTTTCACCCTAGGGTGAATCTATAGCCTTTTATTTCAAATATTTTCCCCCCATTGCCCTATTTTTCTTCATTGGAGGCTCATTTTTAGCCCTAGTATTCATTTTTCTTCCCATTTTTGCCTATCTCTGTCATTTTTTTCCTCTTAAGTCCTTTATATGCTATTTTTCCATCATTTCAAGGGTTCACTTAGCCAAAACAATTCCTAACTCTCCCCTCAAGGGGGTATCCAAGGTTTATCGAGTTTCTCTTTGGGGCATATTTGAACCCATTTGATAGTATTTTTAGTAAAGTTTGTCAAAACTAACATTTCATTTTTCTCTACAGTCATTTTTATGACTTTTTATTCTTTGAAAAGTCATTACTTTATCTACATCTTTCAACACCTTCTAAAACAAGGGCAAATGTAGACACCCTAATTTTATCACTTATCTGTCAAATTATAAAATGGAATGACTTCTTGCAATTACACACAATTTGGTTCAAAATCATTTATTCATCTAATATACGTGTTCGAATTCACCTTAGGGCATCTCTAGGTGAGCTAATTCTCCATATTATATCTATTCAATCATCATTCTTTCTTTAATTTCTCTGTTCAATCATGTTATTCTGGTCAATTTCTCTATTCAATCATATTATTCTGGTCAATTTTATTAATTCCTCGTTCTCTAATCAATTAATTATATTAATCCCCCTTCTCAAAATCATTCTTTTTATTATAGTTCTATTGCAAATAGAATTATGACTATCTTACAATTAATAAATTCATCTTTTTCCCTCTAAGTGGGCATTTTCATGTAAAGAAAGGATCTTGAGATCATGTGGATTAATTAAATTGATAAGTGAATTAATATACAAGATTATTCTTCACCCTTCATCTTGGAGATAATATTAAGGGCCCACAATGAATCTTGTCTGAGAGAATTCTCAACCCTACATCTTGGAAACAAGATAAAGGGCCGACATTGGTGATCTATGTGTTCTCTTGGGAATAAATCTCCATCCTTCATCTTGGAAACAAGATGAAGGACTTATATTAATTCTCATTTGATAGTTTCAAATATCATCCTCCACCCTTCATATTGATTGAGATGAAGGGATCACATTAGTGATCCATGTGTTGATCCATGTGCACATTTAAAGACTTATTTGCAACCAATTAACTTGATCTCAAGATTAAGGGTCCTCATTGATCCAAATTCATTATAAATAGACCCCTTTACATCAAAATTATCATTCTCAATTCATACAACTAAGTGCTTTCAAATCATCAAGTCTCTTTGTGCATCACCTTACCAAAGTCTTGATCAATCTCAACAATGTCCATAGTTTTAAATGGAGATTTCCTCACATAATTAACATTGACAAAGAAGATTTTGAAGCTACATTCGAGCCACATCCCATATAAAGAAGTCTTTAATGGAGTTTGCATGTTTCTAGTTTGAATATAATGCATTATTGATTAACCTTTTATCTTGTTCATGAGGTCTTATGCTCTAAAGCTTGTTTTCATTTGTTTTCATGTTTTTGATTAACTAAAACTTATAATTATGAAATCATAACTAAGTGAGTTTCCTAATGACACAAGTATATACACAGACTCTTCCTCATCCCACTCCACCACCCACATATTCTTTTGATTTATGATGTGGTGATTCACATATACATTGGGAGCATGTTGTTTGATTTCACTTGCTCCACATGGCCATGCTATTACATATAGGTAACACTATTCCTTCATACATGTTTTAGATTGTTTGGATCCCTCTCATTTTCTATATTTTTGAAGTGTTGATACTTGATCTTATTTATTGGTATTAATATATTCCAATTTCAAGATAATTCAAAAATAAAATGATTCAAATGATTCAAAAATTAAAAAATTAAAAAATATTCCAAAAAATGATAAATCAATACTTAAGTATGACATGTTATGATCTACACTACCTACATATGTTATTTACCACATGTTTGGTAGATGGCATATTATCTTTCATATGCACATGCATTTCATGGTATATGAGTGTGATGCAGGACATACAAATCATATATGGACACATAAATCTTTGACTTTCCCATACCCAGGGATGGTTAGGGGCATCTTATTCCACAAGTCACACTATCACAAGTTATATTCTTTTATGACCTCTCACCATATTGAGTTATATAAATTATTTACGCATGACTTGCTAGTTACTCATGTCTTACACAATGATACATGGATATGTTATTTTACTATGATGTGACATAGATATACATGGATAAAGTAGGCTAGTTTTCACTTGTTTTATAATCCATTGATGTTATTACTCTTGCATGATAGGCTAGTCATTGCTTGTCTATTGTGTGCAACTCTTGGCCTTGTGTGTGTGATATTCATTTGTTCCTTGTTTGTGACATATTTATGTCCCTTTGTTGTGGCCCTTGGCATTAATTTTTGTGGCATTCTTATGTCCCTTATTTGTGGCCCTTGGTCTTATGTATGACATTGCTTTCTTATGAGTGGATTAATCTAGGATTTTATGTTGAGTTAGTTGCACTTATTGAGCTTGCTGAGATTACTAAGTTTTCAAATGTCATGATCCATATCACACACCTCCCCTTTATATATAGTTTAATGATTCATATCATGCACCTCTTTATTGCATAGGCTTATTCAGTTCTTATAGCTATGATGGTTACTATTGTGTGCCTAATTGATACCTCTATCTTGACATTCATGACACTTATACTCCATACATTATATATGTTACATATATGCTTTGATGACATATACATTGATATGATGACATATTCTACACATGTTGTCATGATTATAGATAATTACACCTTTATACATGACATGATGGCGTTAACTCTTTATTTTGAGATAAGTGAATTATATGATGTATCTCTTACCTTAAAAGGGGCATATTAGTGGGCATGGCATATATGCATAAACCTCCATGAGTATAAAAATCAGATTTTAGAAACATAGTACAAATTTCAAATATCCAAAGTGGTTCAGATATGAGATGGGTCTAGATTGGAACAAATATTCACACATTTGTATAGATTTTGGGGGCATATGCCATGCATATACATTCATTTTATAGAGACATGAGTTATATAATACATATTTAGATATACTTGACGTATATATGCCATGCAAGTACACATGCTTTGCATGAATAAAAATTATAGGTTTTTATATAAATATACATTTGAAATACAATGTCTCAATTTTAGCATATAGATGCATATCATTCTATATAAGTTGGAAATGATTCAGTGGGGCATTATACTAAATCATGCAACTAGATATTATTAAAAATATTAGTTGACACTAATTCATGATGAATGATACTAGTTCATGCACATACGCACTATGATAGTTTATAGTTGGTACCAATTTAGTGAGGCATGGTATTTTTTCATGCACATTTACATATTTTATGGGGAGCACTATTTTATTTGTTTATTTACAAACATAATTTAGTGGCACCAAGAAGTGATAAACCTTGAATCTATGAGTTCATCTAAAGTAATTGATTCATATTTTTTTAATTAATGTAAATTGAGATTTAGTGATGCTCAAAATCAATGGCATTACTCATTAAAAACCCATTATGTAGTTCCCACTTTACCATCTTGAGGTTCAATATCAGATCTAGATTAGATATTTGAGTTAGTGTAGTTGAGGTTCAATGATGCTCAACAGTCTTAACATTACTCCCTATTCATGAGGGTCAGAGCATTTATTTTCCCAGCCTCTAGAATTACATAGTTATTTAAAATTAGGGTTTGATTACCCTAAATTCTCCAATGGTTCACCAAGGAACCATTCTCAAATGCTTCAAAAATGAAGCATCATCTCCAACAAGTTACAAGGAAACATGGTTTCACCCACATAAAAGCATACTTTTCCCTTGCTCTTAAGTTTCAAATTTTCAATTATAGTTAGATTTCAGATTTCACATGTGGACATTGACTACTAAATTTTCATTACAAGTTTGTTTTGGAGAAAATTTATACAATTGAAGCCATCTCCCAAAGATAAAGTGTGTAGTCCACACTGAGGTATACTTCATACTTTTACTCTAGTATTTGTATTGCATTTTAATACTATAAAAAAAGGGGGGCATTTGTAGATACTAAAATATAGTATTGGACACTTGATAATGCCACTTTTAACCTACCTTCACCATAAATGAATTATGTGCACATATATGACTCTTATCATTCTCTCACATCCACATGTTTGTTACAAGTTTAACCCTCCCATCTTGCTATTAAACAACTATAATAACCAATCAATTTGTATCAAACCAACTAAATATCTTACTCATACATATCTAAATCATTAGATTTGCATTCCTGACCCCTACATAGTAACATCAAGCTCAAATAGTTATATCAACAAAACTATCCTGAGGGTAACATTAGTATCCCTCACCTAGTAATATATATGTTTTAAAATAAATTCACTCTTATGTTTCAAAGCATCTAGGGTGAAATTTTGTGGCACAATGCTAATAATAAACCATGTTGTTGAAGTCAAAATTGTGCAATGGGTAGCACGAAGGTTGTGCATCTTGTGATTGGGGTCTAAATTTCCATTCACCAAGACCCCTATATGTCACTTATACATTTGGACCCTTTTTCCCATGAACTCACACTCATCAACCAAGAACCTATAAAAGTAGGTAAAGGTCGTGCTTGAGTTTCAATTATTTTTCCTCACTTTATGTCCATTTGCTACTATTGATGTCTGGTTCTTATGTACCTTGGCCTGATTTTGACTGAGCTTGTCACATGGTGGCATGTGTGACTTGGGCATGTTGCATATCATATTTATTTTTATTTATATTATGTTCATCTTTCTTCTTTCATTTTTATTTTTCTTGATCTTCCTTTTGCTTCTTTTCTTCTTCTTCTTTGTTCCTAACTGCTTTGTCAGCTATGAATTTTATGGTTGTTATTTCTTCCTTCATGGAATTTTTATTTACTTCCTCATGCTTGCACAGATCCTCGATCATTTTTTCCTCACCTTCATTGGATACTTTGTCTACCTCAACTTAATTTTTCTCCTCTTATGTTTGATGAGCTTTATCTTCCTTCACTTTTCTAGTGGTTTATTTATATTACTCCAACAATTCTTCCTTATCTTTTTACGCCTTCTCCTCCAATGCTTTTTCTTCATGTATACATGTTGTATTAGCCTAAGTGACTATTTTTTATTTTGTGATGCTTTGTGGTTGTGTTTAATCTAGGTGGGCTTACATGGGAGGTTAATCAACATTTACTACCTGGTGTTGCACACTGGTATCCAAAAATGAGCCAGTGATTGGGTCATTTTTATTGTGCCATGATAATTTGGGGAATGAATGATTTTCCCAAAGGATTCCATTATGTAGTTGTAGAGAATAAGGTATAAGAGGTTTATATTTGGGTGGGGAAAATGGATGATTTTATTTAGAGGGGTGGTGCAATGGACTATGTGAATGGGGTAGTTTGGTGCTTGGGCACATTGGATCTAAGACATACACCTAATAGAACTAGTTGTTACTTCTTATAAGCATTTGATTAGGTTTACCTTATCAACACTTCTTGTTATGGATCTTTAGATGTGACCTGTATTACTATGAATGTTTCCATTCTCTCTACAACTCTTAGATGTGGCCGTACAACACCCGATGTTCATGGGTTTATGACTAGTGGCCTGAAGGGATTAGATGTGACATTTACTTATTCACTAATTTTTGTGACAAGGAGTGCAATTAGGTCCTTTAACTTACAATTTAGCCCTTGTTTTTTTCTTTATATTTGCACCTAGGTCTTGTGTACTATTGGTCATTTATGCTTTCATTCTTGAGCATGAAGCCTCTCCTAAAAATAAAGCTTGTACCTTATGTTGAGTTTGCTCCTCTTTAGCAAATATATACACCAAAATGAACTCAAGAAAGGGTGGGAGGTCAACAAGAAGGACATGTGTAACATCCTTGTGCACCTATGTTTTTTGAATTATAATCTATTAGAACCACTTCCTATCTTACTCATCATAGAGATCATTTCTAACATCATCAATCAGCACCTTATGAACCTCCTTTAGCATGATGCCTAGTTGGATCAATTTTTACTATGATGGTTAAAAGTTTTAAGGTCATTTAGCCATGCTATTGATTTTTAGGTTATTTTTTATAGTGATAGAGTTAGATGTGTAGTTGGTGCCTTGTGACTTGCTTGCATCTCCTATGATCCTCAAGTAGATGGTTATGATTATGCTTGTGACAATGAGGCTCATTCTTTTGGAATAGAATGTACTCTCTTTAATAAGGTATACCAATGAAAAATGGGAGAGGAAATATTGGTGTTTTATGAAAAAAATTATTCGTAGCATCACACTACTATGTAGCTTGATAGTTACAGTGATAGGTGAAAAGTAAACTATGACATCATGTAGAACACATAGATTAGGTGTGATTAGGGCTTGAATATTCATTAAAATTTTTGTGAACTTTTACACCTAATAGTATGCTTATCCCTTGGTGCACACACAAACTAGGGTTCCAATTAAATATAGTGCTTTCATCTACGATGCTTAGTTTGGGCCAATACATCCACACATGAGAACAAAATCATAATTAAAATGTAGAACTCAAGACATGAATCAGTTCCCTTTTTATATTAAAGGAAATCAAGAAAAAATAATGCAAATTTTCAATAGCAAGTTTCAAATATGAATTTTGACACCATAACACTTTACCGATATCAAGAGGAGAGAAAAAAATATTACAATACCAGTTCTCCAAAAAAAATAGCCAACAGAATAATCCTAATACAAGTGCCTTTTTTCTATTAAATGTGGGAATGGTTTGACCCATCATCTTCCTTGAAAGACCATTGGGAATTCATACTCTCTTCACTAACCAAAATGGGCTTGAAAATTATTACAAGGATAAAAAATCTATTATCCACCTATAGGCATACCTAATCGAGTATTTATGGGCATTCAAAAACATATTAAAATGCACTTTTGAGTTTTATTACTAGGGCAGGATTTATAAATAAGTCCGAGTGTTTTAAAATAAAATAGACCTATTCAGGCTCTCAACCCCTGATTACAATTATGGCATTCACTTTAGCTTATCCCCAACCTAAGCAGGGCTTCCAACACTGAATAACATAGTAAACCAACACCACATGACTCATAACCTATTTAGGCTTGCAGTCTCGAATAGTATTGCGGTAATGACTATGTCAAAACATATATTTAAGTAGTTTTTGGAATCCACTTACCAAAGAAACATAAACAACATTGATCCTTACCTAATTGGGAATTTAGCTTCAGTTACAATGATGAGCATCCACTTTATTTGATGTAGACCTAGGTGGGGTTTCAACTCCACATAAAACTATGAGCTTCAATCTACGGCACATCATGACCTAGTCAACATTTTAAAGCCAATTAGCACAAAGAACTTCCACCAAACATAATATAGACATTGTCAAGATTTGGGGCCCAAATTATATTGCATTTCAATGATAAGCCTATCATAGACCTAGTCAATGAAAAAACTCTAATTAGTAAAGGCATAAACCACAAGGCTTTCAATATAACAAATCAAGGATAGAAGGCCTGACTACAATTGTCAATGCATAAGTGAGTTCAACAAGACTAATACAACATTTGGAAGTAGATTAACATTATAAACATTGCTCGATGTTTTCATAAACTTAAACGGTGATTTAATTCCTAATTACAACTTAAAATGTCAATACACTTCCTTGAAAACCAAATCAAGTAATATAATCCCAATTACAACTACAATAATAAAATGAAACTCCCCAATACCTAATCAAGGATAAGAAACCCGATTAACACTTTTGAAAGACTTAGACCAAGTTGAAGTTTGGTCTTAATTGATTTCAAAAAAACCAAGCAACTGCACCAAAACTAAGAATGACCCAAAATAGAAACCAAGTAAATAACCTGCAACCAAACACACTAGGATAAACGATAAAGCAAGACAATGGAAAATAACCAACACTCTATTTTTGGTTGATGCATAATAACATGTATGTGATGGATGCTCCTACATCAAACACCCATAGTAAATGAAAGGGACCATAAGACCCTGCTCATGAACCATCTATGAGTTACTCAATAGTCTTTCCATGTTTGACAACTTTGGATGCATGTCTTTAGCCACTTTGTCCTTCCACTTAACCAAGTTCTCATAATACTTCCAGCCTTGTGTCTTCTTTCCAACCCAAATATTCATAATGGCTTCCATATCTTATTTAGCTACTCATGGAAATTGCTCCTTCTAATCCTCCACTAAAAAATCCATATTTTCACTTGTTTCTCCTCCAACGCACAGGTACAAATTTGCCACATTGAAGATAGGTGAAATACATATTCTATTTGGTAACTCAATCTCATATGAATTGGCTAATAACTTCCTCAAAATATTGTAAGGACCAATCTTATTCCACATAGGTTTTTTGTACTCGCCTTTTTAGAAACCTCTCCTTGCACAAATATGCCAACACCAAGTCCCCAAATTCAAAATTAACTTTTATCCTTCACATATCAACATGCTTATTGTATTTTACATCACTCTCTTCAAGTCTTTTCTTGACTTATTGATGCACATCATGCATAAATTGAGTGTAGTATTCACCTTATACACTTCTTATACTCTTCTCAATTGTACTCCTCATCTCACATATACCTCTAGGGCTACTCCCTTACACTATTTGAAAAGGACTCATTCTCATACTTCAGTTGACTGAGTCATTGTAAGAAAATTTTATTTGTGTCAACACTAAATCCCATTGTTTGGGCTTGTCACCAACCAAACATCTCAACAGATTACCAATGCTCTGATTCACTACCTCTATCTATCCATCTATTTGAGGGTAATAGGTTGAAATAAATTCTAATCTAGTGCCCAACTTCTTCCATAGCATCCTCCAAAATTGTCCAACAAAATGTATATCTCTATCTGATATAATACTTTGATGTAATCCATGCAATCTAATAATTTATTGAAAAAACAAATTCACAATATGTGTGGCATCACTAGTCTCCATACATGTTATAAAGTGAGCCATCTTTGAAAATATATCGACAATAACAAATATGAAATCATTATGTTGTTGTGATCTCAACAAACCAATCACAAAATCCATGCTCAATGCATCCCATGGTCTATCCGGAATGGGAGATGGCTAATACAAACTAGCATTATGATTATTGCCTTTAACATGTTGTCAAATTCTACATTGTTTCAAAAAAATATTCACGTCCATACCCATCCATGGCCATTAGTATTGTTCACTTATCTACACCAAAATCTTTTCATAACCAAAATGACCAGCGAGTCCTCCACTATGTTTTTCTTTCAATAGGTTCTCTCTCATGGAATCTTTTGGTATACACAACTTCCATCCTTTCAACAACAATCCAAATTGTATCATGTACTCTAAGCATAGATTTGTACTCCATTAGTTGGATTCTTGCATGTTGTCCATGCATCTCAAGAATCTAAGTCTTCCTCATATAACTCCATGGATTCAAATCCAATGACCTCTACCTTCATCTCATTCACTACCAAAGTTCACCTACTCAAGACATTTATGACCCTATTAGACTTTACACTATGATGTTTCAAGATAAAATAATAGCTTCGAATAAATTCTACCCACTTCATGTGTCATTGATTTAGCTTACCTTTTCCATTTATGAACTACAAAGCACGATTATCTGTGTACAAATGAGCTCATTCAACAACAAGCAATGTTGCCACTTCTTAAGAGCTTGCACCATTTCATATAAATCTTAGTCATATACAAAATACTTCCTCTTAGCATCACTTCAATTTTCATTGAAATACGTAATAAGATTATTGTCTTAACTCAACACTGGTCTTATGGCTATTTCACTTGCATCACAATAAATCTGAAACACTTTTCCAAATTTAGGTAAGGCTAACAGTGGTTTTTTATCACTTTTATCTTCAAGAACTAAAATATACTCTTTACTATAACAATCTATTAAAACTTCTTATTATCTCCCTTCATAGTTGTCGTAATGGGTGCACATATGCCACTAGAGTTTCTAATAAATTTTATGTAGAAACTGACCAACACATGGAATCTTCTTGCTTCAAACATTCTTTTTTATGAAGGCTAATCCATAATTGCCCTCACCTTCTCGGGATCCATCTTCAACCCACCTC
The DNA here is from genome assembly GCA_037957365.1 of Torreya grandis. Taxonomy (NCBI): domain Eukaryota; kingdom Viridiplantae; phylum Streptophyta; class Pinopsida; order Cupressales; family Taxaceae; genus Torreya; species Torreya grandis. Next base: position 1,136,292 of record JARHVA010000031.1, read on the forward strand.
TTAAAATTACAAATCTAATATATGACAGCTCCTCTTGCATGATGTTACACTTATTCAAGTTCACTAAAAAATAGTCTTTCTTTAGCCTATCCAAAACCAACTTCGAATGTTTCAAATTCTCCTCCTTAGAATGACTAAAAATTAGAATGTCATTCAAATATACTATCACAAACTTTCCTGTGAAAGGGTTCACTCTGTTCATGAGTCTCATGAATGTACTTGGAGCATTTGACAAATTGAAAGGCATGATTTTAGCCACTCATACAACCCATCACTCGTATTAAACGTCATTTTCTACTCATGTCCTTCTCTTATGTGGATTTGATGATACCCACTCTTTAAATCCATCTTAGTGAAGTACCTTACTTCACTCAAACAATCCATTAAGTCATCCATTCTTGGTAATGGAATCATGTACTTAATGGTGATCTTGTTTATTGCACATGAATCCATTCACATTATCCACTCTCCTCCCTTATTCGGTGCCAACACAACTAGAATTGTACATGGGCTTAGACTCTTTTGGATTAAACCCTTCCTCAATAGCTTCTACACCCACTTCTTTATCTCCTCATTCTCTATTGGAGTCAATGTATAGGCAGATTTGTTAGGCAAACTCACTCCTGGCACTAAAATCATATGATGACTAATGCTCCTTATAGGTGGTAGTCCATCCCGTAACTCACTTATCATAATATCAACATAATTCTTCAACATATTTTGAATTTATACATGCAAATCACTCACTATAGTGGTTATCACAACTTGCATAGGCTTTAAAATTAATGCAAAACATATTTATTCCACCTTCAAAAATTATTTACCAAATACCAACATTACTTAGGAACTATTATCCACCTCATCTCATGTATCCTTCAATGGACTCAATGTGAATCTCTTGCCATCCTTCATAATTTTGTCATGGATGATTCTCTTATAAAACTATCATGGCCATCTAAATATCACATGACACACGTCCATGGGCATGGTATCATACATAACTTCATCTTTACAAGAACCAAACTAAAAATTCACCACATGTTGTTTATTCATTAGTGCCTGATACCCTTTAAGCAACCAAGAAACCTTGTATGGTGTATGACCTGTTAATCATTTCAACCCAACTTTTTCTACCATTTCTTGAGAAACCAAGTTATTCATGTTACTGCTATTAATCACGTCTCTACAACACTTACCTCCTAATTTGAAAACAATCCATAATAAACTCTTTCTCTATGTTAGTTCATTCACCTCCTTAGATATTTTCAACAACACTCTTTTCATCAATAGAGTCTCTTCGTGTTCTAGCTCTTTTATATGATTTGGAGACCCAACACTCTTTTCATTTCCAAAATATATATGACTCATCTTTTTAGCTCTCTTACCATTATTTTGAGGTTTTTATAAACAATATTGTTCCTTATGAGTAGCATACTTATTGCACCCAAGACACTTACCATGAAAACCTTCACCTCTACCTCATCCATATAAGCCTCTTCCTCTAGAAGAGTATCTTCCTATCAATCCAAAATTCTAATGTTATGAGTTTATTGCCTCTCTACCATTGTTTATTAACCTTTTCCACCATTTTTTTATCCTCATCCTCTCGAAGAACTTCTTCTACCTCTAGAGTTCACTTGTTGCTTTCTTGTCAACTTCTTTGCTTTCAACACACATCGATAGGCTTCCTCTACGATTCTCAAGTTTAAAAAAATGATTTCTTCTTATATGGAAAAATGCATTCCATTCACATACCTTACAATTTTTATGGATCTTCTTAACATGTCCAACTCTTATCATAATTCTATAAAATTCTTTGATGCAGTCTTTGACAGTCTTCTCCATTTATCTCAAATTTTACAATTTTTAAAACAAGCTCAATTCATAGTCTGAGGGTAAAAATTTAGCCTTCAATTTGGCTATCATTCTATCCCATGATCTTATATTTTATTTATTATTTCTCTATCTCTCAGCCTGGATGTGATCCCATCGTAAAGAGGCACAATACTTCAACTTCATGCATGCAAATTTCACCTTTTTGTGTTCTTCTATAAACTCAATCAAAATATTTTTCCATTTAAACTATCCAATCCATGAGTTATTTGGGATTCAAACTACCATCATAGAAAGGTTTATCTAGTTTTACTTTGCTACAAAGTCTTGTTACAAATTTGATAAATCTCATCTCAGATTTATTTGCATTATCTTCTAGTCCTCTTGAGCTCCTTCTTCTTTGTCCTCACTCAAGTCTCCACCATGAGCCACTCTTCTTTGAGCTATTTCCTTTACATCTAACATTACATGCATACCTCTCATCATCTCAGCCAAATTTATAACTCGAGGTCCTCTTGGTCTTTCCCCTCTCAATACAACATTGCCTATATGTGCTATCACTCCCACAATGCAAACATCTCTTTCACAACTTGCCTATAGACTCTACTTGAGTCTTCTCTACACATATTGTTCTAATAAGAAAAATGTAGGTATAATACCAATAGGTGCACACATAGACCAAGGTTACAAATAATGTCATTTATTTCATCTATGATGCTTAGTTTGGGCCAATACATCCACACATGAGAACCAAAGTAGAAATAAACTTTAGAACTCAGCATGCGAATATGTTGTCTTTATTCATCTTGAAGGAAATAAAAAATAATAATATAAATCTTCAATAACATGTTTTAAATACAAATTTTGGTAGTATAATCCTTCCTCAATATCTAGAGGAGAGATAAAAAGGATTAAAATACCGATTCTCAAAAAAATATCCAACAAAAGAATCCCAATACAAGTGACATTTTTCCATTAAAGGTGGGAATGGTTTGACCCATCATCTTGCCTGAAAGACCCTTGGCATTCTAGATTTTCTTCACAGACCAAAATGGGCTTGAAAATCATTACAAGGACTAAAAACTTGTTATCCACCTACAGGAAGACCTAATCGGGTCTTTATGAGCATTCAAAAACATATTAAAACACACTTTTGAGTTTTATGACTTGGGCAGGATTTTTAAAAGAGTTTGAGTGTTTTTAAATAACATAGACCTAATTTTACTCTCAACCCTAAATTATCACTTTGGCATGAACTTTAGCTTGTCCCCAACATAATTAGGTCTTCCAACATTGATTAAAATAATAAACCAACACCACATGACTCATGACCTATTCAAGCTTGCAATCTTGAATAGTACTGCAAAAATGAATATGTCAAAGCATAGATATAAGTAGTTTTTAGAATCCACTTACCAAATAAACCCAAATAGTGTTGCTACTTACTCAATCAGACATTTGGTTCTATTTGTGAAATTAAGCATCCACTCTATTTGATGTAGATATAGGTAGGGTTTGAACTCTACATATAATATGGGCTTCAATCCAAGGCACATCAGACCTAGTTAGCATTTGAAATCCAATTAGCACAGAGACCTTCCACCAAAAATAACATATAAATCATTGAGATTTATGTCTTGAATTATACTGCATTTTGATGGCAATCTTGTCATAGACCTAATTGGCAAACAAACTCCAATTAGGAAAGGCATAAACCACAAAACTTTCAATAGACTAAATCGAGGATACAAGGCTTGATTATAATTGTTAATGCATAAGTGAGTTCAACAATACTAAATTGACATTTGGAAGTAGATTAACATTATAAATATTTCTTAGTGTTCTCATATATTTAAACAGTGGTTGAAGCCCCAATTACAACTGTGAATGTCAATGCACTTTTTTGAAGGCCAAATCAGGAAATAAAAGCCTGAATACAACCACAACAATAGAACAAATATCTCCAAGACATAATTAAGGATAATACAATTAATTATCACTTTTAAAGACCTATAACAAATCATATTTTCATCTAACCCTGTTTCAAAGCAACCAATCAATTGCACCAAAACCAAAAATGACCCAAAATGGAAACCAATAAAACAACCTGCAACCAAACACAATAGGACAAATGACAAAGCAAAATAATAGAAAATAACCAACACTATTTTTTTTAATGCATGATAGCTTGTCCACCTTGGATGCTCTTGCATCATCCACCTCACTACCATATCAAATTTTTAAATGCATTCTCTTACCAAAAGTTAATATTAATAGCCATTTGCCCCTCACATAATGCCCACTATGTGAAGCAAAGTAGGAGTAATAAAGACTTATACTATAATGATTGAGTTCCTCCAAATAACATCTTCTCCACATTTGTTTTGATTTCTAAAGCCAAAAATATGGGCTTATTAAATTCTCTACCCATCCTCACCATGTAGCGAGAGATGTCAATGACACCTTCAGTCACTTATTTGGTGCCCTTGTTATCTATCAATATCACTGCATAATGCATCCTACCAAAACACATGCATGTGAATTGGTTACTTGCGTAATGGGGACTCACCTGGTTAACCCTACATAATGTTCTTGAATCTCCTAGTAAAAGGGTGGATTTTATAACTTGTAAGAGTAGAGTGACTTCCCCCTTGTTGGTAATGTCGTGGCCCACATGACAATTAAAAAATGATGTAGATTAGACCTTCAGTGATATTTGAATAGCTCCTCCATTGTACCTATTGAGGAGGGTCATCATTAAATCATTATTCTATCTAAATGTCAGTAGTCTAACCTACTTCTTGGCATATGATTATCATATAACATAAGGGAGGGTAAGTACTCCTTGTGCTAATGTGGTTCCTTATGGTTGTGATTGTGAAAACAACTCTCTATTTGCAACATAAATGAACTTAAAGGGTTTGATATCATTCCATTTAGCTTGTTGTAATGATAATCTAATTCCCATCTCCTCCTTTTGTGTATCACTCAAACGAACAATAATAGGTTGTGTGACCATTTTTCCTTTTCTAAATTGATTTTCTCCTTGTATTTTGAACTCAGTTGTTGATTCTACACACTTTTATTGTTTTTCACATAGTTTACTATCACAAAAAAAATCACAATGTAAATTCATGATGTAAGCAAAGTGTGATTTTCTTCAACTTTTTTTGTTTTTATAGCAAAATGTGTGCTAGGTTGTGTAGATTTAGTGAGCTACTTTGCATTCCAACTTTTGTGTGTTTTAATTATGTTAGTCATTAATGAGTTGACACATGGAATTTTTTAATAGTTTTGCCTTTTTGATTGAGTGATGTGATGTGCCACCATTTTATTTTCATATAATTTCCTCTTTTAGACATAACTGCTTATTTAAAAGATCTTCCTTTTTCAAAATCTGAGCAATATTATTTTTCACTTCTTTAAGAACAATTTTTTTTCTACCGTTTATGCATGTCATTCTCAAACTTATTTTATGTGCAAGTCTTTCTCAAATTCCTCTCATGAATTTGATATGTCTTTATTGTTGATCATGGTACTAAGAACTTGTTCTTTTGCCAATATTATTCCCATAGTAGTTCATGTGATCTAGCACTCTCATTTTTGTATCTTCTACTTATACGCTATGTTCCCTGTGAAAAATATAAACTAAATTAAAATTATAATCTAAGTGTACCTTATGCCACTTATTTTTGCATTGCCTTCTTATGACTTATTGGCAGTAGGGATTGACTCTATTACCATTTATATTTCCAAAAATGATGTTTCTTTGAAGATCTCACAATTCAATTGTGTCATTCCCTATTAAACTATGGATTATATAGGGACCTTTCCACTTGATTCAATATTTACCTAGGTGAACTTTGAACCTACTTTCATAAAGTAATATCATATATTATGGATGGAGTTCCATAGATTGTAAGTCGTAATAATGCCATGTTCTTCTTGATTTTAGTCTTCCATCATTATCATTTCTTCCATGTGACTTAATTCAAGCAATTGATTATGTAATTAATCTTTATCTCTAATCCATGTCATCATGGTAATTTTCAAGCTAGGAATAATATACTCCATAGGCATGACTGCTTCCATTCCATAGACAAAACATAACATAGTGTACCCTATCAAACACTTATAATTAGTTATGTATGCCCATAATATTATCAAGTTATAATCTTCCCAGTCATCCTTTTGAACATTGTAGATTTGTTTAAGCATCTTCTCAAGTACCTTGTTAGAGGCCTCTACTTATCCATTTTCTTGAGGATCATAAACTATACACTTTTGATGTGAAATCATAAACTCCTCCATCAAGGTTTTGATGGTATTGTTAAATAAATGTGTGGGCTTGTCACTTATCAAAAAATTTGGACATCCAAACCCTGTTATGATGTTGTCATATAAAAAATTTTGCGCATCCTTTGCACCATAGCTCAAATTTATAGTTTCCTCGATCCATTTGGTGTAATAATATGTCACATTGATAATATACCTAGCAATGGAACACTTGGAAGGTGTATTAATAGGTCTTACAAAGTTGATCTCCCGCTTCTCAAATGGCCACATATCAAGAACTAGATTTAATGACATCTCATCCCTTTGATTTGTATTTCCCATGCATTGATAAACATCATAATTTTTCATAACCTGATGTGCATTATGAAACATCATAGGCCACATAATCCACTTTGTAGAATCTTGCTCACAATTAATTCAATTGAAAAATGCCCACCTGCTACACCATGATGGACTTCATCTAAAACTTGCACTCACTTATGGTTTAAATCCATCTGCATAGGACATCATATTTACCAAACTTGTATAGGAATATGTCAATGATTCTAAAGGGTAAGGCACGTGAAACTAGCTATTTCTTGTTGTGCTCTAAAAATACATCATGTTGAAGGAAGTTTGTGATTTCCTCTGACTACTCTAGAATTTCACTAATTCATAATAGGTGAGCATCTGATGACTCATCCTGTAACTATTATGTTTCTTCCCTTATTTATATTACACTGAGGTGGTCTAGTCGTACATTCTCCTTTCTTGGCTTGACATTTATTTACAATTTTTATTCTTGAGAGAGCATCAACCACCTTGAAATCCTTCCTCCTAGTAGCGATTTATTCACTAAATATCTTCAGGCCTGGTCATTTATAAAAATTTCAAATGGAGTAGCCAATGAGTAATGACAAATTTTTGCAATGTGAAAACCATAGTCATGGCTTCTCTTTCTATCATGGTATAATTTTTATCTATGTGGATAACTTGTGACTTGAATAATGGATTAGGTGGTCCAATTCTTCTTCTCTCAGATATGAAAGTATAAATCTAATAGCTGATCCAAATCCATCCAAATGGACAATAAAAATTTTGCTCAAATCTATAAATACCAAGATAGGGGCCATAACCAAACACTATTATAAATCTATGAATGCATTTTGACATTCTAGAGCCCATTCAAACTGGATATATTGTGAATCAAATTTTCAAGGGGTATTATAATGGCTGCATATCCCCCTACAAACTTATGATAATGGATGGTATGACCCATAAATGATTTCACCTAATGAAGAGGTATGGGAAGATGTCATTAAAAACATCATTATCTGGTCCACAACTTAACTGGTCACATTCACTTATTGTTTTGATCTTCAATATTCTATCTCCAACCAATTCTCTCCCTTAGACTTTGGGCTTAATAGCCTCATTCAGTAGTACCCATGCCTTATACTATATATAGACACTTCTTAGTGTCTTTTTACCTCTATTTAAAACCAATCATATTCACTCTTACTCATCTCTTAACACTAGTCTCCCTTGAGCAATCAACTCTTTCACTAGTTCCTCACTAGGCACACCTCTTAGGTCTCAAGGACCAAAACTTAACTTAGGTATCAAGAGCTCAAATTGTTATCATATATGGTATTATATGATCCTATCTCATTTTTCCTAACCTATTTCACCTGATCAACCCCATTTCAACTTTCAATTCCACACCTAAGGCTCACAATGTTCTCCTAAGGCTTGTAGCCTTTTTTCAACAAATATGTGTTGTATGGATGTGTACATATATAATATGAGAATATAAGGACATTTATAGCCACCCTGTATCCAATTTGAGATGTGTGTCAAGTTTCATATTCTAAATCCACCTCTATCTATCACTTCCTTCTTTAGCATGTCCTCATTTAGGCCTAATTAGCCCTTAGGGACACCGACAGGTCTATAATCCATATTGTACAGTCTCTTTATAGTCCAAAACCACTTTATTCATTCTTTTTACATAAAATAGGGTAGTATTACAAGTTTTTAGAAATTTTTAATAGTTAAAACTTCCCCAAACACCAAAACCCTAGTTTTAGGGTTTTTCCCTCCCTGCACAGGCCGAGAGCACAAAGAATTCCATAACTTGAGTTTTCTTAAAGATTCAAAGGACCAAATCACCTCCCTCGGGTCTATTTCACCTTGTCTAACTCATCCAATCATTGGAAATCTCTTCCTTGTTTCCATTACTATATCTTATTCTTTCCCCCATTCATGCTAAGAACACATTATTTTCATGCCCATTCCTTGATCAAACGTGTGAATCCTTCTCAATCCTCTAAAATAAGGGTTTCCTTATATACAGAGTTAGTTTGAGAAAAAATATTTAGTCTCCTAACAACCAAGCAACATGTTCTTATCATCAAATTACATTTACACAAATGCCTTACTAGAATTCCAACATGCTTCTTCAACACTTACCTCTTTAATGCATTCCTTCACCATATACTAATCAAGCACCTAGAGAGTTTCAAATGGAACGACAAGGTTCCATCGTTGAGGTGACTAGTAGTAAACTTTTATTCTTTTATCATATCTTCCAACTAGTTAAATATTCTCCCACACCTGTAGATGAATGAATATCATTATTACTTACACCAAGTTATCAAACTTGTCAACTTTTCTCCTTCTTATTGACTGTAACCTATAGTCATTTCTTGACTATTATCATCACCCAACCAATCACCTACAACTTCATACAAGAATCAACATATTCATGCTCTTAAATACTTATCAAAGACAATAATAATTTGATTCAATCACATACGTTGAATAAAAACACACATTAAAACACATTTCTTTATTCATAATATTGTTCTCTGTTACATAACAGTCCTTTCATAGACTTGAAATCCTTCTTTGAGAGGTTGTATGTTCTCTCCTCCTCTGATCCTCCTTCTTCTTCTTGGATACCTCTCTTGTCTCTCCTCTCTCACATCTCTTCTCTCTCCCATTGACGTACAATCTTTTCTTTTCCACCAACTTTAACTGTGGTTATCAAATTAGTTAAAAAACCACTTCCTTTTTTGTTAGCCCAATGTATGGGTGAGGTTTACCATACTAAAATATAACTTATACCTTATGAGTTAAAATAAATGACTTATAATTACCCTTTACATGACTTCATTATACTCCTTAACCCCTACTTTACTCACCTAAACACTTCAAACATACAAATGACCCTCCTAGAATCTTGTAAAACATTTGAATTTTCAAATTCCCTATTTTGGAGGGAAAACACTGAGCAACTATATAGCACATTTTGAGGACCTCAAATGGATTCTAAGACATTAAATAGACCTTAAAATCTCCGATAGACACTTGGACACCCAACATTGACCAAATTTTGACCTCCTATTGACAAAACTCAAAAACAATGTTTCTTAATTTGGTGCTCCTGCATTAGCAGCTTTGAAGGATTTTTTGTGGCTTAAGTCTTACTACTACTGTGATTTTGGCTTGATTAACCAAAATTCCATCACTGCATACCACATGGTCCAATATCACACCAAATAGTGTGAAGAACAAACACTTCTTTATATTTAATGCAATATGCAATGCTCTACATATTTCCAACATTAAGGGCAACATGGAAAAATGCTCTTTAAATAAGAAAAAGACTACTCCATCATCTAAATATACTTCCATGGAATCATGGATGGAGTTCTTGAATTTGGAAACCATGATTCTTGAAAGCACGTCTATTACATTCTTCAACCTGAAAGGCATCAATCTACATGAAAAAAAAACCCCACTCAGTTGTAAAATTCATCTTAGCTTGATCTTATGGTGCAATGGCAATATGGTTATATACAATGAATCCATCTATAAAATAATGAACTCCATGACTTGCTTAGCTTTAAATACCTCATTAGTGAATAGGATATGAAAGGAATTGTTTATACATGCATCATTTAGTATGCCATAGTTTCCATAGCTTTGATTTCCCCCATTTTCTTCTAATGTACTACCATAAGACTTACCAAATCTTATTTTTTGGCTAAATAGATGATTTTGGCTTCTATCGCATGACTGATTTCCTCCTTGACCTTCGTCTTCATATTAGGATTCAGTCTGTAAGGTCATTTCTTGATTAAGCATGCACATTATTTTATCTCAATGTATATCTATCCTTATGAAGGGTCTAAACCCTTGACTTTGTTGAAATTTGTAGGGAAGACATCATCATATTCATACAATAATTGTAAATCCTCTTAAACCAAATATTATGTCTAATTATCTCCAATTTATGCCATCTTTGGGACTTCCTCTGTACCAATATTTCCATCCTTATATGCACCTACTCCTGATATTTTTTTCTTCCTTCAACTTTCATAGAGTTTAATTCTTTTCATTGGCTTGCTTTTTTATAATATTTTGGTTGCGTAGCTTTTATTTTTTAACTTTACCTGAATCTTTCTTCTTTGGGAGCTTCATGTTGCATTATAGCTTAAACAACCCCTTTAAGACCATGTTCTCCTCACTTGGTGTTTGTGAGCAGCTACTAAAACTATTCTAAATCCTATTTTGATATTTAAGAATGAACCCCTCTTGTTCCTAAGCATACTAACACTTTTCTACATTTTCATGGTACTTTTTTCAGCTTCAACTTGCGATTTTTGCTTAGCTATAGAGGGCATATGATCTACTTCCCCATAGCACAAATATTTTTTATTTTTTATAAATCCTTCTATACCATAGGGTTCTTATATTCAAATACAAAGGTTTGAATTAAATATTGTTGAATTTAAGGTCATGCCTTTGTCTCTCTTATGCGCTCTTGATGCATATACCAAGCCCTAGGCATAAGAACTAAGGTTCTTTGAAAAATATGTAGCTAATATTTTGGCTTAAGATGTTGTTATTTCCACATGTCAACAGATGAATGCATATGTAGTTATAGACATTGCCCTTCCTAAAATAATGGCCATTTTTATGAGAGGTTAGGTGCGATATAAAATCTAGCACGCATCATTTTGCATGTTTCCTCCCAATTTAGTTCATCAAATCTGTGGACAACCCACCAACTAGTTGTGCCCCTTTTAGCATGTAATTTAGTGCACTTACCCTCATCTTTAGTTGTGGAACATGTTCCTCCAATCTACACATAAATATTTTAAAATCTTTTATAGTAAAAAAATTTAAGGATTTTTTGTTCAATAGTGAACAACATTCATATTGGTCTGGTCTCTTGGTCTTCTCGTATACAATTAATCATATCGACATATAAGTCCCTATTGATAAAAGATGTGTATTTCCATTTATTCACCCTTCTTAAGTAGGCTCAATATAATCTACATAGTTGCAGCTGACTGATAGAAGTTATCAATTTCCAATCAAGTTAGTGATCACACATATGGGGATTTATATATTATCTTCTAGAATTGTGGGAGTGTTTGAGATACTTACATTGGTTGTTTCAATGTATTTTTTTTGGAGCACTAGAACTTGTGTCACTAGGAACATAGAGATGCTCGATCTTGTAGAAAATCTAGTTGGACTATTAGAACTCTTGAACTTGTTTATCTTGCACAATGCTAGTGTAAGTATCTATGAAGTCCTAATCATTTGAGCAGACTGTACACAATCTACAAAGTTGTGGTTATGCATTTCCAACACTGTAATGAGTGAAATGGTAGTTATCTAAAGTAATCTCCCACCATGTTACCCTTCCATTTCTTGTGCTTGATCATAATATGAAACTATTGCAGGTAAGTCATCCATTTCATGTGGTGCACATTCTCTAGTTTAATTTGTGTCTACAAAAACTGAAGTGGCTTGTGATCCGAATGAATAATTGTCTCCTTCCCCAAAATGTAGTGATGTCATTACTTAATTATTACATAATGGGATATAACTCTTTTTCATAGGTAGAGTAACTTTGTACCATGTCATTAAATTTCATTAAATGGTATACAAATAGATGCCCATGTTGCATGACTATTGTACCAAGTGTATAGTCAAATGCATCGATGTGAACTTCAAAGGAATACACAATGTTGAGCATTTCAAGTATAGGCATTGTGTAGAGGAAATTCTTAAGTGCCTTAAAATCATGTTGTTGCACATGAGTCCAATCAAACTTGGATTTTATGCATATTATCTAGTCGAGTGGCCAAGATATGTGCATGAAACCAAGGATGAAGCCATGATATAAGTTTGCGAGTCTAAGAAAACTCCTCAAGGTCAATCCTATATCACTTTGATCTTGTCTGGATCTACATGAATTCCTACACAGCCAATAATGTAGCCTAGTTATTATATTTATGTAACAACAAATGTATACTTTGTTAAGTTAGCTTACAACTTACATTTGTGCAAGGTGTCTAAGACATGCGATATGTTCCATATGTTCCTTCAAATTATTGATTAAGATGAGAATATCATCCAAGTAGATGATAACAAATGCGTTGAGGAATGACCTGAGTAGTTTGTCCATCAAGCGCATAAAGGTTTTTGGTGCATTGGTTAGGCCAAAAGGCATAACCAACTATTCACATAATCATTTTCACGTCTTGAAGGTTGTCTTCTAAATGTATTTAGGATGGAATGGAACTTGATGATAACCTGACTTCAAGTCAATTTTGGTGATGTATTTTTCACCTTTGAGATGGTCTAAAAGGTCATCGATGTGTGATAACAGATATTGATTCTTCACCATGATTTTGTTGAGTACATGATAGTCTATGTAGAGATGTGATGACTAATCATTCTTGGGTGTGAGGACTATTAAAGTCCTGAAAGGAGAAGAACTAGGCCTGATCTTTCCCTGATCAAGGAGCTCTTGCATTTGGCACCAGATTTCATCATTTTCCCAAATTGATTTATAATTTAGTGGGTTATTCAGAAGAGGGGATCTAAGGACCAAATTGATGTGGTGTTTTACTATGTAGTGTGCTAGAAGGCCTTTAGGCTCTATAAATACCATCATTATGTTTCTTTAATAACTTGTCAAGTTGTCACTACTTCATGGTTGATTGTGGAGTGCATGTTGCCAAAGCTTGTTTTATCTCTCGCATAGGTGTATCAGGTCAGACCATGAGCAACATGATTTTTTGCATGTGTGAAATGAGTTTTCGATATTGATTGGCAGAGACCAAGATGAATTTGGTCATTGGAGCTTACTTTAAGAGATAGAAGAAGTAATATTTTATGCAGATAGCCCAACGTTGTGGCTTTGCTTGATATACAACTTCACGATCATACAAATAAAATATTCCTATTAAGATGTTGCAGACCTTCAAAGATACAATGTCATAAGTGACGGTGTCCTCCATAGGCTTGACTTTGTAGTAGAAAGTGCATTATCACTAGACCTGTATATCCTTTCCCTATTGAAGACAACCCAATGAGTGTGGCTCATGATGTGTAACAGTGTCAAGGCCAAGATGTTATGTTGTGGCTTATGTAATGATTTTCTTCTGGCTACCATTATAATGACATTAAGAGGTTGAACCTTCACCTAGAACTTGGTGTGGAAAAGGCATTCACACTCCTTAGAGGTGTCTATAATAGTGGTGTTAGTGCTTAGACAAGTAGCATCTAGATCAATGTCATCCATCTGCACAGTACCTGATGTAGAATACATGAGTAAGGATTGTTGCATATGGAGTTTAGAGTCATCATGAGTGTATGTGTAATGACGATGGCACCACTTGTCACCAGAATTCTTCTTGCCTTTGTCTAAATCAGAAGGGGTAAGAGCCTTTGAGTTTAGCTCAACTTTCTTAAGATAATCTCTTTTATGAGAAGTGATCTACTTTTGTGCATAAGGTTGTAATGAGAAATTGGGCATGGGCTAGGTCTTGTACACGATGTTAGATGAAGAGGTGAAATGTTGCTTCATATTTTCCTTAGCTTTGATCTTGGCAACGTTGTGATAGGCTTTGCACTCTAGTGTTAGAAGTCAATAATTCCATCTTCACACATATATTAGGTGAGAGTTTGTTGATGTTCTTCAACATATTATGTTGTTCCGTCAAATTCTTTCATAAGCATGCAAAGTAGTCATAGAATATGTTGGTGCAGTATTCCATTGACTTCTCCTTTTGTTGGAACAATTTTTATAAATTGATTTATTCATACTCAAAGTGACAGAGAGAATAGTACTCCTCCTTCAATGCATTGATAAAGTTTTTCCAATACTGAATTGGAACAAAATCTTACACACCCTGTGCACTGAAGTTATCCCACCAGTGAACTACTAGAATGGACATATTCAACATTGTGTATGTGATTTTCTTAGCATTAATGAAATGATTGACTAAATAACATGCCTTGATTTGTCCAATCTAGGCATCTAATGTTATGGCATTGACTTTACCTTCGAACAAAGGTATGCCAAGATTGACTTATACTTTGAAGGGGATTTTTACTAAAACTATTGTTGGGTGAACTGTGAAGGAGGATTTGAAGGCGTCAGATTGAACTGCACCACCAATTCAAGGAATTGGCCAAAAAATTTGGTGTGTTATGCCTCCAACATGTTTGTAATGAGCCTTTCAATGTCTGTGGCTACCTCAGGTTGCTTCTGAGTGTCAACCATCTTAATTTTACTATAAAACTCCTCCAAGTACTTTGAAATATAACCAATCAATATTATTTATTTCTCTTGTTATGCTTGCAAGTTTACATTCATATAAAAGAGCTATGATTTCATACAAATGATCTACACCATCGAGTCTAAGACCTTGTGTGTGGGGGAGTACATTACATTAGAGATAACACATGGTTATGAAGAGTGAATGTGTTCAGTGAATCTCAGACAAAGTAATCAACACACATTCAATTGGAGTAAAAGTCTGATACTTATAGGAATGCAACTTATATTCAATGTGAACAACAAGGAAATTACAAAAATGTATGATGCTTATAGTAAGGCTAGGAGAGTAGGATTATATGCCCAGAAAGGGGTGAAACACTTTCTCTGATTTGCCTAGATCGAGGGTGTGCAATATAATGTGTGTGAGATAGAGTAGATACACATAGCATGCTATCTATCACTATGATTTTAGATGGCATCAACCTTAGGTTGGATGCATAGGATACATATTTATACACAAAATACAAGTAGTTATGACTGTTATTAGTTACAAAGAAGACGGTTGTAAATTATTTCATCTTCCTACCTAGGCAACAGTCAAAATTTTAAGCACGTAGCGGCTAACTACCCAAATAGATAACTAACATGTCTCAGACTGAGGAGCACCACTTGTTAAACCACATGTTCAGATCAATCTAACACATGGATGCACTAGAGTAAGATAATTGTAGGCATGCATAAATGATGATAGGCTTGGTGCAAAAGAGAAGTGTGTGGGACTGCAAGCAAGCGTGAATAAGTTACGATATGTAGAACTCTATGCATAAAGGATAAGTGTACGCTACACAAGGGTTGCACACAGATCAATTACATCTAAGAATTGTTGATCATAATCCCATACAGATTATCTAACATTTTATCTAGTTTCCTTTATGTCATGAACAATATGATTGGCACAATTTTTATATTTAAATTCTCTAATCAATTTATGTTTAACATTAGTGAATGACATATTAGCATAATCATTTAAAAAAAAATTAAAGCTCACCCATTCAATGCTCCTATTAGATCATAATGTTTATCATCATATGTTGGACCCCCTTGGCCTGCCACTTCATTTCATAGGTCAATAAATATTGATCTATATATGTAGACCCATCATACATGTGTAATGTAAAAAAAGTTTTGATAAGAGTGCCATTATCCCTAGAGGTGGACTCTTTAATGACAATTTGGTAGGTGTATGCACTATTGTGTGCGAGCTTATTGTGGTGCTTATAGGTATTATTGATGCAATTGAAACATGTATTGCATTATTTTGACTATCAATTTCCATTTTGTGTCTATCTAGGATATTTATGACTTCTACGAACCATTTCATTGTCATTGTGAGTTCCTTGAATGATTCTAGCTCACTGACATCTTTAATTATTGATGACGTAAGTGATGCATCCTTGTGAATTAAATGAACTAACCCTAGAGTGTTAATGATAACCACCCCGCCTGGCCTAGACTCTTCTTTAAATACCACATTGTGAAAACACTGCCCTTCCCATTCCATATACATGTTGGCATTATATATACTCACTAAACCTACTGCTAAGCTACTTTAACTGCTCTTAGACATCTTCTATACTGATACTCCATTCTCTTTTCCCTTCTAATTTTGAGTTGGTCTCATTTTTCAAGTCGGTCTCTACATTCTCTTTGGTCTCTACTAGTTCCCTTTGAGCATTTGAATCTGTATCTTCTAGGGGCTTACTTCATCCCATTCCTTATGTAATTCCTCTATTACTCCTACTCACATCTACCTTTAACCTTTCCTCTTCTACAGGGTTCTTGTTCCATATTTTGTGTTGGCCTTGAAATCTATTTAGCATCTTTTGCTTTCTTTTCATCCATTGGTATGGATTTTATTTCAGCTTTCAAGTGGTCTAGTGTCCTTAGTTCATCTATACTTCATTCATCTTCCTCAAGTTTGCATCCCCATGTTGTCATGTTTGACTACTCCCACTCAACTAGAATCAACACTATGGACTTTTCCACAATGAGCATCTTCAACAATACTGGAAGTCACTTAAAAAATTGCATCTTATTCCACTTAAAAATAAGTCATACATAGTTACAAACCCATGTACTTCATATTTAGCAATGTATTTGTTAATGGTAGTTGTCACCCAATGATCAATTGCATGTGTCCACTCATTGTCTAGGTTACGCAATCGCCCCAACTTGTCTTCATTCCAAATAAAGTGATCCATTCTTTGAGGTCTAAAACCCTTGATAACAACACTGCTATTTAGTCAAGCGACTTGCACAAAAAAAATTCATAGAAATCCCCATATATATGAGTAGAAATGATTTCTTTGGCATGCACTCCTAACCTAACAAATTTTTCCTCTACGAGCTTACATATCCTTAAGTCTAGCCATCCCTTACGATCCCTTTGACTCAATAACCATCTTAAAAAAATTGGGTCCTGACAATAAAACTATTATTAGTAGGAGTCCTTGGATTACTTCATCAGGGCATGTCATTGTTGTAGTTTACAAGTTGTATCGAGACTTGCAAGATGTTAGATTGTTCATACTTATCTAATCAATGATTGCTTGCAATATAACACCTAATTTGGTCATCATCTTATTTACAGAACTTGATCACAACATTAATTTTACACAAATTTCCATATTCACTTGGAATCCTACAAAGCTTAGAAACTCAATAACTCTTAATAATAGAACAATATAATGTGTATGATGGCAAAGATACATTATTTTGCAAAGAAGACACTCACAAGACACAAGATAAGATGGGACACTCAGTAATAATTTTTTGAACTAGATTCAAAACTACTTTAGAGAGCTAATATATCCTTCTACACTTACTCAATATATACAGAATTGAAGAAAACATGACTCTTCGCCTTCTCAACCCTTCATTGCTTCCTCTGTTTAGTTCGGGGTGGATGTTCAAACTTTCATTTATTTCCTTAACTTACATGAACATTTACATTATAAAATATATATAATATTATACATACAAAAATACTTGTGAAATATACGTCCACAATCTCCTACTAACTACACTCGAATCTTTCTAAAGTTTGAATTCAAGTCATCTATAAATAGTCAAATGATTACAATCATTTGATTATCAAACACTTATCAATTCTTAGTTAGCATTCTATCGTGGAACACTTTCTTTAGTTATTTTTTGTTTAGATATCTTTGTTATTTGTAAGGTATTTGACAAATTAGAAGGGCCAATTACTTCATGCTATTAGCTAACCTTATTGTAGACCTGCAAATCCCCCTTTATCCATTTCAGATTACAAGATTATTGTTTTCAGAAGGATAAGAGTTGTGGCACGCATCTAGGGTGAAAGGCAATAAAAAGGCAAGTGGAATTGGAGAGTTTTATTGCTTTTTTTGGACTTGTGAGGACCGTGCAATTCTACCATATATTCTTGACCAAGACCATCCATATGGTCTTGACAACCTGCATTATTAACGTCCAAATTTCAAGTTGATAAATTTGATAGCCTTAAATGTACATTTCCAAATTAAATCATCACAAAAGAATTAACATCATTTATTATAACTAAGAACCTTATATCCCCTTATATTTCTTTACATGTGCAATTAAATAGATAATTAAACATTATTATATTTTATATCATAATTTAATTTGAAAGAGGGATATTTATATATATACAAATCGTAAAGAAAATGATACATTTTATTCACCACATCAAATAAAAATTATTTAAACCAATGTTCTATTATGTTATTCTTAATATATTTTAACAATACAAAAACAAACCCCATCTAAACAAGATATAGTGAATAATGAAAACAAATATAACGCTAATAATATTTTTAGTGTTTTTTAATATTCTTCTATTATTTAATTAGTTCTTATACCTTATTTTCTTATCATACTTTTTACCATATATGTTTGAATTTTTTTTTATTAATTTTTTTTGTTAAAGTCAAACTCTTAAATTAAATTATTAATCTATTCTCAACTGTTAATATTGATTTTATATATTGAAACAAACTCATTTTTTTAAAACTTTCTCTAGTGTCTTAGCAATACAAGACAAAAAGAGAATCTTCTTAAATACAAACAAAGGTATTGAAACAATAATCAAATTACAAACCAATGCTCTATTTTGATTCCCAAGTTCAAATTAAGAGGCAATACGGATTTATAATTATGAGATTTTTAAAATTATTTTAAGAAGTTGTAATTTAATTGACGCATACAATAATTTTAAAAATTCGTGAAATTACAAAATGAAGGTGGATTCAAGTAAATTCAGTGTGATAATATTAAATTAAAAAATTAGTTTTTAAATTATAAAATATTTAGATTTAAGGAATTTTTATAATTTAATTATGTTTTATTTTTATTATTGAAATGTTATGTATTATATTTATAAATATAGTTATATTTTATTTTGTTTTAGACATTTAAAGAAATTAATTTTTAAAGATGTTAAATATGATTTAAAGGTTAATTTATTTAAATAAAATTAAATATAAAAATTTATTGGTGGTTCATAATAATAGTAGATAAAGAGTTAAGTATGAGGAAGAACAAGTAGATGAAATAATAAGGTGTAATTATTTCATAATAGTTATATGGACAAAACAATTTCTGTATAAGAAAGAATAACATGTCCAAGAATTTAATTTCAATGTCATGACAAAAAACTTGTATCGATACGATGGTCCAACTAAAAATTAATTGATATAATTTTAGGTGTAAAATTGACTAGTGGACAATCCTTAAAAAAGAGTGGAAAAAAGAATATCCTTATTTTATATCAGAGAGGTGGCGAGATATAATCAAAATATATCATTAAATATACAATCGACGTTGTTTATACCAAGAGGGTGGTGGAGATAGAATCATGATATATCATTAAAGATCCAACATAAAAAAAGAACAGAGATTTCACAAAACTCATTTTAAGGAGTTATTTTTGTATCAAACATTTTAAATAAGGTCCCAACTCTTATAAATTTAACAAACATAATTTCACTAACTACATGTTAGATTTAAGAAGAAACCTTAATATTTCATTGATTATTTATAGATTTTTAATTGATATTTTGATTTTTCAGTTTCTCTTATTTACATAATCAGGTTGAATTGTAGAATACCCTGATTTAAATGATTTATAAATTAATTAATTAACTTTATATTAAATTATAGAATCTTGTCAAAACCATCTTTTTATGTGTATCAATATATATATAATAAAATAATTTATAAAACTACTTTAACACAACCACCCAAAATTAAATAAAAATTAGAAAATATATATTTTTTCAACAATACCCTTTAAAAGAATTATTTATCCCCACTACCTCATACCTGCTTTTGGTCCTACAGATTGCTTCGTTTTATTGACTTTATTTAAGATCTCCATTCATTCACAGCCTCGTGGTAGCAAAATGTGTTTATCTTGATTTAATGTCAATAACGTGGTTTGAAATTTTACTGTAGATTAGGTGAAACGAGTAACATTTAAGGTCGCTCTGAGTACATTTTCTATTGGTCTCATAGAATTGGGTACTGGATTTTTGGGCAGATTGATCTAGGAAAATGGACTGGTTAACCCGTTTTGTGGCGATGGTAGCATTTTTAGCTCTCGGCATATTGGTATCTCCAGAGACATTTGGATCAAAATCTACAAGTCAAACAGGATCATCTGCCGCAATTGGAGGATCTTTTGCTGTAGTATTGAAATTGGCCCATTTGCTGAGCTTTGCCACATCTTGGGGAGCAGCTCTGTGGGTCACCTTCATTGGTGGCGTCATCATGTTCAGGTGAGACACACTTCATTTCTTTACAATTTTTGTTTTTTTCTGGGTTCAATACACCCTCAAATAGATTTGTCTATGCAGAACCCTGCCCAGGCACCAGTTTGGGAATCTTCAAGGCAAAATGTTTCCGGCCTATTTTTCTCTGGTAGCTGTATGTGGTGCAATTTGCCTTGCAGCATTTGGTCTGATGCATCCCTGGGCTTCTGCCTCTTCTGCTGAGAAACTTCAGATGGGGTTTCTGGGTTCCTCTCTGGCTTTTTCTCTTGCCAATTTACTCATTTTCACCCCAATGACAATGAATGTAAGTTTATCTCCTGCTTTTTTTTGTTTTTCTCTTTCAAAAATACCAGGATTACTTTATAGATGTAATTGATTTCTGGGTCATGTATAGGACATGGGATTGAATGCTCTTTTGTTTTGTTGTTAAGACATGGGATTGGCTGTTTTCTTGGTTATGTTGAGATAGGATGTACCAAGTTTTTCTCTGCCACTTTTTTTTTTGGATTATAGAAGGATTGGAGGGTCCTCATCCATGGGACACACACAGTGGTCTTCTGGGTGCTGTTGCACATGCTTTGGATTTCAGATTTGTTGGGCAATTTATATGACTATATCTGTAATTTAGTGCTAGCAGTATACTTTTTCATTCCAATTAACTGTAATTATTATTGTGAAATGAAATGATTTTAATTCCGTCCACGAGACCGAACGGCCTAAGGGACCACCAATTACACTGAGTGCTACAACCAGTCAAAGATTCCTAGTATCTGCAGTATCTTTAAGAATGCTGCTCCTTCTTTTCTTGAACTGAGTTGTGTAATTGAATATGCCTATTAATGGTAGCATAAGACACTGCAATCATGAGGGCTAAAGCTAGAGCTGCATACGCCTGTGGCTGTTGAGAGCTCCTACCCTGCCTCAAAATCACATATAAACCAGGAATAAATGCATTATGCAGTTTTGGGACAGTTCACAGCCCACTTTACATTCGGTAAACATGCAACAAGTAAATCGTTTATCGTCTTGTTTACAAACAGAGTTACAGCCAAAAAAAAATACAAAACACACATAAGCTATGGAGTTGACCAGACATAGTTATTTAATTAATTAATGGTGTGTTAATATTATTATATAGTCATAGTGTTCTAAAAACTTCCTTATTCTAGAAGCTTCATTGTACAAGTCTCTTTTTAGAAGTTTCCACTTCCTCTACGATGAAATCCTGAAAGTGGACAATCTGACTTCCTTGTTTGAAGAGGCTAGGCTAGATAAAACAGCAATTTTTTAATCAAGATTCATGGTAGAAGATCCAACATCAAAAAGGGAATGTATATGTCCCAAACTTAATGGGACAGCCCTTGTTTCAAGTGCATGTTCCCGCATGGAGCACCCTTGTTACTGCTTTCTTTTGGTTCCGTAGCTTGCTTTGGTCTTGTGGATGTTATTAAAATCTTTTGTTCATTCATTTTAGAAGCTTCATTTCGTTTTTTTTCTTTTAGAAGCTTAATTTTTGTAATATATAAATACATAATATAACAGTGTACAACATATGTTATGGCAGTATTTTGGTTTTCATTATTGTTGCAATTGTGCTCGTTAGCTTATATCATTTTTGGTATCAAAGCCTCACAATCAGACCTATTGTTTCAGCCTTTGACATACTCATTGTATATCTAGGACAAATATGCTCTCGTATTTCAGATCTGACATTCAAGCTGTCAGTTCTTCTCAAAATTTCAGATTTGGGTTTCTTATATTCAGATCTGGTTTCAAATTTTGAGACCTGGTCTTGAATCCTGCCCTTGTTTTCAGAAATAATGGGTTCAGACGAAATCCTCTTCATTCAGTTTTGCTCTCATTTTCTTTAGCATTCTTCTTTGCTAATGCTGTGAGTCATTGCTGCCCATGCTGATCATTTTTTTTGTGCTGCATAGAGTTGTTATCATACATATTTTTGGATTGATCAAACCCTTGGTTATCCTCTGTTAATTTTTTTCCGAATTGCCTTATTTTAAAAAAATAAAACTTTATCCCCATTAGGTGAATTTTATAGAAAGGGTTAAATTTTTAAAAGGATGCCTTTTCCTTCTCTATTATTCCTTTATTTTCTTCCTTTCAAAAATAATTTTTTTTATTTTTCCCTGGTTTCTTGTTTTGTAGTTTTTCTCCCGTTGTGTCTAGTCCATAGTTGGAATAACCATTTGGGGTGAGTACTTGCCGAGGGCCCAAAATGGGTAACTGGGGGTTACTCGCCCCACTCGGTTGAATAAACGGCAATAACCGGTAGAGGCAAAAAAGGCAAAAAATACTCGATTTTTTAAAAATAACATTATTTTTCTAGAAATTATAGAAACAAAATAGATGCAATGAATCTATAAAACATAGCGAAAGTAGTTTCTATTAGATTTGAATACATAGAATGTGAAAATTTGCATAATCATGCGAATACAACAAAGTCTCAAAGTACAAATAGACTTTAAACCGCGTTTCTGCATGCTGGCAGCATCAATCAAAGATCCCTATGAAGGGGTAAAAACTGCGTTTCCGTGTGCTGGCAGCGTCAATCCTGTGTGGGAGTCGTGGGACATAGGCTCGGCTTACTCACAAGTTTTTTTTTTTTAAAATATTTTTCACTGTTTGGCGGTTACGAGTGGCGAGTATTCGCCACCGGGAATTCCCAGCAAGTAACCGGCCAACCGGCAGTTACTTGCCGGTTTTTCCTACTATGGTCTAGTCCATGGATACATTTCCAGAGCACCCCCGTGCACCACATAGTAGTTAAGATCCCAATGTAATTCAACTGCTTAGTAATAAACTTAGGGAGCAACATCAAGCCCAAGGTGAGTTTTAGTCCAAATTGCTGAATGACACGATGAATATGTTTTTTAGTTTTATGGCTTCGCAGCAGCAAAGCAACAACAAGCCTGTATCAGTTACAAATTACAATTGCTCCATCAAAATTCAAGCTGGATAGAAAGATCTCCATTCCCGCATTTGATGGCACCAGTAATGGTGATAAAATAGATGCTTGGCATCACAGTTTAGAAGCATGTTTCAAGACACAATCTGGCCTCACTATGGAGCAGCAAATAATGATTGCGGAAGTCCACATGAGTGATCAAGATTTTACTTGGTGGAATTCCCCAAGCCGAAACTCAGACTTGGGGCACATTCACAGATGACATAAGGAAGTGATTTTACCTACTTGGGTACAGAGAAACATTGTTGGTTGGCTCATTGGCTCCACCTTTGGCAAATGTCAGGTTAGTCCATTCAACAATACATCAAACAATTCAGTTGGATTTCTATCAAATTGGAAATCGCAGGTTCAAATGGGATTTTGAGGATAGAGTTCCTTTCGGACCTCTTTCCTCATTTTAGGAGGGAATCAAAACTCATCTCTATTACTTCTTTGGAGCAGGGATTTCAGTTTGCACTTAAGGTGGAGGTTAAGATGCACAAGGGACTTCAAAAGCCTATCCAATCATCTATGCAGTCTTATCAGGAGATGACCTACACAAACGCTTCTTCTCCCTTAAGCAGCCCTTTCAACTCACCATCAGAAATGAGAATAGTTTCCAAAGTGGTTGCAATAAGGGTTTGACTTCTCCTTCGAGCAAAGAAAAAAATATATTTTGCTTATCACGAGCACACAAGCCATTTAACTAAAGAATCTAAATCCCTTCAAGCCTTGAAATGTAAAGCTTTTTTTTGCTGCACCATAATTGATATCAGAAGATGTAGAGATTTCTAGTGTCCGATCCTATATAGAGGAATTCTCAGCTCATGCTCATGATTAATGATTATCCTTCCATCAAACAAGAGGCACTCTTCGCCCACTATTGTCAAATCAAGGATCGATTGGTAGAGCATATCATTGACAATGGGAATTAGAAAAATCTTATTTCGTAAATTTTTGTTGATGACCTCAGATTGCTAACTAGTTCACATCCACACCCATACCAGTTGGGATGGGTCAAAAAGGCATGACAATTAACACTTTTTTTTTGCAAGTGTGTAGTTACATTTGCAATTGAGTCTTTCCAAGATGTTTATGCAACTCCACTTCACTGCTGTGGTATAATTGTTGGCACAGTACGATTGGAGAGCCATCTTTGATGATTATCACAAGACCTATAGACTCCATAAGGATGGAAAGGTATACAAACTTACCTCATTGTCTGTAAGTTCTCCCATTTATGGTAGGAAATTTGTCAGGAAAGTTAATTCGAATAAGTTCATTGTACTTTGTATCATTTGGGAAGCTAAAGCAGATAATGCTAGCAAGCTCTTTCCTGCAATTCGATTTATTTTGGATGCATATGCTGATCTCTTTGAAGAGCCCAAAGGGATCCCTCCCATGTGAACTATCCAACATGCTATTGAATTTGTGCTATGTTCCCAACTGCCCAATAGGCTACCTTATCACACCACAACCATTGAGAGTGTAGAGATTGAGTGACAAATCAAGAAGTTGTTCAATGAAGGAAAAAATCAGCCCAGCACTTTTCCCTGTGGCTTTCTTGCTATTGTGGTGCCTAAGAACACGCACAATGAGTGGTAGTTATGCACGTATTAGTATGCATTGATTAGAATTTCCATGAAGAACCTCTACCCGATTCCAAGAATTGATGATATTTTGGACCAATTGGAAGGTGCTAAATTCTACACCATGATCATTCTAGCCTCAGGTTGTCACCAGGTTCATATGGAGCCTCAAGATGTGTGGAAGACGGCCTTCAAGACCAAGTTTTGGCTTCACGAGTGGTTGGTTATGCCTTTCAGTTTCACCAATGACATTTGTCGACTACATCTTGGTGTGTTTGTTGTTGCATATTTTGACAAAATTTTGGTCTACAATAAAACATGGACATAACACTTGGACCACGTGCATATAATGTTGGATTTGCTTTTCCAACTCAAGCCTTCGTCTAAGATGAAAAATTCATTTTTTTTGTCGGTCTTCAATGAAATATATGGCTTTTGTCATATTAATGAACATGGAGTTCATGTGGATCTGGACAAGGTCAAATTTCTCAAGGAGTGGCCCATTTCTTCAATCATCTATGATTTTGAGAGTTTTATAGGGACCATGAACTTCTATAGGAAGTTCATTTGCAATTATTCCCATATTGCCCAACCCCTTCATTGATTTTCAAATAGAAGATTGTCACTTGGTGTTCAGCAGCCGATAAAGCTTTTAATCGATTGAAAGCGACCCTTTTCTTAGTGCTTGTGCTTGCACTTCCAGATCTCCAAGAACTTTTTGAGCTTGAGAGTGATGCCACACCTTATGCCATAGGTGCAATTGTTGAGCAGGGAGGACATCCAATGACCTGTCATTTAGAGACCTTGTTACAAGCTAATTTGAACTATATATCACTTATGACAAGGAGTTCTATGCCTTGGTCCAAGCATTGACTCACTGTGGACATCATCTTCTTAGAAACAAAGTTGTCTTGCATACTGATCACTAACCTATGCAGTACTTGAATTCAAAATCCAAAATTCAAGAGAATTAGCACTTGAAACGGGCTTCTTATATCTAGCAGTTCCAGTTGTTGATTAATTAGAAATAGGATGCAACCAACAAAGGTGGCTGATTTTCTTAGTCACCCTCTTGCTTGAGTACTTAGCATTGTGAATAGTCAAGGGCTAGTTTATGACGAATGGGTCTTTATGCCAAAGATCCTGATTTTGGTCTAATTGGAGTGGCACTCCAACAACCCACAGTGGTGTCCCAGATACCCTTTCTCGGCTACCACATTTGCAATGAATTTCTTTATAAGCTGAATCAGCTTTGTGTCCCTAGTGGTGATGGTCGTCGTGTTCCACTCAAGGAGGCCCATTCTTCTTCCTATTATGGCCATTTTGGGGTGTAAACGACTTTGCAACATCTTCTATGCTGTTTCCGTTGGCCTTCCATGCAGATGCAAGTGGAAGTTTACATTTGATGATGTTCTCCATGCAGTCAATCCAAGCATTCCAATCGAAAGCTTGGGTTTGGTGCCTTCACGTCCATGGGAGTCCATTTCTACGGACTTTATCTGTGGTTTTCCTTGAACTCAGTGCAAAACAGAATGTTATATTTGTGATTATTTGTTGCTTATCCAAGGTGGAAATCTTCAGTCCGTGTACAAAGTCCATCTATACTCCACAAGTTGTGGACTTGTTTTATAAGCATGTCTAGAGCCATTTTGGATTGCCTCTCCCTATCATTTTTTATCGCAACTCTCAATTTCTCAACCACTTTAGGCGATCATTGTGGATGCTTATTGGTTGTCAGTTATGCTTCTCTACATCCTTCCATCTGCAGACTGATGGCGAAACCGAGGTGGCTGATGCCTGGACTGAGGTGATGAATTGCACTTTAGTCCATACTCCTCGTACTCATCACCAAAAAAATAAGCAATGGGACACATATTTGCATAATCTTCAGCAAAGCTACAATCAGGAAACACATAATTCCTTAGGGTACTCTCTATTTGAGGCCTGCTATGGCTTCCAACCCTTGGCACCATATGAGATTCATGTTACCTGAAGAGAAATAAACAGATAAACTAACATAGGAGAAGCAATGGTAACAAAATCTAATGCTATAATAAAAAGGAAAAATGGCGCACACACATTTTACACAAGATTTTCACCTAGGAAAACCCTTTCAGAAAAAATACCAGCACAACCACCTTTTTATTTCATTTATTCAATTGTTTACAATACAATAAAGTATTCCAAGTTCTGCTTTACCATATTGATGTGCAAATAGTTGTAGGCACATC
This sequence comes from Torreya grandis, assembly GCA_037957365.1. Lineage (NCBI taxonomy): Eukaryota > Viridiplantae > Streptophyta > Pinopsida > Cupressales > Taxaceae > Torreya > Torreya grandis. Next base: position 1,163,609 of record JARHVA010000031.1, read on the forward strand.
AATAGGAAACTGACCAAGCGGTATTTCAATGCAATGGGTGGTACCAAAACTATGGACTCTATAAAGCATGGGCCAAAACCACCCAAAAAAACTCATGTAGTCCCTTTCCACATGCACAGTCTAGACGAGTGTAAATTGTGTAGATTGTAAATCATGAAAAATTACAACACATTTCCAATATTACCCTCCCAACACTAGATACGTGACACCAGTAAAAGGAGCATGACAAAGATTCTTCCTTTGTATAGAATTTGGTCAAGCTTCATGCCAAAGACTAAGACACTCTTGACTAAACATAGGCCAAATTCAAAGCACTACATGATTGACATCAAGCTTCTAATTCTTTCCAAGTTGGCGATTGAGTATGACTTCACTTGGACAAGCATCAATTCCAGAATAAACATCACAAGATGAAGCCAGTCAAATATGGGCCATATACTATAGTCCAAGCGGTAGCCCTGATGCTTTTCACTTGGATCTCCTAGTTCAACTCAACATCCATGACATCAATGTTAGCTAACTTGAATTATATGAGCCCTCTCACTCGGAAGAACAGATTCTAGTCACCCATATTAAAGACAATATCCCAGATTTTCAAGCTCCTTTGTCTAAATACACATTGCTTGATATCACTACTAATGCTACTCTACAAAAGCACATCACAACTTATTTGGTTGGTCGCAAAGGCACTTTGCCACTTCACCAAATAGTTATTTGAGTTGGATTTTGCCATGCAGTTTCCTCATTTATAGCAAAAGTTGTTGAAAAAAATTTCTAACCAAGGAGGAAATGATGAGACATAGTCATTTAATCCAATAATATTTTGTTAATATTATTGTATGGTCATATTCTAGAAGCTTCATTTTAAGAGTGTCTTTCTTTCAAAGCTTCCACTTCCTCTGATTCGAGCACAAAAACGGTCCCTCAAGACTATACTCTTGTTGGCATGTTGGCACTAACGAAGTATTCTGTGCCACATCTACATGATCCGAAGCAATCCCTGGTCATCAATCCAATTCTATGTAGGGATCCTTTACCTTTGCACTATACACCTCGTAGTCTCGTAGGGCTTTGTGACATCTCACAAACTTGCATAAGATCTCTCAGCAACTTTGTGACACTTTGCAACACTACGGAGGACAACGCAACATCCTTGCACTCCACGCAACAAGAGCAGTACTGTGCCACTTCATATCGGCTTGCACTATTTGATTGGCTTATCCTAGATAACCGACATCACAATCAACATTACTCAAGAGATCACTCGATTGGTACACCCTGAGGTAGCACACAACAACAAGGATTGCTTCACAGGTTGATCTTCACACCAACCTTAGTGCCATCAGTCCAACATTTTGGCACTTCTCCTAGGCATTCCTTAGCTTGATTGGAACACCTTGAATTGAGGCAAGGCACAAAGGAAAGATTGTGCAAACCACACAATGGCACGCATGCTTGTGCAACCTTTGCATCTCTGCGGTAGTGTGCGACATCCATGGAGACTCTCTGTTCTCTTGCGCGGTGGTGCAACACCAAGGGGCATGCCACCCATGCAACCTCTTCGACGTCCTTGCTCTCTTCGCAACTGCCTTGCGGCATACCACATAACACTCAAACTTTGTGCATGGCTCGGAGACCATGTGGACACTTTGTGCCATGTTGCGCCACACTGGTTGACACTTCTTAAGCTTGCGCAATGTCAGAACATTTGTCAACATACTGTGCATCTAGAAGTTCAACGTGACACTTGCAAGTAGTCCAACCGTCGCTCAGGCAGAAGATGAACTGTTCTTGTAACTGCCCTCTTTGGTATCAGACTTCTAGTAATGATATATATTGTAAGGAATCCGATAGCAAAGCATTGACCATGCACCCTACATATATCTTGAATGCTTGCATGCCTTAAGTATCTTGTATCAGATGGTCATCTCTCCCACATTTTAGCATGCGTTGAGCATCTGGCATCAGTGGATCATTGTAAACACCTCCTAGACTAGGAAAACCAGTTATGATGTTTTATTCCTCTTTGATCACAAGAACCAGAATTCCTAGTCTTTTCTGCTCATCCATAGTCTAGACAAATCATTTTGAATGTGTCTACTCTTTCTGATCACGGGAATTTTCATTCTCAGTATTACTGTGTACTGTATACATATGTACTATACCTGTTCTTTCCATTGAATAGAAGTGTCATTATTCTGCTAATCCACATGCATTTGAATGTGTAATGGTTGTTTGCATCTTGTTTAGATTCCATTGCATGTTTTACAATTCTGCAACTATGTTTGAACAGATCTGTTTAGTTTAAACAGTTGTAGTTTTGTCCACCATGCATCTCCTGGGCATTGCACGGATCCTCTAGAACTTCCTTTCTCTCCCTTCTTTTAGAAGCTTCATTTTGCCTAGAAGCCTCGTAGTCGTTGTAGTCAATAAATTCATAATAATAAAGGGTGTACAACATATGTACAGTTGCAACACTCTCTTGGGTCTCATTAATGTTGCAATTGATACTAAAAAGAGAGTTACATTAACCAAGTCTTCATTCCCAAAGAACAGGTTCCAGCAGCAGAGGGCTGTCCCAAATTCAGTATTTTCAGTCGCCTAAAAACAAAGCCCCTTTTTTTCCATCTCAAATAAATCCCTTAATCTCCTATTCTATTTTCCCCTCTAACTGAAAACCCAAAAATATCCACAGGAGGAAAAAAAAAATCTGCTATTACTAGAAAAAAAGCATGCAGTGAAGGGGTTATTAATACCCCTGAATATTGCAACAAAATTAAAACCATTTACACTTGATGGAAGGTGGAGTGGCGGGGATGCAGGCTGCCTATTCCTTGGTATGCATAAATAAGGTTATTAGACTTTTGTCTATCGTAGGGTTGGGTGATTCCTTCTGCAATTAGATATGATCCTCGAGTCACCAGGATTGTCTGGCTTGTGGCAATTAGCTTGTACCCCTTGTTGGACAATTTCTCTGCATCTTCAGCTTTGAACATGGTTGTCTGAATAAGGCAATGTTCCCATGGAAGGAGTCTGATGTAATTTTGGAAGGATTCTGGTGTAATTTTCTCAGTAGGTGCCGCTGAGAGATTTTTTGAGTGATTCACAAATAAATCGTCCCATGCACAACCAAATTTAATGTTCCCTGCTATAAATTTCCGGAATCTGCATTGAAACCTGTAAATATAAAAATTATCAGAAAAGACCATGAAACAGAGTTTGCCATTCGGTAAAAATATTCCCTTGAAATATTTTAGTGGATGCTTCTAACTCTCTTCCTGTCCCATTTCAGCAGCTGCTCAGAGTCTCTGGCTGAAAGAATCGATGCTTTGGATTTTAGATTCCATTTCTTCCTGCTTACCATTTCAAAAGTTGCATGAGATCATCTGTGCAGAAAAAAGAGGGGTAGTCTCCCTTCATAGGACAGCATCCGGTTAGCAGTTGAGCCCTGTGCCTTACCAGCTCAAAATCAAAATTTAGATATTTGCATTGGGAAACATAATGGTTTGGTCTCAGTATAAAGATTGTTGGGTGCTTCTGATGATGCCCTATATTCATGTCACTGTACCTTGTCACAATGCATATGATAATTAGATGTGTTCCTTGTTTCTCTAGTATTGAATTCCTTTGGTTCTACATGCATAGCAGTTGTTTACTGCTCCTCACAAACTAGGTCATAGTTGTGGTCTCATCAAATTACACATCCTATGAAATTCCTTACCCGTGGATTTATGCTGACTCAAGAAAACTTTGCACCTATATAAAACAATGCAGTTTTGATTATCTACATATATATAGTAAGTAAAGATATGTGGCCTTGTCTCGAATATATATTTTTTTCTTGTGCAGTTTTGATGTAGCAAAATTGAAATGAGTTTCTTCTTGCAGATGATGATGGTGAGACACAAGATTGAGCGAGAGGAAAACATTGGAAATGAGGTGGGACTGTCGAAGAACCGAGAAGCAGCAAAGCGAAATCCAAAATTGGCAGAAATAAACAAGAAGTTTGGGATGATTCATGGGTTATCATCATTGGCAAACTTGCTGTCTTTTGGTGGACTTGCCATGCACTCTTGGTATCTAGCCGATCGTCTTCTTCTGTAACTGCAAGTTGGTTTTACTATATATTACTTGCAATTCCAACCAAGTGTTTGATCTAAATCCTCTTTGGGGACAGTAATTCAAAGTTAGTATGCGTCTGAACTAAAATTTGACTTTATATTTTCTTCCTAAATTAAAATCCATAGAGGTGCGTACGTTGGGCCTTTGTATGGGCATGATACCAGTTCAATTGGACCAATAGAAATTTTCGATATTATTTCTAACTTGCCAAGATTTGTATTCTTTTGATTTGGTAAATTCAGGACATCTTTGTGCTCAGATCTATTTTTTGAGAACTGATGGGATGTATGTTGCGAGTGCTTCTGATGCATAAAAAAAGTGAGAAGGAATCATGCAATCCATAAAGCAATGTCTGGTCTTATTCTCAAAGATTTACCTTTCATGATATCATATTCTGTAGGACCCATGAAGCTATTAGATTTTCTTATATCTTGTGACGTCTATCCTTCCCTGTAAATCTCTTTGCTTTGAGAACTGTGCTACGACCTTTTCAGTTCATTGAGCACTTAGAGAGGCTTGATTTTCAATCTGGCATTATTCCCGAACAACATTATGTCGTTTTTTTTCCTTTGATTCTACCTAAGCGCCGTACGACTGCATGTCATTGTTTTTTGTTATATTATTCTATGTTTTATAGTACTTGCTCTTATTCTTCTTGTGATCTACCCGTACTTTGTAAAGAATCTGCGTTTTTGTATATGGTTGTTACAGTCACATTATTCCCTGTTGTATGGCATTCTTTCTCTTTTCATCTCTTGATTTGCACTATGGTTCCAGTCTAACGTAGCTTACTCACATCTGAGATACTTGTCCTAATTATTTTATCTGTTCACTACATGGTTCATGGTAATGCCCTTCTCAAAGCCTGAACAATCATGCAACCTTGCCATATGTAGCAACCATTCCATAGAGATGGAATATAGAAAGGGGCAAAATTAGTCATAGAAAAATGTAATGCTTAAGCATTTGGAGTGAATTTGAGCTGCATGCAGATGTTTTTGAAAATTTTATCCAATCATAATGTAATGGCCCTATTTGTCAGTTTTTTCTGCAATCGGCTGCAAAACCATATGTTGATTAAAAAACTCACAGATTAGAGGGAATATCAAAGCTATTAAAGGCTAAAGCTTTTATTTTTTAAACTTTTTCCAGGATCCTTTCAACTTCTGTTGAAATATTGAATATTTTCATGTCCACGAAGAGTTTCATGCAAACCCTTATGGACCATGTAAAGGCCGCGATGTAATACTAAATGCGGTAAAGCTTAGATGGAATGGGCATGTAATCTGACAACTTGTATTCCCTGAATATCATGTATCAGTAGCTAAAATAGCATAAAAGCTTTTTTGCTTTACAGTTTAGTATATGCATTAGGTCCGTGTTAAGATTTCCCATACAGAATCATATTTAGTTTGTGTCAGAGTCTGATAGAGTTGCATAGCTACTGCGACAATTGATCTTCCAGTAAGTGTATATGCATCAAGTTACAAGAGAATCACTACTATACTTGCATGTTTCTTCCTTATTTTTCTTTGGTGTACGTGACCTTATCTGAAGTCCACTGAGAAAGAAAGAAAGAAATCTATTAATGTTCACAAATGACCAAAAGTAGGTCAATGGGACTGAAAGTTACAACCATCAGCAATAGAAAGTCCTAGAAAGAGAGAATCCTAGGAGCGAACAAAAGAACACACAATGCTTGAGTGAACTTGACTGAATGTTGTTCCGAATTTATTTGAGAACAGTGAAAGCTCAATTTTCCAAGAATTGCAATTGAATGTTGAAACAAATCTGCCATGGCCCATGAATAATTTGAAGCCCAAAATGCTTTGAATGAGTTATACTCTTCCGCCATTTAGAGTAGCATTCCACATTATCTGAAGTCCACTGAGAGGGCATCGATTTTTTTATATGCTTCCTTAAGTTATGTTCTTATTGGAGAAAATTCAATCTTTGAATAAGCATACTGCACAAAAAGGTGAACTATATTGGAACTTTGCTTTGTAGAAAAAAGTTCTCATTAACAAATGAGCAAATTTCTATTTATCTTTATCAAAATAATGGAGTGACAATATAGATAATGTGGAATGCTACTCTAAATGGCGGAAGAGTATAACTCATTCAAAGCATTTTGAGCTTCAAATTATTCATGGGCCATGGCAGATTTGTTTCAACATTCAAGTACAATTCTTGGAAAATTGAGCTTTCACTGTTTGCAAATAAATTCGGACCAACATTCAGTCAAGTTCACTCAAGCGTTGTGTGTTCTATATGATGGACACCATCAATCTTGGTGAACATGTAACTTTGGCTAACTGTCATTTGTCTACTTGCACTTCCCGGAAGCCAGGACTTGACCATTATGATGGCTATTATGGAAATCTGGAACAGGTATTGTATTTCAAAGGTGGAACTGCAATATCTGTTCCTTTTCCTAACTGCACGATGAGTAACAGCATCACTGTATTCCCTCGAAGAGTTGCATCTCTGAGTGCTTTTTATAATCAAAATTATATGAAATAACACAGTGAACAAATGTTGTATTTTTTTTAAACAAAAATTTCTTAAACATGTAAATATTTTTCTGCCACCAAAAAATTTCTGTCAGTAGGAATTGCTACCAAAATAGGACATTATGAGTATGCATTGTACAATGCATCAGTGTGAGTTTGATGGCAGTATATTCTCCTCTGCCATGATAGATCCATGGTAAGTGAAATGGTAAGAGTTGGGATACCATATGCATTGTCTTCAGGTGAGTGTCTTTGCTACCGGATTTGTAAAATATCGCGTTTTATAAAATGATTTTTTTTCTTAAATATTTTTTTTTGTGAAGTGACGGTCAAATAAACGTCAAATTTAAAATTGAAATTAAAAGTGAAAATACTCACTATATTATAGCGCATCACCATCCCTGAATAAATTATGTTAGTGGAAGAAGATGTGCCTCAGCAACCGCAACTCCTGAATTTTAAGAGGTTCCTCTCTGCCCAACCCTCTCAAGGCTTTCAATAAAAATTCCATGTTTAAACTCACCCCATCTGTTCCTACTATAGATCATTGTAGCCCTCTGTCCATCAAATCCATCATCAATGAACCTTAGGTAGGTAATAGCTACTCCAGTTTGCGGATTAATAATGCTTTACCGACAATGAACAAAACTCTCAAAACATGATGCGACAATATTGGTATGTATGGTATTCAAATTCCTCAGTTGAACTTAATCATTGCCAATATGCACAAATGCATCATCCATCTAATTAATGTGTACCAACAACAAAACTAGAGGATTGATGCTATCGAAAGTCTTTTATATAGTGACCTCGCTAGGCAAGGCTTAGGTTGAAATAAGAAAGAGCAATTTGACAATATTTTCAGCCTTCTCCCAAAAGACATGCTCTTAGTCAGGTTGCCATGGATCCTAGCATACAAGGTAATCGAGTGCCTTTTCATCAACCTCCCATGGCTTTAAGTGATTCTCTGCGAAGGTGGTCATCAGGGGAAGTACCCAACAACCCATTGGGTTAATCTCTATCTGATTTTATTACCCATAATTTTGCTGAAGTTGACGGGGGGTTTTCTTTTATTTTTGGTCGTTCTAGATGTAAAAAATTGTGCTATTGGGTAAATACTCTTCTTGACCTAAAGGTTGAGCATGTCTTCACGCACAATATATTATGAAGCATAAGAATAATGTTCGTTATAATTAATTTAATAACAGGTATTTAATAAAGGTGTGATACATCCCCTGTGTGATCCCCTTTCACTAGCTTCGCTACTAATCATAAAGAAATTATTCGCAAATTTTGAAATTTACCTAGTGATTGAAACTAATTATGCAAACCAGCCTCACATTTGGGCATCCTTGGTGAAGTTCTAGGCCGATAAGATATCTAGGCTAATAGGCTGATTAGACTCTTAGGCTAATAGGTCGATAAGTGTGATTCAATCGATATGTTTAGGTGTTTGGAGGCATAACACCAATCGGTCCAAAATTGCACGAGGCGCATATTAGGCAATAATAGTAATCAAACCATGCAACAATTAAGGGATGAATTTCGTGACTATCCTCTCATCATTAGTAATGTTGCACTCCCATGGGAGGGAGGAAAATTAAATTCTCTCAAGAGGGGCTGCAAAGGAAAAATATAATGTTTTTGTTGTAACATGGTCCCATGTGATTCCTTATTTTTCTCTATAGAGGAAAAATATGAGGTTTTTGTAATAACATGCAAAAAATAGGACGGAAAATTTTGTAGGTAATTAGATGTAGGTATGCCATGTGGCAAAAGAAAGTTGGTGAGATTTTACGCAGGTGGAAATCTTTTTGTGCCTCCCACTAAATGCTTGGATAGAAAATCATTTTCAAAGTAGTCGTTTCAGGGAGATTTTCTTAATGGTAGTAACATATTTCTATTTTCATGGGACTCCATTTTTTAAATTTATAGGAGTAGTAACCCCTAGCATGGGACCCCTATGTAATTCAAGACCATAGGTTGGTTGGCCCTTCTAGATTAAATTACAGAGATTTAAAATTATGAATGGCATGAAGGCCCATTTGTTGACAACACCTTCATTGTCATTTCAAAACTAGCTCTTGCAGAAGGACTAAGTGTTGAAAGGCCAGGATGAGGGCACGTGGCATTGTTTGATGACTTTTTAGGACCACTGTACAATTTCTCCTTGCAAAAGCTCATCACACTCAGAATTAGTTGACCAAAGGATGCATGGTGTGAATCAATGGACCAAATTCTATAACAAGTCTAAACTGTAAGTTTATATCAATAATTATATTATCAGTCTTGTGTGAGTTTAAATTCATTCTAAGGCACAAGAGAAGTGCAGGGTAGTAAAATTCGGGATTGAAACTTGGTTAATAGATCAACCCATATTAATCAATAGCATCAAGGAGGATGCCACAATCAATTTCAAGAGATTTGTGTCGAATTCTGAAAAAGTGAGCAATATTTGTAGATTTCTTAAGTCGATGAAAAAGATCGTCAAATTAGTTATCATAAATATGCAATTTACTAGGTCCAACCTTACGCTTCCAAAAATGACCATACTCTTTCAAAAACATCAACATGATTATATGTAACAATCTCTTTTCATCCCTATTTTATTGGGATTTGTTCACCTCATTATTTGGACTTGCTCTACATTGTCTACTTTTGAAAAATGTCTCCATATTTATGAAAATCATATTTTCTTCATATTTATTACCACATAAAGATTATTTTTTGATGAAATAGGTTTATTATACTATTTTAAATTGATTAAGCTTATTTCCAAAGTTTAGTGGGTTAATTATGCTTATAGACATTACATAATGTGAGTAACCCTTCCTAATTGTACATCATCGATAGTAGACATTTGCCTTTGCCAATACTTAAACAATCTAGTCTTCTTACTATCGCCTCATGTTCGTGGTTGGTGTTGATGTGTGGAACCTTTTCCACTACATTTACAACCCATATAAAATTTCACCATAATTCTAATACCCATGTTTCCACTTATATTTTCACCAATTTACACCTGTTTGCATTAAAGACCCACACTTTACCAAAATAGAAAATTATCTCTCTTCTGGTGTAACTTACTCCTCTAGGGCAATTTATAGTGTATTTTTTCTTTCGCAATCATCCACTGCATTGTAGTTGACAATGATTATTTAAAATATACATTTTTTATATTTCATTTTACAGTTTAAGCAAAAAAACTGGGCATAACATGTAATCCAAATAATAGGGTGAGAGCCCACCAACCTACATTTAATCAATAAATAAAAAACAATAATGGGAAAGGTGGTTTTGGTTATATACTTGTTAACTAAAGAGAATGTTAACGAAAGAAAAAAATTTACACAATTGTTTTCCATGAGTATTATCCCAATATTATGAACTGTGCAAGCATGAGATCATTAACAAAAGATATGTTCAACCATGTAGATGTGATGATGTTCATTGGTTGGCCTCTAAGCCTACCTTTGTTAACTTCAACAAAGCCTCCAAACGTAACCCAAGCCCTATTGGTGTGGCTGGCATTTTTAGAAACTGTACATGTGCTTGCTTTTACACATTCTTTCTTGGTTTGTGGACTAATATTGACAACAGAGTTGAAGGTTCATCTTTGGTTGATAGTTTGAAGGTGTTGACTTTGGATTTTTTACCCCTCAGTGTAAGGAGATTCTCAAATTGTTATTGTTGATATGGTGTAGGATGGTATCATGATTGGCTTGTAATTTCTATCTTAGATGACCTATGGCACGAATATACAAAGCTTAAGCGTAGTATTAGTAAGTGGAATGTTGTATTTGGAAAGCTTTGACCATAAAGTTTGATGTTTTTTTCCAGATACTACGTGTGGTTGCCTCCCCTAATGTTGAGCCCTTGACCCTATTGAGAGAGAATCCCTACCTCGACACTTTGGATCTTCTTGTTGACATAACCTCTCAGTGTTAGGGTAGGCCCACTATCGAGGATGCTTGACACAGAGAGTCTAAGGAGAGACTCCACCTAAATGTAGAATTGCCTCAATTTGGTAGTCTCAAGTGTTGAGATACTCTTGTTAGTGATGGTGGTGGTGATGCCTAGTGCATCTCAGGGGCACCATCAAAATTGGTGGTGGTGGCGACAGTGGGGCAAGAGGTAATGGCACTAGTGGAGGTGTGAATGGTAGTGGTATGACTTGTCTTAGGTTTAATGGTGAGAGGGAAACATATTTGGGTGATCGCATGGCCGATTTGGTGCCTTTCAACAAGGTTCTCATGTGATTGCATAGTGGCTCTTTTTGTCATCTCATCTAGGTCTTAAAATTTTGAGTCATGATTGATGTTCTATATGGTGGTATGGATTTAGTTAGGTTAGATTGGGTTGTGGCTATGCTACTTTGTAGCTAATTTTGATTTGTGTTGAGTCCAACGAATGCACGTGTGACAATCTACAACTAGCCAAACTAGACATATTGGTCCAATCAAAGTTCCAAACTATAGAACATGGATTGGAATCTAAACAAAAGATGCACCCTCTCCCTTATGGTCGAGATCATAAATGCCCTCCTTCTGCCTTGGCCTCCTTTCGTCGGCTCAAGGGCCCCATTTTATATAGATAGGGGGCCTTGACCTCCTGAGTGCAAATGTTATTGATGTGAGAGGCCTAACAACCCTTGGCCTTTTGAGAGAACTATATATTAGATGGTTGGCATGAGGGTCCATTTTATATAGATAGGGGCATTCGACCTCCCCAAAGAACTATAAATTAGATGGTTGACGCGAGGGGACCCTTATATAGATGAGGGACCTCAGCCTCCCAAGAGGACTATGATTATATGGTCAGTGTGAGAAGCCTAAAGGCCCTCAACCTCTTAAGCATAACAAAAAATCTATCGACATGAGAGCTTTTAGGTACTCAATTGATTGAGAAATTAATTGAGTGGTGAGCCTAACAAACCATTAGATCTAACATTAGGTTAGGTTAGGTCAAGGGGGCATATATATTAATCTATTAAATTTTTAGCTTCCCTAGCCACTCGGGCATATATGTTGTTGGCGTGAGTGCCCCCCATCTATATATGGGGCACATGATTGAGAAATTGAGGTCCATATCTATTTACATGGCTCAAACTCCTTATACCAATACGGATTGGTGTGAGGGACCCCTATCTCTATATGGGGCACTTGATTTGCAAATAACCACTTAACACATTCATGGAACAAGTGTGGGAAGGGTCATTTTTATATTATTAAGAATAGAAAATGAATCAAATGAACAATGTAAGTGACATATTGTGTATATCATGTATATCCAACTCTAAGAAGGAATGTATGGAGTTAGAATGTTCAAGATAACTCAACTAAATGAATGTGAAAATCAATGCTTATAGATATTCATCTAACTTTGTCTATCTTTGCCTATGCTATTTTAGTGAAGGTATGAATATATTATAAGTTTACATCATATAGATGGTTACAAGAACTGCTCATGTTCCCAATTATTTTGTCTTCCATAATTATTGTCAATCTTGGAAGATGAAGTGTTGATTTGCCATCTAACATAGTCTAGACACCTAATTTTTGTATAAGAACCTTTACCATTGTGTATTTGTCATGCTTTACCACACTTGGTCCATTTGTGTACATTTGGCTATTTCAGACACTTTCAACCTACATTGGACTCTCCCTAGCTCATATTTCCTTATAAACACCACAAATCTATCAATTGTCGACACTAGGGTCCTAGTTGGACATCCTCTATTCAACTTGATCCCTGTTTTGAGGCTTTTTGGCCTTCGGGTCATAATTGCCCAATTATCGATTTTGATCATTACCCTTTTGTGGGTCCTTTTCACCTTGGCCTAACTCCCCATTCCTTTAATTTTGCTTATCACTATCTTATAGGGTCGGCCTATGTTTGAAGTGTCTTAGGGAGCCCCATTTATAGAAATCTATCCTTAGACATTTGAAATAATTAGAAGTTTCGTATTGAACGATATATTACAATCCATTTATCTAGAGCACAATCATCAAGCCTTATCAAGAATTCTACACATTTGTCCAAAGAGTCTGCACATTGAGCCTACATTGCATCAACATCAATCCAAGTCTTGTGCCATCACATATTGTACCAAGAGGTCACAATAAAGCATATAGTTGCATTTGATTACATAGAGGAGATGAAGTTGTATCTCTCATTGGGTTACAATTCACTCATAAGCTTTAGAACTATATAAAGCCCTGATTAAAAGTGTACATGATATGTCGCCATAGCTCCTTAAGAGGTTGCACGAGCCAAGTTACTTACACACAAAATATTTTATGCAAAAATTTGATGAGGATTTGGTCCAGATCAAATTAGATAATTTTTCCCATCAGATCAGTGAAGCGAAGCTAGAATCTAGATCAACATCAGTTTGCACAGAAGTCTATAAATTTATAGAACTTAGAAAGCAATGAAGGACACAATTGGACAAAATTGGACACCTACTTATTCTGACCTGGACACAATCGACCCTCTATTGATTATGACCTAGTTTCAAATCATAATTAGATTCTCAAGACAACTTTTATGCCAACTTTAGATTCCGCTCCCAATTTTAAATTTCAACTATAGTCCTAAGTGTGTTTGTTTTAGTCTTATTTTTCTCTTTTTCAGTTTCATTGCTTGTTCAATCATTTTATTATTACTAATAGTCTATATTTAGGCACTAGTTCAAATGTGATTGTTGATGTTTCCTAATTACCCTAGATCCTTCTTGTACCCTTATTTTACCATTTTAGATTAAATAATATTTATCCCTAGTGCCACTATTTAGTAAAACATAGAGGCACTGAAGTAAAAGTTATTTGTTGTGTTGCACACATTCAAACCAAGAAGTTAACGATTTAATTCACAATGTTTTTTTTTTTTTTTTTGATGAAAAATTGGGATATTCACAAAGAAGAGGAGTTTCACAAAGAAGTTACAAAAATAATGGGAGCTTCTCAAAAAGGTGTGCTTTTTGTAAATCTCTTTCATAGTCTTGCACAAACTAGATTATGCATAACAAACAACATAATCCCTACATTGGCATATTAATTAAGTCAAAGGCTTAAGCACTCACTCCTGAGGCATAGTGAGAGATCACCTAGAACCTCATTCTGAGAAAAAGATATAAAGCCACCAAATTGTACAACATCATATGCAAATGAACATAACACAATGAAAACCTAAATAAGATAAAAATACATCATAGCACATAAAAACATATTGAATTAATGATCCATAGTCATCCTATTCATTCATTCATCACGAAGCATATCATTACATACGATTATAGTGATTGTATTACATGACAATAAACACTCATACAAAAATATTCAACACTGAGCTCGTCTTCTTTGTCTAAAATGGTGGCTTGTTTTTACACCTTGAGGTATGGCATTACATCTACAAACATCCACCTAGTTCTAAGTGTCTCAAATAAAAGATTGAAGGGTCTATTTATAGGTTTCTTAGACGCCCTCTCCCTATTCTAGTTGTTGCATTGTCAACACCACATGTGCATCCTTTTCCAACCATTACCAACTAGGATTTCATGTCATTCTTCTATATCCCTCTAGAAGATTCCTATTTTTCATCTTCATATGCTTATCAACATGGATCAACCCTTGATCATTTGCACTTCAGAATTCTCGCATTGCTTCTTTCTCTTCCATTGTTTTCCTTTGAAGATATTCAAATAGTGAATCTTAGCTAGTGTGGGGTCTAGGTTTGGTATCTGTGATAGGTGGATCAACGAAGCTTGAAAATTCTAAGGATTACAGTCAGCGTAACTTTATTTCTACTATGCAGCCTCCAGGGTAGAAGTTGTTATATGTTGCCAACTAGTCAACATGGAGAAAGCCACGTGTTCATTTCATTTCTTTTAAATATCTTAATCCTAAACACATCCACTCATCATTTTGTCTCCTTTGTTACCATATTTAAGATCCCAAGCATGAAGGAAAGAAGGAAAGGAAGAACATTTTTAGTGTTTGCTAGTAGTGGAAAAATATCCAGTGGGCCAATCATGAGTGTAATAGTTGTTGTTATGGCAATGGCATTTAGCATGGTTGTTGTTGTAGGCATAAATGCTCAAGAGGTTTTAGCCTCTCCTACATCTATGCCTGCTCTTGCTCCAACAAGTGATGGTAATTAACCAAAAATATCTTTAAATTGATGTTATCTTTGACTGCATTATTTGTTTTTGTTTCTAATGGAATGGAATGGAATGAATATTACAAGGAGTGCGATAGATCAAGGAATTGCTTACATTCTGATTAGGGATGAGGAGTGATGAGGAGGGAGTGATTAGGGATGGTGAGGGATGATGAAGCGATGATTAGGGATGGTGAGGGTCAATGAGGGAGTGATTAGGGACGATGAGGGAGTGATTAGAGATTATGAGGGATGATGATGGTCAATGAAGGAGTGATTAGGGACAATGAGGAATGAAGAAAGAGCGATTAGGGGTGATGAGGGACGAGGAGGAACTGATTAAGGATGAGAGAGGGACAACGAGCAAGTGAAATTAACACAAAGTGGTTGTTTGATGTATGCAGGTTATTAATGTGACCTATGATGCCCCAATCACACATGTTTGGTTTGAATTCAAGTGAGTGGTTTGTAAACTTTAATTTTAACAAATCTAGGATTCCTAAAAATGCCAACAAACAATCCAAAAGGTACAAAAACCTAAAAAATAATTATATGTTTACCCAAAATGGATATCTATTGTAAAAGTTGTGCCTGAAACCCTAGGTTCAATACTAAGACCTTGAAAATGCTTAAGTACTGACCAAATTGGATTTTGAAAAACTATCTCCCATATTATATGGTGTGCAACTATGAAACCAACTCTATCAGATGCAAAGTGACCCTAATTTTTTATATTTATTAAAATAAATTAAAATTCGTTACACTTAACATTTATCTTAGTAAACCAAACCATTTGCCGCTTCCTATAGCTTTTTTTTAATTTTTTGTACAATATGAAAAGAATGTTCCTTTCCCATAGCACAATAAACGCACATGTCCCTTCCAATCCTCTTTTTTTGCTATGACAACATAACTCGTATGCGTTATGTGGTGATAACACGTACACGTTATGGTCATAACATGTACGCGTTAGGGGAAATGTCTACATAATTGTCCCCCAACTCTGTGCACATACCTTTTTGTAAATCTCTTTCATAGTCTTACACAAACTAGACTATGCACAACAAATAGAGTCCCTACATTGGCATATTGCTTAAGTCAAAGGCTTAAGCACTCAACCCTGAGGCATAGTGAGAGATCACCGAGAACCCTGTTCTGAGAAGAAAATATAAAGCCACAAAATTGTACATCAACATCATATGAAATTAAGCATAACACAGTGAAAACCTAAATAAGATAAAAGCATATCATATAACATAAAGGCATATTCAATTAATGATCCATAGTCATCCTCTTCATTCATTCATCACAAAGCATATCATTACCAACAATTACAGTGATCGTATTACATGACAATAAACACTCATACAAAAAGATTCAACACCAAGTTTATCTTCTTTGTCTCAAACCGTGGCTTGCTTCTCCGCCTTGAACTCTGACATTACATCTACAAACGTCTACGTAATTCCAAGTGTCTCAAATAAAAGATTGAAAGTCTATTTATAGGTTTCCTAGACGCCCTCTCCCTATTCCAATTATTGCATTGTCAACACCACATGTCCATCATTTTCCAACTGTTGCCAACTAAAATTTCCCCTGTCCTTCTATATCCCTTTAGAAAATTCCTCTTTTTCATCTTCATATACTTATCAACGTCAATCAATCTGTAATCAATCATTCACACTTTCCTTCTCCTAATACTTCTCGACATTCTTATTCCTTCTTCCTTACTCTTCTCTTAAACATTGATGTTCACATTTCACTACCTATTCCACTCACTATTTTTATTTTACTTCTATCACTTTTTCTTGCAACTCTTTCTTGTAACTTCCCAAACAATCATCCATTACCGATTTCATTCGTCTTTATCAATTTCCCAATTATTTCCTCATTGTGTGGTTGGTTATCTTCCTCAGTATTTCAAGCATTGCTTCTTTCTCTTCCATCGTTTTCCTCTGAAGATAGTCAAACCGTGTGGGGTATGGCGTTCTGGATCATCGAAGCTTCGCAATTCAAAGGATTAGTCAGGGTAACTTTATTTCAACCGTGCAGCCGCCAGGGAAGAAGTTTCTATCTGCTGCCCACCGGTCAACACGGAGAAGCCGCGTGTTCATTTCGTTTCTTTTAAATATCTTAAATCTTAAACGCATTCACTCATCGGTTTATCTCATCTGCAACCGTCTTTGAGAACCCAGGCAGGAAGTAAAGAAGGAAAAGAAGAACATTATTAGGGTTTGTTAGCAGTAGAAATATGTCCAGAGGGTCATTCATGAGCGCAACCGCTGCTGTCATGGCAGTGGCGTTTAGCATGGTTGTTGTTGCAGGCATAAATGATCAGGAGGTTTCATCCCCTCCTGCGTCTGCGTTTGCACCTGCTGCAACCAGCAAGGGAGTGAATATTGCAGGGAGTGCGATAGATCAAGGAATTGCATACATTCTGATGCTGGTGGCCCTGTTTCTTACTTATTTCCTCCACTGATTTTGGATACACAAACATAATTTTCTTCATAATTAGATTTCAGGGATGGGATTGTCCGCTCGAAAGCCGGATTGGATCTCCAGTTCATTATTTATTATTTATTATTCATCATTCATCATGCCTGCCTATCATGGCGGAGCATAGATTGTACAGCGGTTTTTTCAATTCATTTTCACCGTTTTTTAATTCAAAGCAGTTTTTTAACTCGAAGCATTTTCAGTAATATATTGGAATTTAAGGGAGAGGTGGGCATTAAGAATAAATCTTAATAAAGTAATGGTTGATATTAATAACATTAATAGTTAAGGTTTGATGATTTTTATTGTAGTATTGATAATATAATCATTGTAGATTAGGCAAAAATGAATGGTAGTAAATATGTACAAACTTCAAAAATAGAGGAAGAAATATTCAACACAAAATCTCTTCTATCACATTTACAATTCATATAAATTTCACTTTAATTCTAATAATGTATTTCCATTTTATATTTTCACCAAGTTACACTTGTTTGCATTAAAAAACCACACTTTATTATTATAGAAAATTACATCTCGTCTCACTAATTTACTCTTTTAAAACAATTTATAGTATATTTTTTCTTTCCCAATCATTTACTACATTGTAGTTGACAATGATTATTTAAAATATACATTTGTAATACTTCATTTTACAGTTTAAGGAAAAAATAAATAAAATAAAAATAAAAATTGCATAAAATGTAATCCAAATAGGGTGAGAGCCCACCCACCTTTATTTAATCAATAAATAAAAAATAAATGTAAAGTAATACCACAATAATCGGAAAGGTGGTATTGATTCTGTACTTGTTAACTGAAGAAAATGTTAATGGAAGAAAAATATTTACACAATTGTTTTCCATAAATATTATGGATTGTGCAAGTATGAGATCGTTAACAAAAGATATGTTCAACCATGTATGTGTGATGATGGTCATTGGTTAGCCTCTAATCTTAACTTTGTTAACTTCAACAAAGCCTCCTAAGGTAACCCAAGCCCTCTTGGTGTGCGTGGCATTTTTAGAAACTATACATGTGCTTGCTTTTACACATTATTTTTTGGTTTGGGGACTAATACTGATAATAGAGTTGAAGCTTCATCTTTGATTGATGGTTTGAAGGTCTTGATCTCCTAAAATTTTTAACACCTCTTAGTGGAAGGAGATTTTCAAATTATTATTTTTGCTATAGTGTACGATGGTATCACGATTGGCTTGTAATTTCTATTTTGGATGACTTATGGCACCAATATACCAAGCTTAAGCATAGTATTAGTAAGTGGAATGATGTATTTCAAAAGCTTTGACCATAAAGTTTGATGATTTTTTCAGATAATCCATGTGGTTGCCTCCCCTAATGTTGAGCCCCTAACCCTACCAAGAGAGAGTCCATACCTCGACACTTTGGATCCTCTTCCTTCCAAACCCTCTCACTCTTGGGGTAGGCCCACTATCGAGGATGTTTGACATAAAGAGCCTAAGGAGTAGAATTGCCTTAATCCGGCAATCTCAAGCGTGGAGTTACTCTTGTTAGTGTTGCCGGTGGTGATGCCTAGTGCATGTCAGGAACACCATCAAAATTGGTGGAGGTGGTAGTAGTGGCGATAATGTGGCAAGAGGTAATGTCACTAGTGGAGGTGCGAATGGGAGTGGTATGACTTGTCCTAGGTATAATGGTGAGATGGCAACATATTTGGGTGATCCTATGGCCTAGTTAGTGCCTTTCAACAAGGTTCTCACATGATCACAAGATGGATCTTTTTGTCGTGTCATCTAGATCTTAAAATTTTGAGTCATGATTGATTTTGTATATGGTAAAATGGATTTAGTTAGGTTAGATTGGGTTGTGGATATGTTACTTTGTAGTTGATTTTGATTTGCGTTGAGTCTAAGGAATGCATGGGTGACAATCTACAACCAGCCAAACTAGTCATATTAGTTCAATCAAAGTTCTAAACTATAGAACATGAAATGGAATTGAAAAAGAATATGTACCCTCCCTTGTGGTCGAGATTATAAATTCCCTCCTTCCCCCTTGGTCCCCTTTTGTTGGCTTAAGGGCCCCCTTTTATATATATAGGGGACTTCAACCTCCTGAGCATAAATGTTATCGACGCGAGGGGCCTAAAGGCCCTTGACCTTCTGAGAGAACTATAGATTAGATGGTTGGTGTGAGGGTCTCTTTTATATAGATAGGGGCATTCGACCCCCATAGAGAACTATATATTATCTGGTTGACGTAAGTGGACCCTTATATAGATGAGGGCCCTCGACCACTTGAGAGGACTATGATTATGTGGTCAACATGAGAGGCCTAAAGGGCCTCAACCTCTCAAGCATGACAAAAACTCTATCAACATGAGAGCTTTTAGGCACTCAATTGATTGAGAAATCAATTGAGGGGTGAGCCCAACAAACTAGTCAATCTAACGTTTAGGTTAGCTTTGGTCAAGGGGACATATATATTAATCTATTAAATATTTAGCTTCCCTCGGCCACTCGAGCATAAATGTTGTTGGCGTGAGTGCCCCCATCTGTATATGGGGCACTCGATTGAGATATTGAGGTCCCTATGTATATACATGGCTCAACCTCCTTTTACCAATACAAGGTGGTATGAAGAACCCCTATCTCTATATGGGGCACTTGATTTGCAAATAACCACCTAACACATTCATGGAATAACTGCGAGAAGAGTCATTTTTATATTATTAAGAATAGAAAATGAATCAATTGAACAATGCAAGTGACATATTGTGTATATCATGTATATCCAACTCTAAGAAGGAATGCATGGAGTTAGAATGTTCAAGATAACTCAACTAAATCAATGTGAAAATCAATGCTTATAGATTATTCATCTAAATTTGTCTATCTTTGCCTATGCTATTTTACTAAAGGTATGAATATATTATAAGTTTACATCATGTAGATGGTTACAAGAACTGCTCATGTTCCCAATTATTTTGTCTTCCATAATTATTATCAATCTTAGAAGATGAAGTGTTGATTTTCCATTTAACATAGTCTATACACCTAATTTTGGTAGAAGAGCCTTTACCATTGTGTATTTGTCATGCTTTACCACACTTGGTCAATTTGTGTACATTTGGATATTTCAAACACTTTCAACCTATATTGGAATCTCCTTGGCTCATATTTCCTTACAAACACCTCAAATCTATTAATTGTCAACACCAAGATCCTATTTAGACATCCTCTATTCAACTTGATCCCTGTTTTGAGCCTTTCTAGTCTTCGGGTCAGAATTGCCTGATTGTCAATTTTAACCCTTGGCCTAATTCCCCATTCCTTTAATTTTACTTATCATTATTTATATGGTCAACCTATGTTTGAAGTGTATTAGGGAGCCCCATTTATAGAAATATATCCTTAGACATTTGAAATAATTACAAGTTTTGTATCGAACGAATCTCTTACAAGCCATTTGTCTAGTGCACAATCATCAAGCCTCATCAAGAGTTCTACACATTTGTCCAAAGAGTTTGCACATTGAGCCTACATTGCATCAACATCAATCCAAGTCTTGTGCCATCACATCTTGTACCAAAAGAATGGCACAATGAAGTATATAGTTACATTTGATTACATAGGGTGAGGAGGTGAAATCCTATCACTCATTGGGTTACAATTCACTCACAAGCTTTGGAACTATATAAATCCTTGATTACAAGTGTATATGATATGTCATTGTAGCTCTTTAAGAGGTTGCACAAGCCAACTTACACACAATATTTTATGCATACATTTGATGAAGATTTGGTCTAGATCGAAGGAGGATCAGATTGGATAATTCTACCCAACAGATCAATGAAGCAAAGCTAAAATCTAGATCAACATCAATTTGCACATAAGTCTAGAAAGTTATAAAACTTAGAAAGCAATAAAGGACACAATCGAACACAAAGGACAAAATTGGACACCTACTTAGTATGACCTAGACACAATCGACCCTCTATTGATTCTGATCTAGTTCCAAATCACAGTCAAATTCTCGAGACAACTTCTATGTCAGTTTTAGACTTTGCTCCCAATTTTAGATTTCAACTATAGTCCTCGAGTGTGTTTGTTTCAGTCTTCTTTCCCTATTTTCAGTTTCATTGCTTGTTTAATCATTTTATTATACTGCTAATATATATTTAGGCACTAGTTTAGATCTGATTGTTGATATTTCCTATATTTTCCTAGATCCTTCTCATACCTTTGTTTTACCATTTTAGATCAACAAATTTATCCCTAGTGTCACTATTTAGTAAAACACACAGGGTTTGAAGTAAAAATTATTTGTTGTGTTGCAAATGTGCAACCCAAGAAGCTAATCGCTCAATTCACAATGTTATTTTTTTGGGATAAAAATTTGGAATATTCACAAAGAAGTTAAGTCTCAAAAATAATGGGAGCTTCTCAAAAAAGGTGTTGTGCTTTTTGTAATTCTATTTCATTGTCTTGCACAAACGAGAGTATGCACCACAAATAGAATAATCATAAATTGACATATTACTTAAATCAAAGGCTTAAACACTCACCCTCAAGGCATAGTGAGAGATCACCGAGAACCTCATTCTAAGAAGAAAATAGAAAGCCATAAAATTGTACATCAATGTTTTATGAAATTGAGCATAACACGGTGAAAACCTAAATAAGATAAAATTATATCATAGAACATAAATACATTCAATTAATGATCCATAATCATCCTCTGCATTCATTCATCATGAAGCATATCATTACATATGATTATAGTGATCATATTACATGATGATAAAAACTTATACTAAAATATTCAAAAAAGCATATCATTACATACAATTATATTGGTGTATTACATGATGATAAACACTCATATAAAAATATTCAACACTAAGCTTATCTTCTTTATCTCAAATTGTGGCTTACTTCTACACCTTGAGATCTGACATTACATCTACAAAAGTCTACCTAGTTTCAAGTGTCTCAAATAAAAGATTGAAAGTCTATTTATAGGTTTCCTAGATGTCCTCTCCTTATTCCAATTGTTGCATTGTCAACACCACATGTCCATCGTTTTCCACCTGTTACCTACTAAGATTTCCCCTATCATTACACCTACAAACATCTAACTAGTTCTAAGTGTCTCAAATAAAATATTGAAGGGTCTGTTTATAGGTTTCCTAGACGCCCTCTCCCTATTCCAGTTCTTGCATTGTCAACATTACATGTCCATCCTTTTCCAATTGTTTCCAACTAGGATTTCACCTGTCCTTCTTCTATATCCCTTTAGAAGATTCCTATTTTTCATCTTCATATGCATATCAACCTAGATCAATCCTTGATCATTTGCACCCTCCTCCTAATGCTTCTCCACATTCTTATTCCTCCTTGTACTTATCCACTTTTATGTTTCTTCCACAACTCTTCTCTGACACGTTAATGTTCCATTTGACTTCTCATTCCACACATTATTCTTATTTCTACGTATAACAAGGTGCCTTATTAGTCCTGAAGGGAGGGACTATTAGCATTTAAAAACATTTAACTCGTTATTATTGTCTGGGTAGTTAACAAATCAAATTGTTTTATTTTCCATACAATAAAATATGTAAATATTTTTGTAAAGTGTAGGGTTCTTAATCCACTGAATTGAATATTATTTTTACTAACTTTTGATTGGCAAAATTTATTGTATGTTATTTCCAGTGTCACATCATTTGAGGTAAACTACTTCAGGAAGTGGATCAAAATGACGTTTGTCTTTCACTGTGAGAAGGGATTGTTTTTATTTGCAGGATGGGCGGTGCACCTACTCCAGGTATCAAGCTCAAGGTGAAAGAGGCAAAGCAACCTTGAATTGGGCTTGGGCAAAGCTAAATACCATGATCAATCTCTTCTTGGAAAGCTTCAGGATGGGTGAAGGGATAGAGGGATTGTTGTAAAATCTGCTTATTGTTGCACTGGATGCAAAGTCCTAAAATCGTTACCTTGAAATTCATCCTCACTGTTATAGCTTGAAGACCAGAGGGGTTGATTTCTATAGGGAGAAGTTTTACATGAATGATGATTACTTGAAAATGATGTGGACTAGACTTGGCTTCTTGGGAGATGTTCTGAGGCGTGGATACAATATAATTTTCTCCATAATTAGATGCTTGATTTCTTATAGTTGGTTCAATTGTCTTAGGTGATGCCATTACAGATTACATTACAATTTCTATTTTTGTTTATTTTAATTCGTTATCGCAATTTTGCCTAAGCATACGAGCCAAGGCGGTTAAAGTCCCTGTTTAGCAGTCAATTGAAATGGTAACTCCACCTAGCTCATGTGAATGTATCCATGTTTTCTGAGCAACTACTAGAGAAAAAGTAAAAGCCATTAGCAGGAGACATATACACCATATCTCTTTTTGTGAAAACATTTCAATCTTTGTATGTTCATGATTTTATTTCATTTCGATGATATATCTATTTATTGGATATGTTTTAAGCACTTCCATGGTGTACTTCTATTAATGTTCATCCCAGTCGCATTGTAACTAATTTATTAGCATCCAAATGCCTTTTGCCCCCAACTCAATTCCTCTTTGCTAAAACCATTAAACCATGCAATTCCTCTTAGCAACTAGTAGGCAATATGAATGTCATCCCTGACCACTTCCACCACTGTTGAAAACTTCCCAATGAAGGTAGTCTTGAAGGATACATCCATGGGTCCTACAAATAAGAGCCTAGGTGAAATGGGTTTCATAAAAAATTTGATTGACCATGTAACAACCAATCCCTAAGTTCACCAATTCTCTGATTTTTAGGCAATTAGCCCTTTTCACAACAACAATTCAACAAGATTGAGAATTTGCAGTGCTTAACTAAGTAATCTATAGGACTTCACTGATTTATTGTTTAAACAATGTCATGGTTAGAAATACTTTCTCCTTATAGGATTTCACTGTTATTGTTTAAACAATGGCCATGATTTGGTAACACTGTGAAACTGTATGTCCCACTCGTGTTTAACTTTGATTCATATTCAGCTTAGGCTCACTCATTGATTTTATGACATTCTTATATTCTTTATATAGAGTCATTCATGGGACAGTGCCAAAAATTACTTGAAAATATTATATTTAAGTTCCTTGACTCACGACCATCAACTAAAATTCTAGAAAATCACTGGGAAGGTTTGAAGTAAAATCATTAAGGACTCTAGTTTCAAAGCCTACAAAATTTTGCATTTATATTAATTAAGAAAAAAATGCAAAGCAACAGTCCTTACTAAAGCAAAACAGAGTAGACAAAGTTCCAGACAAGAAGTCAATATCAATTAACTATATTGGGTAGTATTCTTAGGACATGGCCCCATAGAAGGCGATACTGCACCAAATTTTAGTGCAGACTGGCCCCATGAAAGATTGAAATCTTGCAAACTTGGGTTCTTTTCTTGGTAAAGCGTTATGTTGGTGTCATTACCACCTCATTCATTATGTCTACAGTTTGTCTGAATGCAGCAGCTAGAGTAATGTTTCACCACAAGAATCCCTCTTCATTTCACATTACAATTTATTGCAGGCGTGAAGTTCCAGTCCCATTTCCTGCAGCTGTTAGGGCTTTGAATCGAGAGACTGGCTCTCAAGGGTAAGCTGACATAAGACAAGATGTGTTTTTTGTTCAAGTTTCCCATGTTAACACTGTTCCTCTTCCTCAGGGCTTGTGAGTAGTAATCTTTTCCTACAATCATATGCTTCCTTTTTTGTCATACGTTTATTTAGAATTGATATGAGAAGGGAAATACTCACACCCGATCTCAAGTTAGAGGTTTCAAAGCTACATCCCAATGGTACCTATTCCTCCATAATTCACCTAAGACTTGAATTCAGCCTTGTGGTGATGGGTCCCATCAGCCACATTAACAACATAATTAGAGCCTCCAAAATTCACCTAAAACTATGGGGATGGGTCGCATCAGCGACATTAACAGCAACATAATCAGAGTAGGTTCAAAGGGCCTAAACTTAGGGGCGATATGATGGAAATTTCTCAGTCCATCCATTGAACTAAGATTGTTGTAGCCTTGACATTGAAAGAGTTGTGTGTTGCAGAATGTGATTTTAATCTCCTACACCATATGGTGGGGTTCGAATTAGTTTTTTGATGAAATGCATTATTGGAAGGAGTGATTATACTAACACAGCAAGTAGTCATTGTATATTAGAAAATTGAATATGAAGATCTAAACTGACACAAATTTTTTGCTTCTAACAGTAGAATATATACCCAGTTCGATATACCCACGCAATACCAACAAGCCTAATTTGCAGAATGGTCTCTTGAAACTTTATTGGCATAGTGGGGTTTGTCTTTTTTTAAAGTTGCAAAGGTCCTAAATAAGTATTTCCTTGAATGAAAGAAATGAAACAAATTGAAAAAGAACATTAGAGCATCCATGCAAAGAATAGATCCTTGATGGTCTTAGAACAATATGATGCCCGTGGATTGTTTAATTATAGTTTCTTAAGCTTTATAGAAATATTATATGATACCTCTAGATTGTTTAATTATAATTTCTTAGGCCTTATAAAAATATTATATAATGTCCCTGATTTGTTTAATTATAGTTTCTTAGATCTTATAGAAATATTTCATACATTTTATATCCCCAAAATTATTCTGCAAACTACCCTATACAAACTTGACAATTCGTACCTCTTAAATAATTCTATACCTCTCATACATCAAACTTACTGATAAAATTTCTTATGTACATAACCATAGATCAACATTCCCCCATACTATGTATGTTTTTGTCTTTATCTCATGCATATTCCGTTTTATCAATTTCGCAATTATTTCCTCTCTGTGTGGTGAGTTATCTTCGTCAGTATTTAACATGTTTTTTACCTCCTTTCTATGGCAGCATGCTACTTTGCTCCAAAGGGATCAAAATTTTATAAGAAAAGAAATCTAGATTGTGAAGATCCATTTGCAGCGCTAAAAAAAGACATTTCTATTTTTAGTAACATGGGAGAAATAGTAATAATTGGAGACTTTAATGCAAGAACTACAAACAATCAACCTTTCAATCTAAAAAACAACATAGAGAAAGATAACCCCCTATGGTTAGAGGAAGAAAACAACCAACTTTGGGACAGGGTCTCACAAGATAGCAAAAGTGCAGTGTCACACTTCGAGCCTGAACTCTTAGGGCTTTGTAGTTCTTACAACATGGTCATCTACAATGGTATGAGAGCATGGTCCGAATCAGGAAAAATCACATGCAAAACGTACAATGGCCAAAGTGTAGTAGATTATGTCATTTGTTCGCAAAGCTACACATTGAGATTGATGGAGGTTATGATTGGAGACAATATATTGGAGCTGAAATCAGACCATAATCCAATTCGTATTAAAGTTCACATTCTCATAAGGAAACAACAAGAAGAACAAGCCCACTTTGGCCAAAAGGACACTCCCCAAGTTAAAATCCTTCTAAATCATGAGAATCAAGAAATCTTTAGAACCGCAATCAAACAATTGCTCAGACATCACGAAGAAAAAACAACTAACATAAAGAACCAGTCTCTCAGAGAGAACATGCTGATTCCCCTAATACACAAGGCCTTAAATGGTTGTAAGAGAGCTAGACCCAAGAGAGGAATAAGAAATACTTTCCCGGCAAACCCATGGTTCAATGAGGAATGCAAGATAGCAAAAAGAAATCTGCGAAAGAAAGGTATGGACAAAGAGCATAAGGAGTACGTAAAGATGCTACAGAATAAGAAAGAGAAGTATGTAAACAGCAGAAGAATAGAGCTGATTGCCCTCGAAAAAAATAGCCCTAAAAGATTTTGGAAAGAGCTATGTCAAAAGAAGAAACAAACAGAAAACAATATCACCGGAAACCAATGGCTTGAGTATGCGAAGCTACTATATGAGAGGGACCAAGATAAATCTAGACCCCCAATAATCTATGCGAATACAAAACTCTTCAACACCGAAGACATCATTCAAGGCATAAAACAATTAGCAAGTGGGAAAGCTCAGGATATTGATGGGATGCAAGCGGAGTACTTAAAGTGGGGTGCTGACGTATTGGCACCTCATATCAAACACATCTTCAATAGGGCCATCCAAGAGGGCTTCCCGAAAGAGTGGATGACTAGTGTGGTTATCCCTATCTTCAAAAGCGGGGATACCAATAACCCGTCAAACTATCATACTATCATGGTTAATCCCCTCCTTGGTAAACTCTTCGGAAGCATGATAGAGTGCAGAATCAGTATGTGGGCAGAAAAAAAAAGAAAAAGAGCCAAGGGCCAAGCTGGATTTAGACCGAAGCACTCTAGTATTGATCATGGAGCTACACTTAGGTTCTTGATTGAAAAAATATGGAACACTCAGGGAGACGAGGCCTTTTGCTGCTTTGTCGACTTCAAAAAAGCCTTTGACACGGTCCCTCGTGACAAACTTTGGAATAGGATGAAGGAGCTGGGGGTTCCGGATGAGCTAAGCGCTGCTGTCCATAGATTATATGAGCAAGTAAAAGCTAAAATCTGAACTAGTGATGGAATGTCAGAGTGTTTTGACAGCGATATAGGGGTCAAACAGGGTTGCCCACTTTCACCAACTTTATTTGGACTGTACATTGATAAATTAGAAGAATGGTTAAATAAGGATAGTGGGGAGGGGATTCAACTAGCTAAGGATGCTATAAAACTGCTTCTTTATGCGGATAACCTCATTTTAATTGCCAGAACAACTAGTAGCATGAGGAAACATTTGAAAGCACTTGAAACTTTTTGCCAAGAGGTTGGAATGCAGGGGAACACAAGCAAGACCAAAGTAATGATCTTATCTTTGAAAAGAAAAAAGAAACAATATACCTTTACCTTTGAAGGCAGCCCGTTAGAGATAGTCGAAGAGTACAAGTACCTCGGGGTTGATTTTCATCACAAGCTCAGTTGGGAAATGTGTAAAGCAAAAAGAATTCAAGGAGGATGGAAAGCATTGTACTCTCTTCAAAATAGGTGCAAGACTGCGGAGTTATGGGATTGAAAGACTAGGATAACACTCTTCGGTTTGTTGGTCATCCCGGTGATTCTTTACGGGTGTGAAATTTGGGGCAGCAGTATGTTAGATCAGAAATGGAAACAGATCGAGAGAATCAAAAAACACTTCATCATAAACAATCTCAAAGTCAAGAATTTGGTGCCGTATGAGATCCTACTTGTTGAAACGGGGTCCTTCCCCCTAGAGGCATCGACGATGATACAGTTACTAAGCTACCTCAGGAAGATTCAAAACATGAAGAAGCACATGTGGCCTAGACTAATTATGGAAGAAGAGCTAACTAGAAGAAAGAACACTTGGAGGAAGCAAAATGACAAATGGGTAAAGAGGTGGGATATTAGCATGCAGGGGTGCCCAAATACTAATGAAGAAATAAAAAAATATGTGAGAAGAAAATTCAAGGGCATCATGTGGACAAAACAAATGGGCCGTAAAAAGGAATACTACCTCAAAGAATTCAACCCCACAGGGGATTTTGAAGAAAAACCTATATAGGAGCAGACATTAAGTAGAAAGCGAAAATGTTGATTGCCCAACTTAGGTTGAGCTCTCATCATCTTAGGTGTGAAATGGGTAGATGGCTAACTCCCAAAGAGGATTGGGAGGAGAGAATATGCCTGTTTTGCAACAAAGTCGTGGTGGAGACGGAACGACACTTCCTCTTAGAGTGCGAGGCATACAAAGACATCCGATACAGTGATGGTGAAACTTTGAAAATCGCCAACCTGCACAACCTGTTTGAAGCAACAACGCTGGGTAATACGGCGAACCTCGTGATCAAACTTCACCACAGTAGGGAAGATCTCAAGAAGAAAATTCAAGGAACTTAAAGAGCGTTTTGTGACTATGGTCTCGTTTTGAAGAAGATGTGCACGACTGATAGGGCCCATAAACTGTTGTGGTCTCGTGGACGTTATTAAAATCATTCATTCATTCATATGCTGCTGCTTTCTAGAATTCTCGCATTGCTTCTTTCTCTTCCATCGTTTTCCTGTGAAGATATTCAAATAGTGAATCTAGGAAAGTGTGGGGCGGCTGCGCTCTGGAATCGGCGACAGGTGGATGGATCATCGACGCTTCGAAATTGAAACGATTACAGTCAGCGTAACTTTATTCATCCTGTGTAGCCGCCAGGGCTGCTGCCCTGCCCACCGTTTCAACACGGAGAAAGCCGCGTGTTCATTTCGTTTCTTTTAAATATCTTAAATCTTAAACGCATCCACTCATCGCTTTATCTCCTCTGCAAGCGTCTTTGAGAACCAGGCAGGAAGTAAAGAAGGAAAGGAAGAACATTGAGGGTTTGTTAGCAGTGGGAAAATGTCCAGCGGGCCATTCATGAGCGCAACAACTGCTGTCATGGCAGTGGCGTTTAGCATGGTTGTTGTTGCAGGCATAAATGCTCAGGAGGATTCAGCCCCTCCTGCGTCTGCTCCTGCTCCTGCTCCTGCTCCAACCAGCAAGGGAGTAAATATTGCAGGGAGTGCGATAGATCAAGGAATTGCATACATTCTGATGCTGGTGGCCCTGTTTCTTACTTATTTCCTCCACTGATTTTGGACGCACAAACATAATTTTCTTCATAATTAGATTTCAAGGATGCGGTTGTCGGCTCGAATGCGCGGATTCGATCTTCAATTCATTATTCATTATGCCTGCCTGTCCTTGGCCGAGCATGCATTGTACAGCTGTTATTTCAATTAATTTTCAGACCCTTTTTTTAACTCAAAGCATTCCCAGTAATATATTTTGCAATCTTTTTTTCAAGCTAAAATAATGATTCGGTAACGCAGAGGGATTTGTGAACATTAATATCACTCGCAGCGACTTTGTTTCCCAGGGATGTAATTTTTTGTTTTAGTAAACTATGATTTTATAAGAAAAAAAAGTGTAAATCTATCATTTTAGTTGAACATTAGATTTATGAGTTGGATTGTTTATATATATGGTTGTATAAAATAAGTTATTATTTTTTTATTTGATCAAGTATAATGTTTTTGATCGAGTAAATAATAAGGATAATAGAAAAAGAGGATACATATAATTGAACACTCAAACACTCAAAAAAAGGAGGCAGAATAATACATTTCTCAAGACCAAACTCTGCAAATTATCCATCAAAGGGGTTTATTCACAAGACAATATTGTCCATCACCCTCGTTTAGAAAGGTCTTCCAAGGTCCATTGAGATCCATTGGATATGAGAGAGTGTACTTCCGCCCTCAATAATTCTACCTCTAATCTACGACTTTTCTTCTTCAAAGGGACTCCAACATCCGCGTGTCGCTTACCAAAGTTGGAAGGGGGAGACCATTGAGGGTTCGCTCGAGGAGGGTTTGAATGGGGGGTTGGATTTCCCTACAAGGGATCTTCCATGGAAGGGAGGGATTGGAGTGGGGAAAAGGGGACCTCAACACGTAGGGGGGGACAGGGTGCGCGGGGCACGTGGTAGAGCGCAGGGAGAACAGGTCTAGGGCATCCCACAACAACATCCATCAACATCATCGAGTGAGAGAAAGGGGGGCAGTAAAAAATTTCGTGATTATGCCACTTGAAAAATGGGTCAAGATCCCCTTCTTTTCTCTTCCAAACTTGTTAAGGACGTTGACAAAGTTTGGAGGGACATCCAGCAATGCGATGACCAAAGAGTTGACAATGGAAGCAACGGAAGGGAAGGCCTTCATAATTGAGATGTTGAGTCCACGAGCCCTGCAAAGAGAGCAGATTAACCGAAAAGGGGAGCGGCTTGGAAAGGTCAATGAAAGCACAAACGCAGACCACGTTGAGGCTCCAGAGGGCAACATCAATCTTTATGAAAGTACCAACTTTGTCCACCAAGAGCTTGATGAAGCACTCATTTCTCATCACTGGAGGGAGAGAATGACGCCGAAGCCACATTGGGACAACGTCTTGAATTGGACCAAATCCAACGAGAAGAAAGGGATCCAAGGGCCAAAACGATTGAAGAACCACAGCGCAGAGTTCCACACAAAATCCCTGTCAGCTAAGCTTTGAAATTCCACTAGGAAGAAGCCAACACACAGCAAGAAGGGAGGAGGACCAATGGAATGCCAAACCTTTGAGGCCCAAGTTGAGACCGTTGGAAGAGAAGCAAATAATCCCACACATTTACTGATCAGGGATTTGCTACAATTATTATGGAAGGTTATTATTGATAATTCACCAACAATTCTATTAAAATGTAAGTTATTGTGGAAGGTTTTAATAGTCTCTGATAGATTGGATGGAAGAACATTTAGTTTGTTGCTTGCTCTTAAGTTTTGGATAAAATTCATTTCTGATCCTAATTCTAACAGTTTTAAATATTGGAAAATTTGTAGATTTCATAAAATTCAATTGCTTCAAGAGAAATTCGATAGGATTGTTTATTTGTATACTCTTTGAGGTTTCAATAAAGTTGTGGATATACTTGTTAATTACGCTCTTGATCAATCTAAAGTGAAAGACTTTGTTCTTCCTCTCTTATGAAAGTTGTCAAAGTTAAGGAATGAGTTCTTCCGTTTATTAACTTTGGATAATAATTGAAGTAATTGCTAGAATTTTTGTAAGTGTATCTTTTCTTTTTCAGTTGGTTGTTGTTGTCTTTTGGTTCTCTTTTGTTTGTCATTGGCTTCCTTTATATTGTTTTTAGTGGTTGCCGAGTGTGCTTCTGCGTCTGGTCTTGATTGAAATTATGTTAAGTCTTCTTTTTAACCTTGATTTTTATATGACCCATAAAGTATTAGTATTAATTTTCTTAACCAGTACATGGACAATTCAATAATTGTTTATTTTTTGATTAAAAAACATACTAAAGGAAGAAAGTTAAATATGAACCCTAGACAATTTTGATAGAATAGATACTCTTACCTTTTTAAATCTTTTTTTTTGGATCGATACTTGGGAATGATATAGGTCCCAGGGCCTTTAAACTGGCTTTTGACCTGAGCCATAACTAGTTCTGTTGCACAACATGAGGTTCAGTCTCCCAAGACCAAAATATAATTAACAAGCGAAGAAGATATTTTAATCCTTCTTTTAATGCCAAAGAACAATAAGGAATTAAAAGGACAAAAACCTTTAGATAGTTAAAATCTAGACAAAATCAAGTAAAAGAACTCCTATAGGGATCAAAGATAACTAATACAAAACCAAGCTTCAAATCACCCTTTAGCTGCTTGCAGACGCTGACCTCTACTGAATAGTAGCAATTCCGTGGTCGATTCAGATCCTTCATTAATACAATTTCACACATCCATTTGTAACCTTTCAACGTCAGTCTCCCTGCTTATCCTTCATTTCAAACCATTGGGAGTCTTAATAGCACTTTCTGACTGAGCTATAAACAAAATTGCCTTGCTAACTAGCTCTTCTTCTTCTTCCTCACATTCTTTTTCCTCCTCCTCTGAGCTGACTTGCACTAGAGGGCTATCTTTTACAGGAGAAGATTTATTCAAAACCTCTTGGCTGGAAACTAAAACGTTTCATTCCTTATCCTGATTGTTGAGTGGAAGCTAATCTAGCTCTATAACACCCAAAATATCAGCGGCTTTCTGATCCTTATGCTTTTGAAAGGAGAGTTGAACCTCTTTTGAAATATTCACCATTGAATCCTCAACAGATTTAGAACACACTGACCCAAGCAAACTATTAACCAAACCACGATTCAGGGACCCAATCTTCCTCACCCATTTCTAAACAATCGAAACTTTGGGACCTGAAAACTCCTCCTGGCATGCAGCCATCTTATGATCTAATTTATTACATTTGAAGCATCTAAATGGAAGACCTTCAAAGTTAAAAAATTGAGACCATACTCCATGGGAAGAGGAAATTTTAACATAATGACACAATGGTTTGGAAAGATCAACCAAAACACAAACCCGGACAAACTTTCTATGAGGTTCAAATGAATTATCAATTTTAACAAAAACATCTAGTTTACTCACCATTTGATTGAAAAGCCTAGGTTCTCTCAAGGCTAAAGGTAAGTTATAGAATCTTAACCACATCGGAGCTTGAGTAATCAACGAATATTTTGGATTAAAGAATGGAGCCCAAGGGCACAAGAACACATCCTGATTGCCAACAAATGACGGGTCGTTTGAACAAACAAAATCTCTGTCTTCTGTGGACTGAAATTGAAACAAAAAGAAACCGTTGGACAGCATAGAAATTGAAGGAGGTTTCAATGTTGGCCAAGAACCCTCTACGCATTGCTGAAGCCCTTCCCACAATGGCCTTTTCCCAACACATCTCGCAATCAACGAAATGATGCCTTTGTCTAAACAAACCTTCTCCAACTCTAAATCTGACAAATCAAAGATAGGAGATGCATTAGAAAACATTATAGGAACATCACCTAGATGCATTGTTTTTAGATCAGAACGCTGGGAACTCTCTTCTTGAGGCACTCCCTGAGGAACTTCCTCTGCAAATGCAACATTAGCAGGGAAAGATTTCAAAAGAAACCAATTCTCTTGGGACCAAGGAAGGTTCAAACCCTGGATAAGACTTGAGGATATTTGCTTTACAAAAATCCCCACATCTGTGAAATGGATTTGAGCTATTAAACCATGGAGAGAAAATTAGGGCTTGTGAAACCCTAATTTTATCTTTTCCATTTACTTTCTACCCTAGACCTACTACTCCTTTAGACAGGCTTGAAAGGGCTTCCAAAGGAGACTGCGTTAGCCCCATCTCCATCAAATCAATATCTGTTCCCAAGCGATTAGATGTACAGACTATTTCAGCCATTGCTTTGCAAGAGCCCCTTCCCCTACCCCTACCACGTTTAACAGCTGACTTACGCTCTTGTCGACTATCCCTGAGCTCCACATCACCATCTTCTTCTCGCATGACACTATCTCCTGCCTCTACTACTTGTTGCTCACTCCCTGAACCCTATGTTGAACCTGTTGAAAGCCCATGTTGATCGTTGGACCCTGAAAACCCTTCCTTCGGACCTTTGCCCTTGACTCACGACCGCTCCTACCTTCCTCGTTGCTCCTCCCCTGACTTCCCCTGTGCTTTTGACATCGCTCCCCCTTAAAAATAACTCATACCTCTTTATATCTTATTCAAATATATCTCTTTGAACTATGAATCAACATTCAAGTCATAGAAGCAAATGCAAATGAGTGTTTGTTGTGATGTTTACCAGATGATGACCTTGAAATTCAGCCATGAGATGGTAGAGTAGTGCATATCAGAGGTGCAGAGTGGGAGGCACAAGTACGAAGGCGTGACCATGTTTGAGGTCCTTTTGGCCCTTTTTTGGGGCCCTTGCACAGGTGCAACACAAAGCTAAGCTGTCAATTTGTAATGAGTTTAGGAAGATCATAATAGGTCCTCTGTCGCGCGATTTCTTTTACAATGCATTGCATTTCTTAGAGGTGTGTATGAGTGCACAATATTTTTTGGACTTGTTTACGCTCCCAACATAACAATTGTCAATGGAGGTGAGAAATCCTGGCATATACCCTATCAATCTCCATCTCTTACTGTGATTCCTGATTTTGAATTTGCAAACACAAAATTACCATAGGTAAAACCTGGCTCACAAACCACTGTTAATGCTTAGGACAGAATGAAATGCATCATATACCGAGTGCTGATGAACTTGACAGGGATTTAGAATGTCAAAATCACACATAGGGTGTTTGGGCTCATGATTCCAAGTATGAAAGCAGGTTCGATTATTTTGGCACCCAATCAACTGCACATTTTGAACCCTTTAATTCTATTGCAAACCATAACAACCTTTTATCCTGTGGCAGCGATGTCAACCAACAAAATTGTCAGCCAGTTACTAGTGATAACGTAGGCATGATAGGATAAAATATCAACCAAATACATGGAGGGTTTGAGAGGAACTTTGCATTTGAATATCCATATGAAAGACAATTTTCTTATAAGGCAAGGAGTTCAACTATACACCTTGAACATCCATCATAGTATCAGGACCAACATGGATCAAGCACACTAGAATTTCAAGCACAAAGTACACAGTCTATAACGAAAATATGTGAGCTACTCATGTTCCACTTGCAAGAATTTTTAGAAGAGAAAAAAAGACAAATACCTAGGGTTTAATGTGCCTCATTTGAGCAATAGTTCCTCTTAAAAATGAACTAAGGAAAGATGAAAATGCCCCTAGATTCGACAAATGTAGAGAACATTTAAAGTGTTAGGCCAACTTTTTCCATAAAGACAGATGCCAATTCGGGTCCATGACAAATTGCGGTGTGGAAAAGGGTCTAAATTCGATGCGTGGCAGCAATAGAGATATGGTAGTTAATGGCATGATAGGAGGATTTAACAATATCATGGGCCTATGCAACTCTTACTTTTCACTAACTCTCAATTTGGAATGCATCGAAGATAGAAAACTTGGAACTGAAAGCCAAGTTGCTAACGGAATGCCAGGTACGGACATGGATCTCTAAGCAAAGTCAAATATGCCATTTCCATTAAGGATAAATGATGTGACCTACAATACACCAAGAGGATAAGCAATGTTACCCCGTAATCATGGGGAAATCAAGTATAAACGATGTGCCATGCTAGCTCTCAGTTAAGACTGAAGAGTTGAAACAATGTTACCCCATACTATCTTTGCTCATCGATGATAATTGGTGACCCATATTAAATACCACTAATCACGACAAAATTTTCTCCACTGGCACAACATTTGACTCCTAGGTTGGACAAATCCCCCACGTCAATCCTTGGAGTTATGAGGCAGGGGAATCATCCAATGCTTCATCGATTACTGTTCTCAAATGCAATAATAATTTGCCTTGTCATTTACTGAATCCACCTCTTGGAATGGATGTGAACACATCAGTGGTAAGCTCATTTAAGAACCAGCCGAGAGATGTCCTTGGTAAACGACTTGTCGCTGAGCCTTTTTGTATTAATCACAACATTGCTATGAATAATAAGATGAAGGATGTTAACCTTGACTCTTAACAATAACACCCTAGGTTTAAATATCCATAAATATAATAAAATGACGGTTAATTCTTGTTACATAGATTTACATAATTTGAATGTTTATTTCTTATAGAATGTAAATACTTAATAAATTTCTCTCAGTAATGTTTTTCATTAGTATAGTTGTGGGACAAGGAAAATTTTAGTCATTTGAAGTAGCTACGAGTAACCATAACTAACATTTGTTTGATAAACTCATTCAAAGGTCTCATGGTAGGGCTCATTTGTTTTTAATTATGAGAATATATATATATATATATATAATTTTATTATATATTTTCATATATTATATTAATTTTAATAAATGAATATGTATTAAATATTAAAGACAGACTCTCGGGAATTGAGGAGGGGCTCTGTTAGGGTTTTACAGGGGGAGATTGCAGGGAAAGAGGCGGCAGCGACTAGCAGGGGTAGCAGAACTACGGCAACTTACCCCAATGGATCTATTGAACAGGGGATGGGGATTCTTTCCGGTGTCTCACAGGAGATATCGTCCGAAGAGAAGGATAGGAAAATGGGAATGGCTGGGCTTTTATGGCGGCTAATGGGGAGGCTCGTGACAACCGCCAGGTTTGGAATGGCAACCTTGTGACTTTCCAGAAACTGCAGAATGCGACGGGATGTTGTGAATGGTTGGCGGTTGTGTTAGATCTGAATCGGCAAAGGTAGATGGATTTTCTAACAAACATGTTCTTGCAGCAGTCCATGAGGATACAAATTCCCTGATCCAACGATGGGGTAAGGATCAGAAGAAGAATTAGTTAGACAAAATGATTGAATAAAAGAAACTATTGGCGGATAAAACAAGGTTTCAAATCTTGGTGCAATCCTTATCAAGAAATTCAAAATGCATTTGGATGTTAGGGACAGATTATGGGCTGGATTTAAAATAGAGGTTAGAGGCTATCTTAGGTGTCCTAATGGAGTCCTAGCGTTTGGTGCATCAAGACAAAAAAATTGCAAGATTTTTTATCGTCGTGTTGTTATGGAATAGGCAAAGATTCGATCATCTGTATGGATTCAAGATTGCGAGGAGGGGTGGAAGGGATGAAACATTGGTCCCCCCTCAATCCTGTGCCTCTCCCCAAACCTGCGACTTTTAAAGAAGCCGTCAACAATGCAGCGTCTAACTCTAATTCAATAAAGTATATTCCTTTTCAAGCTTATATTGTAGAACAAACAAAGGAGGTACCTACGATGGAAGTTTTTACAGAGGAGTTTGATGATTATTTTCATTCTTTCAAAGAAGATGCAGTAATATGTAGATTTAATGCCCTGTGGCTTTCTTTGAATGTTTTATATCAATGGGTTTATGAAACATGGTCAAATCAATGTGAGATCTTTTTATGTTTTAAATGTTTTTTGTTGCGCATTTTCGAGATCAAAGGGATTATCAAAAATGTTTACCATAAGGTCTTTAGTTTTGGGGCAATGTGGGATTGTTTATCACTCCCTAACTTCCAAAATTTGATCCAAACACTATCTCATTTACAAAGTTGCGAGCGTGAGTTCGTCTACTTAATCTACCTTTGCATTTTTGGGATGCTTATAAGGAAATAGGTAATGCTTTAGGGTCATCATGAGAGAGCCGTTGCAGGGTTGTGCACTTATGTTAGAATTTATGTAGAGATTGATTTGAGTAAAAGGGTTATGGACAAAGTCATTTTAAAATATGGCAGAGTACTTCATGTTCAAGTTTTAGATTATGAAAATACTGTATTCAGATGTCGTATTTGTAAATCTCCAAGTCACCTCCATGTTTCTTGTCTTGAGGGGCGCTTTCAAGCAGGGAAGAAAAAGGGGGAGCAGCCAAAGTCGAGCAAATGGAGTGTTCCAGAACTGACGGTAGTCGCTGAGGATTGTTTTTAAGACTCAGAATATCTAGTAAGTGCATAAATCGGAGAAAGTAAGAAAGGAGAAGATGTTGTTAAAGAAGATGATTCTAAAGAGAGTGCCACAAATAAAATTCAGATTAATCCCTTGAAAAACCCTATAGAGGGAGTGACGAGAGGACACGAATCTGAAAATTCATATTCAGATAAAGAGTTGCCTAAAAAATGAATACAAAAAATCAAAATCTAGATAAACAACTTGTGGTGATGAATATCGATCAAGGAAAGTGGTAAGAGGTAAAAAAAAAACAAAATGTTAAAAAGGCAAGACTTGTAATCTTCTAGACTATTTCTCCATTAATTGAGGGAATGTGCTTGATGTTGGGTTTTGGGTGGTAGTTGGTTTGGTTTTTCTTTATGTTTGTGGTTTGGTGGTCATTTGGTGTAATGACTTCTTTTTTGGCCAAGGTAATTTAGCTAGGCTTGTTCGCATAATCTCGTTTATTAATAAAGGGTAAGGGCCCACCAACCTTGATATTTGTCCAAAAAAAATTAGTTATAGATAATTAAATTTGTAAAAAAATATTATCGTAATTTACAGTGGAGGGTGCATTGAAATTTAAAAATATGTTTTAAGTTCTTAATTTGTAATAGCATCCTTTCATAAAATTATATTTTTAATAAAATTTAATATGGTATAATAATGTCGGCACGTGTAATAATGTCAATAAAATTATATTTTTGATAAAAGTTAATATGATATTATAATATTCATTGAGTTTTTTTTTAAATGAAAAAAATTGCAAAGTGATAATAAAATGGACATCAAATTTAAAGTTGGAATTAAAAGTGAACATATTCATTAAGTAATGGTCAAATACACGTCAAATTTAAAGCTAGAATTAAAGTGAACATACTCATTACATTACAACATCACAACACCCGAATGCCATTATAGAATACCTCTCAACACAATAAATTATCTTGGTAGATGAAGAAGATGTACCTCATCAATCACAACTCCTAAATTTCAATACGTTCTTCTCTCTACGCAACCCTCTCAAAGCTTTCAATAACAATTCTATATTTAACCTCATCCCATTTGTATCAACTATAGATAATTATGACCCTCAATGTATCCACCAAATCCATCATCAATAAACCTCAAATACATAATAACTACTCCAATTTATTGATTAATAAATAATGATTTACCAATAATGGACAAAACTCTCAAAACATCATGTGACAATATTGGTATGTATGGTATTCAAATTCCCCAATTGAACTTGATCATTGCCAATATGCACAAATGCATCACTCTTTTGATCAATGTGTACCAAAAACAAAACAAGAGGATTGACGTCATCAAAAGGTTTTTGTGTAGTGACCTCAGTAGGCATTTAAGGCTTAAGTTGAAAGAAGAAAGAGCAATTTGACAATATTTTTTTAGCAATTTGACAAGGTTTTCAGCCAAGATGCCATGGATCATAGCACATAAGGTAATCAAGTGCCTCTTCATCATCCTCAAGTTAACCAGTGTATTTGATTGTGGCTTTAAGCGATTCTCTGTAAAGTGGTATTCAAGGGGAAGTACCCAACCATCCATTGGGTTAATCTCTTTTTGGGTTTATTTCTTATAATTTTTTTGATGTTGATGAGGGGTTTATTTTACTTTTGGTTATTTTCGATGTTAAAATTTTTGTTATTAGGCGATGCTCTTTTTGACCTAAAGGTTGAGTATATTTTCACGCATATAACATATTATAATATTTTTTATATTTTAATAGTTGAAATTTCTTCCAATGTAATTAAGTGATGGGTTTTTATATTTGAAATCAAATGTCTATTTTTTTATATTTTAATTTTGAGAGTGTACATACCTTCCTCTTAAACTAATTCTCTCTAATGATATATTTTTTTCTATATTAAGTCTTAGTTAATTGGCCCATGTAATATATATGTAAATAACATAAATCAAGTTTATTTAAAAAACAATTCGTTGCAGACAAATTGATCTTGGCTCGAAATATTAAATCTTAAGATCAAGGCACTCACAAAAAATACAAAACCATTATCTCAACTTGTTCGACATTTTCAAATGAAGGATTTCAAAATTTGAATCCTAAGAATAATGTTTGACACAATTAATTCGATGATAGGGATTTAATAAAGGTATGATACATACCCTTTATAATATTGAGTTGGTGTTATCCCCTTTCACTACTAATCATAAATAAATTATTAGCAAGTTTTGAAATTTACCCAACCAAAATTAATTATGCAAACCACCCTTACATTTCAATATCTTAGATGAAATTCTACATCAATTTTATACCTAGACTAATAGGTCAATTAAGGGAAGGGGACCAATAGTTAAAGGGGTCCAATGATTATGATTGTAGTTGTGACCCTTTTCCCTAATCATGAATTATTAAGATTTATTTGATTATATGTTATAGGTTCTTTAGTTGTTGTAAAAGCTACTTAAACATTTTAATGTTGGACTATTCATTTTTTGAATAATTAATATTAAAAAAATGAACCTTTCTAAACAATTATTGATCACCATCCAAAATAGATAAGAATTCTAATTAAAAATAAAATGTACATCATATTTAATAGACACCCTAAAAATAATAACAATGGTACAATTGATGTTGTTCCTATAATGAGGTACAAACCCCAAAAGTTCTCCATGCTCAGCCTATTTGAGTCCACTCATGTTGAACCATTTATTATCCATTCTCTGCATTTATCCACAACTTTAAAATTTAAGCAGTAATATCATTGGTATACTATACAACTTACGAAGCCAAGGCCCCCAGTTCTGTAAGTAGGGCCAACCATAGTATATCCACATTGTGTGGATAAAAAAACTCAAATGTAAGGAATCTCGTCAAATATAGCAGCCATTCTAGCATTGTTTGGTCCTTTAAAGAGCGTTGTTGCATACTCTTCTAGAGAGGAATATTGCTTCAGCTGGCTTTCATGAATTCTCAGTTGCTTTTATAAATAATGCCCTACGAAAGACCCTCGCTTGTAACCAGAGATTGCACGTCCATCATAGTTTTCTCCATCTAGGTGAGGCTGGTCGTGTAGTTGGACGTCAATATTAGCACTACAAACAGCCAAATTATTACCACACCTCAAGCCAAACTAATCACTATCTTGAGCTTCACGACAAGGAACAAATTTGCTAACGAAGGGAAAAAATTATGTTGATGCTTCCAAAATGAACATGAACTATAGATCCTTCTTATTGCAAATTCATGTTCAACACATGCTCA
This sequence comes from Torreya grandis, assembly GCA_037957365.1. Taxonomy (NCBI): domain Eukaryota; kingdom Viridiplantae; phylum Streptophyta; class Pinopsida; order Cupressales; family Taxaceae; genus Torreya; species Torreya grandis. The sequence goes on from JARHVA010000031.1 coordinate 1,205,080, forward strand.
TCCACACAAACTTTATATGTTGAATCATCTGGCAGGAGCCCTGCTCAACTGTATCAAAATTGTATCTGCTTCAACCCCACACCCTCCTAAACCAATTTGACGACAAGGACAACATCTTCAACTCTTTGGGTTTCATAAAGAAGTCACACTCTACCATTCTATTGCCTAAAAATATGTCTGGACATATCGTCTCCTTGCATTTATTTCCACCTTCAACATTGTCGACTCTACCACCCCTACACAAAGTCAGACATTATAAGCTATCCTTGAAATTATTTAACAAAATTCAAGTTTCCTTAAGATTCCTCCTCATCCTAAAAACTCAAAATCTACATCGCCTTTTGGAGAAAATACTTTTGACACCAATTATTTGATTACGGAAGGACTCCACGTCCGATGTGCGAATTGAATCAATAATGCAATTCCATTGATGTGAGGGAAATAAATTGAGGTTCTAAAGTCTATCTTGTTTCTTTTGTTGTGGTTGAAATGAATACTAAAGCTTTTTCAAAGTGCATGCCACATGGATCTATAAGGGAGCATCATTCATGATACAACATGAATGTTGTGGTAGAGGAGTCACCGACAGAGGAAAAAATGGTCGATGGACGATCAATTCAAGGCGATAAATTCTCAAGTAGTAGGGGTGTCCACATCGTACACTTAAAAGGGGAATATACTCCATTAACGAAAAGAAATCACAAAAAATATATTTTATACAATATATATATATATATATATATATATATATATATATATATATATGTATAAAATACAATATTTTATTGATAATATAAATATATTAGGTTATATATATACACACATTCCACCACTTCCCTAACACATTTACACCTCATCCTCAAAACTTGCATCTCATTCTAAGGCGTATATACTTTTGACACCAATGGGATTGAAACACACTTACATCAATATATGACCAAACAAATTTTGTTTTAATTAAGTTTTGTGAGTAACTCAAAACCTGTTTTAATTAAGTTTTGTGAGTAACTCAAAACCCATCGCCACCGACCCCACCTCACCAAATTCTATATTGTAGTTTATGTTTGTTTATGCTGCCAATATATTGACACCTTGAGAAATTACATGCCAATGGTGATGAGGAGCAATGATAGGGTATTTCAAGTGATATCATACACCATAGTGTCCATATCATAAACATGCACCTACTTCAAGGCAATTGATGGATTTACATGACCTACACCCTCACTTTTATGTTTCTTTATAAACTCTTCCCTTAATACACTCATGTTCACATTTTGCATCTCATTCCACACTATTCTTATTTTAGTTCTCACTTTTTCTTGCAACTCTTTGTCTGTGACTTCCCAAACAATCCATTGCCGATTTCCCAATCATTTCCTCATTGTGTGGGTTATCTTCATCGGTATTTAACATGATTTTTACCTCCTTTCTATGCTGCTGCTTTCTAGAATTCTCGTATTGCTTCTTTCTCTTCCATCGTTTTCCTGTGAAGATATTCAAATAGTGAATCTAGGAAAGTGTGGGGCGGCTGCGCTCTGGAATCGGCGACAGGTGGATCATCGAAGCTTCGAAATTCAAACGATTACAGTCAGCGTAACTTTATTTCCCCCGTGCAGCCGCCAGGGCTGCTGCCCACCGGTCAACACGGAGAAAGCCGCCTGTTGATTTCGTTTCTTTTAAATACCTTAAATCTTAAACGCATCCACTCATCGCTTTATCTCCTCTGCTACCGTATTAGGGTCTGTTAGGGTTTCTTTTAAAGAAGGAAAGGAAGAACATTATTAGTGTTTCTTTTAAAGAAGGAAAGGAAGAACATTATTAGGGTTTGTTAGCAGTGGAAAAATGTCCAGCGGGCCATTCATGAGCGCCACAGCTGCTGTTATGGCAATGGCGTTTAGCATGGTGTTTGTTGCAGGCATAAATGCTCAGGAGGATTCAGCCCCTCCTGCGTCTGCTCCTGCTCCTGCTCCTGCTCCAACCAGCAAGGGAGTGAATATTACAGGGAGTGCGATTGATCAAGGAATTGCATACATTCTGATGCTGGTGGCTCTGCTTCTTACTTATTTCCTCCACTGATTTTGGATACACAAACATCATCTTAGATTTCAGGGATGGGTTTGTCGGCTCGAAAGCACTGAAACGATCTCCAATTCAATATTTATTATTCGTTATTCATTATGCCTGCCTGTCCTTGACCGAGCATGCATTGTACAGCTGTTATTTTCAATTCATTTTCAGACCTTTTTTTAACTCAGACCAAGCTATGATCATTTATTTATCACGTTTGTCAAATGAAATATTAAACAATAATATTAATATATATAATTAGAGAAAATGTTTTTATAGAGATCAGATATATGAATCGGATTGTTTATATATAATTATTTGGTTATAAAATAAGTTATTACTGATAATTCACCAATAATTATGTTGGAAAGTTTTAAGATAGGATGTAAAAACATTTAAGTGGTTGCTGATTCTTAAGTTTTAGATTATGTTATTAATAGTTTTAAAAATTGGATAATTTGTAAATTTTTTTATAAAATTTAATTGTTTTAAGAGAAATTTGATAAGGTTATTTATTCGTATATTTTTCAAGGTTTCAATAACGTTATAGATAATATATTTGTTAATTGGAATTTTGACTAATTTGAAGTGAGAGGTTTTGGTTTTCCTCACATATGGTGGTCTACAAAACTATAGAATGAGCTCTTATGTATGTTAGCTTTGGACAATAACTGAATTGATTGCTAAATTTTTTGTAAGGTTATCTTTCCCTCTTCAATTGGGAGTTGTTTTTTGGTTCTCCTTTGCTGGTCATTGGCATGCTCTCTATTGCTTTTGGCGGTTGTGGGGTGTGCTTCCATATCTAATTTTGATTGGAATTATGTTTGGTTTTCTATTTAACTTTGGTTCTGCATGAAATATATGATATTAGTTGGTTTTCTTGGTTAGTACATACATGACTCAATGATTATTTATCTTTTGATTAGAGCATGCAAAAAAACGCAATATAAGAACAAGCTCTAAATAATTTTGGTGGAAGAGATATCCTACCTCCTCATATTTTATTCCAATATAATATTTTTCATAAAATATTTTTGACGTAGTAAAAAAATTAATACGAATATTAAATAAGATGGAGTTGATTTCAAAATTGATATTCAATAACTGTTACAATAAATCCATCTTTACTTTGCACCGAGAATGGAGGATATTGCAGAGTAGATTCAAATCCGCATGATGATTAAATATATTTTCCAAAAGCTTGTTATGACATGGTGGACCACAGGATTTAATTGTGATATGATAGTGCATGTTTTAATGGTGAAATCAAAATGTTTTTTCTACAGATTTGAAGAATTAGCGATGGAAATGTTTATTAGCTTTTGAATATTTTCATAGTGGAACTGGCTGGTTTGAAAATCTTCTCTTACACATTTCAGTCTAGGTTCTCAAAGCATAGTAATCTAAACTTTCTAAATGTATTTGTAGTGCTAAATTTTAGGATTATTTTGAGACCCATTTCACAAACGACTTTTCAAAGCCCAACCCAAATTGCATTTTGTACCTGATGTATGTTTCTGATTTATGATAATTTTTTTAAAAATATAATTAGTATATAAATCTTATATAAATTTATATGAAAATTGTTGAGATATATTATTTTTAAAATGTTATTTAATTTTTTTAAAATGTTTTACATAAATTTATTTAAAATACATATATTAATTAATAATTAATTTAAAATAAAAAATATAATAAAATTAAATAATATTATATTAAAATTATTAATTTTTATAAAGTTGTGTTCCTACTAAATTCATTTATATTACACTTCACTCAATGAGTAGTTAAGTTTTATTGTTCAATACTGTCCATATAAATTATATTAAAAGATGGAATCATAATAATTTAGTATGTTCAAAATTTCACATTACATCTACCAAACAATTTAAGAAGAATTTATTACAAGCAATTTTACATAAATTCATGATTTACATGATGATCAAATTTACTTTACAAACTTACACATAATTATAATTTTATTTCGGTTATAGATAATTAAATTTGTGTATTTCGGTTATAGATAATTAAATTTGTAAAAAAATATTGTATAATAATGTCAACACGTGTAATAATGTCATAAAATTATATTTTTAATAAAAGTTAATATGATATTGATGAGTTTTTTCTTAAATAATTTTTTTGTTAAGTGACAATCAAATAGACATCAACATTAAAGTTGAAATTAAAAGTGAATATACTCACTATATTATCATAGTGGAAGAAAGAGATGTGTCTCATCAACCACAACACTTGCATTTCAAGAGGTTGTTCTCTACCCAATCGTCTCAAAACTTTCAATAAAAAGTTCATGTTTAAACCCACCCTATCTATCCCGGCTATAGATCATTATAGCCCTTAGTTTTTACATCAAATCCATCATCAATGAACCTCGGGTAGGTAATAGCTACTCTAGTTTGCTGATTAATAATGATTTACCGAAAACGAACAAAACTCTCAAAACATGATGTGACAATATATGTATGTATGGTATTCAAATTTCCCAATTGAACTTAATCATTGCGAGTATGCACAAATGCATCATCATTTTGATCAATATGTACCAACAAAAAAACAAAACAAGAGAATTGATGCTATCGAAAGGCTTTTGTTTAGTGACCTTGATAGGTAAAGGCTTAGGTTGAAAGAAGAAAGAGCAATTTGACAATATTTTCAGCCTTCTCCCAAAAGACATGTTTTCATTGAGGCTGTCATGGATCCTAGCATACAAGGTAATCAAGTGCCCCTTCATCAACCTCAAGTTAACCAGTCTATTTGACTGGGGCTTTAAGTAATTCTCTATAAAGGCGGTCCTTAGGGGAAGTACCCAACAACCCATTAGGTTAATCTATCTATGGTTTTATTTCCTATAATTTTGTTGATGTTGATGGGGGGTTCCTTTTATTTTTGGTCGTTCTATGTAAAAAATTATGATATTGGGAAAGTACTCTTCTTGACCTAAAGGTTGAGCACATCTTCCCACATAAAATATATTATGAAAACTAAGAATAATGTTCAATATAATCAATTTGATAACAAGGATTTAATAAAGGTGTGATACACCACATGTATGATATTGATTTGTGTTATCCCCTTTCACTATTTTCGCTACTAATAATAAATAAATTATTTACGAGTTTTGAAATTTATCCAGAGATTGAATTAATTATGCAAACCAATCTCACATTTCAACATCTTGGGTGAAGTTCTAGGCTGATAAGATATTTAGGCTAATAGGCCCATAAGATATATAGGCTAATAGGCTGATTAGATTCCTAGGCCAATTGGTCGATAAGTGTGATTCAATCAATATGTATAGGCCTTTGGAGGCATAAAACCAATCTATCCCAAATCGCATGAGGCCCATATTAGCCAATAATAGTGATTAAGCCATGCGCGGGCTCCCAACGATTAAGGGATGGATTTCGTGACTATCCTCTCATCATTAGTAATGTTATGCTCCCATGGAAGGCAAAAAAATTATATTCTCTCAATAGGCGTTGCAAATAAAAAATAGAATGTTTTTATAGTAACAAGCTCCCATGTGATCCTTATTTTTCTCTGTAGAGGAAAAATATGAGGTTTTTCTACTAACATGCGAAAAAATAGGAGGAATTTTTTTTTAGGTAATGAGATGTAGGTATACCATGTGGCAGAAGAAAGCTAGTGAAATTTTAAGCGCATGGAATTTTTTTTGTGTCCCCCACTACATGCTTGGACTGGAAAACCATTTGTGAAGTAGCCATTGCTCAAAATTTTCAGGGAGATTTTTTTAGCGGTAATAAAAAATTTCTATTTTCATGGGACTCCATTTTCTAAATTTATAGGAGTAATAGCCCCCAACATGGGACCCCTATGTAATTGAAGACCGCAGGTTGGTTGGCCCTTCTAGATTAAATTACAGAGATCTAAAATTTTAAATGGCTTGGAAACCCATGTTGTTGACAATGCCTTCATCGGCTTTTCAAAACTAGCTCTTCTAGAAGGACTTACTGTCTAAAGGCTAGGATGAGGGCACATGGCATAGTTTGATGACTTTTTGGGACCATTGTACAATTTATCCCTGCCAGAGCTCATCATTGTCAGAATTCATCAAGCAAAGGACGCATGGTGTGAATCTATAGACCAAATTCTATAACAAGACTTGATCATGAGTTTATATCGATAATTATATTATCAGTCTTGCACAAGTTTAAAGTCATTCTAAGGCACAAAAGCAGTGTAGGATAGTAAAATTAAGGATTGATACCTGGTTAATGAATCAAACCATATTAATCAATAGCATCAGGGAAGATTCCACAATAAATTAACAAAGATTTGCGTTGAATTCTAAAAAAGTGATCAATATTTGTAGAACCCTTGAGTTGATGAAAAAGAGTGTCGAATTAGTCATCACAAATCTACAATTTACTAGGTTCAAACTTATGCTTCCAAAATGACCGTACTCTTCCAAAAACATCAGCATGATTCTATGTAACAATCTCTTTTCATCCCTATTTTATTGGGATTTGTTTGCCTCATTATTTGGACTTTGCTCTACATTGTCTACTTTTGAAAAATGTCTCCATAGTTATGAAAATTTGTCTATTCTTCTCAACCGCCTCTTCATATTTATTACTACATAAAGATTAATATTTTATGCAAATAGGTTTATTTTACTATTTTAAATTGATTAAGCTTATTTTAAAGGTTTTATGGGTTAATTATGCTTATATGCATTTCACAATGGGAGTAACCCTTTTTTATTGTACATGATTGACGATGGACATTTACCTTTGCCAATACTTAGATGATCTAGTCTTCCTACAATCACCTCATGTATGTCATTGGTGTTGATGCGTGGAAGGCAGAAACTGCTTCGATGAACACTCCTCAAGGATGTTTAAGCCTGGTGGATGGTTGTTGGTGATGCACTAGTAGTAAAAGATATTGTGACGTTTAAGGCCATTAAGGTGTTTTTTAAATAGATGGTAGTTTGCATGCACTTTGTACTAATTTATGTGTAAAGATCCCAAGTTGGGTCTGATGTCTTATTAATGTGAATGGATGGTGGCATGAATTTATGAAAATAATCTATCCCATATGGGATATCAACAATCTAACACATTTTATAATGCCTCTTATTAAATATAGTAATTAATGATAAATGTTACTTAGAATGTCTTAGGTGCTAAGCATAGTTGAAGCACATGGAATGGCTCTCAATAAAGTAACAATTGATATCGACAATATTGATCATCAAGGCTTGACTTTCATTACAATATAAAGAGTTTTTTCATTGTATGACATGCATTTCTTCCTTGCATGTTTGTTTGATCACTACGTAACAATGAACAGAAGTAAATATGTACAAACTAGAAAAGAAGAGGAAGCATGACTTTTGTGTAAAGGACAAGGGATAATGTTGATGTCCAATTTGTGGTTTAAAGTGGGGTTAGTTAATAGGGTTGTTGGGAAAATTGTTCACATTGTCTACAATACAGGTTGAAAACCAACTTTCTGACCCATAAATGGGATTGTTGCCTTCATAAAATGCTTTGGCCTCCCATGGGAAATGAACAATTTGACACATTTCCTAGTCCCTCCTATTATATGGGGTAATCATTGACAAATACTATTTAAATGTCTTGGGCACTAACCATACATAAAGCATAGGGAATGAATCTCAATAGGGCAACAATTGATCTCGGCAACATCAATCATCAAGGTTTGACTTTCATTGCAATAACAATAGTTCGATCATTGTACAACACGCATATCTCCCCCGCATTTTCCTTCAATCGCTACGCAAAGATGAATGGTAATAAATATATACAACCCTAAAACGTAGAGGAAGCAAAGACTCAACACAAAACCTCTTCCACTACAATTACCCCATATAAAATTTCACTATCAATGCTTTTGCTTTATATTTTCACCAATTTACACTCGTTCACATTAAAAAACCACACTTTACAAAAATAGAAAATTACATCTCTTCTGACATAAATTTCTCCTTTAGGGCAATTTATAGTATATTTTTTGTTTCGCAATCATCTACTACATTATAGTTGACAATGATTATTTAAAATATACATTTTCAATATTTCATTTTATAGTTTAAGCAAAAAAGTGTGAAAAATGTGTAATTCAAATAATAGGGTGAGAGTCCACCAACCTTCATTTAATCACTAAATAAAAAACAAATGTATAGTAATACAAAAGCAATGGGAAAGGTGGTATTGGTTATATAGTTGTTAACTAAAGATAATGTTAACAGAAGAAAAAAATTCACACAATTGTTTTCCATAAGTATTATCCTAATATTATGGATTGTGCAAGTATGAGATCATTAACAAAAGATATGTTCAATCATTAAAGAGTAATGATGTTCATTGGTTGGACTCGAAGCCTATGTAGACATTATTTTATGATTATATATCACCTCAGTCTCGTATACTTGGCAAACTCAGACCTTGGTTGTTCCTCTTAATTATAGAACTTTTTTGCTTCCACAAGTCTCACAGTTGCTCTATCTTGTGCCCCTTGGCCCATCACATAGTTTGATCAATCTTATGGTGATGACACAAACCTTATCTATTTCCTAGAATATTAAAAATGTACTTATCTTCTACCTTTGTAAGTTTTGAGCCTATACCTTCTTTCCCGCTCCCTGGACACTAACATCCAGGACAAATAGCAGCATCAATTTTAGTGTCCTATCCTGACACAAGTATCTAGTGCCCTAAATTCATCTAATTTAGAAATGAAATGTATCCTAATGGTCAGTCTAAGTGCTTTAACGTGAGTTATTATCCAAAGGAAATGATATAAATACAAGAACAACCCTCATTCATTCTTCACCTAGTAAAAAGATCAAAGAGACCAAGGTAACTTATCAAAAGCACTATATCAAGAATTCATTTGAGCAAAATATTCCCTTTTTCCATGCCAATCATAGGTACAACACATATACTGGTATAAAGTACTAAAGAAGCAACGCAAGATCCTAATTTTTTGAGTTACAAGCTAGGTCATTGTTGAACTTGTTTTACACAAATTACATGATTCATATAGAAACCAACATGTAGGGGGAATTGCATGAGTCTAAAACCCTCTTCTGGAGTATTGGTTATGTAGGCAATGCCCATTTTTAGTGGGGTCTTTGAGGTCAACTCGACACCATGTGCCCACTAACCCATTTTTCCCCAAGGTCACTATGAAGATGGAGAACTAGGATTTTGTCATTTCATGATGAATGACAGTTGATGACCTGGATCTAAATGCACCAGAGCAAAGGTGAAGAAAAACTTAGAAGCATTTAGGTGGTCACATCCTCTTTTAACAGGTATTTTGTATAGGACACTTACGTCAAATCCATATAATATCATTGATGTAACCATCCCAAGCTAACATTAATGTTCAGAGTGTCAGAGGCATCAAATCTAGAATCTGATGATTATTCCATAATTGTCTTCTAGATTTCTTCCTACCTGTTTCATATCCAGCACTGCATTAGCATCAGACCTAGCTAAGTACTTTGTTTTATGTCATTTATATACATCACTTAGTTGTACTTTCCATATTTAGATTATCTTAGTTTTATGAATTCAACATATGCTTATATCTGAGTTTAGCATCTAATTGGTTTGTTGTAGATCTGATTATCACCCTTGTGCCATTTCATTTCTATATTATCAACCCTATATACCCCAAGTGAGGATTGTCATATCGAAACTCTCAAAATTAGGGTTAAAAATTTGGTGAGCCCGATCTTTGAACATCAAACCCTAGGTCACTTAGGGTTTTCTAATTCTTCTAATGTTGATCCCTAATTGTCATAAAATATGTGCAACATGGATGCATAAATTACCCATTTTGGATTTCAATATGTCGTAGTTGTTATGGTTTGCTACATCACTTGCCTTATCAAATATTATAAGCAAAATCATGCCAATAAAGAGAGGGTTTTAAAGCGAAAACAACATGTAATCACTTTTCAAAATTCATTTTGCATTGTTATAGAGATAATATCTAGATGTCAATATGAATGCTTTTGACCATTTGTCCTACCTAGATCTCATTCAAATGACAACTACCATCTCACACCCATTATTCACCCATGACTCATATTGGATTTCACAGTCCATGTTGTTACTACTTGAAAAGGCTAGGTCACTCAACCCATTCCACCACCCGTTAATATCCAGGTGCCTCCTAAGCCTAAGTTGGTAATCAAATCTAAGGGATATGAAATTATTGACCAATTAAGCAATACACATGTAAAAAATTCAATCCTTGAGATCCTAAATTAATCTATTATCTATAAAGATATCCTATATGAGGCATTGTGTGAGAAACAAGTTCCAAGTGATATTGAGCCTGCTTATTTCATGGATACTATGAAAAAATCTTAAGAATAATAACAAGCTCATCACTTTTGATCTAACAGATTTACCCTCTAAAGATATTAATGACAAAACATTACCTTTGTTCATTCAAGTAATGATACAAAGTAAATGTATCAAAAGAGTCCTCATTAATAATGGATCAAAAAAAATTGTAGCATGCAATTCCTAACCACCATGGGTATCAACACAAGCCTTATTCAAAACGTTGTTATGAACATAAAAGGGTTTGACAATTCATAAAGCCCTCTAGTTGGAAAAATTACATTGGATGTGACCTTAGAACCGAAAACAATTTCAACTACTTTTCAAGTTAGGTCTCGATACTTATAGTATAATTTACTTTTGGGTAGACCCTAGATACATTTAATGAAATTTGTCCCATATACACTTCATCTATGTGTAAAATTCATACATGAGGGGACCTTATTATCCATGCCCACCGATGACGAGCCCTTCAAATTTTGCAAAATGATACATTATGAAACTGAGGGCATTCCCACAGTAATACCACGTCAACAATCCATCCCTCTTGAGCATACTCACACATATGAAATAGGTGAGTCCAATACAATGACTCCTTTGTCTCAAAACACAAATAAGGCACAAAATTCTGAAGTATATATAGATTCAAATAAAGAGCAAGACCCATTACCAAACAAGCCAGTAAAACCACAAGAGTCACTATCATTTGAGCTTCTTTTATTGGTCAATACAAAGCAAAGTGATGGCCATGTTATAGTTTACTATGATAGTGATGATGATATAGCTTATGATATGATAAATGAGAAAATAAGAAATTTAAATTTTGAACAACTAGATCTCCAATCTCATAACCTGTTCAAACGTACGAGTCCTAGCACATATAAACGCAACCCACTTACATTAAATATATAAATTAATCCAAACAAGGGAAAAATAAAAATGGTAGATATGCATGTAAATGCTTGTTATTCCATATGTCCCTCTTGGTTAAAAACAATGAGTCAACCTTATAACGACCAAATGCAACTGCGTCATGTGAATAATGTGGAGTCTTATCGAAAGGATTCACCCTAGATGTTATATATCACAACAAAATATGATACTACTGATACCATCTTATCTTTGTCACTTGAACATCGAATGATTTATTTACCTTCTACTAGACACAAATCAAACATTAGACTCCTACCTACAAAGAAAGTACCATATTGTGATTATCATTGAATCATTGTCCATACTACCAATCAATGTGCAACATTAAAATACCTAATCTATAAATAAAAGAGTGAAGGATTCATATATAACGTGTCCATAATAGGAAAAAGGCAAACTCCTTCCTATCTTTCAGAAGAGAAGTATCTATCAAAGTGATAAAAGCATGATGATTTAACTATTATTGCTAATATTGATGGGGTATATTATCATTATATCCAGTTTAATCCAAATAAGTGGGACATAACTTGTAATACCACTTTTCTTTCATGATTGCGACATACTACAGATGTGCTAATATACTCTCCATTAGGTCTTGAATGTTGAGGATACATTTGGTTACCCAATGTTTATGGCCCATGTGTCGAAGCTTCAACTATATGGGTATCATAACACGAACCACATTTAAAACTAATTTTGGACAAAGTTGGCTAGTTTGGTGGAATGCTAAGCTAGATATTACAAACATGTGTGTCAACATTCATAATATGGGTATAGAGATTTGCATCCAGCATGATGGGCATGATTATTTGCCTACACCGTTGGCTTCAGGCAAACCATTACATATAATCATGGAAGTGTTAGCTTTATATCAATATAACTAATGCCCATAATCCTTTCCAAGTGGCCCTACATTTTTTGATGATGACTATCTACTTGATTAAATCTCAAATATTACAAAAAATTTAAAAAAAATAACCAAAAAAAAACATTCAAAAATCCAAAAATATTTTTGGCACCTACATGCTCTATTGGCTCTTTGGCATATATGTGTTAGTTCCATGTTGATGGATGGCATATTTAGGTACTTCTACATACACATATGTGTCATGATTCTACTTGAAGTATTATACATGCATGCATAAATACATGGTTTACTCCTATTTCAGATGTTGGGCCTTCCCTCCACTCATGTCATGTAGACATTGGGGGTATATGATTCATTGATATTGATACAACAAGCTGTATGATTTGATGATCACATTTTATTATCATGTACTTACACATTCCTTTATCCGTGATTACACAGGGTACTTGATATGCTATACACTTGACATTTTTTTAACACATTTGAGCCATGGGCTACTATATTATGTTTATGTTGGTTGCTTATGTTTTCCTTTATGCAATCTTTGAGTGTATTTCCTTGTTATTGTCTTGCTTGTTCAAGCATTTGAATAAGCTCCTTTGTTTGTAGCCCCCGTGCCTATGTATGTTTTCTTTGACATTTGCACATGTCGTTGTTTGTTGTATGGACATTCGAATATGTCATCCTTGCTTTCATGGGAATTTGACTGAGTCGTGTCCATACAATTTTCAATATTTGAGCATGCCCCTTGTTTTTAGTCTCTTTGGACCATTGTCTTATGACTTATTTTTAAGTGCTATTGTGTGTGTGTGTGCATGTTTACTTGTTGAGCTTGTATTGTTGCTACTTCAATGTTGCCATGATATTTATCATGCATATTAGGCCTACATGTGATCACATTGGTTCCATGCATTTTAATGATATATCTATGTAGACATGTTCATTTATATGCTACATAGTTACATTCACAAATTATACAGTTGTTTTATCCTTTGAGGTGAGGTAACTACCAATTCTTATCTTCCCCTCACCTCAAGGGGTAGAATATTAGTGGGGGCATGTCATAGAGGCATGTTCTCCACACTTGGCACAATTTTCAGATTCTTTTGGGACATGTCATATGGGTATGCATTCCACACACACTTGGCATAGTTTTTAAATACAGTGGGGGCATGCTTTGGAAGCATGTTCTCCACATTTATTTAGTACTCATCATTTCCAATTCATAGTGGGGGCATGTTTTGGAAACATGTTCTCCAAATTGGTACTTATATCAATTTTTAGATTTCTCCATATATAGTGGGGGCATGTTTTGGAAACATGTTCTCCAAATTGGTACTTATATCAGTTTTTAGATTTCTCCATATATAGTGGGGGCATGTTTGGGAAGCATATTCTCCACACTTACATAGTGTTCTGAATTGGCCAAAGCACATAATTATATGATTCAGATTCACTATTGTAACATAATTATATACATTGGTACCATTGTTATACACAGTTTTAGCTGGAGACATATCTAAAGTGTATATGATATGCAACTTGTGCACCTAATATTTCAAAATCCAAATTAGTTTTATATTCCAAACATCTTTTATGAACTGTTATCATGTCACAAAAAAATTTGTATGGATACCCTCCAGAGTTTTATGGACTTTATTGAGACAACCTACTGCAGTAGTTGGTTCACCTTTTGGTATGGTTGAGCTGATAAAATCACTCGATATTGCCAATGTTGTAGGTTGGACTTGATCATCTAGCCTCGTGAGGTTATAAGTATCATTGGGTTGCATAGTTGAGTTAATCTCAATTGTCAAGTGGCGACTCACCTTTTCTCCAAAGTTGGGGGCATGTGCCTCTCTCTCTCTCTCTCTCTATATATATATATATATATATATATATATATATATATATATATATATATATATATATATATATATATCCTTGGATATATGCACTATAAAAATTTATCTATACTTATCCTAATCTTATTTTTAGATCCTTAGAATGATATATCTTTTTTAAAACAACTTGCCAATAGGTAAGGCAGTTACATCTAGACACGTGTGTCCTCCTAAACCTTGCTCTTTCAATTTCAATCTATTTCAAGTACTTTCAATCCTAGATGATGTGCATTGATATCATACTGTAACATTCTTTTCGTTGTAGTTTAGTCGCCAAAAAAGCACTCAAGTTGGGCACACGTAAAGACAAGGTGTGCATACACACCCATGTATGCATTCCTTTCCTTTAAACTAACAATTTCATTACTAGATGAAAGGAGGGAAATGTATGTTAGGAACCCACAGAAGCACCATTGATTACCAAATACAAGCAACTAAATATGCGGAAATAACCAGAAGTAACAAGTAACTAAAATTCAAAAACAACACAGAATATGAGAGACAATACCCAATTGTATTAATACTCATCCAGAAAAGAATACAATAAAGAAGATGCCAGTTCTTCTTCACACCTCTCAGAGGCTTCCCACACCTCAAGTGTATAGTAATTATTTCCTCAAAGCTCTCTCTCTCTTACGATCCCAACACACAACTCAAACACAGAGTTGGTGTTCACCTCCAACCAGTCAGTATCCACTACTGCCAGTACACCAATGCTCCACGCACTCCAAGTACTCAACGTACTCCAAGTAGATCTCCCATGAACTTGCAATAACCTGCAACTCAAATGATCTTACTTTGGAAGGAACTACCTTGCCTTCCTCTTTGCTCTCCAACTGAGTACACACCGTACTCCAAGTAGATCCTGCCTGATCCTGCTCCCTATTGTGTTGCTGTCACCTTGATTCTGTTGCCACCTGCAAATCAACTTGGTTCTGCACACCTGCAAACCTAGACCTTGCACACACAAACCCCTGTAGATTAATGATCTTACTTACCATGTAGATCTCCAAACGTGGCCTTGCACACCTGCTGGCCAAGATCTTACATACATGAAGAACCCCTCTGATTCTCCAAATCAGTACCCATACCTGGCACTGTGGCACTAGGAGGAACACACCAATGCTCTCTTCACTCTGAAGGAGCTAATATTTGCTCTCTTACTCTCTACCACAAATTACAATATATCCCATGAGTCTATTATATAGATCTCATGCAAACAATAATTAGACACCTAATTACAATAATTAGATCCGCAGCTTCAAGTTTAAAATTGCCTCTTAACATGCAAACACTCAGTTCGTTAACAAACTATTCGTGCAACCAACAGTTCCAGAACCGTACAGGCGATCGATGTCGGTCCTTATCTACCTGGAGGTGACCGACGTCGACCGATCACTGACCGACGTCGGTTGCTCTTCTTGTCTAATACTGACCGACGTCGATTGGCCTGACCGATGCCGGTGTCTGTGACACTTCAGCAACCTCCTCCAATGTCTGCATCAGTGAAGCTTTTATCTCCACAACCTAACAATCTCCCACTTGAAGATAAACAGCTGTACTATACCTATACCTATACACCATCTAATTTGTTTTCTGACTTGTATCCCTCTTCAAGCTCAACCCTGAAGACCAACCACCACACATCCTGTGGTGCAACACCTATCATCCAAGTAATCTGCCACATTCAAAGTACTTGACCCTACATAGCATGAATCCCTACTGCTGGTCCCTCTCAGATACCTGAGAACCCACTGAACTGCCCTCTAGTGCTTCCTTCCCGGATTGACTACAAACTTTTTGACAGCACCTACTGCTTGGGCAAACTCAGGTTTATACCAGACCTCATGTGATTTCGGACACTGAACTGTCTAGCCCTTGGTGTGCTCTGATTCTACATCCTACGTATTGAACCTCGCCAACACCTGATTCACATCAGCTTCCACTAGAGACAAAATCAACCTGTGATCTTCCATGTCTCTCATGCAAAAGAATTTTGCTGCTGCCAAATCTTTCATGGCAAACCACTGAACTAACCTTACCCTTATCTCAACAAAACCCTGTATGTCTGAACCTGTAACTAGTATACCATCCACATACAGTAACAGGATAATGTAGCTATCATCATCCACCTGGTAAGACAAACACAATGGTTACACTGACACTAACTAAAGCACTGCTTTGTCATCCACCTGTCAAAACTTGTACCACTATCCTGCAGCTTTCTCAAGACCATATGACCTGGCCTTCTGTCTCACATGTCCATTCTCTCTATTCTTTAACTAAGGTATCCATTCGTCTTTCAGTGCTTTCTTCTAGCTGGCAACCCTACCAAATCTCTCGTTTGGTTCTGCAACCTATTCATGCCATGCTCCCACTGTTTCCTAGATCCTTCTTGCTCTGCAGTAAGCAACGAGTATAAAGAAGAGGAACAACGAATTTGAGGCTTACTTACACTTTCAGTCCTCCCCATGGGCATTTGAGACTCCTTGACAGCTTGTTGTCTGCTCAAAATTCGTTACAGTGATCGACCTCGGTCACCACACAATCTGCATCTGATCGACGTCGGTTCCCATGCGACTATCCTTTCTACCGACGTCGGTTTCCTGACCGACGTCGGTCTTACTTGGTCACCGACGTCGGTTATCTAACCGATGCCGGCAGCCACCCTGCCCGACACCACCGGCTCTGGTCTGCACATGACCGACATCGGCACCTGTCTGTTCGACGTCGGTTCTCCTTGACCGATGTCAGTAACTGTGTTGGCCTGTGAGTGATGACTTTTTACCCACGAGCTCTCCATGGATCAAAACCCTGTCCAAACTGCCCTGCTCAAAGATGTCCAGCCTTCTCCACTGATCTCTGTCCGTCATCGCCTCTGGAAACACCAAGGCTTTCCAGTTCTTAAGTCTGTCAAACACATCTGACTTCCGCTTAAGAACATGCAACTCTTTTTTACTCATGTGACCAAGCCTACAAAGCCACGTCCTTGCAACAGAAGAAGAATCAATAATACAAGCAAGTAGATAAAGAGTACCAGCTTTCTTACCACATGTTAATTCAAGTGCATCTGCTGTGAGAGTTTCTGTGCATCTCTCATCACCCAACTTTTCTGAAGCAATTAGCTGCATCTTCAAGACTGGGACCTGCATGACCTTCTTCAACACCCATGTGTTGGTCGCCTGCAATTTCAGCATCACTTCCCCTTTGCCAATACTATGACAAGGCTCACCAACCCCTCTACTTGGGGCTACATGGAAAGAGGCAACAAAATCTATTAACCAAGATTCAACTTTATCCAAGAAACATCCCAGAGCATCTTGTGCAACAACACCTGCAACATCTGCTTCTTCAGTTTCTTCATGCTGATCTTCTGCCAACCAACAATATTTCTTTACCTGCTCTTTCTTTCCATCACACCGTAATTAACCATTCATGCTATTCAGTTTCTCCATTCGCAGCTTACTTTCTTCTGTCGTTGTTATACTCCCACTCAATCAGAAACCCCTGAGAGTGACCTGTAACCAAACACAAAACCTACTCCCTGCAACTTTAGTTCTGATACCAACTGTTAGGAACCCACGGAAGCACCATTGATTACCAAATACAAGCAACTAAATATGCAGAATTAACCAGAAGTAACAATTAACTAGAATTCAAAAACAACACATAATATGAGAGACAATACCCAATTGTATTAATACTCATCCAAAAAAGAATACAATAAAGAAGATGCCACTTCTTCTTCACACCTCTCAGAGGCTTCCCACACCTCAAGTGTACAGTAATTATTTCCTCAAAGCTCTCTCTCTTACGGTCCCAACACACAACTCAAACACAGAGTTGGTGTTCACCTCCAACCAGTCAGTATCCACTACTGCCACTCCACAAGTGCTCCACGCACTCCACAAGTGCTCCACGCACTCCAGGTACTCAACGTACTCCAAGTAGATCTCACATGAACTTGCAACAACCTGCAACTCAAATGATCTTACTTTGGAAGGAACTACCTTGCCTTCCTCTTTGCTCTCCAACTGAGTACACACCGTACTCCAAGTAGATCCTGTCTGATCCTGCTCCCTGTTGTGTTGCTGTCACCTTAATTCTGCTGCCACCTGCAGATCAACATGGTTCTGCACACCTGTAAATCTAAACCTTGCACACACAAACACCTGCAGATCAATGATCTTACTTACCATGTAGATCTCCAAACGTGGCCTTGCACACCTGCTGACCAAGATCCTACATACATGAAGAACCCCTCTGATTCTCCAAACCAGTACCCATACTTGGCACTGTGGCACTAGGAGGAACACACCAATGCTCTCTTCACTCTGAAGGAGCTAATATTTGCTCTTTTACTCTCTAGCACAAATTACAATACAGCCCATGAGTCTATTATATAGATCTCATGCAAACAATAATTAGACACCTAATTATAATAATTAGATCCGCAGCTAGTCTAAAATTGGCTCTTAACATGCAAACACTCGGTTCGTTTACAAACTGTTCGTGCAACCGACAGTTTCAGAATCGCACATGCGACCGACGTCGGTCCTCATCTACCTGGAGGTGACTGATGCCGACCGATCACTGACCGACGTCGGTTGCTCTTCCTGTCTAATACTGACCGACGTCGGTTGGCCTGACCGACGCTGGTGTCTGTGACACTTCAGCAACCTCCTCCAATGTCTGCATCAGTGAAACTTTTAGCTCCACAACCTAACAATGTAGATAGTATTTTATGATTATATAGCACCTCAGACTTATATACTTGGCAAACACAAACCTTGGTTGTTCCTCTCAGTTCTAGACTTTTTCGTCTTCCACAAGTCTCACATTTACTCTATCTTGTGAACCTTGGCCCGTCTCTTAGTTTAACTAGTCTTATGTTGATGAAATAGACCTTATACATTGCCCAAAATGTTTAAAATGTACTTATCTTCCACCTCTACAAGTTTTAAGTTTGTACCTTCTTTATTTCTCCCTAGACACTAACGTCTGTGATAGACAGTGGTATCAACACTAGTGTCCTGTCCTGACACAAGTGTCTGGTGCTCTTAAAGTCATCTAAGTTACAAATGAAACATATCCTAATGTTCGACCTAATTTATTTAATGTGATTTATTATCTAAAAGAATTGATATAAATAGAAGATCAATCCTCATTCATTCCTCACCTAGCAAAAATGCTAAAGAGACCAAGGTAACTTATCAAAAGCACTCTATCAAGCATTCAATTGATCAAAAGCTTCCCTATTTTCATATTATTCATAGTTACAACACATTTATAGGTATAAAATACTAAACGAGCAACCTAAAATTTCAATTTGCCAAGTTACAAGCTAGGTCACTGTTGTACTTGCTTTGCACACAAGCCAACACATGAGGAAGAACTACATAAGTATGAGGCGCTTATATGGAGTATTGGTTGTGTAGTTAGTTCCCACTGACAATGGGGTCTTTGGAGTCAGCTCAACACCATGTGCCCACTAACCCATTTTTCCCTAAGGTCACTATGAAGATGCATAGTTAAGATTTTGACATTTCATGAGGAGTGCAAATCCATGACCTAAATCTAAATGCAACAGAGCGAAGGTGAAGCAAAACCTAGAAGCATCCATGTGGTTGCATCCTCTTTCACTAGGTACTCTATACATGACACTTGCATCAGATCCAAACATTAGCATCAACGTAATTGTCTCAAGCTGACATTAATGTCCAGAGTGCTAGAGGAGTCAGATCCAGAATCTGATGACTATTCTAGAATTGTCTTCCATCTCTCTTCCTACCTATTCTAAATCCAACACTATGTTAGCATTAGAACTAACTAAGTACCTTGTTTTATATGTCATTTTTATATATATCTTAGTTATACTTTCCATATTTATACTATCTCAATTTAATGAATTTAGCATATGTTTATATCTGAATTTAACATCTAATTTGTTTGCTATAGATTTGATAATCACCCTTATGCCATTTCATTTATATATTTTTAATCCTATATACCCCAAGTGAGGATTGTCATATCCAAACTCCCCAAATTAGGCTCAAACAACCTACCTTTGTTAACTTCAATAAAGCCTCCAAAGGTAACACATGCCCTATTGGTGTGGGTGGAATTTTTAGAGACTATACACATGCTTGCTTTTACACATTCTTTCTTAGTATTTGGACTAATAATGACAACAGAGTTGAAGCTTCATTTTTGGTTGATGGTTTGAATATCTCGACTTCCTTGTATTTTTTACACCTCTCGGTGGAAGGAGATTCTCAAATTATTGTTATTGTTGTGGTGTAGTATGGTATCATAATTGGCTTGTAATTCTATATTGGATGACCTATGACACGAATATACAAATCTTAAGCATAGTATTGGTGAGTGGAATGTTGTTTTTGGAAAGTTTTGACCATTAAGTTTGATGATTTTTTTGAAATACTACATGTGGCTACGTCCCCTAATGTTGAGCCCTTGACCCTACCAAGAGAGAATCCCTACCTCAACACTTTGGACCCTCTTGCTGACATACCTTCTCATTATTAGGGTAGACCCACTATCAAGGATTATTGACATACAGAGCCTAAGGAGAGACTCCACCTAAATATAGGACTACCTCAATCTGACAGTCTCAAGTGTGGAGCTATTCTTGTTAGTGTTGGTAGTGGTGATGCCTAGTGCATCTTAGGGGCACCATCAAAATTGGTGGTGATGGTAGCATTGGAAATAATGGGGAAAGAGGTAATGGCACTACTGGAGGTGTGAATGGTAGTGGTATGACTTGTCATAGGTCCAATGGTGAGATGGAAACATATTTGGGTGATTGCATGGCCTAGTTAGTGCCTTTCATCAAGATTCTCACATGATCGCATGGTGGCTCTTTTTATCATTTAGTTTAGGTCTTAAGTTTTTGAGTCATGATTGATGTTGTATATGGTGATACGAACTTAGTTAGGTTAGATTGTGTTGTGGCTATGTTATTTTGTAGCTGATTTTGATTTGTGTTGAGTCCAAGGGATGCATAGGTGATAATTTACAACTAGCAAAACTAGAGACATTAGTTCAATCAAAGTTCCAAACTATAGAACATGAAATGGAATCCAAATAGAAGATGCACCCTCTCCCTTATGGTCAAGATCATAAATACCCTCCTTCCCCATCAACTTCCTTTCGTTATCTCAATGACCCCCTTTTATATAGATAGCAGGCCTCAACCTCGTGAGCATAAATTATATCAATGCAAGGGGTCTAAAGGCCCTCCACATTTTGAGATAACTATAGATTAGATGGTTAGCGTGAGGGTCCCTTTTATATAGATAGGGGCCTTTGACCTCCCTAGATAACTATAGATTAGATGGTTGAAGTGAGGGGACCCTTGTATGGATGAGGGCCCTTGGCCTCTCAAGAGGACTATGATTATATGGTTGGCACGAGAGGCCTAAAGGCCCTCAACCTCTCAATCATAACAAAAAATCCATTAACATGAGATATTTTAGGCACTCGATTGAGAAATCAATGAAGGGTAAGCCAAAAACCATTTGATTTAACATTTAGGTTAGGTTATGTCAATGGGACATATATATTAATATATTAAATATTTAGCTTCCCTCAGACACTCAAGCATAAATGTTTTTGGTGCGAGTTCCTCCCTATTTATATATGGGGCACTCGATTGAGAAATTGAGGTCCCTATCTATATACATGGCTCAACCTCCTTATACCAATTCATGTTGATGTGAGGGACCCCTATCTCCATATGGGGTACTTGATTTTCAAATAACCACCTAACACAGTCATGGAATAAGTGTGAGAAGAGTCACTTTTATATTATTAAGAATAGAAAATGAATAAAATGAACAATGAAAGTGACATATTATGTATATCATGTACATGTAACTCTAAGAAGGAATGTATGGAGTTAGAATGTTCAAGATAAATTAACTAAATCAATGTGAAAATCGATGCTTATAGGTTATTCATCTAACTTTGCATATTTTTATCTATGCTATTTTAGTGAACTTATGAATATATTATAAGTTTACATCATGTAGATGATTACAAGAATTGTTCATGTTCCTAATTATTTTATCTTCCATAATTATTGTCAATCTGGGAAGATGAAGTGTTGATCTGCCATCTAACATAGTCTAGACACATAATTTTGGTATAAGACCCTTTTACCATTATGTATTTGTTATGCTTTACCACGCTTGGTCCATTTGTGTACATTGGCTATTTCAGAGACTTTCAACCTACATTAGAATCTCCTTAGCTCAAATTTCCTTATAAAACACCTCAGATCTATAAATTGTCAACACCAAGATCCTAGTTAAACATCCTATGTTCAACTTGATCCTTCTTTTAAGACTTTTGGCCTTCAGAACAAAATTGACCGATTGTCAATTGTGACCCTTAACCTTTTATGGGTCCTTTCCACATTGGCTCAATTCCCCATTCCTTTAATTTTACTTATCACTATTTTATAAGGTCAGCCTATGTTTGAAGTGTCCTAAGGAGCCCCATATATAGAAATTTATGCTTAGACATTTGAAATAATTACAAGTTTGGTATGAAATGAATCTCTTACAAGCCATTTGTCTATCACATAATCATCAAGCCTTATCAAGAGTTCTACATCTTTGTCCAAAGAGTCTGCACATTGAGCCTTTGCTTCAATATCAATTCATATCTCGTGCCATCACAGCTTGTACCAAGAGAAGGTCACAATAAAGCATATAGTTGCATTTGATTACATAAGGAGAGGAGGTGAAGTCCTATCTCTCATTGGGTTATAATTCACTCAAAACTTTTAGAACTATATAAAGCCCTAATTACTAATGTACATGATATGTCACCGTAGTTCCTTAAGAGGTTGCACAGGCCAACTCACTTGCGCACACAATATTTCATGCATACATTTGATGAGGATTTGGTCTAGATTAAAGGAGGATCAAATTAGATAATTACGTCCATCATACTAGTGAAGTGATGTTAGAATCTAGATCAACATCAGTTTGCAGAGAAGTCTATAAAGTTATATAACTTAGAAAGTAACAAAGGACACAATCAGACACAATTGACAAAATTGGACACCTACTTATTCTGACCTGGACACATCAACCATCTATTGATTTTGACCTAGTTCCAGATCACAGTCAAATTCTCAAGACAATTTCTATGCTAGTTTCAAACTCTGCTCCCAATTTTAGATTTCAATTATAGTCCTCAGGGGTATTTGTTTCAGTCTTCTTTCCCTATTTTATAGTTTCATTGCTTATTTAATCATTTTATTATATTGCTAGTCTATATTTAGGCATTAGATCCAATGTGATTGTTGATATTTCCTATATCACCCTAAATCCCTCTTGTACCCTTATTTTACCATTTTAGATTAACAATATTTATCCTTGGTATCAGTATTTGGTAAAACACATAGGCTTTGAAGTAAAAATTACTTATTGTGTTGCACATGTGCAACCCACCAATTTAATGGCTCAATTCACAATGTTATTTTTGGGGGGATGAAAAATTGGGATATTCATAAAGAAGAGGAGTTTCTCAAAGAAGTTAAGTTGTACAAATAATGGGAGCTTCCCAAAAAAATGTGTTGTGTGTTTTGTAAATCTCTTTCATAGTCTTGCACAAACTAGACTATGCACAAATCAACATATTACTTAAGTGAAAGGCTTAAACACTCGCTTTAGAGGCATAGTGAAAGATCATCGAGAACCCCATTTTGAGAAGAAAATATAAAGCCACAAAATTGTACAACAACATCGTATGAAATTGAGCATAACATAATAAAAACCTAAATATAATAAAAGTATATCATAAAACATAAAGACATATTCAATTGATGATCCATAATCATCCTCTTCATTCATTCATCATGAAGCATATCATTACATACTATTATAGTGATCGTATTACATGATGATAGACACTCATACAAAGATAGTGAACACTAAACTTATCTTTTTTGTCTCTAATTGTGGCTTACTTCTCCACCTTGAATTCCGACATCACATCTACAAATATCTACCTAATTCCAAGTGTCTCAAATAAAAAATTGAAGAATCTATTTATAAATTTCCTAAACACCCTCTCCCTAATCCAATTGTTGCAATGTCAACACTACATATCCATCCTTTTCCAATCGTTACCAACGAAAATTTCTCATCTTTCTTCTATATCTCTATAAAAAAATGATTATTTTTTATCTTTATTTACTTATCAACCTTAATCAATCCCTTAGATCATTATAATTCTCCACGTTCTTATTCCTCATTATACTTATTCCCTTTTATGTTTCTTCCTTGACTCTTCTCTTGAAACAACATTGATGTTCACATTTCACTCCTTATTCCGCACATTTTTCTTATTTCTACTGTGCAGCCGCCAGGGAAGAAGTTTCAATCTGCTGCCCACTGGTCAACACGGAGAGAGCCACGTGTTCATTTCGTTTCTTTTAAATATGTTAATCTTAAACGCTCCCACTCATCGCTTTTTCTTTGAGAACCCAGGCAGGAAGGAAAGAAGGGAAGGAAAGAACATTATTAGGGTTTGTTAGCAGTTGAAAAATGTCCAGCGGGCCATTCATGAGTGCAACAGCTGCTGTTATGGCAGTGGTGTTTAGCATGGTTGTTGTTGCAGGTATAAATGCTCAGGAGGATTCAGCCCCTCCTGCTTCTGCGTCTGCTCCTGCTCCTGCTCCAACCAGCGATGGTAATTAACCAAAAATATCTTTAAATTACTCTCATCTTTGACTGCATGATTTATTTTTGTTTCTAATGGAATGGAATGAATGAATATTGCAGGGAGTGCGATAGATCAAGGAATTGCATACATTCTGATGCTGGTGGCCCTGCTTCTTACTTATTTCCTCCACTGATTTTGGAGACACAAACATCATCTTAGATTTCAGGGAGTGGTTGTCGGCGCAAAAGCACGAATTCGATCTCCAATTCATCATTCATTATTCATTATGCCTGCCTATCCTTGGCAGAGCATGCATTGTACAGTTGTTATTTACAATTCATTTTCAGACTGTTTTTTAACTCGAAGCATTCCTAGTAATATATTTTGCAATCTGAGTGCAAGGGTGAGATCATGTGATGGCCATGAGTGTTTTTGCTAATTTCTATACAGAATTACTACATTTTAGGTTTGAGGGGATAGGTTACACTTTCATTTACATATTTGCCTTTGGAATGTTAAGTTAAATCTGATTCTCTCAACATTAAAAAAAGTGCAATATTTTTTTAATATAATTATTTGGTCGTAAGCTAAGTTACTATTGAGAAAAAATGAAAGATAGACTCCGAATATTAAATAATATGCAATTGATATCCAAAAGCTTGTAATGTCATGGTTGACCAAGGGTTTACTAGTGATATGATGGTGCATGTTTTTTTGAAGATAGGTACGGGGTTTATATTAGGGCCTCCAGTGTGGAAATAAAAGAGTTATAATAAATCTTTGCAGATATATAACCAAACCCAGAAAGACCAACAACCGCCAACAACTACCAACCAGCAAAAAGACCCCAACAAAACAAGGGTGAACCACATAAATGAATAATAGAGAAACCCAAAGAAGCCAACAACAGAAAAGCCCAGTAAGACCACAGACAAAACCCAAACTAACATTAACAATTAAGACCAACAACTACCAACCAGCAAAAAGACCCCAACAAAACAAGGGTGAACCACATAAACGAATAACAGAGAAACCCAAAAAAGCCAACAACAGAAAAGCCTAGTAAGACCAGAGACAAAACCCAAACTAACATTAACAATTAAGACCAACACGAACCTCATCATCCGTGTCTTCCAGGAAGATGATTTCTCGTCCACTGCTCATTTTCTCCTCCGTTGCATCCACAACCTCACACTTCGCTTGTTTCTTCGGGGCTTTTCCACCAAAAGTAGATGCCAATGAGGAATTGGTGCCTATAGGGGTGCCTGACCCCGACTCCTCAACCAGAGATTTACTATACTAGGGAGGCACAACACCTTGTCCTTAAGAACCCATTTTACCAATTTCTTTACCGCCTCCACATGCCTTTGTTCATGACGGCATGCTCTCAGTTGCGTTATTTTCAGAATTTGGCTTCGACACTCTGCCATGAGGGATAAGGAAATAAACTTCCCTTCGTTCGAATCAGGGGAATTGACTTTCTTTTTCAAATCTTCGACGAACCCTAGGAGGATCGTGAACAATGTCTCAAGCACCCTGAACGTCGTAGTTGGGACCACATCCAAACCATCCCTTCCTGAAAACAACAAGTTTGGAAGTGGGGACAAATCATGCAACAGAGTCTTCTTCACTACACAGAACTCCACCACCCACACAACCACCTCCGAATCCGAAACCAGGGACATTAGATTGGATGCAAAAACCATCATAATATCTGAGTTTACCCTGCTATGAGCTCCCTTCACTAAAAATTCTTGACTGAGAACGTTTGAGATAGCACCAAACACTTCTTCAGTCGGTAGCCAGAAAATATGTTTGAGATGGGCTCGTGAAATTTGGCTGTCAAAGGCCATCTCACGTGCATCACTGCCACCATAAACACAAGAAGTCGCAAAGGCAATCTTGCTTATGTTCTCCATTCACAACACCACCGACCTCAACCTCCACAGATAGCAAGGGACATATGGTGGGTGTACATTCTTCCCAAACAGTGAAAAAGCCAGGAAAGCCAAAACATAATGAGGCACAAGGTAAGCCTCGCGACTCGCTCATGCCTCACGCTGCCTACTGTCCTTCCAATAATAACCATCCGCCAATATGAATGCAAACCCTGCCACCCGATTGCCACATCAAACGAAATAAATTCTGTGAAATGATGGAAATGATGGTGAAAGAATGGCTATCAACAAGATTTATTCGATGCAAAAACCGTTAAGAATAGACCCCCACTAAATTAGCTAGGAACTTTGGAAATTGCTTTGTAAACAAAGCAATACAAAAGGAGAAGCAAAGATAGAAATTAGCCAAAATCAATCGAGGATATAGATGGGAAGTCATCCCAAGCATCTCTCACATTATCCACTTGGCATACTTCCGCTTGATCTATGCCACAATTCATTAAGAAATATGCAACCGAATTAGCCTCCCGAAAGCAGTGATTGCAATCAACTGATGAAAAGGCCTCCAAATTCCTCTAGGGGCTTGTCAAGATATTCTTTAAATGCTAAGCGTTGGCCTCCTTATTCATAGCCGAAATGACAACTTGAGAATCACCTTCTATGATAAGCTTTGAAACAGCACACTGAATTCCCAATTCGATCCCACTCGCAAGTGCTTGCGCTTCTGCATCATTATTAAACCCATCCTGAATCTTCATGGACATAGCTCGCATAAGGCATCCACTACAATCCCGAATGATGCAACCCACCCCCGATACTCTTGGGTTCCCCGAGAAGCACCATAGAAATTAAGCTTAAACCAACGCACATGAGGAGGGACCCAATTCTGCTTCCCAATCCTATCCTTTTTACCAGTTACGATTGACCCATTAACGGGGGATATGATGGTGCATATTTTAATGGTAAAATCAAAATGTTTTTTCTAGAGATTTGAAGAATTAGTGATGGAAAAGTTTATTAGCTTTCTATATATTTTCATGTTGGCACTGGTTGGTTCGAAAATCCCCTCACACGCATTTGAGTGTATGTCCTCGTCCCTTTTCAAGGAGTTAAATATAACTAACGTTCATATCTTAGATAAATATATTTTAAAAATGTTCAAATATATAATTATGGGGGCATCTTTTTTTTTAATTGAAAAATAAGAAAAAATTATAGTAATATACAATCAGTCTTAAAGGGCGAGAGTAACGGAAATAAACTAATTACACATACTATATTACATTAGCGGTTTATAAAAAACTAAATTATAGTAACAAGATACAATCAGCCCTAAAAGGGGAGAATAACCAAAAGAAATTGAATGCACATACAAAAATTACAATAGTTGTCTACTAAAAATCAAATCATTGAATTTTCAACTAGAAGTCTGCCATATAACTACTGGAATCTATTATTTTTCTGTAAAAGTCTTCATCGTTGTTTGCAAGGCATTTTAGTTGACTCTTGATATTCTTCATTTGTTTGTCTAGGTCCTTATTAACAAGAAGCATTGATTGCATATCCTATTTCATATAAAAGAACTGAATTAAAAAATCAGAGTAAACTCAGTGAATAACAACTATCTAAGGAGAAATACTGTTAAAAAATAAATAAT
The DNA here is from genome assembly GCA_037957365.1 of Torreya grandis. Lineage (NCBI taxonomy): Eukaryota > Viridiplantae > Streptophyta > Pinopsida > Cupressales > Taxaceae > Torreya > Torreya grandis. The sequence continues at coordinate 1,233,480 of JARHVA010000031.1, forward strand.
GATATATATTCTTCCAGATATGCTTAATAGCACGAATTGTCTAAAGTTTCAAAAATCATATTAGAGGTTATTCTCAATCCAATAAGAGATTTTTTCCAGGGCGATTTGTTAGTAAATAGCGTTGGAAGATCATATTGAATTTGATTCCAAATCGATTTCATTGACTCGCATATCCAAAGAACATACATGATGGTTTCTTTCTTATTGCAAAAGGGGCAGCCAGATTGAACTCCCATAAAAACCCAAGTCTATATGTGATAGGCAACGTATAATGAATTACTCTCCAAGCAAGAACTTGGGCACTAGACTCGGTGTTAGATCTCCAAACATGATTGCATAGCTGAAGCCAATTATGTTTTGTCGTCTTATAATGCCATTTAAGGTTCAATCTTCTATTAATAAGAACAACATGCAACAATTTAAGATAGGATATTTTTAGAGGAAATTGATTAAGTCTAGAACCATTGGGCCACCTCCAATCCTTAAGGAAATTACATGGAATCTCCATAGACATCTTAATATGAAGATCATCTTGGACCAATGAAATCTATGATGTGCTTGTCCTTTTCAGCAAGATTAAAAGAGTTTGTAATAGCTAGTCAAGGTTGTCATTCCATCATTAAAGAATTCCAAAGGTCCTTAAAATTATAAATTCCTTTATTAATTTTTTTTTATCCACGTAAGGCTTTCATAAGAGTCAAAAGATATAGACATTGATAGTTATCAAATGGTTCCACCAAATTGAGGAGTTAGAGAAACTTAACCCATGCCTAAGGGAGGAATCCTTCCAACTAAACAACTAAGGTGTTTCTTGCGAAGCTTTCCATAAGCTTATCACTACTAAAGAACCTTTGATTTTGAAATATTTAGTATTTAGTATTTTATCACATAAATTGATATGTTCCCATCTTTCTTTAGCTGAAGCAAGCTAAATTTTATGTCTAAGAAGAATTTTCCAAGGCTCATTGCCAAAAAGAGCCTTAACTATCTACTTGGAGATAACACATTTTCCTTGGGTCCAAAGATCTAAGATACCTAACCCTCCCTTATGTTTGGGTTGTGTACAAAGATTCTAAGAAAGCACAACTACACCTTTTCGACCATCCCATTTAACCCAAAGGAAGCGTCTCACCTTTTGAATCAACTTAAGATAACAAGCCTTGGAAGGCATCCAACAAGAAGAATAATACACATGAATGGCCAAGAAGATGTTGTTGAAATTTTGAATACGTCCAACCAAAGACAAGAGCTTAACTTCGTAGTTGTTTATCTTTCGATTGAATTTTTGAAGAAACTAATCCCACATCTAAGAAAGGGTTATTCCAATGCCAAAGGGTATGCTCATGTATCTCATGATTTCCCCATGTTTCTGTCATCTTTGTTCTTTAGGGATCTAATCAAGTGGTTTTTATATTTGAGTAAGAAAGAATTCCATTTTATGCATAACAAGTTTAGACCTAAAAGCCATGCAATACATATCCAATACTTGCATAGGATTGTTGACCTCTAATTGGCCATTATGTAGAAATAGCATGCTATCATCAATGAAGTGAGAATTGAGCACATAATTTTGATGTGGTGAATCTATTCCTTTGATTTTCCCAAGAACATGAAATTGTTGAAACATGTATCCTAGAGTATTTGCTACTAGTACATGAAAGAAGGGAGCTAATGGGCAGCCATGTTAAATGAATCGTTGAAGATAAAAATATTCAATGAGAGATCCATTAACAACAATTCTAATAGAGGCATCAACAAAGAGAAGTTTGATATGACTCATCAATCTTGCTCCAAATCCTAGCCTATTAAGCCTTTTGAGATCAAAAGACCATTTTATCCCATCATAAGCTTGATCAAAATCAAGGTTAATAAAAATGGAGTCTTGTCCTAAATAAGATCCCAATCAGCTATTTCCCAAGCTAGGAAAAGATTGTCAAGGATGAATCTTCCTCCTAGAAAGCCAATATGTTCAGGTCTAACAATATATTTTGCCACTAGTTTTATTCTTGATGATATTGTCTTGACTATAATCTTATATGTAGTATTAAGCAAAGTGATGGGGTGCCAACCATCACTAAATCCTTGTTATTTCCTTTAGGTATCAGCTTGATAAGATCACTATTAATAACTTTCCCCAATGAACCATAATGTTTAGCTTCTAAATAAAGCTAATAAAAATCATTGTGTATGATTGGCCTTAGGGTAAGGAAGAATTTTGCGAGAATTCCATTAGGGCTAGGGCTTTTGTATTTGGCAAGAGTGAGGATTCGATCAAGCCCTTAGTTGACTTATTGAGACACCTTACGAGGAATGCAACTTTGAATTAATTTATCAAGCTCAAACTGAACTGTATATTCAATTGGTGAATTTTGAAATACAGACTAGTAATATGAGAAAAGAATGTGTTTGATACCATTAGTGGTGGACTCATTTCTGACTTTCGAGTCATGTAGATTAAGAATACATTCTTTTCTATGTTTTTTTCTTGAGGAATTGAAAGAAGAATTTAGGATTCTGATCTCCGTTGATCCAATTAAGGCGAGATCTTATTTTAGCTCCTTTGCCTTTAAACAGTTCAAATTCTCTAAGATTCAACTCAATAGATAATATGTTTTTCTAAAAATTGAAAAAAATAGATTAAGAAGCAAGGAAACACTCTTATCAAAGAGTTATTTCCTCAAAGCTTTCTCTTTTCTTCTCTTGTTCTCAGCTATCACTCTGCGAAATTGTTTAAGAAAAGTAGTACATTTAGAAAGCATATAACACTGCCAATCAATCCAACTTTGTCCATTGTTGGGCTTGGGCTCAAAACCCCAAATGGTATACAAAGCATTAAGATAGTCTGGATACTTCAGATGTTAAACATTTAGTTTAAAAGGAAGATTACAAAGTGAATGGTTATCAACATACATGGATAAAGAAAGACTAATGAAGGAATGGTCAGAAAGGGTGGTGGAGAGGTGGCGGAGATAAGAATTTAGGATTCTTATCTCTGTTGATCCAATTAAGGCGAGATCTTATTTTAGCTCCTTTGCCTTTAAATAGTTCAAATTCTCTAAGATTCAACTCAATAGATAATATGTTTTTCTAAAAATTGAAAAAAATAGATTAAGAAGCAAGGAAACTCTCTTATCAAAGAGTTGTTTCCTCAAAGCTTTATCTTTCCTTCTCTTGTTCTTAGCCATCACTCTGCCAAATTGTTTAAGAAAAGTAGTACATTTAGAAAGCATATAGCACTGCCATTCAATCCAACTTTGTCCATTGTTGGGCTTGGGCTCAAAACCCCAAATGGTATACAAAGCATTAAGATAGTCTGGATTCTTGAGATGTTAAACATTTAGTTTAAAAGGAAGATCACAAAGTGAATGGTTATCAACATACATGGATAAATAAAGACTAATGAAGGAATGGTTAGAAAGGGTGGTGGAGAGGTGGCGGAGATAAGAATTGAGGATTCTTATCCCCGTTGATCCAATTAAGGCAAGATCTTATTTTAGCTCCTTTGCCTTTAAACAGTTCAAATTCTCTAAGATTCAACTCAATAGATAATATGTTTTTTCTGAAAATTGAAAAAAATAGATTAAGAAGCAAGGAAACTCTCTTATCAAAGAGTTGTTTCCTCAAAGCTTTCTCTTTCCTTCTCTTGTTCTTAGCCATCACTCTGCCAAATTGTTTAAGAAAAGTAGTACATTTAGAAATCATATCGCACTGCCATTCAATCCAACTATGTCCATTGTTGGGCTTGGGCTCAAAACCCGAAATGGTATACAAAGCATTAATATAGTCTGGATTCTTGAGATGTTAAACATTTAGTTTAAAAGGAAGATCACAAAGTTAATGGTTATCAACATACATGGATAAAGAAAGGCTAATGAAGGAATGGTCAGAAAGGGTGGTGGAGAGGTCTTGATTGACCAAAATTCCTTGAGGTGAAGCAGTAGGGGATAAGTTATGACTTAAATAAAACCTATCTATTTTGTTGAGTCTTCTTTTAGAGCCTATTATGTTATTGGACCAAGTAAACCAACAAGCTTGTTGAGTAGAATATTGACATGTTAAGGGATCATAGATTCCAAGAGTGTTCCAGCAAAGAATCCATGCCTCGAGCTTGGATTGAGATAAATAGTGGTTGCCTCCCCAAGATCTATCAATGGTTTGTTCTACCATGTTGAAGTCCCCACCAATTTTCCAATCAATGTATGGAAGGTGGATTCCCAACGAAGTCCAAAGATTGATTCTAGAAAAGCTATCATTAGGCACATAAAGAAAGCATATGCCAAGGATTTTATTTTTTAGCATTAAGGTGACCCATACACAATGGTTTAATGGATCCTCTCCTTTATCAACTATAAAACTTTGAAGCCAAGGTGTAATACCCATATTTGCACCTCCCCCTCCTTCAAAGTGAGAAGTTTTTAGAAAAAATAACTCTTTTGTAATACATTTCAATGCATAGAAAAGTCTAACATCATCGATTTTAACCTCCTGTAGAAGAAGACTACCAGGAGTGTAATCAATGAAAGATATTCTAAATTTATATATTCTTTTAGAGAGGTACAAACCCCTAACATTCCATGACATAAGTTTGCAACTCATTGGGATAAGTCAACATTGTCTTTTCCATTAGTGAGTGCAAGAAGTCTATTATTTAAAGCAATTGGATAGATCTCCTCCTTTACTAGAAACACCAATGTGGTTGGTCAAAGAATCGTGACTTATACCTTCAGATCCGATGAGGTGAAGACTCATTGAAATCTAAAGGCAAAAGAATCTAATATTTTTGGCCATCTACAACAAAAACATATAAAGGTGAGCTTGGAGGATAACTAGGTTCTTTTCATTTGCGAACAATGGGCCATCTATCATCAACATTAGAGTCTGAATATATATTTTTATCATGGTTTGACTGTGTAGGTGTTGGCCATTTTTGGCCCACATATGAAGCTCTTGTATGGTTTGATGAAACATTGGGTCAAAGGCTTAGAAATGGATCCGACATTAGTGTTTGAGGATAAGCCTGTAAGCCAAAAGCTAAATGAAAAATATCTTTTTCGGCCAAGTCTTTTACTTCTTCATTCCTTCAGATAACAAGTGAAAGTTGATTTCTTTCAGGCCTATTTTGGTTTCATTTTCCTTTCAGCTAAGTGTTCTCTCTTTGAGATTTTTGTCTCCGCTTCTTTTGTTCAAGTGTCATAAAATCTTCAAAAAAATTATTCTGAAAGAATTGTTCCAAGCAAAAGTTCTGAAAGATATATTTTAAAGCAAAGTGGCCAAAACAAAAACTCAAAAAGATCATTTTAAGATTTCCCAAGGGATCTTTCCCTTCAGGAAAGTCCTTTTCAAGAAACCCGAAGGGATATTTCCCTTCGAGAAGGTTCATTTTTAAAAATCCAAAGGGTACCTTACCTTCGGAAAGAGACCATTTCACAAACCTGAAGGGTACCTTACAAAAGTTTGAAAGGCATTTTTTTCAAAGACATAAATTCTTTTAGATAAATTATCTGTGGGAAAGTGATAAACAAATGCCCGAAATGAAAGTGTAAAGAAATTGATGACGAGCTCGCAAACATCAAGTTTGAGCCCTTGCAAGTAGTCATTGGCGTTTAAAAAACAAAAGGAGTTGTGTAACCTATGGACTCACACCAACATAAATAAGATAAATTTAGGAAAACTAATGTCCTTATATTAGTTTTCCATCTATAGGGAAGATCTAGTCTGGGTTTCAAGGCAAGAACTGGTAGGTGAAGTTAATATGGAGTCCTCATCCTTCGACATGGCCATCATCTCCGATAAATAGTCAATAAATGTAGAAGCAACATGGCTCAGTCAGGTTTATAGATGTAATATTTTTTATCCTCATACGTAAGCAGACAAGTGGAGGATGGCATAGAGATGAAAGATAAAGATCAAGTAATTAGAAAAGATAGCTCAGGCATTTAAGATGTTCCTAGACTTTTCCTTCTTAGTGGACCATGACATCGTTGTCCTCAGTGAGTGTTGTCTTCTAGTACAGTTCTATACTAATGAGAGGGTTGGAAGACTTTTGGAGCTAATGGTAGTTATTTCATTGGAGAAGGATTAGTTCTAGTTAACCCAAGTGTGGATGAGAATTCATGGAGGGTGGTTGGATCTCATTTATTGATTTATGTTTGCTCGCCTCTTCTCTTTGAGTCTTCCCCTTTTCTATATATGTCTCGATTCTTTTCAAAAGAAGATATCCTCATTTGACAAGGAAGGACCCTGCCAAAAATTTGTAAGAAAGACCTTTTGAATCAATAAAGATTATTTTTACCTGTCTCTTGTCTGAAAATCATGTTTAGCAAGCTTGTGCATGATGGCCTTGTGAAGAAGTGTTCTTCCATGTCCCTTGTCCTTCCTTCTTACCTCTTTTCAGGTATTTTTAGGTTAGTTACACATCTGAACTTGAGCTCTTTCTGCCATTAATGGACTCTTGGTGTGAATTTTGAAATTCTTCTTCGCTTCATAATGGCTTAGTGAGCCTAATTTATGAAACACTGATGCAAATTAACCAGTTGTGAGGTTGTGTAAGAAGAATTATCTTACGCTGAATTAATGTTTATTTCATGTTTATGTGGGTCACTCTTTATTTGGTGTATCACATTTTTTAGTTTAGTTTTCCCTTTTTATGTTACTTTTCTCTCATTTTTCCTTGGTCAACAATAGGTTTTAGTGTGTGGGAGCAGCTGAAGTGAAGCATATGAGAAGCTAGCCTCATTAAAAATCCTAGAGGTTCAACCTCACTATAGGATACGCACAGCTTGAGGTTGCTCCAATTTTGCAGCTGGGAGTGAAAGAGCCTGAAAACTCTCCCATAATGGGTGCAATTCCATGCTGCAACAATAGGATTAGTTATATGAGACCGATGATTGACTATTACAACAAATCTATAATCATTAAGAGTTACAAGGCTTAGTATCTATTAGCACATGATTAAATCTAGGTCGTCAAAAAGTGTTGAATCTTGAGGAATAAGATTGGGTGTGGAAGAGTGTTGTTTGGGAGGCCCTACAAGTTAATGGAGGTGGAAAAGTGTTTATTGGTATGTGAGTTAATGTTAAGAGTTAGCTTGAGAAGAGTTCATAGTAGGTGTAGAGTTTTTGACTTTAGGGTTTTCACTAATTCCATTAGGGTTATGATATTTCCTTCTAAGATAGTCCCTAATAAGATGGCATTCTTTTCGATAATAAAATAATGCATTTGGCTTGTTAAGAAAACTAACAAGTTGCATAATTTCAAAACCAACTCCAAGAAGTTTAATGATTTTTGGTTGAGGTTGAGTAAGATCCATTTCAACACATGCCCTCGGATGAACATAGAGGTTGGAAAATTTATTAATGTTTTTCTTGCACCAAATAACACACCCAAGTTGTCCTGCAATATCTTTGAGATATGTTCAAAATGCAATATTAAGAAAAGGGAACTCATCCCACATTAGGTATTTTGATCTCGAAGGACCCTCAAGGTGAAAATCAAAGCTCTGAGCCTATAGGTAGTATATATATTCGCAAGTGACCCAAGTGCCATATTTCAAAACAATTTGAACATGGTCAAGGGAGGTAAACATATAAGAGATGTAACCCTTCCCTAAACCTATGATGGAATCAATGAGCCAACCTCTATTTTCCTAGTTAAGTTTTGCCCATTTGTAAAAGTCTTGTTCAGAAGGGACTCCTCTAATGGAAAATAAAATAATTGTTTTATTATGACATTCATCAATAGCATTTGTTATCTCATCAGGTAGTTGTTATTCATAGACCTTACCTTCTATAGAGCTCAGTGGATCACTTGAATCATTTGCCTTTATTTCCTGCAAGCATGGTGTCCAAGAAATTGGTCATCCATCATGTTCAGCCTCATTCCAATTCAACATTTAGGGGAAGGAGCAAAATCCATGTCCATAATACAAGTGACACACGTTGAAGACCATAATAAACCCTATTGATAGCTAGGGTTTACCACTCATGAGAGTTCTAGAAGGTTAGTCGTGTTTATACCCTTGTAATTGTCACTTTTTTGCTTCAGTTAAGGTAGTTGTACAATCTATCTAACTCCACACCAACGGGGCTTACTTTGCACCTAAGGTGCCTATTTGATTTTAAATTTTTGAAATAAATGGAATGGGCACCTCCATGATGATATCGCTTGATATATTTTACATAGGTTTATCTAAAATATGTACACTAGTTAATTATTAATTTAAAATAAGAAATAAATCTATAAAAAATAATAAGATTAACTAATGTCACATTTAAATTATCAATTTTATAAAGTTTTGTTCATGCTAAATTCATCCATAATAAACTTCACTTTTAGTGAATAGTTAAGTTTTATAATTTTATTATATGGTGTCTAGTTTGGATGTGTCTAAAAACTTTTTTAATTCAATAATGCCCATATAAATCATACTTAAAGATGGAACTGTAGTCACTTTGAGTTGCACCTTTTAAGGAGGTGTTTTAGGTCTCCTCACTCAATTGAAAAAATATAAACACTCCTAGGCTGTGGGTGGCCTAAAAGGTGGAGTGAATCTCTAAAGAGGGTTGGCTCCCTTGATGTTACACCTAAAACTGACACTACACCTACTCAAACTGCAAGGAAAATGGAGAAAGAAAGTTGAAAACAATGAAACAAAAGGGGTGATGCATCAAATTTTAAGTCTCTTCTACTTGTTTATGATTTGTACTATGAACTAAAACAAGACTGTAATCTGATTTCACAACTCCAAATAGTCCTTCCAACATGAGTATTTCAATATGGAGGCTATAGTTGATACATCAATCAAGAGGGATGATCAAGAGCTCTAGAAGAAGACACTAGTAAAGGTTTCCCACATTTAACCTTTGAAAAAACTACTTAACACACAACATAAGACCTACAAGAAGATGACTTACTCATAAAGAGGTGAGAATGAAGAGTAAAAATGCAAGGAAGTTAAACACTATCATTATCATTCATCAATAATTCACCATAAAAACACTAGATGCAAAGTAGAGAAGATATAAACTAACTTGTATTCACTTCAAAGGCAATAACAAATATCAATTTTGGCAGGGCATCACCGTAATCATCTAGAGGATAGTGGTAATATCACATACAAGAGTACTTATATGACAAAGGAGAGGAGAGAGAGAAGGACGTGTAGGAAATCCATGATGGCTATCATCTAATCATGAGATCAGTTACAATATCAATGAATAACGATAAATAGTCCTATGATTCTTCCTCTACATGTGTTAGCTTTTTTTTATGATGATCTTCATGAAAGTTGGTGTAGGAGTGACTTTTGGCCTTCTATGATTCACCTTTTCTTCTTGAAATTGACCTCCTTTCTTGGTTGAGGAGGTATAAGTTCACATTTGTCTCTAGCTACCTTTTCTATTCTTACCTCTTGTTCATACTTGGACACTTTCAAATTTTTTGGTGCATGGGTGTATCAGGTATTTTTAGTGTTCTTTAGTGGCATGTCCATCTATTACAAGGTCTCTATGAGAGACACTTGATGGAAGCAAGCTTCTATTGAGACTCCTCTCTAGGCTTCTTAGAGGTGAAACATAAGTTTATAAAATAATATAATTCATCACTACCTACATAAACATAGTGTATAATGAAATTACTTTGAAACAAGCTTGAAAAATCTAATAAGGACTGTGTTTCACCTTGGAGAGGTCTCATCACTATGCAACTAGCAAATTGTCTATGCATTGGTTCCTTCAAATATATCTGTAGTCATTCAAATTGACTTATTTATGACTTAGAGAGACTTCCAATAGTGACATCAGGTATCTACAAGGGTGATCTGAAGATTCTTATGCCTCTAATGACCTTAAGAAGGTTTGCAAACATAATTTCTTTTATGTAAACAAGTGGCATTCTTCATTTGTCTTAGTTTATTTCTTGAAAAACTATTATATCACAATGAGGTCTTCTTGAACTGATGGTGGAAGGTCATTATACCTCTTCCCAAGCTCAAAAGGTCTCTTTAAATGGTTAAGAAGCTCCAATACATCCAAACACCATCAAAATAGGCCTAAAAGTGTAGTTTTAGGGCTTTTTCTTTGTACTTTTCCTCCACACATGCCAAGATTTATAATCTAATGGGTGCCCATTAGGTTGGAAAATGTCATTTAGGGGATTTCAAGATAAATCAAGTGCATTGGAGTCATTTAAAAGGGCATATAAGAGTCATCAAGCTCTTTTGAAGGCTTTTTGGTAGTTTTGAAGTGCTTAACTTCCGAAGGATCATTCATAAAGCCTAGGCCCTTAATGGATTGATAAATGTCATGAAATTGGAGTAGATATAACCTATCAATTTCCCCAAAATCCATTCCATCCCATGCACTTGCTCACCTGACTGTACACTTGAGGAATGGACCTTCTTGAACTTGTAGGCTTGTAGGTGCATCCTTCAGACAAGTGTTTTAGGCAAAAAGGTCCTCAAAAATTGTTTTGATAGGAAATGACTTGTTTTGGAACTGATACATGCTCCATAAGGTTTTAAATTAATCTTACAGGGTATCTAACCCCCTAATGGTTTTGAAACTTGATGTAGTCCATGCCTAGGGTTTGTCGATAGTTTGACAGTCTTAGCATTTTTGGCCTTCTTTTGATGGTTTCCTCCCATGAAAAGAATTTTTATGACTCTTATAACCTTCCTTAATGTCTTTCACACATTACCTAAAACTCCTGACCTCATATCCAAAGTAAAACTTGCACTTTATTTTCATGTTTACACCTGTAGATTGTATTTGCAGATTTGACACATTCAAGTTTGATATGCCTGCTCACATGATTTTATTGCAATTTAGTTTGCTAACACTTTGAAGAGATATGAGAATGATATATTAGGTTTATTACAATGTTTTCCACCTACTTCCAATCACTTTTAGGGCTGAAAATCCCTCACAGTCCCAAAACCTGCTTGTCATGTCAAAAGACATCAAAACATGAGATTTCCTACCAATGTAGGTCTAATCCATGATTCACTTGGCCGAGTTTTTTATTTTAGGGACTACTAGACCTCTTTATGTTTATTTTCATTCATCTTCATGCATTCAACGATCTCAAATATGCTATCAAAAAAATAAAATAGAGTTGTTGGGGTTTGAAAGAGTTATAGGAGCACTAAACTTGTTAGTGATTGTTCACAAAGCTCAAGCCCTTAAACTCGGACCTATTACTACAAATTTTTAGGTCATATGGGTTCCATTCAATACATAATAGCATTGGTCATCACACTTATTCTCCTCCATGAACCAATGCCAACTAACTGACCTTCTTCATTATGCTTGTGACGTGATGGAGATCTTGAGTGGTTTTTTGCCTTGTTTGTACCCATAGCTTCTATTTTAGCATGGTTTTAAGCCTAAGAATCCTAGAGGAGGTTTTTCCAGGATCTTATCACCCGATGGCATGCTTTACTTGGCTGAAGATACCTCATATAATGTAGAATTAGGCATAATCTCATCAAAATGTGTCTTCTTTTGCTATAGAACTTGTTCATTTGAAAAAATACCCTACTGTAGCTACATACAAGATGTCAAATGGAGTTCTTATTGACTTTTAAAATGATAATGTAACGTACAAAGAACCTCTTTTGTCTTCTTTGCCTATCATTCATCACATTGTGTTATGTTTGGAGGTTAAAGCAATGAACAATTAAGTTTTCAAATGTGAGTATACATTAGAAATGGGTGGAGTTGACATATTGACTAGGTGTACAGACAAAATGAGGTATAATGTGATGTTTATCAAATGAGAAATGGCCTAAAAGGTCCTCCTTTTGACTAGTTATACTAAGCTTGAAGCACATTGGACTTAACACATGAATGACCTTGACAAGCTAAAATAATGGAACATTAAACCTTAACTTTTACAAATACTTTAAGAAATGCTAAATTACCTTAATCAATGTTAAAGCCTTCATAGGAGATCATGTTCAGTGAATTGATTAAACAAGTCAAATGTCATAGCTTGCCTTATAGAGAAGACCTCATTAAGACCTTAAAACAACCTGATATAGACACCATGAGAAGACAACATATGACACCAAGACATGACTCTCAACAATACCATTTACAAGGTTAGATGACTCAGGTACCTGGTTTGAACAGACCTTGGTAAAGGGTGGCTAAATTATCCAACATTTCTAGTGACCTCTGAGGATTGTTTATCTACTAAACATCTATATCAGTGGCCTTAAATGGCCCATTGGGCATGGAGTCATTGAACACTGCTTTATCTAAGACCAAAACTGAACTTGAACATGACATTAGCCTTTGGAACAAATATGAACAATTGAAGATACCTCCAACACACATAATGAACAATAAATCAAGACACACACATGTGCCAAGAGGCACATAGGACAAAAAAAAACTACTCTACTATGCATACGGTGTGAAAATGACCTTAATATCAATGTTTTTGGTGTATCCTATTGACTGGGCTATGTAACTCCTTACCATTTAGATTTGAGAGCTGGAGAGCATTGTGTTGCTTACAATGAGTGATGACATAGGATCCACTCCACAAAGTATCATATTTTGTGTGTCTTCCAAGCTTGGTCCTATCTTCATCCCATTGGAGTACAAGGTCACCCTCTTAGAATATTTTTGGAACAACTCTCTTATCAAAGTGCCTCTTCATTTGATCTTGGTGAGACTCCATGGTATGCTTTCCACGGTCTCTTGTTGCCTCCAATGCCATCAACTCAACTAATCTGATCTCCATGGCAACATTCTCCATCATATCAAGCTAATGTGTAATCTCAAGATCTGGTAGCTCAAGGGATATGGTTATCTTTGCTTCTTTTCCATAAACTAGCATGTAGAGGGAGTTTTTAATGGCTCTTTTAGGAGTGATCCTATCGACCCATAAGGTTGTCTTCAATTTTGTATGCCATGTTATTTGATTTTTCTCCATAGTCCTCTTGATGACTCTAATTAGATTCTTGTTTGTGGACTCTACTAGTCCTTTCCCTTGAGGATAGTAGTTGGAGGAGGTGCTTAGGTGGATTTCATGCATCACAACCCACTCACTTATCCTAGTACCAAGGAAAACCATTACCTTATCTAAGATAAGTATATAAGGTACTCTAAATCTAGTTACTATGCCTTCATATAAGTCTGACACATTAGTCTCATTGGATTTTTTGAGAGCCATTGATTTTGTCCACCTAGTAAAGTATTTAGTTGTAGTCAATACCCATTTATGACCAAAACTTGAAGGAGTATTGATCGTACCTATGAAATCCAAACTTAACTTCATGAAGGGTTGCTATACCTAAATGGGATGGGGAGGGAGGGTTGAAAGATTTTGCTTCCCTATAAAGAAGTCACACTTCTCAAACTTTCTCACCCATGCATATGAATCTTTGAACAAGCTATGACAATAATAACCAACTCTCATCACCTCCACGGTTGTATTTCTTAGTGCAAAGTGGCCACTTGATGGCCCATCATGGAATTTTGTCAATACTTTCTTAATATGACTAGCCTCTACACATCTCAAGATAACTCCATTAAGTTATTTCCTAAAGAGTATTCCTACTACAATAACATATGGGATGGATTGCAATCTGAAATGTCTCCTTTTAGCTTTGTCTAGGCCTAGTGGACATTCACACGTTTGGATAAATTTGATCATGTCTTATGTTTAACTCATGGTAGATGAAGGTAAAACTATTTGAGTGTCATTTTGGAGTGATAGGATAACCTCTTTTTGCTCTTTCAACTATAATTCCAAGTTCTCACATAGCCCTTTGCCTCTCACCAACTTAGTAACTTTGATATCTACATCATATTCCATTACCTTGGTGATCCAACCAGATCCTTTCTCAATCAAATCTCTACTCAGAAGGAAGTATTTTATTCTTGGATGAGACACCATCACATGATCTTTGTTGTTAGAGAGCATATGTCTATTTTTTTATAATTATTATGACAACAAGCACTTGCTTCTCCAAAAAAGTGTGCCTTACCTCATATTCTTCCAACCCTTGGATAAAAAAAATAGTGGGTTGTTCAAGACCTTCATTTGATTATGTCAACATGACTGAGATGACTTCATCATTTCCTAAAGCATACAAGGTGAAGTCCTTCATGAAATCTAGATTTATGAGTGTTGGAGCTCGAGTTATGGCTTAATTGATGGCACTAAAACTATCCCTTCCTTATTTAGTCTAACTAAAAATATGATTCTTATTCAACATGGATGTTAGAGGCTTGAAAAGATTATCAACACTAGGTGTGAATCTCCTAATGGAGTTTATTTTTCCAAATAAACTTTACATCCCTCTCTTGTGCTTCGGCAATGACAAGGACAAGATAACACTTACCCTTTCAAGGTTTATGGGGAAACCTTTCTTGGAGACAATGTGGCTTAAGAGTTTGCCTTCATGGACTACAAATACACACTTTTTAGGATTGAGAGAGATTCCAAACTGCATACACCTCTCAAATATCTATCTAAGGTGAGTCAAATGATCATTTGCATCCTTGGAGAAATTAGTGATATCATCAAGGTAAATCAAGACTATCTCATTTATCAAGCCTTGAAATGTCATGTCCATGGTTCTTTGGAAAGTAGCTCCAACATTGGACAACCCAAAAGGCATCTTACTATATGAATATGTGCCCCATTTTATGGTAAAATCTATCTTCTATTGGTCCTCTTCTTGTACCAAAATCTGATTGTACTTGAAATAGCCATCGAGGAGATAAAAATGCTTAGAACCTACTGCCATCTACAAGATTTGTTCCATGGAATGCAAGGGATAGTGACCTTCAATGAAACTTTGTTTAAGTCTCTAAAGTCCACACAAAATCTTATCCCTCCATTATCATTTCTTATAGGGACTATATTGGCAACCCAAGATGAATATTTGATGGGGAAGATGATGCTAAACTCTATCAACTTAGTCATTTTCTTCCTTGTTAGAAGTTATATCATTGGGTTGATAGGTCTTTGCCTTTGACTCACTAGTTTGGCATCTCTATATAGCTCTATAGTGCATTGAGGTAGGATAGGGTCAAAACCTTTGAGATCACTATGCTCCCAAACAAAACTATCAACAAATTCTTTGCATAACTCAATGAATGCAAGCCTCTCTTCTTTATTGCATACCTTTCCAAGAGATAAAAGTTTGTCTTTGAATACGAAATTATCTTGCTTGGTAAATATGTTTATCTTCTCTTTATTCATTTGATCATCATCATTGAAAACAATTTCAAGTGTTACTAGACCTTTAGGGAGTTTGTTTGACCTTAGTTATACAATCTGATCACCAAATTACTGCTACAACTTGGTCTAATGTCTTGAAGAGAAATCAACCTCTTCTTAGAGAAAACATACTATTTGTTTGTCATTCTCAAAGACTTGACAATTAACATCATTATCAGGAATTGGAGGCCTTACCACTACCTTGACATGTGGTTGACATCTTGAACTCTTGACATCATTAGGGATGTCAAACTGAGCTCTAATTATAGTCAACCTATCAACGTGACTATTTTCTTCTCTTGGTATGGCTTGTATATTGAAAACTTAAAAATCCTCTATAATATCCACACCTTATGCTTGTAGGACTTTAATAACAAGTTTTTTGTTATATTTTATCCCTTCACTTGATGAATAACTAGCTCGCTATCACCAAACACTTGCAAGTACTTCACTCCTTTTTTCCTAACCCATTAAAGGCCATGTACAAGTGCTTCATACTTTATTGTATTGAAAGTATGATTAAATTGAAATATGAAAGTAGTATGGTACCTTTATTTAAAGGGAGACACTAGCATTGCACCACCTCCTACACTAATTTTGATTATAGATGCATCAAATAATATCCACCATAGACCATCCATGGGCTCACTAGGCTTCACCGATTCTGGAATGAAATAACCTTCCTCATGTACGCAATATACTCTTAGGTTTGCTTCTTCTAAGAACTTATAGGGATCATATTCATGATGCTCAATTCCCCACTCATAAAGAAAGAGATCAGGTGTGACTTTAAGGAAATAAGCTAGTTCTTGATCAACATGGAGGTCTCCTTCATCAATAATAATGCAATTAACATTGGAGATTTTAGGCACATAAGGTTCTATGTGACTCTTCATAATTGGTTCGGATTCTATTTTGACTTTGGTACCATACATAGTCCTAAACACCATGGAAGATCAATCTGATGATAGATATCCCCCAATCTTGGTCATGAATTCCCTAGATAGACATAGGGCAAAGTGGGGTGTTAGGCCTATTATAAAAACATCTTGAGGAATTGAAAAAGTGGGGCAAGAATGCAAGGTTAATTTTAGTCCTTTGATGATGCCTACAATCTTGGTGGTTGTCCCATCCAATTTCAAAACTCTTTTGGTGATTGGCTCATATTTTAGACCCAGCTAATTAGCCACAATCTTGGGCATTACAAAAGTACTAACACCACTATCAATCATATAATTGTGAACCAAAGACTCACCTATAATGAGATAAAGGTATAAAGGAGGAGCCTTGTCACTTTTGACTTGTTTCCTTCCTTTAGGCTGAGTTCTATTCATGAAGATTGGTTTCACTTTCATTGTTGGTCCAACTATAAGGTAGAAATTAGATAGCTCCTCTTGAAGTTGATCCTTTTGTCTAGGGATGGACAATGTCTCCCATATTGAGATATTTGTATATGCTTTCTTCATTTGACCAATAATGTTGATAGAATAATTACCAACCTTTGGCTATCCCTTAGAAACAAAAACGCTATCTTGAGGTTGTGAATACTGAGGTAGAGAGACACCTTTCACATTCTAATTTTTCTACATTTCCTAAACTTTAGAGGCTACATTAGGTCTATTTTTTCCTTGAGGCACTTGGGAAGGTAGGACAGGTCAATGACCCATCTCTTGGGCACCCTCTATTGCTCTCTTCTTAGACTTTGTGTTGTGTTCTACAGGAGAATTAGAGTTACTTGTGATTTTAAACTGATTCATTGCATAATAATCTCCTTTTTGTCAATTGACAAGAGTGGAATTGGGTTACACTTTCCCTTTATTACCTTCTCATTATAGTGGCACTTCAAATTGTGGAGCTTGAGAAGCTTGAACACATTGCACCATTAGAGCTTGATAGGACACACCATGGGGTACATAATCTAATTTTGGGGCTAATCATAAGGAGGACACCATGACTAATCTTAGAATAGATTATTTTAAATATGAACAATGAAATTTGAAGAGCTAACAACAATTGGGTTATATTTATTAGAGGGCCTAACATGGGTGATTGGACCTTGACCTTGGAATTTAATTTGGAAAGGAGATCTATTGGCCTGATTGAATTAATTATGGAACTGGTAAGGCCTATAATTTTGAGTTTGCTACCTCTTAATGTTGATAATCTCATTGCCAAAACTTTGTAAAAGACTTTTGAATTCATGTAATCCATTAGAAGGGGCAAGGGCAAATTTTTCTTGATTGCTTGGCAAAAGAATAAGGACCAATGTGGGCAATGCAAGAGGTGTAGGAGTAATGGGCTGAATTTCTAGGAATAAAGGCACAAGAGGCCTTAGATAAATCTTACTAGATTGGATGAGATAGTTCTCAGCCCTTATTTCTACTTAACATGCATCAGTAAATGTATTTCCCCCCATTGATTGGATCATTATAGCTATATCTTTGTTCAAATCCCTTAAGTAGTACAAAAATGCATAGTTTATAGTGGGCTTGACTATGGTTGGGATCCTATTCCAAGTCTTTTGAAATTTGTAATTGAAAACCATTGTAAACTCTTGGGTAGCCCTCTTTATAATAATCAATTGCTCCATCAAGGACAAGTGATCACTCTTATCTTAAAAATGTTTGCACAATTCTTCATCCTAAGTAGTAATATAATTAGGCCTCAAGCCTCTAAATCATTGAAGAGCCTTCCCTTTGAATGAAGTGGATAGAAATATAATTTCCAAATTCTCTTGTATTACATGATGTGCATAATAAATATTAGTAATGTCTCTTATATGTTCAATAGGAGTGGTGGAATTCTCTCTAGTGAAATGCAGGATGCTTTTAAGGGTGGTAATAGGGATGTCATCATATTGAGCTAAGTTGAGGAGGCTACCACCATTAAAAATAACAAAAAATTGATTTATAAGCACTACCATATTAAAAATTTGAGATAAATAAAACTTTTCTATAGATAATTTTACAACAAAGGACTTTTATGGATAAGGGTGTGTAATAGCAAATCTCTTTTTCTTAGTTGAATGGTAAGGTAATTCTACAAACTCAAAAGGAGTACCCTTAAAAGGGGACCTTGTAGTTACCTTTGGCGTGAAAAATGGACACTAATCTTGTAACCAAGATGTTTAAAATATTGTTGGAGTCATCAGATGTTGGATGTAAATTCTAAAATAGTTGCAAGTATGCAATGATCATCATCAATCTTGAGTAATCTTTTTAAACTTTGGTCCCATTAAGAGTGCCAAAAATTGTTGTCACTTTGATTTTTAC
This sequence comes from Torreya grandis, assembly GCA_037957365.1. NCBI lineage: Eukaryota > Viridiplantae > Streptophyta > Pinopsida > Cupressales > Taxaceae > Torreya > Torreya grandis. The sequence continues at coordinate 1,251,992 of JARHVA010000031.1, forward strand.
CCTTCAAGGAGGTGTTTTAGGTCTCCTCACTCAATTTACAAAATGGAAATACTTCTAGGCTGTGGGTGGCGTAAAAGGTGGAGTGAATCTTTAAAGAGCGTTGGCTCTTTTTATGCTACACCTAAAACTAACACTACACCTACTCAAATTGCACATAAAAGAGAGAGAGAAAGCTGAAAAATAATGAAACAAAAGGGGTGATGCACAAAAAATTAAGTTTCCTCGACTTTTTTATGATTTGTACTATGAACTAAAACAAGATTGGAATCTGATTTCACAACTCCAAACAATCCTTCGAACATGAGTATTCCAATATGGAGGCTATAGCTGATATATGAATCAAGAGGGATGATCAAGAGGTCTAGAAGAAGATGTTAGTGAATTTTTTACACACTTAACCTTTACAAAAAATACTTAACACACACCATGTCACCTGCAATAAGATGACTTGCTCACAAAGAGGCAATAATGAAGAGGACAAATACAAGGAAGTTAAACAGTATCACTATCATTTGTAACAACCCCGTTGGGTTCCAACTAGAAATACTTGATTTTTTTATTAAATACATATACCAAAAATAGATTACACCATGAGAATTTAAATATATCACAATAAATACTCAAGGTGATAATATCAACAATCATAATACATCACATAACACTGATCTCTAATATCATGAGAGTAAACGTCATAAAACTAATTTAAAAAGTAATTACATCAATTCAACCATGGTTGATACAAATATATAGTCTCCATTGTCAATGTATGATAAAAAATAATTATAACTTTGCACAATAATTTCCAATAATGAGTACAATATACCGTAACATACAAATAAGATACATAGCTCCCCTGAAACATAAATAGTATTGTTGTGGGGAGGGAGAGCATCATCTGATCATTTTTACACATCAACCATAGACCAATGGTCCCCTGCACTAATCCCATTAGGAAATGGCCCTCCCTTCATGGATGAGTAGATAATGATGGTTTGAGAATCCAGAGAGACAAACAAGTACCTATGTACTGTATGATTCTAAACTAAACATGCAGTGTATCATATAAATCCATTCTATTACAAGATATCACATAAACATGTGAATCACATTCATGAAATTATAATGTCTCACTAAACATAGTTTGGCCTAAATTTTTATAGACAATAAATAATAATGATTTAGATCAATCAAATTTACACACACCATTTGATTGGACTACCTTTATCTATTATTGTGACACTAGTAAGCCAATAAAGTCCATCTGACTCCATACTTCGTATCAACGATACAGATTGGTCAAATACAATTCAACCACAAGACTCATTTAATTTAAATCGTAATAGAAAACACACTATGTAACATGCCAAACAGAAGAGTAACCAAACATACATTTAATTTCATCAAATGTATGAATGAATCTTATATTATTTTCTATCCCATACTAGAAATAATGACTACAGTTTATACCCCCAGATAAACTACACAATAATTATAGATTTTAACTACCATAATTTGTTTTCAAAAATACTACACTCTATGATAACCCATATTACCATATCCTAGTGCTCTAAGACATAACTACTAATCTTACACAATCAATCATAATAAAGTAGTCATAACTACACATAAACACAAGCTTCTATCCAAGTAACTAGTCATAACAAGCAAGTCATAATTTTTTTGAAAAACATAATATCTCATCTTAACATATGCTACACTTCCCAAAGATTATATGCACGCATACACAAAATCTTACCAACTGTTATAAAACATGCTATTCATAGCAATAACTAACATGTATATAGTAAATTAGTCAAATGTAGATGTAAGTCCAAACATAACAATTATAGTATATATTTTTTTAACTAAAAGAGGGGTAAAAATTTATTAAATATAGAAACGAAACACTAGTTACAAATCTTTATCCTGGTCCACAAGTTGGACCAGTTTCTGGTATAAACCCATAAGAAGCATCCGCAGATCAGTAATACTCCATGAAGGCCCATTCTCTGAGGCCCATTTAGCAAGGCAGTCTGCAACACTATTCCACTCACGTGGAATGTGTTTGAAAGAAACCAAATTCAAGGAAGTACTTAATTGCATAATCTGTTGAATTACTACCTGTAAGTGCCAATCCACCTTACCGGGATTACATTTATTTAGCAAATTAACAACCACTTGCGAATCCGATTCGCAGATGATGTTATCCCATCCATTTTGACAACAACATTTAACCACCTCCAGGATAGCCATGGCTTCCATGAGCTTATTTGTCTGATGACCTTTGTAAATTGAAAAGAGAAACTAAATATTTCCATACCTGTCCCAGCCGATTCTGCCTATACCCACCTCCCCTGGGTTCCCTCGTGATGATCCATCAATATTAATTTTGATGACCCCATCAGTAGGAGGAGTCCAGCGACCCAACCAGTTCACAGGTCGCGTATTCTAATTTTTGTCTTTTGCCATAAGGCTGTTCAAGCCAGCAGCATAGGTCTTGTTCGGATCCAGGCCCAAACGTGAGCAAATGCTAACTGCTTTAGGATCCAAAACGCAACCACTTGCGCACTTCACTTGCAAGATTTCTTACAGCGCACTAGTAACTTTCACCCACAGAGTTCTCATATCCAGCTGGGTGCCCCTGAAGATTCTCTTGTTCCTCTTGATCCAAAGATTCCATAAAATGAAAGAAGGACCAACTAACCAGGTGTTTTGTAAAAAAGAGACCTTTGAAGGAGCTTGACCCAGTTGACCCCAGAATTCAGCCAATGAAGAAGCATGCCAGCAAGGAGAACCCCAGGCATTCCACCACAGATGCCAAATCTGCTTAGCATACTCACATTGGAAGAAAAGATGAGATACAATCTCCTCATTGTTGTGGCACAAAACACAAATCGATGGTCCCTAAAATCCGCGCTTGCAAAGATTATCCCAAGTAAGACACCTGTTGTGAGTAAGCAGCCATAGAAAAAAATTACACTTGGGCCAAGCAGCCTTGTTCCAAATTTTCTTCCCCCATAAGAACTGTCCTCCATCAAAGAATTGCTTTGTCAAGGCCAAATATCCTGAAGAAACTGAATACTGTCTAGTGGCATCACCCCCCCAGGCAAGAACATCCCGTCCTTATAGGAAGCTACATCCTCTGGAGTCAAGGATCTGAGCTAATTCCCTCCTATCTTCTTTCGAGCCCCCCAGTAGCCAATCAGAGGAATTTTTCCACCTATAACCAATAGTCGTGCCCATGTTAAAAGCTTCTTTGTAATGCGCCACAGTATGCCAACCAGTAGAATGAAAAGAGTCACTTAGCGGCTACAGATGCGGGTGTGAAGATAAAAGGGGTGGCACACCATCCCATGAGTCTCTCCAGAAGAATGCCTCTGACCCGCTATTACAAACCCAGAATAAGCTAATTTTCACCAACTGAGCACCACGCTTGAGAGTCTTCCACACCATCGATCCTCTACCCTCAAAAGGGAGTCTGGCAATATCCTGGGAGTCAATGCCTGGAAAGTACTTCACTGACAGAATTCAGGCCCAAAGGAAAGATTGATTGGAGCACTATCTCCAATAGAGCTTGGAAGCAAGAGCTTCACTGGCAAGAATAGCATATCGCAATCTGAGACCTCCTTCCTGCTTAGGACGACATATTGAAGCCCAATTGATAAGGCTCCATTTTGTACTATGCAGATTACCGCTCTAGAGAAATTGTCTGGAAAGGGCGTCAAATTCCTTCAGGAAGTACACAGGGGCAGCCTGGACCATACTGTAGTATATAGGCAGTGCTTGAATAACTAATTGAAGAAGAATCACTCTTCCCGCAGTAGAAAGCCACCTATGGGTCCAGTGGCTAACTTTTTGCCTTAGTTTGTCTAAAACATTCTGCCAGAATAGCCGAGGCTACCTTCCCAACACAATGGGAATTCCAAGGTAGATCACCAGGAGGGTTTGAATCTAAAACTGCAATATGGCAGCAATCCTTCTCTGAATAGGCATAGGAGTGCTAAAGAAAAAAATAGAGGACTTATGATCATTAATTTTCTGCCTTGTAGCTGCCAGATAGTTGTCAAGGGTGAGACGGAAGCTTTCGCTTCCTGAATTCGAGCTCTTCCTGCAAGGATAGTGTCATCAACGAATTGGAGGTGGGTCAGGGTAGTAACCCCATTCCCCCATCTCCACCCATGCAAGACATTCTGTGAAACATGAAGTTTGAAGAGTCGTCCCAATCCCTTAGCCAGAATGATAAACAGGTAAGGAGAAAGCGGATCCCCTTGGCGAAGGCCTAAGCACCAAAGAGTTCAAAAGGTGCCCATTGATAAGGACCGAAAAGGAAGGCATAGTAACATAGCTTAACACCCACCTAATCCACTCCTGATTGAAGCTGAAAGCCAAAAGGACTTTGTGCAGAAATCTCCAGCTAACTCTGTCATAAGCTTTGGCAAGGTCAAGCTTAATAAACATGGCACGCTCTTGAGATGTACTCATAGAGTGAATTGCTTTTGAAGCAATAACAACTCCATCCAGAATCTATTTACCTGCCACAAAACCCCCTTGTTCCTCTGAAATAAGTCTGGGGAGGTACCCTTTAAGTCTCTGAGCAATAAGCTTTGTAATGATCTTATAAACTACATTGCAAAGCGCAATGGGCCTATACAAATCCAGCTTATGAGCTTGCTCCTTCTTCAGAATCAAAACCAAAAATGTGGCATTCAAAGCTCTAAGCATTTCTTTGCTAGAGTAAGATTCTTGTATCACATTCATCAGATCCTACTTAATGATATCCTAGAAGTCCTGATAGAATTCAGCTGGGAATCTATTCGGGCCAGGGGCTTTGCCTCTCTTCATGCTGAAAACGGTCTCCTCAACCTCAGACATACTAACTGGTCACATGAGAAACTCATTCATTTCCGCAGTCACCAAAGGAGGTATGCAAGATAAAAATGTATTTTCAGCCATCTCATCTGGCTGAAGGTCGCTAGCAAAGAGGGCAGAAAAGAATCGGACAGCTTCCCTGTTAATATCTTGGGACGAAGTAAGGCGCATCCCATCCTAAGTAACAAGAGAAGAGATAAAATTCCTGTTACACCTTACACAGAATTATGGAAAAAAGCTGTGTTTTTATCCCCCTCCTGGAGCCAATCAATACGAGCCTTCTGTTTCCAGTAGATTTCTTCCCGAAGTTCCCACTCCGCTAAAGTATTTGTAGCTCTAGATTCCTCCAAGCAAAGCACTTCTGAGAAACCACTATCTCTTATTCGCCTAGTTATCCCATCAAGCCGATCTTGAGCCTGCTTCTTCATACAATGTAAGTTGCCAAAATAGTTTCTATTCCAAATCTGTAACTTCCTTTTAACATACTGCAGCTTTTTAAGGAAGGAGTACATAGCGGTTCCAAAAGCAGGACCCCCCTGTCTCCACCACTGACCAATGAAGTCATGAAGAGATGGGTCTCGGAGCCACATCAACTGAAATTTAAAGGGGGGCTTTTTGGGTCCATCAATATAACTGGTGGAGAGCTTGATAGGCCAATGGTCAGAGCCTCTCCAGTCTAGAATTTCAAAATTAAGAGAGATAGCACTAGACTGCCAAAAACAAGACACAAAAAATCTATCAAGGCATTCACAAATAGCAGCATTACCTGTTCTTCTGTTACTCCATGTGAAAAGCTCATTTAAGGGTTTAACATCAGAAAGGCACAGCTGCTCCACATATAGCGAAGACAATCAGAAGAGGGTCCTAACCAAGTCAACCCACCTCTCTTCTCCTCCAAACTCAACACCGCATTAAAGTCGCGAGCTACTGTCCATGGGAGGAACATATGACAATTTTGGACATAACGAATATGCTCCCAAAGCTGCAATTGTCCATCAATGTCAACATGTGCATAAACTGTGGTAACCAGAATCAACTCGCCAGTTTCAAGAGAAGAGGCAACCATTGAAAGAGCCGATAAGCAAGAAACCCAATGGATTGGTAATATTTTCCTCGGGTCGCAACACATGGCTATACCCCCCAAATTTCCCAAAGCGCCAACACATTGACAATGGCCAAAAAACCAGATATTTGGCATACAGGCAAACAGTGAATCTACAGACAGTTTGGTCTCCTGGATACATAAAATATCCGGAGAGTGATCTAACACCAATCTACGCATAGATTTTTGTCTGGGGGAGCTACTCAAACCCCTTACATTCCATGATAACACAATAATTGAGTGGATTGAGGGAAATGCTCATCTAAGGTTTTAAGAACCCCTGATTCCACTAATAAATCACCTGTAAGTTTGAGTCTATCTTGATCCTTTCTTCGTCCGGCTTTGGAAGGAGTGGAAGAGGTGACTTTCTTGAAAGGTCGCTGAACTAAGCCTAGAGTCGAGGAAGATCCTTTATCTTTCCTGCCCACTTCAACTTCCTTCACCAAATCTGCCCATCTAACTTCTTTATCCTGAAGGACACGCAAATCCTCCTATGACTCCTCCTCCAGCCTCACAGAGCTCCCTAAAGTCAGTTGGATCAGCATATCCTATACCTCATTCGGACCTGAAATTTGTTTATCTACCTCCAGCTCCTCCTCCTAGGTCTCTATTGGAATGCCATCTTCGATGGCCATACTATCAAGGGCTTCAAATTTGTTGAACCCCAAATCTACTTGCCTGTCAGCATTCCAGTGATTTTGGCCTCAGCCTTTCGCACGACGCCTGACTGGTATAAAGCCATCCATACCAGTACCATTTTGATCCCTTGATCCTTGTGCCATACTTGCACTATTTGCAGGCTTTTTTCCTTTACCCCCCCCTTTCAGGTTGGGTTCTTGCATTATCAGGAATGGCTGATCTACCAATCCCCTTGCCAGCAAATGTTGTATTTACCTGTCTCAATGTCTTTAGCAAGCTGAGGGCATTGGCAATGCAAATGTCTATATACATGACAGATTCGGCATCAGAATGGGATGGATTCATAATATATCTATTGTATCCAGGATGAGGAGCCCATACAAATCTCCATGGAATCTGGTAGAGGATTATTCAAATCAATGTCCACACAAACCCGTGCATACGAAATAACTTTTTTCTCCAGAGATTGATGAGCAATAGCGGTTGGTGTTCCCAGCATGGTTGCTATTTGCCTGAGGATGTCCTCCCACCAAAATTTTGAAGGAAGTCATGGAAGGCGAATCCAGACTGGCACACAAGCTAGCAGCTCCTTAGCCGAATTAAACCCTGCATGCCAGGGTTTGAGAAAAAGACCCACACGCTCGTAGAAGTAGGGACCCCCTTCAAAAATTCTATTCTGATCCGAAACAGAAAAAAAAATCACCAAAAAATAACTATTACCTGCCAACATAATGTCGAAATCCCCTTCAATTTGCCAAGAGCGTCGAATCCAAGCTTCCAAGGCCGTCAGAGGGATTCTAATGCCCAAGAATTTGCAAATCAAGGTATGTGAGGAAAGATAATCCACATCTTCCTACACAGCTTCAAGGGGAATGACCAGAACTGGTATATCTTGGCTCCGTAATAAACATCCATTCACCTTGCTCAGCTTCGAGCGCTCACTATTGTAGTACGTTTCCTATCCAAAAGTGTTCACCCTAGGTAAAGATGCGTCCTTCCTGGGGCCTGTCGACGGGCCACCCATCGCGCCTTCACTCGCAGCCCTCATCGCTTTCCTCACAATTATAGTATATACCATTTAGGTATAATATACATTTATATTGTATTACTCTACGATACCCCATACTATCATAGTTCAAAACTACTTAAAATGCATAACCAAACTTACGATTTTAAGAATCACACGACACACATACATAATAACAATTTAGCAAGTACAAGGCTATACCACATGGGTAAACCTTAAGTCTACATTGTATACTAACATTCAAGGAAATATAACTTATGAGCATGCACCATGATACACTATTATTTTCTAAATATGTCTAAACACTTGTTCATATTTTAATCCACTCACAATATATACAATATATAATGCTATTCTAAAGGAGTCAGATATCTTATAAATATGTTATACGATATCTTTCATTTAAGCAACTCCATTACATTATGAATGACTATTTTTGTATGGTTGAAGTCTCGGTTCCCTAGACACTTTATGACTCATTTTAACCATTTATTTAACTATAGTTATAATTCCTATACATGAGTACTTGTTCAACATAATAGGTAACATATGTGAGTACTTCAAAAATACAGTACACTATGCCAATGTTCACTTAAATGTTTTAATCAAGAATCTCCCATATATTAATTATGTTTCACATGAACAAGACCTTACACTTGGTTGGAAATTTATATTTATGTTAACACAGTTTCTCTATTTTTGAGGTTCTGTGATTAATTGTTTTATGTTTGTAATCAAACTTTGAGGCATATTACATTATACACCCATATTCGTTAAACCCTTTAAGTTGATTTTAACCCGCGACTACATTATTTTCTTTATGCATAAATATACTCCACAATATAAATGATATTATTAGCCTTTATGACTCTCATTAAGAGCTTGGTCAATATAATTTTATTAACAAGTTATATAGAAATAATTATGTATTGTTAAGGGATCAGAAATCATATCACATAACAACTAAGATGGCACAAACAAGATGTTATTTACTTAGTCCTAGATCCAAATAACCCAATACCCAAGGAGTAGATCAGTTATACCCATATACTATTTTTAAGATATATAACAACTTACTGGTTATAGCACTATAAGTACACCGAGTGACCATTGATAACAAATATCATGACTAGACATGCATTATCTAGTCAACCCTATAACACTATCTTGTGTAAGTTATCATTATATTAAAATTATAGAGTTGTATTCCTTATACCAGAAATATAACCACTAAAATATTATTTATTAAATGTACACACATTGTACATAGAGATATATATATAAGACGTAAAAATCAAATTAAAGAATTTGCATAAAAAAAAAAATATCTCATACAAATTTACAACCGCTAAAACATTAGCATGAGGAGATATACTAAAATAAACTTATACTAATATAGAGGTATACTAAAATATACGTATATTTTAAATAAATACGGTTGGTACCAAATTTTTCTATTGCATAAAATAGCTAGTTAGATCTTGAAAGAGACATCCACTCAATACATAGGGAATAATCATGAATAGTGGCATCTATTATATAGAGACATCTATATACACACAACTTTATATTTCAGATTACACATTGTGTAAACCAGATACAAATGAAGTAAGATTCGTTGCACAATTTACACCGAATCTACATTGATTCAACTCCCATTCATGAATTGGAAACGATGAATCCATCTTGTTTTAAATAGACTACCAACAGTTTAAATAGCACCATGATTATGTTCGCACAGTCAAAATATTATAAAAATAGTGACTTATAACATCACCTGTAGTTACATCCAGCTAAATACACTTGGCAATCTTATCTAAATAAGCATTACTCAATAAACATTTACTAGACAGATTATAGTTAAAGTATATTCAGGTGTTTATACCACATACATTAATTGTAGGTATATTCCCTAGATTTCACTTACTTTAAAATCTGCTTTATATCTTTGTGGTCAACCACATGCATATATACCACACTTATCCCACATACTATAATGATTAGGATAGTTTGTTGGGTGTATATATACAACACACTATGATGTTTACTTTCTATATTCAGACAAAATTTTGATTTCGTATAGATAAATATTTATATATAAGGTGTTGCCCCTAACTAGCATAATTAGCATTGTTAATCATAATGCTCAATTAGGTCTCTTCCTACGAACATGATTTCTATTAATGAGCCTACTTCCTAATGAATCACAGAAAAAGTTTTTCTAAATATCATATTTAAACAAGGGTATATTTTTCTGAAGCTTTGATGTCATCCTATTTCATATTTCTCGTAATGAGTTAAAATGTACATTAAAAGAAAACGTCATCACTGGTGAAAGAAATGAACAGTAGAACTAATTTATTAAAAACATCATCACCGATAAAAGGAATCAATAACAGAACTTATGTATATTGGTGCTTCATTTAGGCAAATATTTGCTTGTATTTTTTATTTGTTTTTATTTACGCTCAGAAGTGAGCTCATCTCATAGTCATCTACAATGATCAAGCAAGTTATGACTTGGAAAATACCATGGTTGAAAATAAATATGAATAAATTCTCATAATTAAAGTATAGAAATTAGATAATTATGAGGGAAAAGATTTTTATCGCTGCACCCATTTCATTCTGGGAAATGCCATAACAGAAAAACAAACAAAACTAGATGGCAAGCTTAGGGAACAAAGGATAATCACATACTTTATCTTTAATATGGAGTCCAATTCCTCACACTTCTGCAAGATGCACCCCTTTCGCCTTTTTCCATGCCCCTGTGTCCTCCTTCACTAATTACCCCTTAGTGGCGATTTTAAATCCCTTTTATTCCTAGATTCCTCTTTGATTTAATCTTTTTTTTTATCCTTTTGTTTTTCTCCTTATTTAATATTTTTCCTCTTTTAATTATTTTTATTCACTTTATTCCCCTTTTCACATGATTTAATTAAATCTCTCATTTTCTATTTATCTTTCTAAATACTTAATTCTAATTTGATTTTATTTATTTTATTTTCTCATTTATTTATTTATTTTTATTCTATTTTACATTTACTAGAGTATATTTATTAATAATTAATATATTATTTATAGTTGTCAATTAGATTAGAATGTCAGATTGGTTTAATGAAAACTAAATCAATAAATCCTAATCAAGTCAAATTATGCTAATCACATATGGTCACACGAACAAAAAAAATAATGTAAGATAAATTCCATAGAACCAATAACTATGCTAGCAAATCATGGCTAAAATGACTATTTAATGCATACAATATCAAAACAAATTTTGCTAACCACTCGTTATGCATCTGACACGTGCTAGCTATTTGTGGTGTCTGTAGGGTACTAGTTAGTTTCTCTATTGTCCTCCGATATCTTGATTTGTGTCACTCTCTCTGATGAGACTCTCCTTCTATCACACTCTGAGGGATGAGTTCTCCTGCGTCCACCTCACAACAAATCAGGTAGTTAGATCATAGCAGTCATGATAAACATATAGCATAAACTTTAATTGAAACAACATATCAATAAGCTCAAAATGTAAATACATACAGTGTAATTAACTTACAGTAAAACAATCATTTATTCTAATCAATATTTTACTATCTCATAATATCATATATCTCAAGTTTAGTTAAAAATAACCAAATTTGAATGCATCCGCTATAGATATCCATGGATAATCTAACAAGTTTGACTGGTGAGGAATCACGATGTAACATCCTCCCCCCCTAAATCTAGTAATCATCCTCGATGACTCTTATTCAAATATAAGTTCTGAATTTAATAACATTATTTAGCGAAGCAAAGACATGACATTCAATATCAAGTTAAGTAATAAATGGGGAATTACCTATAGAACTCACCATAGTTCCCTCAAGTTGCACTATTCCCAGAGTGTTGATTCCACTAGATCCTACTCAATGACATCTCCTTACTATGCAAACAAAGTTTGCAAGTGTCACTAAATTTGAATGTTTTTATCATGACCACCCTAAGATTCAGAACCATCAAGACAAGCCTATATACAAAAGGATTGACCACTTCCATTACCTTGGAGGGTCCCACATATCACACTGAAAGTTTAACTTACTTTGCAAGAGCACATAAGTTTATCATACAAGCCAAAACAAATGACCAAAGAGAGATTCACAAAATCTTCCAGGCCCTCGACATATCTCTCTAACATAGAGAGTGTTTTCTCATTCTGAAGAAAATTATTTAGGGAACTTGGCAAGTATGATGAGTACAAGTTAATATTATCGCTACCCTGCATAGCTCCCGATAAGTATAACATGTTAATATTGTCACTACTCCATAGATCCCCTAACAAGTATGATGATGAATAGGAACTAGAAATATTACATTTCTAACGTATACAAAATCATATAATGCTCATCCATAGTATACATGTGTATGGCAATATGACTGAATTTGACAAGTTTCACCTGTCAACTCTTAGATTCAACAAGTCTATTTTGTTAGATCTAACTCAATAACAATTGATTTAATATGAGACTAAGTAGGATATAGTCCTATCATTTAGAACTCATGTTCCTAATTCACCACTCTTCTCATAGGTCTCAATGACCTAATGATCTCCACATGTGCACAATGCTCAATGAATCACAATTTTATGCTAACAGATCATAAAAAGCAATAATTTGAACTAAATAATTTTAGATGTATCAACATATAAGAAAAATCATATAATCAATCTATAATTGTATTAAATTACCACTAACCACACATGACTAGTATCATATTTCACAGCTTAACTTATTCTTTTATATTCATGGTTAAGAGGAAATAATGTTAACATTAACATAGCATACTAAGGTCAAGGATCACCTCGTCCTTACAACCTTATAAGGGATCAAGCAAGACAATGTCTCTTTGCTTGCTCGGCTAACACATAATAAATTAAAAGTTTATATCAACCTTTAGATTGACAAGATGTTCTAAACATCCTATAGCTTACCTGCTCCTGACAAAAGGTACACATATAACTCTTCAAACAATATTCATTAAGTAAAAAATAATAATGTCAATTTAATCATGGGTGTATAATATCACACTAGTTGTAATCAACTTAAAATTCTTGATCTAGAACTTAATATAAATTCAAGGTTTTCCACTCCATGTGGTCTTAAAATTACTAGTGATAAATAGAGAGCTATCATCTCAAAAAAAAAAACTCTTGTATACCCTCACAGGGTAAAAAGATAACACTACAACTCAATGTTTCCAAATCGCTATCTACTTACCAAGCTTGTAAGTGTAGTACCATAATCTATTTCCACAATTGAGAGTATTCACTAACCACATAATGGACCAATCCATCCTATCCTACAAATTTTTTCTCAACAAGAAGTAGAAGATATTTATTCCATGAACTCCAGGGAACATGGTCACAAAAACATTTTTAAAACAAATTCCCATTTAGGAATATATTAAATCAACATCATAGAAATATGTATCCTCTCAATTGTTTAAAATGATGTTAAAGGAGAATGAGATAATAACAAATCACCTCTAAGATAATAAGAGATATGACACTTATTCTTCATCCATAAGAAACATAAGGATGCCAATCCAAAATCAAACTCCTAACATAAAGGAATTCTCAACCAAAACATCCACACTAAACTACAAAAAAATAAAAATAAAATCCCACTACCCTAGGTTGTACCAAACTAGAAAATGGTCCTATAAAAATTTTCATTCATAGGATTAGTGAATATAAAACGTAAAATCTAAGGCACATAAATTTAAGTGAGAAGCATCCCATATTTATTAATCACTCACAACATGAAACACAAATGACAGAGGAAACTTGATTAATAATCAAGGTTGTAATCATCCTCGAGGTGTTAATCATAAACAGGGTAGGATACTCTTGTTCACAATTCATAAACTAAGTTATACACTCACCTAACCAAACCTCGATTACAACCATCAGCAATGGGTAACTCAAAAAACCAATTCCCAATACAACTCAAAAGGGTACACACTCAATGTTTCCCACACACATTTCATGAATGTCCAATACTAATAATAATCACCTAGTCGTATAGGAGGATCTATCAAGTCCCAACTCCAATCATGGTGTAGCATGGTTCCTACTAAAGTACTACTAATCCAAAACATTGGTGTGATATTTCATGTCACTAAGTTCACACTGGTGAACATATCAGAGGATTCACTAAGGTCTGAATAACGAGGATGCATGAGTCGTGGTTGCATGGGACGAAGCAAGTGAAGACCACAAAATGCTAAGGCAAATGAAATCAAACAAGAGACAATTGCATAGACAATATGGAGAAAATCCAATATTCCATTAACGTAAGATGGCCAAAGTGAAGAATACATATAGGAGAGCACGTAAGTAACTCCTCCACAAAAGGTGGTCAAAGCACCCCAAGAATAGACTGTAACTCTTCCATGAAAGGTAGTGACAGGGTACTAAGAATAGAGAAGTAACTCCCATACCCGAAATAGCCGGTCAAAGGAGTTACTTATGACATTATTATGACACCTATGACACATCTATGACACACATCTCCACATAAGCTAGCCTATCCCACAAATGTAGGAAAACTCCATGTATGAACAAATATATAATTTTCCTAATTAAATAATAAAGAAAAATAAAAACTTACACTAACACCCCTCCATAAGCGCAGCTTAGGTGGGCAGTGTAGAAATATAAAATGGGTCCCAACAACTAGGCCTGATGAGGTACCCATATACAAAAGCAATCTCCCATAAGATAGAGAAAAGGAGAAAACTCGTAGGAAACCCCCCCCCCCAAAAGAGAGACATAAATAAATGAGAAGGCTAGAAGGCCCCCATGAAGATGATGTTGTTGCAGATGTAGACCACACCCCAAGAAGATTTCATAGATGAATGAACTTGCTCTCGATGAAAGGTTTGGTGAAGATGTCTGAAACCTGCTCCGAAGACTGGCAAAAGATTAAGTCAATGACCTGACTATGAATAAGCTCCTGAATGAAATGCATGTGAATCTCTATGTGCTTGGTCTGTTGGTGCTAAACCAGATTCTTGCAAATTTGAATGGTACTTTGGTTGTCACAATAAATGATGGTGAGCTACCTGATAAGAATGCCAAACTCAAAAAGAATCCCCTAAAGCCAAATAGCCTCAGCAGTTGCATTAATAGCTCCCTTGTACTCTACCTCTGTAGATGATATAGCAATAGCATTCTGCTTCTTGCTAGACCAACTAATAGGACCATAACCTAGAGAGAAACTGTAACCAAAAGTGGACTTGCGAGTCTGTGAATCGCCAACCTAGTCTGAATTTATATATCCAACCAAGTCGACTTCTATGCCAAATCTATAATGAATCTCGTATCTATGTGAACCCTGTATGTAATGCAAGATCCTCTTAGCTCATTTTCAATGCAGCTCATGAGGTTCCTACATAAATCTAGAGACAAGTCCCACTGCATATAATATGTCAGGCCTGGTGTGAGTCAAGTAGATGAGACTGCCAACAAGTTGTCGATATCGAGTGTCATCAACCAATGGTGAAGAACAGTCATCCTCAAGCTTGACTCCTGATAGAAAGGGAGTTGGAGATGGCTTGCAATCAACCATGTGAAATCGAGCCAATAAGTCAAGAGCATACTTAGGCTGTGTAAGAGAAATCCCTGAATCTGACTATGAGATCTTGATGCCAAAGAAGTAGTGCAACAAACCCAAGTCTATCATGTCAAATCTATCCTGGAGAGATGCCTTCACCACTGCAATAGCCGATGAAGAACTCTCGATGATCAAAAGGTCATCAACATAGAGAACTAGAATCAAGAGCAAGTCATCCTGCCAAAAAAAGTAGACATTATAATCAGAATGGCACCTAGTGAAACCCATTGTGAGAAGGAAGGAATCCATCTTGGCGTACCATGCTCGAGGGCCTATTTGAGGCCATAGATAGATTTCCTAAGTCTACATACTAAGGAAGAATCTTAAACAAATCCTAGCAGTTGCCTCATGTAGATCTCCTCCTCTAGGTCTATGTGAAGAAAGGCACTCTTCACATCCATCTAGTGCACATCCCAACCATGTGTTGCGGCAATAGCTAAGGTGAGTCAAATAGAAGTCATATTTGCAATGGGTGCAAAGATCTCAGAGTAGTCAATGCCTGCCACCTGTGAGAAACCCTTGGCAACCAATCACGCCTTGTACTTATCAACCAACCCATCTGCTGCAAACTTGGTTCGATATATCCACCTATATTGAACCATCTTCCTTCCCTTAGGAAGTGAAGTCAAATTCCAAGTGTGATTTTGATTAAGAAAGAATATTCTTCCTCCATAGCACTATCCCACTCAGGTACCCCCGATGCCTCTCGAAAAGTTTGTGGATCCGAAACTGAAGCAAAAAAAGCATGTGGATCTCTCTAAAAATCCCCCTGTAGGATCTCCTGCCCAAGTGCCAGCACTCTCAAGTGTCTGTCTGGCCCAAAGTGGCCCAGAAGTGGGCGAGTCAGGTGCTAACTCCTCATCCTCTGACTGACTAAAGGTGGATGACTCTGCATCACTGTCCTTGCTGTCTGAACTCAAAGAAGATGTCTCTGGCTCAAGAACCTGTTGTGGCTGATCTGAATCTAATGAGGAATCATCATGAAGAAGTAGATCTAATGAGGGAGAAGAAGTGCCAAGTGTTGAGTCTATAGGACTCTCCTGAAAATGGACACTTTTATCGATGAATAACTCATGAGTGACTAGATCTAAAATGCGATACCCCTTAACACCATCCAGATATCCTACAAAGATGCAAGGCTTGGACTGACATTTCATAGCTTTGCATTTCTTCTTCGATATGCGGGCCATGGCTGGGGATCCAAAAACCCTAAGGTGCTCAACATCAGGTTTCTTTTTATGCCAAGCTTTAAAGGGTGTTATCCCTTTCAAAGCTTTGTGAGGAACCCTGTTTTGAATGTAGCAAGCAAAATTAATGGCTTCAGCCCAGTACTGTGGTGCTAAGGATTTGGAGTGAATCATACAGCTACCCATCTCTTTCAAGAACCTATTTTTGCATTCTGCAACCCCATTCTGTGAAGGACTATAAGTGACTGTGCACTGCAAATCAATCCCTTTTG
Organism: Torreya grandis; assembly: GCA_037957365.1. Lineage (NCBI taxonomy): Eukaryota > Viridiplantae > Streptophyta > Pinopsida > Cupressales > Taxaceae > Torreya > Torreya grandis. The sequence continues at coordinate 1,268,752 of JARHVA010000031.1, forward strand.
TGGTACAAAACTGCTCAAACCTATTGCTGACATACTCCCCTCCATTATCAGTTCAAAGAACCTTGATGGATTTCTCACTCTGTTTCTCAACAAGAGCCTTGAAGTCTAGAAAATTTTCAAACACTTTAGACTTTTGTTTGAAAAAATATATCCAAGTGTACCTAGAGAAATCATCAATGAAAGTGAGGATGTACTTGGCCTTTGTGAAAGATGGTTTGGGAAAGGGTCTCGATACATCACTGTGGATTAACTCCAAAGGTTGTGAAGCCCTCCAAGCTTTGCCTTTGTCAAATTTTGCTTCGAGATGCTTCCCAAGGGAGCACCCCTCGCAAAGTCCTTTTGAGAATTAGACATGAGGCAAGCCAATGACCATGTCATGTTTGCAAAGTTGCTCAAGGTAGCAGTAGTTAAGGTGGCCAAACCGCTCATGCCATAATTTGCTAACTCCATCTGAATGAGTCATCAATGTTGTTGGAGAAGAATCAGGTGCAAAATTTGAGAAGGTGCATAACCTTGCTTGGTGATCTACCATATCCACTGCCACTGTAGTATCACTATGCAACTCCCTGATAGCCACTAAATCTGGAAAAAACTCAACTCTCATGCCCTGACCAATGTGGTGGTTTGGTACACTGATAGGAGATTCGTTGAAAGAGAAGGAACACTTAGAACATTATTGAATGTTCCTCCTTCCATTTCAACTGACCCTCTCCCTGCAATAGAAACTGATGTGTCATCACCCAAACTAATTGAAGTCATGCTACAAGGCTCTAAAGATGAAAACTCAACTAGTGAAGCCCATGTGGTGAGAAGCACCCAAATGAATGGCCTATGATGTCATAGAAGCTGCAGTTGCTACAAGGGCCTTGCCATTTTCTTTCTCCTTACCCTTGCCTTTTGCCTTGGTAGAATCTTGGGTAGATGAATTTTGTTTGATGGACTCAGGAACACCTATGTTGTGCTTCTCTAGAAGATGAGTTAGACGATCTATTTGTTTCTTCATGCATTTGTGTTCATCATGCCCTATCTTCTTACAATAGGCACACTTAACCTTCTCCTTCTTAGGTTTAGCATTGGAGGAGGAAGACTCAGTGTTGTTTTTGGCAGGATTGTTGTTTTCTTTCTTCTTCTCCTAGTCCTTGTTCTTTTTCTTCTTCTCCTTTGTTGAAGTCTTATCCTTACCATTTCCATCTATCAAAGCTTGGGGTTGAGTAGACTTCATTGTGCCCATTTGGATTAGTTTATCTTGCTCCCTAGTCAAGTCGGCAAAGAATGAATCCAAAGAAGGCATTTTCCATGCAACGCCAAGGGCACTTTTTGTGGCATGGAAAGTGGAGACAAAGACTGAATAGCTTGGACCTAACTTTACGAGAATAGAAATGATGAGTTGGTTTTTTTTATTCTCTATCCCTCATTATTTCAATTTCAATCTAAGGGCCTTAAACTTAGTGAATAAGTCTTGTAGGGTGTCAAAGTTGCTAGGACTTAGACTTATGAGTTCGTTTTCTAGCTCATGACCTCTCATCCCATCAAGCTTCCCAAATAAGGTTTCTAGGGTGTCCCATATGTCTTTGGGAGTCTTGGAGGTTTCTAAATGTAAGACAAGTTTTGGAGACATGGAAAAGCTCAGTAATCCATAGGCTTCATCACTACGATTGTACCACTTGACCTTTTTAGCATCAGTGTTGGGTTCTACTTCAGTACCCATGGTGATCCTATACAACCCTTTACTTCTAAGAATGATTGAAATTTTAACCTTCTATTCATGATAGTTGAAGGGTGTTAAGAGTTTAAGTTGAAAAAAATCTATTTTAAGCTGAATTTAGGTGAATTTGTGTTGATTGCAAGTTGTGAAATTATGCAGAAAGGAGAATGAAAACAAGGATTGCAAGTGCTAAAAAGCAATCACACCCCCCCAAAATATTGAGCCACCCCCAAATATGCAAGTGCACGCTCAAAAGATGTTAGGCTCAGCTGAGAATGCGTCTTAAAGCAATTAGTGTAAGACTTTAAGCAAACAGGACGTCGGACTCAGTCAAAAATGCGTCCTGAAAAACCCAAATTTTAGGCACTTTATACATTAGTGCATTTTTAACAAATAACAAGCCTACGCTATGGATAATTGAAATACAAACACTTTTTCAAAAAATGGCACCCGAATCCGAGCTACCGTTTGCAAGATATTAAAGATTCAATTTCTCGTAAACTAGTGTTTTTGCAAAAAAATAACACTAAAACATTAAAAAAATCCATGTTTTGAGAGAGAAAGTGGCCTTCCAACCACTCATTGGACTCAGCATGGAGTGAAGAATCCAAAAGAGGTTTTTGTGAGGGGAAATTGGCCTCCTGCCAACCCAGGCCTCACCCTTCGTCTTTGACAGGCGAAGATACAAGTTTATATTTAAACCCCCAAATTATCAAAACTTAAAAATTGTCTAAAATACTTAATACTCAGTCAAATTGACTGATTTTTTTTTGGACAAGTCAATTTTAACTAAAAAATTAAAGTAAAAGACAGAGTTTAATGGATTGCCAAGTATTTAAGGGCCCACATGGGATGCCAAACAAGGAGAGGGGCGCCAAAGTTTGAGAAAAGAGCAGACTTAAATTTGCTGGGCAAAAAAGATAGCAGAGACACTAAATTCGAAGTAGATTACAGGTCCAAGGAAGGCTCGAATTTAATGACTTTGTCTTGAAAGCATACCACAACAAATGACTTACGTGGAGAAGGAGAAAAGGGCGCAGAGCTGGAATGAAAAGTTCCAAGGAAAGTGCGCCATGCTAGACGTAGGACTGTGTTTTACCATCACGCCTTTTTTGAAAGCTCCAAGATTGGTGTTTTATCACCAGCAAGTGACTTAGCTATGAACCCAACCACATTCTTTCCTTCTTCCTGCACAAACTCAACCTTTATGTGCTCAGATTTCTCACTTGTTTTGGAACGCCATGGCTGTAACTCCACACTTCTACACTCGGGTTTCGAGACAAACTCTTATGCAGAGCTTGAACACCATGAGACTTTCAACACCGTATTGAGAGGATCATGATCACAGGCCTACATGTATATGGAGAGACCAAACAAGCCATGGAAGGAATAATAGCACGGAGAACTAGCAATATCTCCCGAAAATTTTCAAATTTCACAAAAAAAATGCCTTAACAAAGCTCAAGATTTCAATGAACGCAATAGCAAAATAGACAACCAGTTACCAACTTGGCTCTGATACCATATTGAAGGATTCGCCAAGGTCCGAATAACGAGGATGCACAAGTCGTGGTTGCACGGGACGAAGCAAGTGAATACCACAAAATGCGAAAATAAATGTAATCAAACAAGAGACAATTGCATAGGCAATTTGGAGAAAAACCAATATTCCATTAACGTAAGATGGCCAAAGTGAAGAATACATATAAGAGAGCATGTAACTCCTCCACAAAATGTGGTCAAAGCACCTCAAGAATAGACTATAACTCCTCCATGAAAGGTGGTGACAGGGTGCTAAGAATAGAGAAGTAACTCCCATACCCAGAATAGCTGGTCAAAGGAGTTACTTATGACATTTTTATGACACCTATGACACATCTATGACACACATCTCCACATAAGCTAGCCTATCCCACGAATGTAGGCAAACTCCATGTATGAACAAATATATAATTTTCCTAATTAAATAATAGGAAAAAATAAAAACCTATTCTAACAGAACAAAAATTTAAAAAAATGTTAATTGACTCGTTAGGTCCTAGAGTTCGAGCCACAACTTTGATACCATATGTAACAACCCTACTAGGTTCTAACAATAAATACATTATTATTTTTAAATTAAACACATATACCAAAAATAGATTACACCATGAGAATCTATAGAGACCACAAGGAATACTCAAGGTGATAATAACAACAAGCATAATACATCACATATCACGGATCTCTAATATCACGAGAGTACACGTCATAAAGCTAATTTAAAAGGTAATTACATCAATTTAGCCACGACTGATATAAATATACAATCACCATCGTCAATGTATGATAATAAATAACTATAACTCTACATGACAATTTTTAAAAATGAGTACAATATAACACAATATAAAATAAGATACATGGCTCCTGTAGAGCATAGTTCCCGAACTCACATATCTGTGGCAATCTCAAGTATCGTCTTGATAAATAATACTACTATGGGGAGGGAGAGAATCATCCAAATGCATTTCCACCCCAACCATGACCAATGATCCCTAACACTAATCCCATCAGGAAATGGCTCTTCCTTCATGGATGAGTAGATAGTGATGGAGCAGGAATCTAGAGAGACAAATAAGTACTTGTGTGTTGTGTAATTCTAAACTAAACATGCAGTGTATCTTATTGCAAGATATCGCACAAACATGTGAATCACACTTATGAAATGATAATGTCTCATTAAAGATACTTTGTCCCAAAGTTTTACAGATAATAAATAATAATGATCTAGATCAATAAATTCATACAAACCACTTGATCAGACTGCTTTCATCTGCCATTATGACACTAGTAAACTAGTGAAGTCCATCTCACTCTATACTCTATATCATCAATACAGATTGGTCAAATACAATTCAACCACAAGATTTATTTAATTCACTCATACTATCAAACGCGTTATGTAACATGCAAAACACAGGAGTAACCAAAGCATACATTTAATTATATCAAACATATGAATGAATCTTACATTATTTCTTATCTCATTAAAAATAATGACTATAGTTTATACCCTTGGGTAAAATACACAATAACTATAGATTTTAACTATCATAATTTGTTTCTAAACATACTACACCTTATGATAACCCATATTACCATAGCCTAGTGCTCTAAGACACAACTACTAATCTTCCACAACCAATCATTATAAAGTAGTCATAACTACATGGAAACACAAGCTTGTATCCAAACAACTAGTCATAACAAGCAAGTCACAGTTTTCTCGAAACACATAATATCTCATCTTCTCATATGATACACTTCCAAAAAAATTTATGCATGCATACACAATCTTACCAACCATTATAAAACATGCTATTCATAGCAATAACCAACATGAATACAGTAAATCAATCAAATGTAGATGTAAGTCCAAACATAACAATTACAGTATGTACCATTCGGGTACAATATATATTTATATTATATTACTCTATAATATCTCATATTATTGTAGTTAAAAATTACATAAAAGCACATAACCAAACTTACAATTTCAAGAATCAAATGACACATATACATAATAACAATTTAGCAAATACTGGGCTATACACCCTGGGTATACCCTAAGTCTACACTGCATACTAGCATTCAAGGAAATATAGCTTATAAGCATGCACCATAATGCACCGTTATTTGCTAAATATGTCTAAACACTTGTTCATACTTTAACCCACTCACAATATATACAATATGTCATGTTGTTCTCAAGGAATCAGATATCTTATAAATAGGTTATACCATATATTTGTTTTAAGCAACTCCATTACATGTTGAATGATTATTTTTGTATGGTTGAAGTCTTGGTTCCTCTACACTTTATGACTTGTTTTAACCATTTATTTAACTGTAGGTATGGTTACTATATATGAGTTCTTGTTCAACTAACATGCAACATATACGAGAACTTCAAAAATATATGTAAATACTATGTCGATATTCACTTAAATGTTTTAATCAAGAATCTCCCATAAACTTAACTATGTTTTACATGAAAAAGACCTTACACTTGGTTGAAAATTTATATTTATGTTGACATAGTTTCTCCATTTTTGAGGTTCTTTGATTAATTGTTTTATGTTTGTAATCAAACTTCGAGGCGTATTACCCGATACACCCATATTTGTTAAGCCCCTTGAGTTACTTCTAAACGTTAGGTATATTATTTTATTTATGCATAAATATATTCCATGATATAAATGATATTATTAGTCTTTATGACTCGTAATTAAGAGCTCAGTTAATATAATTTTATTGACAGGGTATATATAAATAATTCTATATTGTTAAGGCATAAGAAATCATATCACATAAAAACTAAGAGGGCACAAACAAAATGTTATTTACTCAGTCCTAGATCCAAATGAGCCAATACCCAAAGAGTAGATCAATTATACCCATATAACATTTTAAAGATATATAACAACATACCAATTATAGCACTATAAGTACACCAAGTGACCATTGTTCACATATATCATGGCTAGACATGCATTATTTAGTTAACCCTATAGCACTATCCAGTGTAAGTTATCATTTTATTAAAATTATAACATTGTATTCCTTATCCCTGAAATATAACCACTAGAATATATCTTATTAAATGTATACGTGTTGTACACAAAGATATATATAAGACGTGAAAATCAGATTAAAGACTTTGCATACAAAAATATATCTCATACAAGTCTACAGCTGCTAAAACATTAACATATGGATATATAATAAAATAAACTTTTACTAATATATATATATATATATATATATATATATATATATATATATATATATATATATATATATATATATATATCTTTTAAATAAATACGATTGGTACCAAATTTCTTTGCTATTCAAAGTAGTTGGTTAGATCTTGAAAGAGACGTCCACTTAATACGCAGGCAACGATCATGAACAATGGTGTCTATATACACACAAATTTATATTTTAGATTACACATTGTGTAAACCAAACACAAATGAAGTAAGACTCATTGCACAATTTACATCGAGGCTACATCGATTCAGCTCCCATTCATGAATTGAAAATGATGAATCTATATTATTTTAAATAGACTACCAACAATTTAAACGATGCCATGATTATGTACGCATAGTCAAAATATTATAAAATTAATGACTTGTACCATCACCTATAATTACATCCAACTAAATGCACTTGGCAATATTATCAAAATAAACATTACACAATAAACATATACTAGACAGATTATAGTGAAAGTATATTCAAGCATTCATACCACATACATTAATCACAAGTATAATCCCTAGAGTTCACTTGCTTTAGAATCTGCTTTATATCTTTGTGGTCAACCACATGCATATATACCACACTTATCCCACATACCATAATGATTAGGACTGTTTGTTGGGTGTGTATATACATCATGCTATGATGTTTACTTTCTATATTCAGATAGAATTTTAATTTCGTATAAAGAAATATTTATATATAAAGCATTGCCCCTAACTAGCATAATTAGCATTATTAATCATAATGCTCAATTGGGTCTCTTCCTACAGGCATGTTTTCTATTAATGGGCCTGCTTCATAATGAATCATTGAAAAAGTTTTGCTAAATATCATATGTAAACAAGGGTATATTTTCCTAAAGCTTTGATGCCTTCCTATTTTGTATTTCTCTTAATGATTTAAAATGTACATTAAAAGAAAACATCATCATTGGTAAAAGAAACGAACAACAAAACTAATTTATTAAAAACATCATAACCGCTAAAAGGATTGAATAATAGAACTTATGTATATTGGTGCTTCATTTAGGTGAATGTTTGCTTGTATTTTTATTTATTCATTTTTTTATTTACGCTTAGAAGGAAGCTCATCTTATAGTCATCTACAATGATCAAACAGGTTGTGACCTGAAAAATACCATGGTTGAAAATAAGTCTGAATAAATTCTAATAGTCAAAGTATGGATATTAGATCATCTTGAGGGAAAAGATTTTTAATTGTTGCACCCATTTCATTCTGGAAAATGCCATAACAGGGAAACAAACAAAACTAGATGGCAAAGTCAGGGAACAAAAGACAATCACATACTTGATCTTATGGGTAATATGAAGGCGTCCAATTCCTCATGCTTATATAAGATGCACCCCTTTCTCCTTTTTCTATGCCCCTGTGTCCTCCTTCTCCAGTTGCCCCTTAGTGGCACTTTGAATTCCCTTTTATTCTTAGATTTCTCTTTGATTTAATCTTTTTTTTTATCTTTTTGTTTTTTCTCCTTATTTAATATTTTTCATCTTTTAATTATTTTTATTTTCTTTATTCCTCTTTTCATGAGATTTAATTATATCTCTCCTTTTTTATTTATCTTTCCAAATATGAAATTCCAATTTGGTTTCATTTAATTTATTTCCTCATATGTGTGTGTGTGTGTATGTGTGTGTGTGTGAATTAAATTAGCATGTCAGATTGGTTTAATGAGAACTAAATTAATAAATCCTAATCAAGTCAAATTATGTTAATCATGTCTTTAACACATTAAACGGTCACATGCATAAATAAGTCATGTAAGATACATTCCACAAATCCAATAACTATGCTAACAAATCATGGTTAAAATGACTATTTAATGCATATAACATCAAAACAAATTTTTCTAACCACTCGTTATGCATCTAACATGTGCTAGCTATCTATGGTGTATGTAGGGTACCAGTTGGTTTCTTTATCATCGTCCAACATCTCAATTTATGTCATCCTCTCCGATGATGCTCTCCCTCTATCACACTCCAAAGGATGAGTTTTTTTGCATCCACCTCATAACAAAGTAGGTAGTTAGACCATAACAATCATGATAAATATATAACATAAAATCTAACTCAAAAAATGCATCAATATGCTCAAAATATAAATGCGTACAATATAATTAACTTATAGTAAATAAATCATGTATCTACGCAATTTTATACTATCTCATAATAACATATATCTCAAGTTTAGTTAAAAATAGCCAAATCTGAAATCATTAACCATAGACATCTATGGATAATCTAGAAAGTTTTCCTGACAAGAAATCGAGATGTAACATCATTCATCAACAATTTAGTTTTATTTAATTTATTTCCTCTTATTTATTAATAATGTGTGTGTGTGTGTGTGTGTGTGTGTGTGTGTGTGTGTGTGAATTAGATTAGCATGTCAAATTGGTTTAATGAGAACTAAATCAATAAATCCTAATCAATTCAAATTATGTTAATCACATCTTTAACACATTAAATAGTCACACGCACAAATAAGTCATGTAAGATACATTCCACAAAACCAATAATTATGCTAACAAATCATGGCTAAAATAACTATTTAATGTATATGGCGTCAAAACAAATTTTTATAACCACTCGTTATGCATCTAACACGTGCTAGCTATATGTGGTGTGTGTAGGGTATTGATTAGTTTCTTTGTCATCCTCTAACATCTCAATCTACGTCACCCTCTCTGATGATGCTCTCCCTATGTAATACTCCAAAGGATGAGTTCTCCTACATCCACATCATAACAAAGTAGGTACTTAGACCATAACAGTCATGATAAATGTATAACATAAAATTTAATTGAAACAACGCATCAATATGCTCAAAATGTAAATATTTACAATATAATTAGCTTACAGTAAATAAATCATGTATCTAAGTGATATTATACTATCTCATAATAACATATATCTCAAGTTTAGTTAAAAATAGCCAAATCTGAATTCATTAGTCATGGATATCCATAGATAATCTAGCAAGTTTTCCTAGTAAGGAATCAAGATGTAACATCATTCATCAACAATTCAGTTTTATTTTATTTATTTCTTCTTATATGTGTGTTTGTGTGTGTGTGTGTGTGAATTAGATTAGCATGCCAGATTGGTTTAATGAGAACTAAATCAATAAATCATAATCAAGTCAAATTATGCTAATCACATCTTTAACAGATTAAACGGTCACACGCACAAATAAGTCATGTAATATACATTCCACAAAACTAATAACTATGCTAACAAATCATGGATAAAATGACTATTTAATGCATATGGCATCAAAACAAATTTTGCTAACCACTCGTTATGCACCTATCACATGCTAGTTATTTATGGTGTGTGCAAGGTACCGATCAGTTTCTCAGTCATCCTCCAACATCTTGATCTACGTCACCCTCTCTGATGATGTTCTCCCTCTGTCATACTTCAAATGATGAGTTCCCCTGTATCCACCTCATAACAAAGCAAATAGTTAAACCATAGCAGCCATGATAAACATATAACATAAAAAATTTATGAAACAACACATCAATATGCTCAAAATGTAAATGCATACAATATAATTAACTTACAGTAAATAAATCATGTATCTAAGAAATATTATACTATCCCATAATAGCATATATCTCAAGTTTAGTTAAAAACAACCAAATATTAATTCATTAGCCATGGATATCTACAGATAATCTAACAAGTTTGCTTGGCATGGAATCATGATGTAACATCATTCATCAACAATTAACCATAAAACACTAGATGCAAGGCGGAGAAGATAAAAACCAACTTGTATTCACTTCAAAGGTAATAAAAAATATCAATTTTGGTAAGGCTTCACCTTAATCAGCTAGAGGATAGTGCTAATATCACATAAAATAGTACTTATAGGAGAAAGGAGAGGAGAGAAAGAATAAGGACGTGTAGAAAACCTATGGTGGTTGTCATTCAATCATGAGATCAGTTACAATATGAATGAAGAATGAGAAACATTCCTATGATTATTCTTATACATATGTTAGCTTTGTTTGATGATGATCTTCATGAAAATTGGCATAGGAGTGACTTTTGGCCTTTTGTGACTCAGCTTTTCTTCTTGAAACTAACCTCTTTTCTTGGTTGAGGAGTTATAAGTTCACATTTGTCTCTTCCTACCTTTGGTCTTCTTACCTCTTGTCCATACTTGGACACTTTAAAATATGATGTTGCATGGGTGTATTAGGTCTTTTTAGTGTTCTTTAGTGGCATGTCCAACTATTATAAGGTCTCTATGAGAGACACTTTATGGAATCAAGCTTCTATTGAGACTCATCTCTAGGCTTCTTAGGGGTGAAACATAGGTTTATCAACTCATATAATTAATCACTACTTGCACAAACATAGTGTAGAATGAAATTACTCTAAAATAAGATTGAAAAGGTTGATAAGGACTGTGTTTCATCTTGGAGAGCTCTCATCACTATGCAACTAACAAAATGCTTATGCATTGGTTCCTTCAAATCTGCCTACAATCATTGGAATTGACTTGTTTATGACTTAGGGAGTTCTCAAAGAGTGACATTAGGTGTCTACAAGGGTGATCTAAATATTCTTATGCCTTTGATGACCTTAATAAGGTCTACAAACAACATTTTATTTCTAAAAGCAAGGGGTATTCTTGATTTGGCTTAGTTTCTTGTTTGAAAAATTGTCATATCACCATGGGGGCTTCCTCAATGGATGCTTCAAGGTCATTTTACCTTTTTCCAAGCTCAAATGGTCTCTTAAAATGGTTTAAAATCTCCAATACATTCAAACACCATGAAAAATAGGCTTGAAAGTGCAGTTTTAGGGCTATTTCTTTGTACTTTTCCAACACACGTGCCAATATTTGAAATCCAATAGATGAACGTGAGGTATGCATATGTTATTCATGGATTTTAATAACAAATCAAGTGTTTTAAAATCATCTATAAGGGCATTTACAATCATAGAGCTCTTTTGAAGGCTTTTTGGTAGTTTTGAGGTGTTTAACTTCTCAAGGATTATTCATAAAGCCTAGGCCCTTAATGGATTGATAAATGCAATGAACTCAGAGTAGACATATCCTATCAAATTCCCCTAAATCCATTATGTCCCATGCACTTGCTCATCTAACTTCACACATGAGGAATGGACCTTCTCGAGCTTATAGGCCTATAGGTGCATCATTGAGACAAGTGTTTTGGGCAAAAAGGTCCTCAAATACTTGTTTTTGATCGAAAACACCTTTTTTTGGACTTGATTCATGCTACATATGTTCTAAAAGTGATATTCTAGGGTTTTTTACCCCCTTAATGTTCTTGAAACTTGATTTAGCCCCTGCCTAGGGTTTGTAGACAGTTTAGCATTCTTGGTAGTTTTGGCCATTTTTTTATGGTTCACTACCAAGGTAGGGTGTTCGATCACTCTCGAAACCTTCCTCGATGTCTTTCACACAATTCTTGAATCTCCTGACCTCATATCCAAAGCAAAACTTTCACTTTCTTTTCATGTTTATACTTGTAGACTGTATTTGCAGGCTTGACACATTCAAGTTTGGTATGCCTGCTCCCACCATTTTTTTGCAATTCACTCTACTAATGCTTTGAAGATATCTAAAAAGGCTAAAAAAGGTTGAGTATAATTTTTTCCACCTACTTACAATCACTTTCAGGTTTAAAAATCCATCACAATCCCAAAACCCTTCAAAAGACAACAAAATATGAGATTTCCTACCAATGTAGGTCTAATCCACGATTCACTTGGTTGAATTTGGTATTGTAGAGACTATTAGGCATCTTTATATTGATTTTCATCCACCATCATGCATCCAATGATCTAAAACATGTTGTTAAAAGAAGAAAACTGAGTTGTTAGGGTTTGATAGAGTTCTAGGAGCACTAAATTTATTAGTGATTGCTCATAAAGCTCAACCCCCTAAACTCAGACTTATTGCTACAAATTTGTATGGAATAGGGGTTCCATTCAATCCCTAAGAGCACTGGTCCTCACACTTCTCCATGAACAAATGCTAACTAATTGACCTTCTTCATTATGCATGTGACCTGATGGAGATCATAAGTGGTTTTTTACCTTGTTTGGACATATAGCTTTTGTTTTAGCATGGTTTTGCGCCTGATAAGGTTTGAGGAGGTTATGTTGGGCTCTTATCACCTGAAGCCATGCTTCATTTGGCTGAAGATACCTAATCCAACATATAAACCTGCATAATCTCATCAAAATGTGCCTTCTTTTGCCATTAAACTTATTCACTTGGAAAACTTCCCTATTGTAGATACATATAAAATATCAAATGGAGTTCTTATTGACTTTCACAATAATAGTGTAATGTATAAATAACCTCTTTTTCCTACCTTTCATAGCATTCATCACATTATTTTATGTTTGGAGGTTAATCAATGAACAAAGAAGTTTTCAAATGCGAGTATACATTAGATATGGGTGGAGTTGACATCTTAACTGGGTGTATGGGTAAAATGAGGTACAACATGATCTTCATCAAATTCCAAATTGCCTAAAAGGACTTCCTTTGGACTAGTCCTACTAAGCTTGAATCATGTTGGACTTAACACAATGATGACCTTGACAAGCTAAAACAATGGAACATTAAGCCTTAACTTTTGAAAATACTTTAAATAATGTATAAAATACCTTAATCAATGCTAAAACCTTCATAAGAGATCATGTCAAGGAAAGTAATTGAGCAAGTCAAATGTCATAGCTTGCCTTCTTGAAAAGACCTTACTGAGACCTTGAAACAACCTAATACAGACACCATGATAAGACAACATATGACACAGAGACATGACTCTCAACAAGACTATTTACAAGGTTAGATGACTCAGGTACTTGGTTTGAATAAACCCTAGTCAAGGGTGGCTAAATTAGCCAACATGAACCACTAAAGGAAATACATACATGTTTTAATAGTTTGGTGTACTCAAAAAGCTTTGTTATTCAATATTACCCATGCAAATCATACTAAAAGATGAAACTAATAAAGGAAATACATACATGCTTTAAAACTTTGGTGTACTAAAAAATTAATATTACATATACAAAATACTTTAATTGTAATTTATTATAAATAATTCTACATAAATCATGACTCATACAACAATCAAATTTAGTTTACAAATTTAATCATAATTCTATTTTTATTTAGTTATAGATAATTAAATTTGTAAAACAAATTGTCATAATTTATGGTGGAGGGTCTATTGAAATTCAAAAATATATGTTTTAGGTTCTTAATTTGTAATAGCGTCCACTCATAAAATTATATTTTTAATAAAAGTTAATATGGTATAATATTGTCAGCATGTGTAATTATGTTTATTTATAAAATTATATTTTTAATATAAGTTAATATGATATAATAATATTTGTTGAGTTTTTTCTTAAATGAAAAAAATTGTAAAGTGATGGTCAAATGGACATCAAATTTAAGGTTGGAGTTAAAAGTAAACATACTTACTAAGTGATAATCAAATGGATGTCAAATTTAAGGCTGGAATTAGAAGTGAACATACTCACTACATCACAACACATCACCACCCCTGGGTGCCATTGTAAAATGTCTATCAACATAATAAATTATCTTGGTGGAAGGTGAATATGTGCCTCGTCACTCATAATCCTTGAATTTCAAGAGAGTCCTCTCTTTGCCTAACCCTCTCAAGGCTTTCAAAAAAAAATACATGTTTAACCTCATCCCATTTGTCCTGACTATAGATTATTGTGGCCCTTAGCTTGTCCATCAAATCCATCATCAATGAACCTCATGTAGGTAATAGCTACTCTAGTTTGTTGATTAATAAATAATACTTTACTGACAATGGATAATACTCTCAAAACATGATGTGACAATATTGGTATGTATGGTATTCAAATTCCCCAGTTGAACTTAATCATTGCCAATATGCACAAACGCATCATCCTTTTGATCAATGTGTACCAAAAACAAAACAAGAGGATTGATGCTATCAAAAGTCTTATGTGTAGTAACCTCGCTAGGCAAAGGCTTAGGTTGAAAGAAGAAAGAGCAATTTGATAATATTTTCAACGTTCTCCCAAAAGACATGTTTTTAGTAAGGATGCCATGGATCCTAAAACACAAGGTAATCAAGTGCCTATTCATTAGTCTCAAGTTAACCAATCTATTTTACTGTGGTTTTAAGTGATTCTCTACAAAGTGGTCCTCAGGGAGAAGTACCCAACAACCCATTGAGTTAATATCTCTCTAGTTTTATTTCTTATAATTTTGTTGATGTTTGTTGGGTGAATATTTTGTCGATCAGTGTACTGATAAACAAAATAGGTCTGATCAACCACAGTGGGAAGATTGGTCAGCCAGTTGTGTAGGTTTACCACATCAAAAGGGGACTAATCTCTCCTCTCATCGAGGGGAGGTTCCCTATAAATACGTAGGAGCTATATACAATATAAATAAGCATAAAATAACACATGGGGGCAAAATAAACCATCCATATCTCTTCTTTCAGAGATGATGCTCAAAGACAAAGGAGAAAATCCTGGTGTAAACACTGAAGGCACTTCTCTTCTTTTAGAAGTGTTCTTGCAGGAAACAGCAGGAGTTTCTTTCAGGTAGTAAAGTAACTGGTGACAAAGGGCGCAGTAACCAGTAGGATGAAATAGAACACAAAGTTTCCACCTCAACTTCCCAAAGAGTATAACACAAAGGGTAATGGGGGCACAAAGTCATCCCAGAATCCTCAACATAGAAAGAAAAGGAAAAACACACACTAAAAACAATTGTGAAAGCACAAAGTCTTCTCACAGTTGGCTTTAGGACACCTCCCTTTTTACCTTCACTAATTTTGCTTGTCAAATTAAATAAATAAGAATGCTTCTAGGAAACAGACATAAGAACAATTTCCTAAAGTAGTAGAAGCCAAAACAGCACAAAGTCTGCAAACAACTTGCTTTCTCATTCAGATAAAATGAAATGAAATTACAATCTAAGCTCAAAGTCTCAGTCTTCTTCTTTCAAATAGGCAGAATTTTGCTCCTATAAAAATTAAAAGTCTCCCTTACTAATGAGAGAAATTACAAACTTATAGCAATCACGCAAGGCTTGGTGTTCTTTCTCATGGGATGGCCCATGTTGCAGTCAAAGTCTTCAATGTGCCTTCAATTTTGTTTGGAGGGACCATGCTGGGAATAGTGTATCACCATAACTATGGCATGTCCATTCCTCTAATATGTCTCTTCTTTGGTATGGACTGTTTGGTCCTTTTCCTGATATCTACGCAGCTATCCAATTTGCCATTACTTTATGAAAGAAAAATAGGCTTGCATCCTTGATTTGGTGCGCTCAGAAGTCTAAGTCTACTTGATCCACTATTCCACCTACTAGAAATAACTCTTTTGAAAATATTTCTGGTCCTTTGCGTCGATCTTCTCTCCCCAGTAGCAATTTAAATCTTCAGGCTCTCTGTTTATTTAATCGCTTGGTTCTTACTTTAAGTTTTGTGCTCTATATGAATTTCCATGAATTTTCCCTTTCTTTAAATTTGACATCCGAGGGACTGTCAATGGTAGCTAGCTGCTTGAACCGTGTTGAACTTTGAACCTGTGAACCATTTGAAAGTTCATTGGTTCAAAGCTTCATTGGTTCACTCTGTCTCTTTTGGTCCATCGTTTCCCTACTTAAGTGCTTCTTTGCTCTCTGGTTGAACCATTGCTTTCATTGAACTTGCCTTTAGAATCATCCATGTTGCTTCTTTCTTTGCTTAAGGCTGCCTTTGAACAACTTGGACCTGTGAACCAGTGAACTTTGAACTCATTTGGTTCAAGGTTCAATTGGTTCATTGGTTCTTTGATTCTGCCCGCCGCTCATTTTTCCTAAGCTCTTTGGTCTTTATCGCGCTTGGTTGAACCTTTGAACCTGCGAACTCGTTGAACCATTTAGTTCAACGGTTCAATCGGTTCATTCTTTGAAGCTCTTTGTGTCTAAGTCTTTACGGATTCCCTTCTACATCTTTGTTTAGCCTTTGGAACCATCTCGAAGGGAAGGTGTCCCTTTGGGTCCTTGAAAAAGGTCTTTTTCCTGACGCCAAGTGTCCCCCGCAAGGGTATCTACCCTTCGATATTTTTCATGCGACCTTCGGGCTTTAACTTCCCTGGCGGGTTCTTGCATCTTCGGTGGGCTTTTGGCTTCAGGCTTTTTCCATTGGGCTTTTCCTTCGAACAAAAAGTTCGAAGGAATTTTGCCTTAAAATTTTTTCGAGAAAAATCTTCCCAAAATAATTCTTTTGGCCTCTTTTACTTAGCCATTTTCCCGAGGGGTTTCTAACTTTTGTCTGCTTTTGCTTACTGCCCTCTGCAAGGGCACTTGTTCCTTTGGATTTGGGGGCAGCCCCTTGAACCTACCGATTGAACCAACTTTGGTTCAATGGTTCAATCGGTTCATTCTTTGATCTTTGGCTAAGTCTTTTTAATCTTTTGCACCAAGCGCGTTGAACCAATTGGTTATTGAACTCGTTAAACTGTTGAACCAAATTGGTTCAAGGTTCAACGGTTCAAGCCTTTGTTCTTTGAAGCTTGCCGATGGACATTTCGGTTGAACCTTGTCATTGAACCAACTTTGAAATCGCCTAAGTGTTGAGAGCTTGCTTCTTTCCTGCAGAGTCCATAGAAATCAACATGCGAAGCTCGTAAAACTTGGCCTGCAGAGTCCGTAGATTCAAGCTTGCAGAGTTCATAGATTTCTGGAAAAGCTTTGAAAAATGAAGAACCCGAATGCTCAGAATAATTTTTTGAAAAGGGGAGAGATGATTTTTGGTCTATACTAGGCCAAAATAGTCTGTAGGTTGTCCCAAAAATGAGTGACATTTTTTAGGGACAACAATGTTGACGAGGGTTTTCTTTATTTTTGGTTGTTCTCGATGTTAAAAATTATGTTATTGGGTGATGCTCTTTTCGACCTAAAGGTTGACCATATCTTAATGTACACAACATATTATGATGTTTTTTATATTTTAATAGTTATATTTTAGTTTTCAGTGTACATAATTTCCTCCTAAACTAATTCTCCCTAATAATAAAATTGTCCATATTAAGTTTTAGCTAATTGACCAATGTAATATATATGTTAATAACATAAATTATGTTTCTCTACAAATAATTAGCTGCAGACAGATTGATCTTGGACCGAAATATTAAGTCTTAAGATTAGGGCACTCATTGGAAATTCAAAACCATTATCTCAACATATGAAGCTTAATAACAATATTCAACACAATTATTCGAATGATAGGGATTTAATAAAGGTACAATACATCCCTTTTATGATATTCAATTGTGTTATCACCTTTCGCTAGCTTCACTACTAATCATGAATAAATTATTCTCAAGTTTTGAAATTTACCCAACCAAAATTAATTATGCAAACTGACGTCACATTTTGGCATCTTGGGTGAAGTTATACGTCGATATGATACCTATATTAAAAGGCTGATAAGTGTGATTTGATTGATATATTTAGGCCTTCAAAGTGCATAACACCAATCAGTCCCAAATTGCATGAGGTTCATGTAGACAATAACAATAAAACCGTGATGTACACATACACACACACATGCATATATTAATATATGCATGTATGTACATACATATATATACATACACATATGTATGTACACACACACACACACACATATGTATATGTATATGTATACATATGAGGTAAGACATGCAAAAATAAATTTGATTTTAAAATTTACACCATCACAAATGTGAAAACCTTCACAACTTTCTCTTTTCCCTTCCTGGAACTGTTATAAGGAAAAATGGCACAAGGACTAAGACAAGGGTGATGATGACCAATGGTCTCAACACAAACACGAGCAACAAGAGCAAGAGCAACATGCCTTAATTTAGGAATAACCTCTTCAAAAGCATACATAAGAAAATATGTGTCTCTTTTATTGTATCAAATAGAATAATACATGGCCCATGAACAACCTCGATCTACTTAAGGTCCACAACTAAGGACAAATCATGAAAGGGAAATAGAATATGAAATACTAACAGGAAAATAGAAACTACAAGGCTTATAATTGTAAATCTAGTGAGAAACTCATCCATGGTAATAAAATGGGTCTAGTTATTGTACTCAAAGGCATCAATTTTGATAGTCTCCCCAAAGCTCTCATCAACTCCTTATAGTTTGAAAATTAAGCACAATTTCTCTAAAGATATAGTAGTAATATAATCCATAGTAAATATCAAAGCAAGAAAATGAGATGAAACAAGATTAAATGAAAAATAATGGCTTGAGATTGAGATTTTAAAGTACAACTAGGACATGTGTGCTAATCAAGAAATAACACCATTAAATAGTTTAAGATACTTGGGTGGTTGTGAATTCAAAAGAGGATACTTCTGAGATTAAAAAGGGTTGCATGACAAGCAAGAAAAGCTAAAATGTCACATTGCCATTTAAGGAATTAAAAGTTGATCTCAAATATCTCCTATGCACCACTCTCAAATACTTTGAAGAGATGAAAAAATGACATGACTAATCGATGCATGTGGCATGCTAACCAAAGTGAAGCGAAATTGTTGAAAGAGTTTAATCTTATAATATTGAAGAACAACCTTATCTTGTAGAGCATAAATGGATAAAAGGAGTTTGGAAGGTCAAATGGAGAAATATTCTCCATTTAAAGATGTCTACATCCATATTCACGTGGAAAATTCTTTGAAAGCTTGAACACTCATTGAATTTTACAAAATAAGTCTATTCAAAAATTTAAGAATTTAAAGGGATTTTCAAGCTTTTAAAGTTTTTTGTGCTGACTCCATACTCAATGAATATAAATGATCTGAATTTGATGATTGGAAAGCAAGTTACCCCTGATATCCACTAAAATTTTGAATGAATTATACCCTTCAACAACACAAACATTGTGCTTTCTTACTATTAGCTTGATTATTTGAATGTCCTGAGCTTTTCAAGGCTTAAAATTTCTTAGTGGATAAACAACTTCATTAAGCTCAAAAAGCTCAAGCTAGTTGAAAAGCTCCCTATTAAATGCAATTTACAAATCATTTCCACATCAACTAACTATTCCCTCAATATTCCATCAATATAAGTTTCCTAAAGCTCATCCCCATACTCAAGTTTATGCTTTTATCAATTTATCTTAGCCAATTTTAAAATCTCAAAGGCTTGCAACTATTCGCTTCACTTGAAGTTTGTAAGAGGAGCATAGAACCCACACTATTAGACTACATTTGATCCAACAACATGAGCCATTTTTAGAAAAGGTGGGTGACATCAATGTCTAAAAAGTGTTTCACATCATTAATTTACCAAAGACCCTTGCACCATTCAATCACTTCATGCTAAAAATCTAAGCTCAAGGCTTAATTCCATATAAGGTGGAACCTGCAAAGGTGTTTAAAAGTCAAAAGGCCACATGGTGATTGTGAAATGTAAGATAAAATTTTGTAAAATCTCAATGTGGAGATCTCATGCCATCTGATCATCTCAAATCAATGTCACAAGTTATTTTCAATGAATTAAGATGATGTCATTAAGGAAAAATAACTTGCAAACTCGGATAAAAGTTTTAGCATTGATATCCAACCATTTAGTCCATAGCTCAAGTAAAAGTTTTTGGATTAATCAGTTATTCAAAGTAACTAAATACAAAAGTATCTTAGTTGGACCCTCAAGCCATGTGATCAAGCCTGAATCAATGACATGAGTTATTTTGAAGAAATAGGGATGACACCAACATCTTAAAACATATCATGTTGTTGGATCAATTTTGCAATGTTGATATCACATTGAATGATCATCAAAGCAAAGACCTTGCAGAGCACGAAGTTAGGCTAGTAGGAATTAAGAAATTAAGTTGTAGAATGAGGGTTATTAAGTGTAGGCATAATCAATCTTGGATATAAAACCAAATCACCATAAAATATCTACCTAGATCTACTCTCATGTGTAGAAATAAAATCCAAAATAATTATCGAATGATAATCAAACCACTATTTTCAAATACTGGTTAGCCTTGGATTTAAATCTCATCAAGATAACATGGGTTGCTCTACTCAACTCAATCAAGTATGAAATGTATAAAATCCCAGATAAGACTATGTTGGGAAATTATGAAGGACTCGTACAATGAGCTACCATCTAAAATACCACATAGCTACAAAGGCATGATTGAATTGCTACAATAGAAAACATGTAACTAAAGTATTTTCATTTGCTTATGTACTTGGTAGCTGAGAATGTTTAATTCATGTCTTGATCTTCTCTTATATATATATATATATATATATCTTAATAAGCTCATTTGAGTAAAAAGGGATTTCCTAAACCTCTAATTTCTCTTTTTTTAAATATAGTGTCTCAGCGTCTGTTATTTTTCTATGTAAGATTACTCCAAGCCTTCATATTGAAATAAAATGCATATGTGCACACTTTTTGCAATTGAAGAAATCTTTTATGGTTCTTATTTTCTTGTCCTCTAACTCTTATCTTGTTAATGCAACTCCCTGCCCATTTTTAAATTACATCTTACCTCTTGCACTTTATTTATTTATTTTGGGTCTACTTCCTTTCTTGCACAATGATAGCTCTATATTTGTGAAGATAAGGAATTAACACACTTTTTATTATGGTGCATCACTGTCTTTATTATCATATATATTTATAACCCTTCTTCCTTACAATATTTACCTTGATTCTCTTATTTTAGATAGAATAACACTAGATTACGAAATAGAACTAGCTGACTTTGGATGTTCTCTACTAAGAGGAGTCCCACTCTAAGTAGAGATTCCAAGTTATGTTTAAAATGTGGGTTGCATAGATAATATATTTTAATACATTAACACATATGGTACACATAATCCATTTATTTTGAGATATGTAACTCATAGGTTCATCCCATGTTTCAAAAGGGGGGATTTTTCCACTTATTCTATCTTTAGTCACACGATGATAACACAATAGTCGCAAAGTGTTATAATGCATATTCTTCCTTGCTCACACTTTTGGAAGTAGCCAATAAGTGTTATATAACATACTTCACTTAGTATCCTCAATGAGACACACACTCAAAGATGATACAAATTATGAGATATGGATTTCATAAAGACATTTTCATAGTTTCCACACAATTAGGAGTACTCATTCCTATTTTTCATTTTATCTTAGTGATTTCAATAGTTTTTTTATCATTGATTTACATAGACATCAATTTGCTTGAAAATATTTCCCTTGTGTTTGTAGGTACATGTGTTTTTATATTTAAAACATAGAAGCATGAATGCTTTTACCAGGGTCTTCATGACACTTGTACAAATTTGAATGAGTACATGATTTCTATTTATTTTGTAGGTCACAAGAGCTATAATCTAAGATAAGGTAACCTCTTTTTTCCTTTTGATTAAAAGAATAATTATTTACTATATTGACTTTGAGAAATGTTACAGGTTTCAGTCGTAACATCTTCTATGAATCCTCCTATCTACACTTGTTTATTTTACTTTGATATGTATGCATGCACACCAACATTAAAATGGGGAATCATAGACACTCCTAATTTTGGTCTAGGGGTAGTTTTATACGTCAATTTGTATTGATTTATGTTACTTATATGTTTTTTGAGTATTAGTTCATGTTAGGCTCTTATTAGCTCATGTTTTCTCTATATCGGGTCTCATTTGCTTCTTTTCTCTCTTCTTCCACTCTTTCCCTATATTTTATTTCTTCATTTTATTTTATTTTGTTTTTTGCCTTTTGCCAGGAGCATATCAATATGCTTCCGGTTGACCAAGAACAAACCACTACACTCCTAGTCCTTTTTATGGTGTGGGTTCTTTTGGCCCTTGCTTATGTTTTGTTTGTCTTTGTGTCTTTAACTTTTTTCCACCCTTTGTGTCTAAGATTGGTTTAAAAATATTTGTAATATCCCCACAAGGATCTACCTAGAATAACACACACACTCATATCAACGTATTATATCATTAGAATTCCCCACGATTATCTAAATAATGATCCAACTAAAATAAATTAAGTATCTTAACTGTAAAATAAGCATGTAACAACTACATGTTACTGATCACTAACATCATATGAAATAAAATATAACTGAATATAGAAAGTAGTTACAGATGTTCAGCCACGGTTGGTACAAACATACATCCATTATTGTCAATGTACAATAAGTTATAATTACATCTCATCATGTATAATGTGTCAATAAAAATAAATATAATACAATGTACAAGATACATGGCTCCATGGAGCAAGAGTTTCCAAACTCCAATATCTATGACAATCTCAAGTGTTATCTCCAAATAAGTACTGATGCAGGTAGGGTGAGCATCATTCGATCACTTTTCCATACCAACTACAAACCATCTATCCCCTGCATAATCCCCCATTAGAGAATGGCCCTACCTTCATTGATGAGTAGAGAATGATGGTGTAAGAATCCAGAGAGACAAGCTAGTACCCGTGTGATGTATGATTTCTAATAACATGCACTGTACCATAAAGAAATTCATTCTAACATGATATCACATAAACATGTAAATCATACATATAAATGATAATGTTTAACTAAACATTTCTTTAAACAAAGTTTTCAATAGTTATTTATCTCTAGGATCGGTCAAATTCATACACACCACTTGATCGGATTGCCTTCATCTGGTATTGGTGATGCTAGCAAGCTAGTGAAGTTTGTTTCACTACTTACTCAGTACCAACAATGCAAGATTTGATTAATATAATATAACCAATAGATTCATACATAGTACTTCCTACTAGCAATCATAAAACATGTTAAACACATGAATAATCAAAATGCATACTTTTAGTCTATCAAACGTATGAATAAATATCCACTATATTATTTATCATAAATAATAAGCACAATAAGTATTATTTATACCTACCGAGTATAATATATATTAAACTGCATATTTCTAATTTTCTTAAACGGATACAAATAAAATACATTCTATGACAAGCAATAACATCATAGTCCATCATTTTCATGTACGCTCTACTCAATTTCAAACAACTAGTCATAATAAAGAAGTCACAATCTTCGTGAGAACATAACCTTTCATTTAAACAACTAATTATATTTTTAGTAGACCATATTCACATAATTATAATTTTTGTCCCTTGAGACCCATGTTTTATTTTTACAATCCTTTAAATTATAGATATAGGCATATGACCCAATACACCTAGACATGTTATATTTTAATATGAATACTTAAAACCATAAGTAGATATATTTCCTATATATACACCCTTATACATATTAACATCATTCATATTAGATTTTAAATATACTTTATATACAGTTCATTATTTGTTCATAAATCTAATCATTAAACAACCCTATTGTTTCATGATAACTTTGGCAACTATACTCAGTAAATGCTCTCCTAAAAGATCCCAGTAAATTTGGAATATATCTTATAGATGATCAATCAACCCTAAATGAACACAACATCAACATCCCCTAATTTATATCCAACACATGACTATCCAATGTACTTAATATCAAAGAATACATCATTCACTTAATGATTATTGATCCCACAATATAAATCTCACAATATGCATAGCTCAATTTATATAGATTAAATCGCTATTGTACATAGTCATAATTTTTTTTCATGGATAACAATTAGTTTATACTTGTACCTAAAATGATGTCTTTTGCACACAAAATTTTCATTGCTATTTTTTTTATGTTTTATATATTTATGCTTGTATATGAATTGTTGTTTATATATATATATATATATATATATATATATATATATATATATATATATATATATATAAACAATTCATATACAAGCATAAATATATAAAACATAAAAAAAATAGCAATGAAAATTTTGTGTGCAAAAGACATCATTTTAGGTACAAGTATAAACTATGAATTGTTGTTTATATATATATATATATATATATCACTGATTATAGATATATCATGTGCATATTGTTGTTCCCAAAATCAGCTACGCTCATTTTTGGAACAACCCTTACGAAACTTGTCCGTTTCGTGTTTTCTCTCTAAGTTCATTTTTCGAGGCAAATTTTTGTTGTTCTCGTGTTTGCTCTACTAGCCTCATTTGAAGTTCATGACATTCCCTTAATTACATTTTTCCAAAAATGTAAAAAACAATGCAATCTTGTTGCGACCAGAGGACAAAGTTTTCATTTCCCAGAGTTAGTGTTTTCTAGCGTTTCCATGCAAGGGCGGCATTTTTTACCGCCATTGTATTTACTTTGCATCCTCCATGCAAAGGCGGCATTTTTTTCTGCCCTTGCATCCGTCATGCAAGAGCGACAAATTTTGCCGCCCTTGCATCCCTGTTTCCTCTCCTCCAGGTGCAAGGGCTGCAATTTTTGCCGCCCTTACACGTTCTTCTTCAACATGCGTCGACGGCATTTTTTGCCGATCGACATACTTTCTCCCTGACGTGCACAGGTGGCAATTTTTGCCGCCTATGCACAAGAACTTCTCCAATATGAAAGGGCGGTAATTTTTTCTGCCCCTACATACCTTATCCCCATTTTTCCTAACTCTAAGAAATTTTAATTTTTCTTATTTTCCATTCCCGCTTCCCTTTTCTTCTGCTTTTCGACCTACTCTCGCCTTAGCCTTTTCAAGCGCATTTCCCTAATCGTGATCATCAAATGTGCAGTTTTCCCATATTGCTAATTTTTCTCTTGATTGAACAATCATGATTCTTACTGCAGTTTCTCTAAAGGATCCCTCTTCATTGACATCTTTTCAACAAAAGTTCTTCCAGATCACTAAAGTTTCTCTGAAGAAGTCGAAGACAATGAAGTACAAGTATCAAGGTGTTTTTCCAATCACCTCAGTTGCTTCTAAATGTTGATGACATTATAGATATAGAGATTGGATATGTGGATATGGCTGAGTTCGTAGAAAGAACCAAATCAAGCAATCCCAACCATGAAATGAAGAAGACTGGCAATAAAGATTGAAGCTGTTCTTCCATGCTTTATTCAAAATGCACTTTGTAACTGACTTGGGACATTTGCACATGTACTTTTGTAATATGTAATTACATGTGAAAAATCCAAAAAATATCCCAAAGTCAACGATGACTCATCTTTGACTAGGTTTTCAATATTTTAATCTTTTTCTAATTTTGAAGGTTTCTCCCTATATATAGAGGGAACCTCTTTTGTAATGCATCGATCTCTGGATAATTGAGAGCAAAAAATTTGCTAAAATTGAGACACTTCTTGAGACTTTGTGCTCAATTTTTAAATCATATTTTATCGAATGAATGAGAAACAAGTTTATTTCAGACTTTGTGTTGGAGTAATTTGTGTTATTTAGAAAATAGTTCTTATGTTCTCTTTCCTGATAATCTCTCATGTGTTCGATTTAATAAGCAAAGTGTGTGTATTGAAATTATCTAAAAACATTTCTAAAGGATAAAAGAAAGACTTTGAGTTGCTTTTATTTTGGTAACCCTTTTATTCATTGTAGTTTTAGGCGAAGACTTAGGGCTTTGTTTCACTCTACTGTTATGTGTGTTTCGAATCAGTGAAGGAGGCAATAGAAGACTTTGTGCCTTCGTGAGTTTTCTTGTGGACTTTGTTACTACTTTAGGAGATTTTTTGCTCTATGATGGATACCATTCTTGAAAGAAGAGGAATGCTTTCAGCCATCGATCGGGACTTCTCTCTTTTGTTCCTTGGACATCATCTTTGAAAGAAGAGAGATGGATGGTGTTATACTACCATGAGTATTATTTTCTGCTTACTTATATATACATATAGCATATAAGTATTTAATAGGGAACCTCCCCTTGATGAGAGGAGAGATTTGTCCCCTGTTGATGTAGTAAACCTGCACACCAAGACGACCCATCTCCCTGTGCTGTGGTGATAGGAACTATTTTGGTCACCAGTTAGCTAGCCGACAAAATATTCACCCAACAGTTTTTGGCAACTCCGCTGGGGATGAACGTGCAGTCTAAAGCCTCAAGTTTCAAATTGAAGTAGTTCCTTCCCTTATCCATTATATTACAGACTTTGGCAACTCCATTCCATGTCTTACCCATTATCATTATAGCCTTACCATCTTCCTCCATCTCTGTTATATTATATGGTCTGCAAAACCAGAGCCACTAAGAAGAGCACATAGTTTGAAGTCTCAAGCTCCAAGCTGAAGTAGATTTTACTCTTTTTCATTTTTGTTCTGCAATTTGACAACTCCACGTTATATAAGAAGCTAAAAATCTCAAGGTGTTGTTGACCCTGCTTTTGAGTTGGTGCGGCAGAGTAATTTTGAGTTGTTTCCTCCACAACCTCACCTTCAACAAACTAGGAGTCTTCCTCCTAGCCCTACCAGGTCACCAGCACAAGGTAGAGCTTCTTTTTATGTTGCTAGCAGAGCTTTGCCTATCCATTCTACACCTAGATTTGTGATCCCACTTTTACATAATCAAATCATGGTTCAAGGCCCCTGGGGTAACTCTTTTGGCCCACTTAATTTGACTCCACTCCTGCATGAGCTTTCACGCAGTTCAAGGAAAAAATTTCCCAAATTCTTTGGTGATGGGAAAGTTCATCCTAATAAATACATTACAGCTTTTAGCATAGCCTGTGGCATAATAGGGTTGGAATTTAAAGACATAACAGTCAGGCTATTCATGGAGACACTATAAGGCGTTGTAGACTGGTTCTACCACCTACAGGCCAGATCAGTGACTGACTAAGACACTCTAAAAGATAAATTTGAAGTTAGGTTCAAGCCTGCAGAAGATGCACATGCCTTGCTGGCCCAACTCAATCAGATGAATAAAGAGCCTCATGAGCCTATGAGGGATTTTATTGCTATATTCGACAAGCTGAGACACAGGATTCCAATGGTCGCCCAGTCGATGCCTTAGAACCTCAAATGCTTCTTCATCAATTCACAACTGCCTGAAGTGGGTTTCTTGCTGAGATGGGGTAGACACATAGACCTTACTACTGCTTAGGACTTGGCTATTGAGGTAGAAGATGACCTTATCTTGGAAAGAAAGATAAGGAGAGACCATAATAAAGGTAAATCCTCTTCATCTTCTGAGTAGTCACCTGCAGTCACCACTGACCCAATAGTGCAGAAGGTAGCAAATGAATTGTTGGTCCTCAAAAGATAAATGGCCCAAGTTATGTCTGCTTCTCCTAATTAGGATATGCCAAGAAAGACATTTCAGAATCAGGCATACCAAGGCAATGTTGCCAGGAATCAAGGGCAGCCAAATTGCCTTCCTCCCCCGCAGAGGAACCTTGCCCTTAAAGTGCCTCCAACCGACTTAGAAGTTGGATATTTGGAAACAGAACATGATTTCTCTTTTCAACCTGAGTTTGATCAAGAAGAATCAGCGGACGATTCCCACATCAGTTTTTTGAACTATCAAGATGAACCCATAAGAGAAGGAAATGTAGTTGAGGGGTCATATGTTGTATTCACTCGGTCCAAAAATCAATCAGCTCAACAAGCTAATAAGGAGAAAGCAGAGGAGCGACCTCAACTAGCAGTTTCAATTGCTAAGCAGGGATTCACTCTTCCTTTTCAGCCAAAGGACTCGGTGATTGCAAAAAAGGTAAGTACCCCAAATGCCCCTACGCCTTCTACTTCAAATTTGCAGTCCAGTCCTCCCCCTTTCAAAAATCAAAAGGATGAACTCCCATCCTCTGCTCCTAGCTCGTTCTAGGAATTTGATATCATTGACCATATAAAGAAAACAAAATTCAAATGTCTGAATTTGAATTTATGCAGTCTCATCCTGACTAATTGGACAAGCTGGTTCAATGTGTCAAGAACTAAACCGTCCCTGCAAGACAAGAGGTTAAAAAAGTAACTCATGGTCCCCCAAAGAACATGCCCAAAGTAACTCATGGTCCCCCAAAGAACATGCCCATCACAAACAATCTTGTCATTACCCCTCCAGCTGCCCTTGAGAAAATAGAGCCTTTATATGTTTTCCTGTTGATAAATGGTCACCAGCTCAACAATTGCATCATTGATTTTGGGGCTTCAGACAATGTCATGCCTGCTAAAGTGGTAGAATCTCTGGGTCTCACACTGACCAAGACATTTGGGAGATGTTTCTCCATGGAGAACAAACAAGTGCCACTGCTAGGATAAATTAAAGATGCCCAATTTGCATTTGTTGCCTTTCCAGACAAGTGAATCAGGATGACCATCTTAGTGGTCGTCGTCCTAGCATCATATGGCATCCTTCTTGGGAAATTTTTTTGTAAGAATGTTGGAGGGGAATTAAGCATGGACTTGTCTCAGGCAAAAATCCATGTGAAAGGTGTAATGTAGAGGTTGCTTCCTAAGAAGGAGGTAAAATACATTGTCACTCAGACATCAAGGCATGAAGCTCAAATTTTGTTTGAGTCTTCAGGCAGGGGTAATTATTTTTTGTCTACTAAAGACATTCATGTTTCAGCAGATGAAAATCCTGTAGGTGACAATCTAGAAATTGGTTCAGATGGAACAACACCAAGTATGCCTGATAGTGCCAATGATTGGCAGGTGTTGAATAGAAACAATCAACTCAAGTGCTGGACTGAACCAGAAGAGCAACTAATTATGGTAATCGACCATGCTGCTACGCATCAAAATTATAAAAATAAACTTTTTTCCAAGAGAGCAAAGATTCGTGGTTTTTGAATTAAAAGTCAAGTCTTGTTGTGGGGCAAGAGGAAAAAACCAAAGGGAGGACATAAAAAATTGGTTTCCTGGTGGAGAGTTCCATTCACCCATCACCGATTCTGGAGATAAAATGGCTTCTTGCTGGTTTATCAAGATAGAGCACCATTTTCACTACCTCACAGTGGGCAGCATCTGAAGCACTTCAATCTTTGAAGTATTAGATGAGTTCACTTGTACATTTGTATAGTTTTTGTGTTGATTATTTTTTTTGGTTTCTCCTATTTTTTTCCTTTTTTGGCTTGACTCCGTAGCCCAATGGCTTAGACGAAGGCACTTAGAGACTGGTTTCTACTCCCGTTGATCGGTTCGATCAACGAAAGTTTCCCAATAGGAGTCAGTTGTTGTTTCTAAAATCAGCTACGCTCATTTTTGGAATAACCCATACGAAACTTGTTCATTTCATGTTTTCTCTCTAAGTTCATTTTTTGAGGCAAGTTTTTGTTGTTCTCGTGTTTGCTCTACTAGCTTCATTCAAAGTTCGTGACATTCCCTTAATTGCATTTTCCTAAAAACGTGAAAAATGTTACAATCTCGATGCGACCAGAGGACAAAGTTTTTATTTCCCAGAGTTAGTATTTTTTGGCGTTTCCATGCAAGGGCGACATTTTTTGCTGCCACTGCATTTGCTTTGCATCCTCCATGCAAAGGTGGCATTTTTTGCCGCCCTTGCATCCGTCATGCAAGAGCAGAAATTTTTGCCGCCTTTGCATCTTTTGGTCTCATCCATGTAGGAGCGGCAAAATTTGCCGCCCATGCATCCCCGTTACCCCTCCTCTAGGTGCAAGGGCAGCAATTTCTGCTGCCCTTACACGTTCTTCTTCTTCAACATGCGTCGACGATAATCTTTGCTGACCGACATACTTTCTCCCTGACGTGCACAGGAGGCAATTTTTGCTGCCTATGCATAAGAACTTCTCCAATATGCAAGGGCGGCAATTTTTGCCGCCCCTACATACCTTCTCCCCATTTTTCCTAACTCTGGGAAATTTTCATTTTTCCTATTTTTCGTGCCCTCTCCCCTTTTCTTCTGCTTTTTGACCTGCTCTCGCCTCAGCCTTTTTAAGCGCATTTCCCTAATCGTGATCATCAAATGTGCAGTTTTCCCATATTGCTAATTTTTTCCTTGATTGCACAATCATGATTCTTACTGCAGTTTCTCTAAAAGATCCCTCTTCATCGACATCTTTTCAACAAAAGTTCTTCCAGATCACTAAAGTTTCTCTGAAGAAGTCGAAGACAATGAAGTACAAGTATCAAGGTGTTTTTCCAATCACCTCTGTTGCTTTTAAATGTTGATGACATTAAGGACATAGAGATTGGGCACGTGGATATGGCTGAGTTCGTAGAAAGAACCAAATCAAGCAATCCCAGCCATGAAATGAAGAAGACTGGCAATAAAAATTGAAGTTGTTCTTTCATGATTTATTCAAAATGCACTTTGTAACTGACTTGGGACATTTGCACATGTACTTTTGTAATATGTAATTACATGTGAAAAATTCAAAAAATATCCCAAAGTCAACGATGACTCATCTTTGACTAGGTTTCAATATTTTAATCTTTTTCTAATTTCGAAGGTTTCTCCCTATATATAGAGGGAACCTCTTTTATAATGCATCGATCTCTTGATAATTGAGAGCAAAAATTCTACTGAAATTGAGACACTTTTTGAGACTTTGTACTCAATTTGTAAATCATATTTTATCGAATGAATGAGAAATAGGTTTATTTCAGACTTTGTGTTGGAGTAATTTGTGTTACTTAGGAAATAGTTTTTATGTTCTTTTTCTTGATAATCTCTCATCTGTTTGATTTAATAAGCAAAGTGTGTGTATTTAAATTATCTAAAAACATTTCTAAAGGATAAAAGAAAGACTTTGAGCTACTTTTATCTTGGTAACCCTTTTATTCATTGTAGTTTTAGGTGAAGACTTTGGGCTTTGTTTCACTCTATTGTTACGTGTGTTCCGAATCAGTGAAGGAGGTAACAGAAGACTTTGTGCTTTCATGGGTTTTCTTGTGGACCTTGTTACTACTTCAGGGGATTTTCTACTCTGTGCTGGATACCATTCTTGAAAGAAGAGGAATGCTTTCAGCCATCGACCGAGACTTCTCTCTTTTGTTTTTTGGACATCATCTCTGAAAAAAGAGAGATGGATTGTGTTATACTACCCTGAGTATTATTTTATGCATACTTATATATACATATAGCATATAAGTATTTAATAGGGAACCTCCCCTTGATGAGAGGAGAGATTTGTCCCCTGTTGATGTAGTAAACCTACACACCAGGACGACCCATCTCCCTATGTTGTGGTGATAGGAACTATTTTGGTCACTAGTTAGCTGGCCAAAAAAATATTCACCCAACAATATATATGGCACTTATTATGATGTAAAAGAAATCATAGTATAAATATAACACTATTGTTAATAGTGGACTTATCCCAAATTACTATTTTGAATAGTATTATATATGCAAACCTTTATCGTTTACTCGCACGGCTATATAAAGATCAGGTAACTATTAAACTACATGATGTTATTGCACAAATAAATTTGTCCACGTAATTTCTCACATAACATCCATTTGCAACTTAGTACAGTTTGCATATCATGGCTAACACTGATATTAATTGAAAGATATTAATTACCAAACATGTACTTGTAGCGGTTATATTTAACTTCATCTATACATACAATAATCAAATACAATTTGCATGTCATGTTCCAACTACATAATTCAACCACTAACCTATAGAGCCACGAAAAAGCAAATACATACAATAATAATAAAACAATGATATCATATATAATGATTACTGTAATCATTAATCATATTCTTTACAAGTATATGCCATACATATAATACTTTTTTTACTATATATATGCTCCTACAAAATACCCTATATTATTTTTAGTTCATTGTAATTTATTTCCAAAATGTCTTATAATTCAATATAAGAATTATAATAAACTCAAATCACTTTATATCTAAATATACGTGGATACAAAGATAATAAGGTATGTAATAATATATCTGGATATGAGTCACTGGTTTTATGATTCGCTATATGTAGATATACACCAATGGCTCGCTATAACTCTAAAGTAGATCACTACATCTATACAGTTATAATTTGTTGTATGATCAATAAGTTAGTAACTTTATTTGGTTATAATTAGTTATACTTTAATGAATATATGTTTGCCATGCATATCACTAACTATGTTCGCTATTTATATCACTATCCATATGTTAGTAAACTATATATTTAGTATTGTTCAATGTTTTTGTACCAATAACCACAACTATCAAGGACTTCAATATACAAAATTATGCAATAATTCTATTGTATCAATCCAATAATAATTATATGCAGCATAACTATGCTATTATAATTGTTATACTGCAATTACTTTATAAACTTCAATATACATAACCTATACAATTATAATTGTTATTGGATAGTTATATTGTATTCTAAGACAAGTTGGCTATTGCATCTAGATGTTATAACTATGTTGTTGCACATTTTTTTGGTTGATATGAATAACCCTGTATACTATATAGTTCACTATTTCTAATGATCACCATACACAAGTTCATTATACTATACACAATCCCATATTTTCCTAAAGTAAACCTTAAATATTAGCATGCAAAGAGAATCTTCATGCTCATGTTTTATCCTCGACCATTTAATATTGAGTATTCAGATTGTACTCAAAGCACGTACTTGAGTCACCAATATTCAAAATGGAATTAGTGGCAAAGTTTTATCAATAGGTTATGATAAAAATTTGAGATAACATATATAGAAGTTTTATTGATAGGTTAGCTTAGTTATTGATCACAGTGATAATAAAATTTGATTTTATTGATTTATAGGTTAATCGTAATATTTATTTCATTAACATATACAACATGTGTTATATATATAATCATAGTCCCTTTTAATATGATATCCAGATTACCAGATCCTCATATATTATAAGATATATAGAATTTGTCGTACTTTGTTTTTCCCTGCCTTTAATCCATTATAATTTGATATCAAATTTTTAGTAAGGTTATCGGGATTTTCTCATCAGTAATAAAATATGTGATAAATTTTGAATTAAGATATCAGAAGTTGACTATTGAAAAGATAACATATAAAGTATTTGACAATGAGGAGAGAAGATCAGAGAAATTATTGACAGCGTAAAGAATTAAAACATCTTTCAATCAATGCGAAGCGATCCAAATAATTTGAGGCTACCTATGCTTGGGTAATTTGGCACATTGGAAGAAGACCATGGCTTCAATTTTGTTGATAAAAAACTGCACTACTAAAATACATATCCATGCCCTTTTTCTTATCTTTTATGCCTCCTCTTCACACGCCACCCTCCTTTCCACTTGTTCGCCTCTCCCCCATTTTTGTTCTCCTCTCCTTATTTTATGTTGCACACCTCTCTCTTATTTATTTATTTTTTCTTTTATTGAATGACTTAAAGCTTTCCTTTCTCCTTTTTCATAACTTATGAGTTTTCTTTAGAGATTTAAAACTCGTCTTCTTTTTTTTAGTTTGCCATTTTTTCTTTTATACCAATTCACTTTATTTCTTTTTTATGTTTTTCTTCTTATTTTATTTTTCTTAAATGACTTAATATTGATAATTAACTTGATTCTTGCCTAATACGTTTTTATTTATTTTTTTATAAAAATCAATACATTTGCTAATTATAATTAGCACTTCAAATACCATCATGCCTCAATATAAATGATTAACTCATTAATCATTAAATTTAAATTTACTCTATTTATGTAAATTTATATTTTTGAAAAAACATTAATAGTTATGAATAGGACATAAACGCAATCACTAAAAAAGGTAACAATGCTAACAATTCAAACTATGCATTTAATATATACTATTTAACACAGTGTGTGCATGGGTTCTAGATGCTCCTCTGTCATCCCTTAACATCTCCATCTATGTCACCCTCTTCGATGATGTTCTTTCTCCATCATGTTCTGAATGACGGATCTCTCTTGCATTAAACTCACCACAAGCAGGTAGTTAATCCATAACATCATGACATATATATCATAAAATACTAATGAAATAATAAATCTATGAGATCAAAATGTAAATAATATATAATATAACTAACTAATAGTAATGCAATCATGAAATCAAAAAAACATATATATGTCCCATAACAACATATGACTTACATTTTAATTTAAAATAATCAAATCAAATCACCAACTATAAATATCCATGGATAATCTAGTAAGTTTGCTTAGCGAAAAATCAATATGTAACATCCTTCCCTCCCAAAGCTGCTCATTGTCTCGATGACACTTATTCAAACATTAATTCTAAATTAAAAACATTATTCAATAGAAAAATAACATAGCATGAAGTATCAAATCAAACAAATAATTATGAAAAATCACGTCTAAAATTCATCATATTCCTTCTAAGTAACACTATCCTTAGAGTAGTTGTCCCAAAAGACCTTGTACTGTGACATCTCCCTATTACACAAACAAAGTTTAAGAGTGTTAATTACTTTAATTGGTTCTACCATGACCACTCTAGGGTCCAGAACCTTGTTAGCATTCCAATCCAACACATATAAAAAATTAAATCTATACTTTTTAAGATAAGAAATATAGAAGATATTATGTAATAGAGCTAGGGATGGTGGCAATACAAGCCTGTACGCTATAAGATTGACCGCTTTTAACATCTCAAATGGCCCCACATATCTCGGTGATAATTTCACTGACTTTATGAATTTAATCTTCATCCATAAGCACATGAAATCATCATAAAATCTAAAAATAAATAGCCAGGGAGAGTTCCATAAAGTCTCCCAGCCCCTCTACACACCTCTCTAATCTAGAGAGTGTTTTTTATCATTCTTGAGAAAAGTGTCTAGAGAACCTAGTAAAAATGATGTGTATAAGTAATACCATCGCTACCTGTGTTGCTCTTGATAAGTATGATATGTCAATATTGTTACTACTCCACATAACACTTGACAAGTATGATGATGAATAGGAACTGGAAATAATACATTTTCAATGCATACAAGAGTAAGGAATAAACATTCTTTGGTATACATGCGCATAGCCATATGATTAAATTTGATAAGTCCCCCTTGCCAAATCCTGGATTTGACAAGCTCCCCTTGTCAAATCCAAATTTAGTAACTACTGAGTCAATGTGAGACTAACTAAATCCACTTCCATCTCTTAGTACCCATGTTCCTAATTCACTACTCATCCTTTAGGTCTCTACGACCTAATGATCTCTAAAATGTGCACATAGTTCAATGAATCATAAATTCATACTAACAGATCCTAGAGTACAATAATAAATGATAAATAATTCAAGATGTATCAATATACATCAATATAAAAATCATACAACATTGAATAATTGCATTAAGTTTCCATTAGCCAAACATAACTAGTATCAAATTTCACAGTTGAATCCATCTCTGTTATGTTGGGTGAATATTTTGTCGACCGGCTAACTGGTGAGCAAAATAGTTCCTATCACCACAACATAGGGAGATTGGTCATCCAAATTTGCATGTTTACCACATCCAATGGGCACAAATCTCTCCTCTCATCAAGGGGAGGTTCCCTATAAATACGTAGGAGCTATATACTATATAAATAAGCAAAAAATAACACATGGGGGCAGAATAAACCATCCATCTCTATTCTTTCAGAGATGATGCTAACACATAAAGGAGAAAAATCCTAGTGAAAACACTGAAGGCACTTCTCTTCTTTCAAAAGTGTTCTTGTAGGGAACAACAGGATTTTCTTTCTAGTAGTAAAAGTAACTGGTGACAAAAGGGTGTAGTAACCAGCAGGAAGAAACAGAACGCAAAGTTTCCAACTCAACTGCCCAAAGAGTATAACACAAAGGATAATGGGGGCACAAAGTCGTCCCAGAATCCTCAACACAGAGAGAAGATAAAAAATACACGCTGAAAACAATTGTGAAAGCACAAAGTTTTCCCATAGTTGGCTTTAGGACACTTCCCTTATTACCTTCACTAATTTTGCTTGTCAAATTAAATAAACAAGAACACATTCAAGCCAAAACAACACAAAGTCTACAAATAACTTGCTTTCTCATTCAAATAAAATGAAATGAAATTACAATCTGAGCTCAAAGTCTCAGTATTCTTCTTTTAACTGGGTAGAGTTTCGCTCCTATAAAAATGAAGAGTCCCCTTTACTAATGAGAGAAATTAAAATCTTATAGCAACTATGCAAGGCTTGGCATTCTTTTCCATGGGACGACCCATGCTGCAGTCAACGTCTTCAATGCGCCTTCAGTTTTGTCTGGAGGGACCATGCTGGAAACAGTGTATTGCCATAACTATGGTGTGTCCATTCTTCTAATATGTCTCTTCTTAGTATGGACTGCCTAGTCCTTTTTCTGATATCTGCGCAGTTGTCTAATTCACCATTACTTTATGAAAAAAATAGGCTTGCATCCTTGATTTGGTGTGCTCAGAAGTCTAAGTCTACTTGATCCACTCTTCCACCTACTAGAAATAACTCTTTTGAAAATATTTATGGTCCTTTGGTCTCACTCCTCTCTCCCCTGTAGCAATTTGAGTCTTCAGGCTCTCTTTTCAGTTAGTTGCTTGATTCTTCCTTTAAATTCTGCACTTTATTTGAATTTCCATATTTATTCCCTTTAAATTTGACATCCACGGGACCATCAATGGTCTCCAGCTGCTTGAACCATGTTGAACCTTGAACCCGTGAACCTATGAAAGTTCATTGGTTCATTGGTTCATTTTGTCTCTTTTGTTCCATCGCTTTTTGGTTCAATCGCTTCCCCGCTCCTTGGTTGAACCATCTGTTGAACCACCTGTTTGCTACTTTTTTCCTTGACTGAGGCCGCCTTTGAACCTTTGAACCTATGAACCATTGAACTTTGAACTCTTTCGGTTCAAGGTTCAATTGGTTCATTGGTTCATTCTGTGTCTCACTCAATAATTGCTTCCTTTATCTTTCTATGCTTTGGTTGAACCTTTGAACCTATGGACTCGTTGAACTTTTGGTTCAACGGTTCAATGGTTCAATCGGTTCATTTAGTTCATCCTTTGAAGCCTTTTTCGTCTAAGTATTTTAAGGTTCCTTTCTGCATCTTTGTTCAGCCTTTGGAACGTCCCGAAGGGAAGGTGTCCCTTCAGGGTTTTTAAAATGGTCTTCTCTCTGTCGTCAAGTACCCCCCACAAGGGTACCTATCATCAAGATTTTTCGAGTGGACTTCAGGTTTCAACTTCCCCGATGGGTTCTTTCTTCTTTGACGGGCTTTTCCTTTAGAAAAAAAGTCTGAAGGAAAGTTTCCTTTACTTAGCCATTTGTTTTTTTCAATTTCTTCAGGCTTTCCTTCCGAATGAATTCATTCGGACAAAAAGTTCGAAGGAATTTTGCTTTAGTCATTTTCCTGCGGAAAATACTTTCGAAATAATTCTTTTGGCCTCTTTTACTTAGTCATTTTCCTGAGGAAGCACTGCCCTCTGCAAGGGCACTTGTTCCTTTGGCTTTGGGGCAGCCCCTTGAACCTACCGATTGAACCAACGGATTGAACCAACTTTGGTTCAAAGGTTCAATGGTTCAATCGATTCATTTTTTGTTATTTGGCTAAGTCTTTTTAATCTTTTGCACCAAGCACGTTGAACCAATTGGTCATTGAACCCGTTGAACCTTTGAACCAAAGTGGTTCAAAGTTCAATGGTTCAAGCCTTTGTTCTTTATCATTTGTCGATTGAATTCTTTTGATTGAACCGTGGCGCTGAACCAATCCTGGAAATGACTAAGTATTAAAAACTTATTCTTTTGATTGAACTCGCTTGCAAAAGACTTTTAACTTGTTGGACCTGCTAATCCCTTTACTAAAAAAGCTTGAAAAATGAGGAATTTGAAAGCTCATAACAATTTTTGAGAAGGGAAGAGAGAAATTTTGGTCTGTGCAGGGCCAAAATAGTCCGTAGGTTGTCCCAAAAATGAGTGACATTTTTCGGGGACAACATGTTATATTCATAGTTAGGAGAAAATAATGTTAAAATTAATAAAACAAACAAAGGCCAAGGATCACACTATCCTTACAACCTTATAAAAGGAACAAGCAAGACAATGCCTCCTTACTTGCTTAGTTAGTTACACAATAAGTTATAGGCTTATCTCAACTCCTTAGACTAACAAGATGTTTCACACATCCTATTCCATACTCGCTCTAGGTGAAAGGTACATATATTACTCATCAAAATATCATGTTTTAGAAAGATGAGAATAATATCAATCTAATCAAGGGTAAATCATAACATAAAGATTATAATCAACTTATAAATCTTAATCCATAACCAATATAAATTCAAGGTTTGCCACTCCACATGGTCGAAGTTCACAAGTTTGGATATAGTAGCACTAGAAAATATGATTCTAAAAAGCCAAAAGTGGAAAATAGTGAACTAATATCTCAATAACAAAACTCTTAAATACCCTCATATGGTATAAAGAAAACATCGCAACCCAAGTTGCCAAAATCACTACACCTTTACCAAATTTATAAGTGTAGTATCAGACCCTGTTTCCACAACCGGAAGGAAAAATATTAACCACAGATGCATTAAACCATTCCATTCCTACAACTTCTTTATCAACAAAAAGTAGAAGACTCTATCCCATGAACTGCAGGGGATATTATCAAAATAAAATTTCAAAAACAAGTTTGCGATTAAGGGAATACTTAATCAACATCATGAAAATATGAATCCACTAAGTGGGATTATAATGGTGTCAAAGGAGGGTGAGAGAGTAACAAATTGCCTCTATGCTAGTTATGTTAGATGACACCTCTTCCCAGTTCACATAAACATATGGGTGCCAATCCATGAGCAAACTCCCAAAACATAGGAATCCTCAACAAAGATAACTATACTCCACTACAAGGAGAATTCTCACCGCACTAGGTGGTGCTAATCTATAAGTGATCTTTTAGGATTTCCACCCCTAGGATTAATGTACACAAGACACAAAACTCTATCTAATATGTGCATATTCTTAAGTGAGAAGCACCCCATGTTTTTTGAATGCTCACACTACAAAACATAAGTGGCAAAGATGACTTGATTACCAAGTAAGGATTTAATCATTCTCAAGGTGTTCGATATAATTGATCAAATATATTGTAAGAATCTCTTGTTCATGACTCATGAACTATGTTATGCACTCACCTACCATCATATGTAACTATCACCATTGAGACACTTTATAAACCAACCCTTCAACAACTCAAAGAGGGTACAAGTGCTCTTAAGGGTACACACTCATTGTACCACACAACATTTCATGGATGTTTATTACCTACAATAGTCATCAAGCCATACATAAGGATCTACTAAATCTTAAAACTCTAATCATGGTGTAACATGATTTTGTACTAAGGCACTACAAGTCCAAAATACACTTCACTTTACCAGTATAATATTGCATGTCTCTAGCCAACTCCGTAGCTACCTTTGCTTTTGAATTATAAGGGTTTTCCTACTCAGTAAGATGCTCTCCAGGTTTATCTTGGTGTACTTCCTTTTCATGGCCACGAACCTCCAAATCTAGGGTTGAATTTTGATTCTTGGTCTCATTCATGGCACGAGAATTTGATCCAACTTTGTTACTTGCTCAATAACAAATCAATTAGGATAAAATGGAGGGTTATCATTGACATTTGAAGGACCCTCTCTAGATATTCTAACTTTCACCATTTTCCCTTCTAGTAAATAAAGGGATACAAAAATTCTACCTGGAATAACATTTTTTTAATCAACATATTCTTTCATTAGAATTTCCCATAAAAATCTAAATAGTGATCTAGCTAGAACACACTAAGTATTCTTAACTATAAAATAAGTATGTAACAACTACCTGTTACTTATCACTAGCAAAACATAACTGAATATCAAAAGTAATTACAGATGTCCAACCATAGCTGGTACAAACATATAGCCACTATTGTCAATGTACAATGAATGATAATTACATCTCATCAGGTATAATGTCTTCATAATAATAAATATAATACAATGTACAAGATACATAGCTGCATGGAGCAAGAGTTTCTGAACTGCAGTATCTATGGCAATCTCAAATGTCATCTTCAAAGAAGTACTATTATGGAAAGGGAAAATATCATCTAAGCACTTTTCCACACCAAACACAAACCATTGATCCCCCATATAATCCCACATCAGGAATTGGCCCTCCCTTCATGGATGAGTAGATAGTGACGATGCAGAATTCCAGAGAAATAAGTTAGTACCCTTGTGTTGTATGATTTCTAATAACATGCAATGCACCATAAAGAAATCCATTCTAACATGATATCACATAAACATGTAAATAATACATACGAAATGACAATGTTTAACTAAAAATTACTTTGGCCAAATTTTTCAATAGTTATTGATCTCTAAGACTAGTCAAATTCATACACACCACTTACAAATTAGTGAAGTTCGTGTCACTACTTAGTACTAGCAATGCGAGATTTGGTTAATATAATATAACCAACAGATTCATATAGATTACTTCCTACTAACAGTCATAAAACGTGCCAAACACATGAATAATCAAAATGCATACATTTAGTCTGTCAAACGCATGAATGAATCTCAACTATATTATTTTTCATAAATAAATATAAGCATAACAAGTACTATTTATACCAATCGAGTATAATATACATTAAACTACATATTTATATTTTTTGTAAATGGATACAAATATAATACATTTTATGACAAGCAATAACATCATAGTCCATCATTTACATGTAAGCTCTACCTAATTTCAAATAGTTATTCATAATAAACAAGTCACAATCTTACATGAGAACGTAACCTTTCATTTAAACAATTGGTTATATTTTTAGTAAACTACATTCAAATAGTTCTAATTTCTATCCCTCGAGATTCCATGTCTTATTTTAAAAATCTGTTAAATTATAGATATAGACATATGACCCATTACACCTAGACATTTTATATTTTTATATGAATCTTAAATCCATATGTAGATATATTTATTTTATATACACCCTTGTACATATTAATTGTACTCATTTGAAAATTTGCATATACTTTATATACAGTTCACTATTTGTTCATAAATCCAATCATAAATCTAATCATCAAGCTAATCATTAAACATCCTTATTGTTCAATGACAACTTTGGTAGCTATACTAAGTATACGCTCTCCCAGAAGATCTCAGTAAATTTTGAATAGATGTTATAGACGATCAATCAACCCTAAATGAACACAACGTCAACATCCCCTTAATTTATATCCAACATGTGACTATCTAATGCACTTAATATTAGGGAATATGTCATCCACTTAATGAATATCAATCCCACAATATAAATATCACAATAT
This sequence comes from Torreya grandis, assembly GCA_037957365.1. Classification (NCBI taxonomy): domain Eukaryota; kingdom Viridiplantae; phylum Streptophyta; class Pinopsida; order Cupressales; family Taxaceae; genus Torreya; species Torreya grandis. The sequence continues at coordinate 1,310,562 of JARHVA010000031.1, forward strand.
GCATAGCTTGACTTATACATATCAAATCGCTATTGTACATAGTCATATATTTTTTTCATGGATAACAATCAGTTTATACTTGTACCTACAACATTGTATTTTGCACACAAAAAATTCATCGCTATTTTCAAATATTTATCTATATATTTTTGCCTATATACGAATCATTGTTTGAATGTTTGATATATATATATATATATATATATATATATATCACTGATTATAGATAAATCTTGTGTATATATATGGCACTTGTTACAGTATAAAATAAATCACAGTATAAATATAATGCTATTATTAATAGTGGACTTATCCCAACTTACAATTTTGAATAGTATTATATACACAACCCTTTCCCATTTACCCGCACGACTATATAAGTATCAGCTAACTATTAAACCACATGACATTATTGCATAGATAAATTAGTCTACATAATTGCTCACATAACATCCATCTACAACTTAGTATAATTTGCATATCGTGGCTAACACTGATATTAATCAAAGGCTATCAATTACCAAACATGTACATGTAGCGGTTATATTTAGCTTCATTTGTATATATGACAATCTAATACAATCTGCATATCATGGTCCAACTACTGAATTCAACAACTAACCTATAGAGCCACATAAAAATGAATACATATAATAATAATAAAATAATGATATCATATATAGCGATTATTGTAATCATTAATCACATTCTTTATAGGTATACACCATGCATATAATACTTTCTTTGCTGTATATATACTCCTACAAATTGCCCTATGTTATTCTTTTTAGTTCGTTGTAATTTATTTCCAAATTGTCTTATAATTCGATATAAGAATTATATTAAACTCAAATCGCTTTATATCTAAATATATGCGGATACAAAGATAATAAGATATGTAAGAATATATTGACATATGAGTCGATGATTTTATGATTTGCTATATGTAGATATACACCAATGGCTCGCTATACTTCTAAATCAGATCACTACATCTATACAGTTATAATTTGTTGTATGATCAATAAGTTAATAACTTTATTTGGTTATAATTCGCTATACTTTAAAGAATATACATTCGCCATGCATATCACCAACTATATTCCCTATCCATATCACTATCCATATGTTTTTAAACTATATACTTAGTATAGTTTGCTATTTTTGGACCAATAACCATAACTATTAAGGACTTCAATATACAAAACTATGCAATAGTTTTAATGTACCAATCCAATAACAATTATATACAACATAACTAAGTTATTATAATTGTTATACCTCAATTACTTTCTAAACTTCAATATACATAACCTGTACAATTATAATTATTATTGGATGGTTGTATTGTATATTAAGACAAGTTGGTGATTGCATTTAGATGTTATAACTATGTCTCTACACATTTTTTTGGTTGATATGAATAACCATGTACACTATACGATGTAGGAGAATCATTTACACAACATGTGAATAGTTTGTTTTTAGAGTTTCGGTAGTAATAAATTAAAATTTATCGTTAAAATAATTATTAAATAAAGGGAAATTTATTTAATTGATCATAGATATTATGTGTGACACCACAAACAACGATAATTTTTTGACCTATCATGTTAGTTTAGGAATTCCTGATAATAAAAAATTGAGTGGAGTTGAAATTGTATGAGTTGGATAGTGATAGAAGTCGGCTCCGCCTTTCCCAAAGACTCTGAGATAAACAAAGCCTTGATTAATTAGAGATAATTATTATATAATAGGCAAAGATATGTAATGGAGGCGTATCAGTTTTTATTAAAATAAATACAAATATCCTGTGGAAGTGCAATTGCAAAGATCAAAAGATACACCTTTCCAAGCAAATCAAGTCAATTAGAAACACGGTCTGCTGATCTAGTAAGGCATAGTTATCTGTCAGCATCAATTCTTAACTTTTTAATTTGGAGTGGATTAATTGAGAAATTTACATGCATTAAATTATCTAGTGTTAGATAATGCAACAAATTGAAGTTATCTTCATTGCATGGCCTGACAACTACAATTAAGGTGCATTCTTGTACTCATATTTATCTCATGCAAAAGAAAGATGCACCAAGCTATTAATAAGTCTATTTGCATAATTCTGGAAAATTCTTGGGATAAAAAACAATACATTAGCATCTAATTATATCTGTAAAGCATCAAAGAAAGGAGGGATGAAATTTGATAGATATATCATATATATTCTAATTTGTTTTCTTCTATTAATGATCAGATGTATGGGAATAAAATGGCTTGTTTTGTTTAGACTTCAAGATGTTTTGAATGATGGCATAGTAATTCAAAGTTGGATTGATTCGTAAAGAATCCTTTCCTGATAATTTATAATTTGTCGAAAGTGAATGTGAAGGAATTAATTTCAATGCTATACATAACGTAATATGGAATGTAAATGCAACTGTGATGTCATTTATGAGCTAATGATTCAATGAAGTAATTTATTTATTAATTATATAAATCAATTTGAGTAGATATAACAGTATTTAAATTTGGAGCAATTTATCATTATGCCTAGGATTGTAAGTTATAATATGCATCAATATGAAGGTATTGATTTCAATGCAATTTTGATATATGAATATACAACTATTATGAATTAAACGGGAAAAGCTTTCTACGCAATAGTTGATTTATTGATTGTATAAATCAATTAAATTGATTTGAATTTAGTGTAGTGATTGATTTAATAATTGTAGAAATCAATTTATCTTCATCGCAATATTTTATTTAGTGATTGAATAAATCAAGTGTATCAATTATGGTATCATAACACTATAGATTATGCACAATCGAAGGATCCAAGGCAAATTAAGGGCATAAATAAAGAAAAACAAAAATGGCAATGAGAGCAAGGGGTAGAGGAAGGAAACAACTAGGTTATGTTGGTCAAGTTGCATTGGTGGAAGAAATAAGGAATCTCACAACTAGATTACAAGATCTAGAAATGGCTCAAAGAAGACGTACTGACATGGGTGACGTCAGTGATAGAGAAGAGGAGTCACCAGAGGAAAAATTGGTGGTGGAAAAAGAAACAGTGGAAGAAAGGATGATCCGAACCATTATGGGGTTGAGTGCAAAACCCAAAATAGAGGTTCTAGTGTATGAAGGCAGCCTCAATCCTGAAGATCTCATTGATTGGGTAAGTGCATTAGATAAGTATTTTGACTATGAAAATATCATTGATGATAAGAAGGTTAAGTTTGATGTGACCAGACTAAAAATCCATGCATCCCTCTAGTGGGATGGAGTGCAAGAGGAAAGAAAAAGAAAAAGGTAAGCCCAGAATCAGAAGTTGGAATAGAATGGTGGTAAAACTTAAAGTTAAATTTATTCCAAAAGATTATCAAATTGAGTTGTTTAGAAAATTGCAAAATTTAAGGCAAAAAAAAAATCAGAAAAGGACTACACTAAAGATTTTTATAAGCTAACGATTAGAGCAAGGCATATTGAAGACTATGCAAAGAATGTGACCAGGTATCTCAATGGACTAAGATAAAATATACAAGATGAAATCACTCTCTTAGCATCTAGATTAGTGGAAGAGGCCTGTCAACTTGATAAGAAGGCTGAAGAGAAAGTGTCAATAAATCATATCCAATATGCAAGGAGAAAAGGACAATCCAGTGAACTGTCAAGTGGAGGAAAACAGTTACATATGCATAATGAAGAAAGTAGTCTGCAAACACAAGAACCAGTTATAAGAAATGTTCGAGTATTTAGAGGTAAGAGACCTCTTGATAGAGGTAGAAGTAGTGGTTTTATTGGTAGATGTTTTAAAAATGGATAATATGGACATAGATCATATGAGTGTCCTAATCATCCATCATCCAGTCACAAGAATGCTCATGTGGTGCAAGCTGATAAAGAAAAAGATACTGCATCTATAGTTTATGAAGATGCTCCTGAAACTGGAGAATCCTTACTTATGAAAAGGATTCTAATTAAGTCAAATAAGGAAGCTACAAAAGAACCTCCTCAAAGGAAGGCATTGTTTAGGACAACCTGCAAAGCACAAGGTAAAGTTTGTAAGGTAATTGTTGACAGTGGAAACACTGACAACCTTGTGTCTACAGAAATGGTAAATGAATTAAATTTATAAAAGGTAAGGCATCCTACTCCTTACAAAGTTTCATGGCTATAAAAATATCATCATATTTGGTGAATGAACAGTGTAAGGTAGAATTTCAAATAGGAAATTATGAAGATACAGTAGTGTGTGATGTGATGCCAATAGATGTATGTCATATTTTGTTAGGAAGGCCTTGACAATATGACATGAAGGCCATTCATGATGGAAAATAAATACATACACCTTTGAAAAGGAAGGATATACATATACACTACTGTGATTAAAAGATGAAACTGCAATTGTTGAACATGCTTCCAAGGTGTTGATTACAGGGGAAAATGAGTTTTTGTAGCAACATAAAGAGGATGAAGTAAATGAAAAGACAATTGATCAACCTAATGAAGTAAATGAGCCTAAGGTAATTGATATAGTTGATGAATAAGGTAATCTGTCTTTGAAGTTTGAATTTTTTCCACAAAAGAATTTAGAAATATTATTTTTTAGATTTGTCTAATAGTTTATCTTCCATAAATATTGTAGAGTATCTTGAAAGGTTTGCTGAGAAGTTGAGTTTATTGAGGAAAATTGCCATGGAAGCATCACAAAATTGATAGGAAAACAAGAGATAGAGAAAAGAAAAGGAAGTTGTCTTGAAAGATAACAAAGAAGATTTCAGATTGGATGATAGTAAAGGGTTAGTGATTATTTAGGAAGATAAGAATAGAGAGAAGGAAAAGCAACAAGGAGTGCAGATTGATGCACTAAATAGAATTTTTGAAAAGGAACCAGGTGGACTTCAAAGTCCAAAAGAAAAAGAATAAATTGTTTTCATTGATTTGTTTGTTTCATGTGTAGGGGTATTCAAAGTTGATGACAATATTGAGAAAATGATAAAAGAAAGACAAAATTCTGTAGAGAGCCACTTTCAATCCACTGAAAGTGAAGCAGGTCTACTATCGACACATGAACCATGGGATTTAGAAGGGCACATGTTTGATGTAGAACAAAGAATGATGGAGAGGAATACCAATGCCAGAACATTAAAGAAGAAACATGAACATGAACATGAGCTCATGCAAAGTTTTTTTAGCAGGGTAGTTTGATGCAAGATTCTCATTTACACATGTGAATAGTTTGTTCTAAGAGTCTAGGTATTAATAAGTTAAATTTTCCCATTAAAATAATTATTAAATAAAGGGAAATTTATTTAATTTTTTATAGATATTATGTGTGCGATTGCATATAATGATAAGTCTTTGTTTTATCTTGTTAGTTTAGGAATTCCTGATAATATAAAATTGAGTGGAGTTGAAATTGTATGAGTTGGATAGTGATAGAAGTCGGCTCGGCCTTTCCCAGAGACTTCAAGATAAACAAAGCCTTGATTAATTAGAGATAATTATTATATAGTAAGCAAATATATGTAATGGAGGGGTAGCAGTTTTTATTAAATTAAATAAAAATATCTTGTGGAAGTGCAATTGTGGGAGTTTCCAGTTTGATTGTGGAAGATCAAAAGAAACACCTCAGATTCCAAGCAAATCAAGTCAACTAGAAATAAGGTCTCCTGATCTAGTAAGGCATGGTTATCTGCCAGTTATCAATTCTTATTTTTTTAATCTAGAGTGGATTAATTGAGAAATTTATATGACTTAAATTATCTAGTGTTGGATAATACATCACATTGTATTTATCTTCATTGCATGGCTTGTAAAACTATAGTTAAGGTGTGTTGTTGTATTCATATTTATCTCATACAAAAGAAAGGTGCACCAAGTTATTAATAAGTCAATTTGCATAATTCTGGAAAATTCTTAGGATAAAAAAAAAATACATTGGCATCTAATTATATCAGAAAAGTGTCAAAGAAAGGAGGGACGGAATTTGATAGATATATCATATATATTATAATTTGTTTTCTTCTGTTCATGATCAGTTGCATGGGAATATAATGAATTGTTTTGTTTGCAGTTCAAGATATTTTCAATGATGGCGTAGTAATTCAAAGTTGGATCGATTCATAAAGAATCCTTTGCTGATAATTTATACTCTACCATAAGTGAATGTGAAGGAATTAATTTCAACACTACATGCAATGTAACATGGAATGTAAATGCAACTGTGATGTCATCTACGAGTCAAAGATTCAATGAAGCAATTGATTTATTAATTATATAAATCAATCTGAGTAGATATAACAATATTCAAATTTGGAGTGATTTATCATTATATCTGGGATTGTAAGTTATAAGATGGATCAATATGAAGGTATTGATTTCAATGTAATTTTGATATATGAATATACAACTGTTGTGAATTAAACGGGAAAAGCTTTTTGCACAATAGTTAATTTATTTAGTCTATAAATCAATTAAATCAATTTGATTTCAATGTAATGATTGATTTAATAATTGTAGAAATCAATTATATCAATTTATCTTTAGCATAATATTTTATTTAGTAATTGAATAAATCAAGTGTATCATTATACAATTCTTTATTTCTAATGATCACCATACACAAGTTCATTATACTATACACAGTCCCATGTTTTCCTAAAGTAAACCTTGAATATTAGCATGCAAAGAGAATCTTCATGCTCATGTTTTATCCTCAAACATTTACTCTTGAATATTTGGATTGTACTCAAAGCACAGACTGGAGTCACCACTATTCAAAATGGAATTAGTGGAGAAGTTTTATCGATAGGTTATGATTAAAAACTGAGATAACAGATATAGAAGTTTTATCAAAAGGTTAGCTTAGTTGTTGATCACAGTGACAATAAAATATGATTTTACTAATTTATAGGTTAATCATAATATTTCTTTCGTTAACATATATAACATTTTCCATATATATAATCGTAATCCCTTATAATCCGATATCCAAATTACCAGATCCCCATATATTATAAGATATATGAAATTTGCCTTACTCTATTTTTCCTTGCCTTCAATTCATTATAATCCGATATCAAATTTTTGTATAATTTAGCGAGGTTATCGAGATTTTCTCATTAGTAATAAAATATGTGATAAAATATGAATTAAGATATGAGAAGTCGACTATTGTTGATTTATTGAAAAAATAACATATAAACTATTTGACAATGAAGAGAGAAGATCAGAGAAATAATTGACAGCGTAAAAAATTAAAATATCTTTCAAACGATGCGAAGAGATCCAAATAATTTGAGGCTACCCATGTTTGGGTAATTTGGCACCTTGGAAGAAGACCACGGTTTCAATTATGTTGATCCAAATTTGGACTACTGAAATACATATCCATGCCTTTTTTCTTATCTTCTATGCCTCCTCTTCACACGCTGCCCTCCTTCTTTCCACTTGCTCAGCTCTCCCCCATTTTTGTTCTACTCTCCTTTTATGTTACGCCCCCTTCTCTCTCTCTCTCTCTATTTATTAAACGAATCAAAGGTTTTATTTATCCTTTTTCATAAATTATGAGTTTTCTTTAAAGCTTTATAACTTGTCTTCTTTTTAGCTTGCCATTCTTTCTTTTATTCCAATTTGCTTTATTGTTTTTTGTAAATTTTTTCATATTTTTTATTTTTCTTAAATGACTTAATATTAATAATTAACTCAATTCTTGCCTAATACGTTTTATTTGTTTATTTATAAAAATTAATATATTTGCTAATTATAATCAACACTTCAAATATCATCATGACTTGATATTAATGACTAATTCATTAATCATTAAATTCAAATTTACTTTATTTACACAAAATTTCATTTCTCAAAATATTAATAGTCATGAATATGACATAAACACAATCACACAAGATTAATTCCACATAAGCATTAAACTACACTAAAACACAACTACTATGCATTAATAATTATCTAAATGCAACCAATCATCATAAATATACTAATGCTAACAATTCAAACTATGCATTTAATATGTATTATTTAATGTGGAGTGTGCATGGGTTCTAGCCATTCCCTTGTCGTTCCTCAACACCTCCATCTATGCCACCCTCTCTGATGATGCTCTCCCTCCGTCATATTATGAGGGATGAATCTCTTATGTGTCAAACTCACGACAAGCAAGTAGTTAGTCCATAACATCGTGACATAAATATTATAAAATATTAGTGAAATAATAAATCAACGAGATCACAATATAAATAACATACAATACAACTAACTTGTAGCAATGCAATCATAAAATCAAAGCAACATACATATGTTCCATAACAACATATGATTTATAGCTTAGTTAATAATAATCAAATCACCAGTTATTATAAATATCCACAAATAATCTAGCAAGTTTGCTTAGTGAGAAATCAGGATGTAACAATATTCGGTTACATACTTTACTCATTACCTTTGCCCATATTAAAACTGAGAGATCTTTATGGCCAAAACTATATGGAAGGCTTTTAAAATGGTTAAACCATATCTCAAATGGGTTTGGGACTGGCTTGGATCTGGATTTTCCTTTAACGATCACAATTTACAGTAGTCATCGATTATCACCAATAGTAGCCTTCCACTTCTTAACAAATTTGGTATAGAAGTCCATCGATTGTTCAATAAAGGCATTTGCATAGTGCGAGATCTTATCTCCTTTAGATATCAGACTCCATGGCTCATTTTTTAGAGAGAGAATGAGTTAAAAACTTTTATTATGCCTTTTATCTTATACATTCAATAGCTCATGCCATATGTGATGTGATATAAACTTGGCCTTCAATCAATTAAATGGTGGAAAGATTGGTGATGGAAAGGTGATGCTAATTTTAAGCAGTACTCCACATGGTTATTATATCAAATTACGAGTCCCTTTTCCTCAGCTCTTGGCAAGTTCAACATTTGATGGAGTATGAACTCATCTCCCTAGATGTGGCTTGCCCATCTTAATTAGATATGAGATTCTAAAATTGAGCCCAAGCTTGCCCATTTTTTATTATGTTTAGTCTACGGGAAAGGCTCAACCACATTGTGCGACCTCATCTCATGTGCTATGTGTGCTTTAGACCTAAGACATTCAAACACTTATTCTAGACTTGCCCTCGAGCCTATGAAATCTAGCAATGGATATACCATTCCACCTATAACCCATCATCTTGGGGATGGCTTTGTTTGGAGATCCTTCTCAATGGCCAATATACATAACATTTATTTGGATTTTTTAGAGCTTCAGTGCTCTTTTAGATTTTAAAATATAGGGATGTTATTATATTTAATAATGAGGCTCATTGTGCTCACCTCTACATGTTTATAGATCAAAGCATATGCTGAGAAGGTGGTCTTTAAATTATAACTTTTGTGGGAGTTCTTTAATCACTAGAGGAGTGCTCTGTGCACTATGAACATAGCCCCTTTAGATGTGTTGCCATAGGGTTTTCGATCATCAGCACCCAAACATCGATGGAACTATTTCTCCTCCCCTCCTCAGTGGAAGGGACAAAGTCCTCAGTCACACGACAAATCTTTTGCTAGGGCATCTGATTGGATTTCACCTGAGTAGGGTGTTGTATTATCGTGCCTCTTCTATTTGAGCGGGGCATGCACATGCCTTTTGCTCCTTTAGATAATTCTGAAGATGGTTAGGTGACTCCAAATCCATTGTCAAGAGAGCTCTCTTCTTGGATTATTTTACATCCCAAAGACGATATATGATCACCTCCTTCTATTATGATATTGCTATCTACACTTAATGTTTCACACCTATTAATACAATTTTATATTACATTATTTTGAGACTCTTAATATATAATCATATTTAAATGGCTTTATTTTTAATATAACTTCATTTATTTAAGAAACGTTAATATTAGATCATAAGAATGATAACCATCTATATACTTTATAATTATAAATTGTGGTCCCTTAGACCCTCAAATCGACCAAACATAATCTAAAATTAAAGTTAAACCAAAGAAGGCGGACTCGAAAGAAATACAACTACGAAATAGCATGCATTCAAAACTTGGGACATTCAATCTCCCGCCACGCAAATTTCTCCCTGTAAACGTTATTTTTCTTCTTTCCACAAACTCATTTTACGCTTCAAAATCCGATCCAATTTTCGCCTCCACAACCTCTGCGTTTTTATACATTTTTACTGGTAAGAAACTACTCATACTTTAGGTTATGATGTTTCCCCCTTCGGATTCGATCCAAGATTTTTTGATTTGATTTGATTTATTTTTTCCAAGTTTTAGTTTCGTGGATTCATGCCCTCAGCCGAAGAAACACCCTCGAAAATAATTCCTCTCAATTTCTTTGTATGTTTATGAACAGATCGCAACACATTTGTCACAGAATGCGAAGAAAAGCCATCAAATTGAGTGGAAGGAAGAATTAATGGAGCAGAAAAGTAAAACCAGGGGTTTAACACACCTTTACAATGAAGATACTGTGGAATGCAGCAGTGAAGGCCAGGAGAGACTTTTCCACGGAGTTCGTTTTTTCTTAGTCGGGTTTGATCCTTCTGCGGAAATTCAGGTCCTGTGATTTTAACCCTTACATTTTTTTTTGGCAAAGGGTAGGCAACTCGTCAAGGACAGTCACCTGTATGCTTTTATTTCACGGTTTTTTTAATCTTTGGGCAGGCTAAGAATCCTTTAAGGCTTAATTCTCATTTTCCTATGCACTTTTTAAGAGTAAGTAAAGAGCGATTTGATAAAAATGAAGCCAAGTCTATGCTAAAAAACATCACAATAATGTTTCTTATGGTTGTATTTTTTGTTCTTAAAAAAGACTTATATTACCATATTTTGGGTGTAAGCCTAAAGCATTATCCAGAGCGTATTACGTTTGCCCTATTCGAAATTTCCAAGAATTTTATTAATAGGTGAATAAAGGGGATCTTTTGGGGCCTCTGTTCTTCTCTAAAAGTATAGTCGCCAGGAAATTAGGGTGCGGGAACTAAGAGCCCATTCCCAAACCAGTACGCACATCTCTGTGTTTTAAATATGATATAACTGGATACTTATTCAATACTACCTTACCCCATATTGAAACGATATCCCGGTATCCATATCCTATGCATCCTGGTGACTCTGATCAAAAGTTTCTGTTACAGTCACAACAAGAATGGCCACACCAGGTTTGCTAAAATCTGTAGCTTGAAATACATGTAGGAAACCGTCTCTAAGTGTCAGACAAAACACAGGATAGGAGTCTATACTGAACCCTAAAAACGTGATGTTTTGAAGCTTGAAAATCATAAAACTAACTGCCCCTAAGTGTCAGACAGTTTATTCTGAACCCTAAAAAACATGATACCAAGATCTAATCAAAATGGATCAGCATCACATAACATGAAATTCAAAGATTGGCTTAAACATGTACACATAAATTTGTAGCAATGACCATATTATCAGGGCCAGTAAGAAGATTCCAGATAACGTCTGCCTTTGTAGTACAGCAAGTCCAAACCAAAGAAGGACAAGTTGTCAACAGCATATAGTTGAAAGTCTATACATCATCTCTGACTCTGCTTTCAATTCTGCCTTCTTGTGACAGTTCTGAAAAATTGTGAATGTATGGCATACAATCCAGTTGACTAGCATTATCTCTGGTGTAAGGTTACCTTTCATGGGGTTCTTTCCCCTCAGTCTAGGGTAGCTAAGGCTTTTTAGCCAGGAGTTGGCCTTCCTGGTCAAAGTTTACTGCACGCGTTTCTGCAAAGAGGTTGAATCCTTGCCTCACAGGGCACAGGTGCAATGCCAACTTTTCTATTTTTTTTCTTGAAGAGACTTTCCATACATCCTTTTTAAATTGATGTAATTATATGCCTTGTGAATTATTATACGATGTATTTCTTGAAAACAAAATCTGCTGTAGAACGATTAGCTAATTTTAGGACGAAAAGGGCTTGATCATCTGAATGCCGGTTCAGTAGTGACTGCAAAGAGTAAAATCAGAAATTCTTTTTGCTGGAGACAGAGTCAATACATCTCCAAAAGCCAAATTTGTTGTTCAGTAACATCATACACTCGACAGTCCAGTGAAGGCAAAAAGACCAAAGAGGACACCAAAATCATAGCTTATCCAACAGAATGGAGCATCAGGTCCCATCAAAAAAGAAATCCACATAATCATTCAAACTTCAAAGCAACATTTCCATCTTTAGAAACTTAGGAAATAAAAAAAACAGAAATATAATACGGCGCATTAGAGTATAATTCTGCTGTTCGGCATCTATGCCATCAACAGTAGCTGAGAAGGGCCATTCAAAACACCAAAGTTCAATGCTACGATCTGAAACATATATACTCGGTATCTTTAATAGAAATATGACTGCTGCTAATTATATTTCCAAAAACAACATTGTGAGGTCATAAAGCAAGGAGAAGGCTATTCCTCCTCAGAGGATCTGCCCATTTCAACAGGGTTATCCTGGTGTCCATACTGTTCTTCCTTACCATCAGAAGAAAGAGGAAATGTATTTGGAGGAGAGAGAGCTTCTGGAATGTCCACATTAATTTTGGACAATAAAAGGTCCACGAGCCTGTCACTAGTAGAAACCTGGAGACTCATCTTGTTGATCAGATTCCAAATCCTTGCGTGATTGATGCTGATGCTGCCATCCATTGTATTAGTCTCTTCACTTGGCCTGAAATTTGGGCTGGAATTTACCAAGACCAACGCCATACCTATAATCTGTGTGGTGTTGTCACTGTTCATCCATGCGGAGTGTACTCAGAGTCAGGCATGGCACAGCAATTTTTCCAGCTTCATTACTTGTACCAATTTTCTTTGCAACCAAAGTAGCTTATCCAATCCAATTCACCTTCGTCTTTTGCATCTCCGGTTTTCTTCCTCCATTATTTCAGGGCTGCTTCAGATGTTCTCTAAATTCCCTCATCATCTACATCATCCATTTGAGCAGGTGTTTTACCTCTCAGGTCTTCAAGGAGATCTCCAAATCTCTCATTAATTCCAACCTCATCCGTGTTAGCCTTCCTCTTTTTATTTTCAGATGCCAGCATATATCTGTTTTTCTTACTCGCCCTCATGCTGGCTTCCCTGTGGCTGGAATGGTTTTTAGATTTTTTTCCCTCTTCCAATTTAGGCATTTCGGGAGCCACAAAATTTAGAAGTGGTAAACCCATGCCGAGAACATAGTTACTGCTGCATGTATTCCAAATTGTCCTGAAATACACATGGGCAGAAATGGATAAATTGACCCAAATTAGGAAAGTTACATTATTACATATCCAAAAACCACCTATTTTGGTAATGTTTAAACAGCAAACTTTTGAGGAGATGACAACACGCAGCAGATTCTGGTGACCATCCCACTTATTCTTGTAGCTCACCAAATTGCTCCTTCCTTCATCCCATTTTTTTGAGTTATCTGCAAAGAGGAGACTTGGAAAACTGAGGTCATCGTCCATGCTTTAGTTGCCACTATTTACAGGCAAAGTCGTATTTATAAAATGACATATATGTGACCTTATCCTTGCCTACTGTTTAGCAAAAATGACACGATAGAAAATTTACCAGGTATTGGTCTCATACTTTTAGGCATTTCCGTCTCTTTACCTGCTCCCCTTTGTTATATTCACTTTTTCTTATTACATTCATTAAATAAATTTTCTAGTTAAACACTTTTTCCAATATGCTGTATTCGATTCTTGAATCCTAGCATTAATGATTTTATTTGGAGAAAAAGCTTCCGTTTTGTCTTTGTTCTTAAATGTGGACAAAGAACCTTATTAATTTGGTGCATAGAATTCTAAAATTAGTTATTGATATCATTTTGTTAATATGCACTTTTTTATTTTGCTGACAAGACACTTTTCCAGTATGCCATGCTTTCCTAGTATGCTAGGGTTTCCTTGCATTTCTTGTTTGTAGAAGTTGATTTCCAGTGTTTTTAAATTGCCCCCGTTTCCTTCCTAACATGTATAGTGAATTCTTGTTCAGTATTCTACGGAACTTGAAAATGGTGGTGGACTCAACGTGGGACATTATGGTGCAAGTTGTACTCACGTCATTGTACATCATCTCACCTATGTAAGTGTTTTTTCTATCATTTATCCTCTAATTCTTACCTACAAAACTGTGCCTGCTTATTGTAGTATAAAAATTCAAAAAAATTTAAAAACTTGTACTTCTTTACGATTGTCCAAGTGAGTGGCAGAATAGTAGTTATTTTATGGAACAGTGGCACGGAAATGCATGTTCCACTGTTTGGAAGTTACTGTCTGCTTTATCATTAATATTACAATCCACTTATTGCTACTGGTTGCGTTAGATGATTATTCTTTGAGAAGCTCACACTGGGTCTTGTCACTCCAGAAGAGGACTATTTCTTAAAAGGATTATCCTACCACATGCTTTAGTCTGATAACGACCATATAAGGGGCAGTAGTTTTCATTGAAGCTTCATGCAATATGCATGTTGTTGTAAGCACAGTTACCAAATGCAGCTGGATCTACACAAAATCCGACCAGATCTGAGATTTTTTGGCTGGCCCGGATAAATTTAGATTGGGTCGGCTCTGATTTTTTCAAACTTTTTACTTTTTTTTTTGTTTTCAAGTTTTTGGCAGAAAAAAAATGCCCAACAAACATAGATATTGTATAATATTAACATTTTTCATAACTTTATTAATATTTTTCGTTGTATTTGTCAATTTTGCATAACTATAAAACTATGCTCCCGATATATATATTCATTTCGGACTGGATTTTTCTGAATTTTTTGAATAATTCCGAAGTTTTGGATTTTTTTGCTCTTTGAATGGATCTGGACTTCCGGACTTGGTAACTAAGGTTATAGGCACTTGATTCTATCTTTGAAGTTTCCATTGCAAACGAAAGCTTGACAGTTTTCCTAGATCAACTGCAATGTTTGCTAATTAGAAATTACCAAAATGCCTATTGTACCATATATTGGTATGTGTTCAATTGTAATTATCTTTTTCTTCATTATCTATAGCCATGAAAGTGTGTTTTTGGGTATTGTCAGATTGATATCTCAATATATGTTCTTGCACACTACAGGATGATCCAATTTGTCTTACTGCAAGAAAGGACAAGAAGATATTAGTAACTGACTGGTGGGTTGCAGATAGCTTGGACATGGGAATGCCAGCTGACCATACAAGGGTATGCCTACTTTCAATCAACTATTTTTTATAATTACTTACTAAATGATTTCTTTGAAGTTTACAGTCCATTGTGAAGAACTTATACCTCTTGATAGATGACAATATGTAGATAGATACATCTTTTCAGAAAGAACCCAAAGCTTGTCATAATGTTTCAACAAGATTATGTTTTAGATTTTTATGGTGCCGGAATTAAAAAAATTGTTTTAGAAAGAAAAGGTATGATGCTATATTAATAATGAAGAATCATGGTAGGGTACCAGTTTACCTCATTCTGGTATTCTTCCAGCTTTTGAAAGCCATAATAACAAAAGTGAAACATAAATCTAGGTGGGCTGTAAAAGCCTACCATCAAGGCCATAGTTAAGAGCCATGAAAGTATTACCAGTAGTCAACTTTAAAGTTCAAACCACAAAAGCATAAATCATTTGGGGAAAAAAACATTTTTTCAAAAGTGTAAGTGTTTTTCAAAAACTTGTGATCAATCGGGAAAACATAAAACTGCCAAAACAATGTGGAAAAAGGAGAAAAAACTGTTAAAAAATTATTTATTTAGAAATTAAAAGCATTTTCATTGCATATAGATACATATTAAGCGTTTGAATTGCATACAGAATAGATACAGATTATGAAAGGAAGATAAATGAGACTGTACACCATCAAAATCAACCAACTGTTTTCTTTCATTAATTTTCATACTATTCAAGTTTCATTACATTTGCATTTCAAAATGCATACTATTGTTGTTTACAAAGGGACAAAAAAGGGGAGGGAGCCAATGGCAACGACATAGACTAAGTGATCAACAAATCTAAATGTTGAATTCAATTTTGTTATAAATAGACTCATCATTATTTTTGAGCCATTCAATCTGCCAATCTTCTTCAACGGTATTTAACATTATCAAATAAAATGCATATGTTAGTGACTCTGACAAATAATACTTTACAAAAATATTGTAATGTTTTTTTTTGAATTAAACGAGTCAGGGGACCGAAGCCTATTTTTATTTCCAATAGGCCAAAGGGAATAAATGGGAAAATAATTTAATAATAATTCATTTAAGTTGTCCAATGTTACTTTATGTTATCATATGGAAAAATAATGCTTAGGTCTATTATTGTTGAAAGGAGCCAAAAAACCATATTAATTACATGGCCAAAAGTGAATAGATATTAAAAGGCCAAAAAAGTAATAATTGCCTAAAAGTGTTTTAAAAGCTTGTAGGGTTTGGGTGAAATTGAAAAAATGAAATTTATAAAATGACAAGTGAGACAAACAATGATTAATTATTGATTATTGGTTATTCACTTTTACTATTCAAGATTGAATTCATGATTCTTTCTATTTCTGCTTGAGGACGGAAACCCTTCATTGCAACCAGGTTAGAAGATGAAATCCCTCAAATCTACAAAGGTAACTCTATACAGGAATTGCAATTGCTCTAACAAATAAGGTATTTTCAGATAATCAGAAGTCAATGTTTTGTGATCAAGGGTTTGAGCAATAGAACTTAGATTATATCAACCTAACGCTGTTGTACCATAGTGCCACATTGTTGACATCATAACTAGGTGTTGTACTGCCATGATGTGTTTTTTATTTGTTGGTGTCACTCCTCCATTGGCCAACGTCACACTTCAAGCAACCAAAACCACTGCCATACAACTCAGGTCTGCCATCTATCGTAGTTGTACCTTTCTTTCGCTAGCGTCACCTCACTGCTGGCTACATCAAACTTTTTTGGTTTCAAAAACTGTTGTACATTCATCACCACCTATTGGCATTACCTTTTCTCCTTGTCGTGCACCCTGTTGGCTTGTGGAACCTACAACATCTAGGGTTTGGGGGTCTGCTGTACTCTACCAACAAATCATACCAACTGTACAAGGGAAAAATCATAGTTTTGATAGGGGTTTGAATCTTTACTAGAAAAATAAAGTGTTAGTTATATTTGACCTTGCTTTGGTATTATTTCAAATTGAATTAAGATTCACATTTATTCTCGTGCACTAGTCTATACTGTGTTTTTAGGTGCTATTTTATAATATTCTAGATTTGAATAGATTTGCAAACTGTATATTTTTTTAGAATTCAATATTTAGTTTAGAAGGGGGTATTAGAGTAAATATCTTGTTAACCTATAGGGAAAAATTAAATTTTGATTTCACATGCAAGAGGATCAAAGAGAAATCAAGTTTTATCAAAGAGAAAAGAGAAGGGCTTAGACACTAAGAAACGAAACATAGTACATGGGGGAAGGGATCAAAGACCTCCTACAGATGAAATGAGCTATTTGCAGGAAATAATTAGCCGTGGTTAGAAAGATTTGGAGAGGACAATCCAAATGATGTTGAAAGAATCTATGGTAGGTATAGCATAGGCCTTGCAAAATGTGATTTTGGGTAAGACAAACTAGGGAGAGGGAAGCTCATTTGCTAATGAGTGGGTATCAATCACCCCATCTTCTAGGTCTTTCCGTGCTAAATTCCTACAAAAAGATCACCTTGAAGAGGTAGAGCCTCAATAAATTCATACAGGTAATGAGTTTGCAGTATATCATGCTAAATATGAACTTAGCCTTAAAGTGTAACAAGCTCTCATTTTCAATGGGTTTTGTGATCTGAAAATTGAAAAACAACAAAAGAGGTAGGAGAAATTAGCTAGATCAGTCATGAAAAGATAAACAACAATAGTTGAGTAAGATTTTTCTTCCTACTTATGATGGTTCAAACAAATGTTTAGCTAGGTTTTGGTTGCAAAAGTTGGACACTTCTCATTGAATCCGATGTATGAGGAAGAGGCAATCAAATTTGCTATCCTCCACTTGGAAGGAGTGGCACATGAGTGGTGGTACCATGACATAGTTATTCAAAGACATGGATCTATTTGTACTTTGGAAGAATTCAGCCAAAGGTTAACATAGAGGTTTGATAGGAAAGGTCCAGAGATCCATTTTAGGGAGTTAGCTCAACTCATACAAGGAACAGTGGATTGTTACATCACTGATTTTAAGAGGCTATCTGTGATGGTATTGAATGTGATTGAAAGGTTTTATTTATTGAAGGCTTGGTTGAATCTCGCAAGGGTTTAGTAAAAGCTTTTGACCCTTTGTCTCTTCAAGAAGCAATGAAGAGAGCTTTGAACCTGGAATCATCAACTCCTAAGGGTAGATTTCAACCTCTAGGACAACCAAGAACAACACCTTATGGGCAGCCAAAATCAGCACCTTATGTGCAGCCAAAATCAGTACCTTATGGGCATCAAAGAAGCCATTTCAGCAAGGAGGGTTTCCACAAAAGGAGCTGCGAAAAGCAAGCAAAGAAGTAAAAATCAGAAATGAGCTTTGAAGAAACTATGATTCACTTGCAAGGACCCATGGGAGCCTGGACATAGATGCCTTGTAAAAGTGCAAGTCCATTACATAGAGGTGATTTTGATATAGAATTAGAAGTAGAGGACCTTGAAGTGGGAGTTGAAGAGAAAGAACCAGAAGTTAAAATTAAAGAAGAAAAAACTTTAGGTGGTACGTTTGCTACACTCTTAGAAGCCCCCAAGTATCATCTTTTTAGAGTTCGTGGAGTGATGAATAGACAAAAGGCAACAATTTTGATTGATAGCGAGGTAACCCACAATTTCATTGATGAGGGGTTGGTAGCCTTAAGAGGGCTGAAATTAAAAGATTTCCAGGGTTTTAATGTTAATGTAGCTGATAGGTTCACTATCCCATGCACCAAAAGGGTTAAGGGATTGCATATCACTCTTGGCAATTATAAGGTGAGTGATGACTTCTATGTGGTGGGCATAGTAGAAACAAATCTAGTTTTAGGGTTGCAATGGCTACATTCCCCTGGGGAATTCACATATAATTAGCAAAACATGGAGTTGAAATTCAAATTTGATGGAAAGGAAGTTGTATTTTGTGGTATGGCCAATGGAGTTCTTGGAGTGGTCGCAGCTAAGAGGATGGAGAGATCATTTTGTAAGGGGCAAGTAGCTTGGGCAACCCGTTGCTTGGTGAGAACTATAGCTTCATCCAGTGATAATAAACCTTACCATGTGGACAAGCATGGCACAATATTCAATAATTTACCTCCAAGATTGCCACCTGTTAAAGGATTTCAACATGTCATAGAGCTGGAATTAGGTTCTAAACTTGTTATGATTATTCCTTATTGCCATCTGAGGGCATTCAAGAAAAAAAATGAGAAGGCAATCAAGGAATTATTGGAGATGGAAAATATTCGGCTTAGTTCTAGTCCCTTTGCTTCTTCTGTTGTTTTGGTAAAGAAGGATGATATTCTAAGGATGTGTATTGATCATCATGTCTTGAACAAGAAGACTATAAAAAACATGTATTCAATACCTCGGATTGATGATTTAATTGAAGAATTGCATGGAGTTTTATGTTTTTCCAAAATTGATTTGAGATCCGATTATCACCAAATCAAAGTGAGAGACGAGGATTTACACAAAATAGATTTCTAATGTTATTTTGGATATTTTGATTTTTTGGTTATGCCTTTTGGTTTGACCAATGCTCTCATTACTTTCCAATCATGCATGAACCATATTTTTAGGGAACACTTGAGAAGTTTGTTTTAGTATTCTTTGATGACATTTTGATGTACAATAAGACTTGGGAAGAGCACCTGAAACACTTGGATATAGTGCTGAAAATTTTAGAACATACTCTCTTTGCTAAAGAGTCTAAGTGTGAGTTCGGCATGACTGAAATCTTATACTTGGAACATGTTATTAATGCACAAGGAGTACAGGTTGATCAAGAGAAGATCCAAGCCGTATTGGATTGGCCTCCTCCTACCACTATGTCACAGTTGAGGGGATTTTTGGTCCTTTGTAGCTACGACAAGAGGTTTGTTAGAGGATTTTCATAGCTTGTTGTCTTGTTGACTGATTTGACCAAAAATGGATGGGTTCGAGTCAACCCAAACAACGTTTGACAAACTTAACGAGGTAATAAGTTCATGTTTAGTATTTGTTGTTCTAGATGTTTCTATTTCTTTTGTATTAGAGTGTGATGCATCAGGTGAAGGAATTGGGGTAGTTTTGATGCAAAAGGGACATTCTATCGTCTTTGAGAGTTGGAAACAAAAGGATATAGAATGTGTATTCTTTATATATGGCATAAATGTTGGCCATTATACATGCTTGAGCAAAATCTAGGTAGTACTTGGTTTGTGGCAGATTTGTGGTCAAAACGAGTAACAACAATTTGAAATTTTTTTTCAACCAGAAGGAATCGAATGATAGGCAACAAAAATGGGCGAGTAAGCTTCAAGTTTATAATTTTGACATAGAGTATTTTAAGGGAAAAAAACAATGTTTTAGTTGATGCCTTGTCTAGGAAGCCATTTTTATGCTCTATGTTTGAAATCTCTGTTGATTGGAGGGTTATTATAATAGTAGAGTATGCAAATAATGTCTTCACTAATGATATCCTTGAAGGCAAAGTACATAATGACATGTATAAGGTGATTGATCATCTCATCATTTACAAGGATATAATTTATCTAGTCCTTGGATCAAAAGTAAAGAGCAAAGTCTTGAGGGTTGTCCATGAGACACTTTTGGCTGGTCATCCAGGGTATTTTAAGATTTACAAGCAACAGATAAGGGATAGATTCTTTTGGAGAGGACTCAACATCAAGGAGTATCTTACCTGCCAATAGAACAAAGCAAAGCATGTATTTTTAGTAGGTTTGTTGCAGCCCTTGCCAATTCTGAATTTAAAAATGGAAGAGTATTTCAATTGATTTTATCACAGGCCTTCCAAAAGTCCAAAGAGTTGTATTTATGTGGTAATTGATAGACTTACCAAATATGTTCACTTCTTTGCTATTCCAACTAAGTTTAAGACACAAGTTGCTGATCTGTTTTTTAGAGAGGTTTTCAGGTTACATGGATTGCCTAAAAACATTGTAAGTGACAGGGATAGTAGGTTCCTTGGTTTGTTTTGGCAGGAGCTCTTTCATTTAACGGGAATTGAATTGACTCCAAGCGCCAATTACCACTCCCAAACAGATGGGCAAACAGAGATTGTGAATAAGTGAATTGAGGGTTACTTGAGGAATTATGTTGTAGGGCAGCAATCAACTTGGGTCAAGTTGCTTTACAT
Organism: Torreya grandis; assembly: GCA_037957365.1. Taxonomy (NCBI): domain Eukaryota; kingdom Viridiplantae; phylum Streptophyta; class Pinopsida; order Cupressales; family Taxaceae; genus Torreya; species Torreya grandis. The sequence goes on from JARHVA010000031.1 coordinate 1,331,910, forward strand.
GGGAGAGCATTGTTACAACACTACGCACCATATGTCCATTGGTAGGACTCCTTTCAGAGTTTTGTATGGTTATGATGCTCTTTCTTTTATGGATTTTGGTTATTACAGACATTAGAGTGCAAGGAGCAAGAGATTTGGTTGCATAGAGGCAAGAGATATTGGGAATACTCAAAGAAAATCTCCAACATGAACATAATCAATAGAATTTTTATGCATACCAACACTGTATTGAGAGATCTTCTGAGGTTGGAGACATGGTTTTGTTGATATTGCAACCCTATAAACAGTCTTCTCTCAAGATGAGTGGAGTTGAAAAGTTCAAGCTTTTTTTCTATGGCCCATACATGATTAAATATAGGATTGGGGAGGTTGCTTGTGAGCTTGAGTACATGCCATTCCTTTGTTGTTAGCAAAGAGTTTGCAATGCAAGGAAGTGGGATGTCATCTTTGTCACCCTGATCGAAGAAGTTCCTTGCCATTTATGAATGTGTGTATTATACAGAGCACCCTTGTGTGATTGTATATGAGCTTGGTGATTGTTCATGCTTTTTGCAAAACTTTTTTCACCAATGGAATTTTGCTTATGTCATCCAAGGTCAAACTTAAATAATGTGCCACACATGGAGTCCAAAACATAGTTCCATATTTGTCCACAAGAACTCTTTCAACGGCCACACAAGCAACAACATTATCTGCAATGAATTGGACTTCATTTTTTTGCCCCACCTCAATCACAATCTCATCAAATAGATGAAAAAATGTCTCACCTGATTTATCATCTCAGATACATTGGCACTCTTCAGAAAAATTGTGCCAATGTCACATGACACAAGGAAGTTGATGCGTATGCGGCTCCATTTGTCCATCCATCTAACATGATAGTACATCTTGATTTTTGCCATTCTTTGCGATGTTTTGTAAGAACATCGCTCACATCTTGGACAACTTTAAACAAATCAGTTCGCAAAACCTCGTCTGATGGGGTAATGAACCCAAAACCTGCAACTGCTATTGCATCCATCATACTTTGCTAATACGGAGATCTGGCCACATTAAACAACAAGCTAGAGTAGTTCCAACAGTTGGAGATTTCCTTCTTTGCTTGCTCGTGAACAATTATTTTCTAACTTGTACTCTCTAGCGTGGTTTGCACTCCATGTGTAGTGCTAAAGAGGGCATGAATGTTTCCTTTGCCTGTGTTTCGCCCATGAGGTGTTGATCTAAGGATAGATTATTAAGGAGTTATAATGAGAAATATGTCCACCATATTTCATGGCTAAAAATATTAAACATGTTCAAATTAAAGTCAAATATAACACCTACCACAAAGGAGAGTTAGGGTTATTGGTTATGATTAGGTTTTTTAAAGTTTTGGGTGTTTTTAAGTTTTTTTTTGAAACTATAGACAACATTTCAAATTGCTGCATCATACGAGGCTTTGTGGATTGATTTGTTGAAAAAAAGGCCGAAAAATTGGATTGAAAAAAATGTTTTGGGCCAAGTACAGTGATTAATTGCGTTTAAATTGCATGTTTTGCTACTATGGTTCAAACTAATGACATCAAGAACATTTTGTGGAAATCAATTGCAAGAGCCATATAGTTTGCAAACTTGGCACTTAGCTCCTACCAACTTACATTATCAGGGTTGCTAGTGGTGATAAGCTAGATGGTATTGAAAATTTCAGGGATAGACTACTGTGTCCAAGTTTTAAGCTCATCATAATTCTTTTTATGAGAGAATGTGCCCCTAGAATCAGCATTGGCCCTCTTTAAACTACTCACAATTCCCCAAAGCTTGAATTTTAGTTTCTTTGACTTGCATGTTATCCCCAAATTCCATTATCTTTTTTTCCTCAACGGTCTTGGTCTCATTGAGGTCCTTAGTGAGGTTTACAATGGCAATTATCTCCCTCCTCCATGGACTTATCCTTGTCCTTTAGGAGTCTAATAAACAAGTCACTCCCTAGCAGATTGTTTAACTTGATTCCCCCAAGGTTTAAAGGATGGCCAAATTTAGCATAGCCAGAGAATCCAAGCCCAATAGAAGTGAGAGGAGGAAATTGTGTCAATGGTTGTCCAAGAAAGAGAAGGGGTTTGGGTTTGCTGCAGCTCTTATTGTAACATCTTGCTCATCGCATTCTTAGTCATCACATGCATATCTTTGCACCATACACTCAAACTACTTTTTAGTTAATCAAGGACCTTCATAGTCATAGCATGGTGTACCTTAATTATATCTCCCTGAATTTATCAGTTAATTTAGGGATAAATGTAGTAGTCTTGTTGATGATATTAGATTTAACAAACACATTGTTTTTGCCTCTGGTAGTGGTATCATAGGCCAAATCTTCCCACTCCATGCTTTACATTTCCATCTTGTTGTTAGCCTCAACAGGAGCCTTTCCTCTTTGTTCTATATTGTCAAGGTGTTCAAGCTCTACATAATTATATTCGAGCTTTTGCTTACCTTCCCATTTTGCCATTTTTTTCTATGCAAAAAAGCAAGTTTGCTTGACAATTGGGGTATCTATCATCATTTTAATAGTGAAGAGCAAATTGGGGAGATACAAAGTCAATTGCAAGGAAGATAATAAGAGCCAACAATGGCAATTGAACAATGTAAATGAGAACCAAGGAGGATGAATGTTGAGATGGTGATAATAAGTGTAAGGATGGATAGAATGAATGCTATTAATTGGCATTGATGAAATAATACATGACTTCATGTCACATGTGGGAGGCCCATCAAAACAAATTTGGGTGTCTTGAAAATTCAAAATTACTCCCATCCTTGGGATTGCCAATTATTTAAAAAATCATCAAAAGACAAGACTTTACGTGAGTGACAGAGGGGGAGTGGCCAAGGAAAGAGGGAGTGGGGGAGGGAATCTTGTGAGGGGATGGGGAGGGGAGAAACATTGGTGATCAACCAAAGATCTTACAGCTAAGTTGGATGTAGATGCTTATTATCATTGAACCATTTATATTACTCGGATGTGGCCCTTGGCCCTAATAAATCATGACTATGGGGTCATCCAAGTCCTTTGATGTTGTTTCATGAGCAAAGGATGTTTCTTAAGTAAGTTATTAAGGGATTGATCTAAGTCTATTGGGACTGCATGCCCTTGTTAAGAAAGCACTGCTTGTCAGGCCTTTGGTGCCTACTTTGTTTAGAGATGCTAGGGAGTGAGTAGTGGCATGTGATACATGCCAACGGATTGGTGATCCTTTGAAGATAGAGTTAATGCATTTACCCCCACGAGCCCCAAGAATTGTTCAAGCAAAGGGGGTTAGATTTTTGTAGGTCATTTCAAGAAGGCAAGCACATTGAATAGGTGCACATAACTATTTGCAATGGCAAAATTCATCACGAAATGCGCATAAGGTTGAGCCTTGTTAAATCAACCACTAGCACAAGAAGTTTTTGATAGAAGGGTCACTTTGTGAATGAGATCGTAAAGTATTGAATAAAATACATAGGATATTCAATTCTTTGTTGAGTCTTTACTACATGTGTGTGAATGGACATTTATGCTAGTAAGAAGGTTCCAGTCTGCCCTCGAAAACTCTTGGGGTGTCAAAGGAAATGACCAGGAAGAAGGATTCTAACAAATCTTTGGGCTTATAAAAAGCAATATAAGATGACGATAGGAGCCACCCCTTACCTCTTTATGTACATACAAGAGGTTGTGCTTTGAAAGGAATTTTGTGAAGTCTAAGAATCACCATTGAGAACAAGCAAAGGGAGTTTACAAGTAAAGTTGGTTGAGCTTAGTAAACTCAACAAGAACATATTGATTGGCTATTGGTCTTTTGGGAACACACACTAGATGATAAAGCATTGGCATGAAAGGCATATACAAAGGACAAACTTGAAACCAGGGGTCAAGGAAACTAATCTGTATCATGGGGCCTAGGATGATGACACATAGGACAACCCAATAACTTAGCTAGTAGATTACCAAGTTATAGCACATGCAAACAACAATAAGCTTTTACACATACGAATGCATGGGATTTAGCAAAACACTGCTACTTTTATCTAATGAGAAAGAATAGAGTATGGTGCACATGTGTAACAAGACAAAGAATGGGAATTCTTGTGATAAAAAAGGGGGCAACTTGGCTATCCGACTCGCTTCGATTCAATGTGAACATATAACTATTCGGTTATGCATACATGCATATTGTTCTCTTGAGGTTGAATGGCTTACAATATATCATTACAAGAAAGCAATTAAAAAATAGGATGGCTACAAAACAATTCAACTTTTGCAATAGATGACGAACTGCCTTCCTGTAGGTGTGATGGTTTGCCTCCTAGATGTGTAGTATGTTGACATGGTGCAAGCCTTGGGAGTGCCACTTGGCATGGTGCACCATGGCATGAAGTGTCCACATGGCCGTTGAGTTCTCTGTAGAATCTAAGTGTTGTGTGGTATGTTTCTTGGCGTTGTGCAAGCGTGCACAAATGGTGCAAGCTAGTGCATAGGTGTCTAGGTTGCATCGAGTTTGTGAGCGTGTGCAGGGTGCACAAGTTCCTTAGGTGAAGAGTGTGGACTGGTGCGGTTGTGCTCAAATCATTTGCCCTATCATTAGGAGCGATGTTCCCCATTGCATCTTTGGTCAGATGTAGAAACTGTACTTAAAGCTATCGACAATTTAGCCTGATCAAAGTATTGTCTTGTTGAGCACTTTGAACAATTGATGTAGAATTTGGAGGGTGCATGTTGATGCAACTTCAACAATCTAATCCTTTGGTGTTGTCTGCAAGTGTTCAAGATCCAAATCTAAAGGATTTTAAGTTGCTTCTAGTTCAAGCAAAGGTGGAAAGTATAAATTAAGGAGTTCCACATTGAATATTGGATGTAGGCCCAAGTATTATGGCAGATAAATGACAAATGTGTTCTCTTCAACAATATGGTGTTTTGATCATATGTAGAGGTTTGATCTTCTTATAAGAACCCTTGAAGCGTTCCTTTTGAAGATGCAACCAATCTTTATCATCCTTGAACTCATGAGCCGTGTATTGTGCGTCGTGATACTTTGTACTTTTGTTGTTGGCATGAGAGTATTTGTTGAATTTGTTGGTGAACATGCTGAATGTATTGTAGAAACTTTAGTGTTTTGTCCATTTCCTTTTCTTATGTGTGTGACTCTAAGCTGGATGGCTCATGGTATATGCCCAAAGGTGCGGCTAGTTGGAACCCATGACAAGTTTGTAATGGACTATGCCCTGTAGAATTGTAAAGAGATTTATCGTTGACTTGTTGAATTTAGTGCAAATTATCATCTCAAGTGTGTGGATGTGCATTGTTGTACATGCACCACAAATGGACAAGTGTGTGGTTGATATCTTTTTTCGCTCATTTGTTTGAGAATGAAAGGTTCTAGACCAGTCCAATTGTGTATCCAACTTCTCCCACAAGGTAGGCCAAAAGTGACTTACAAACTACAAAGTGGGATCATACACAATGGATGTAGGTAGTTCCATTGTGTATGGATCATACACAATGGATGTTTGGATCCCAATTGAGTATCCAACATCTCCCACAAGGTAGGCCAAAAGTGACTTACAAACTGCAGATTGGGATCATACACTTGCTTGAATAAGTAGCACATGGTGTCCTATGTGGTGACACACTTCTTGCAATCCACCATGATAGTCATCTTTGAAATTCTATCCGCTGCAATGAACAGAGTCATTATGGTGCTTTGTCATAGGTAGTCTTGACAAGAAACCCATGTTGATAGATTCCTATGGCCTGGATGGAACTAATAGAGGTTTGTACAGCCCTAGCTTCCTATTCATGGGCTTGGTGACACAAGAAGGAATGCAAGACTTGATGTGGTGCTTGTTGTTTGTGTGCATGTGAGGCTAATAAAAGTGTTGTTGTAGTGCTACCAGTGTCTTGGTAACACCAAAGTGTCTTGTTGTTTTGGTGTATTCAGCCTCCCAGATGAGTCTTTGATGAGATGCATTGTTAGGAACACAAAGATGTCTAAGCTTGTAGAGATGCTTTTTGGATGTACGGAAATTGACAACCTTGTTCACCCTACACAAGGGTGGTAGAGGCTTGCCCAAATTTGTGGTTTGTTGAGTAGAAAGATACCTAGTTAGAGAAGTTGTGGTCATGTGTGTCAAGCTTTGTGACGAGCGACTAAATAGGAGGACAACCGAGGCAATATGCAGCCTTATTTTATTTTCCCTTCTTTTGCCATATCACCAAATGGAACTGTTGCAAGCATGCCATGTACTTCATGTGTTGTGCTTTCTCTAGCTTGCACTATGTGTGCAGGTATTGAAGCGACTTGTGATATGAGCGAATTATTATCTCCTTTCACAAGTTGTAGTGACAATGTTGCTTGACTTCTTGAACAATGGTGTACAACTCATTTTCATAGGTGTAGTGGCATTGAATTGTGTTGTTAAATGTCTTTGAATGATAGGTGATTGGATGTCCATGGTGAGTGATTATTGTGTCGAGTGCATTGTTTGATGCATTGGTCTGAATCTGAAAGGGGTGGACAATGTTAGGCATTGCTAGGGTGAGCACGATACAAAGGCGTGGCTTGAGCTCCTTGAATGCACATTGTTGTGCGAATGTATAGTAGAATGCATCCTCTGCACATGTGATCAAGCTAGCAATTGTGATATGTCCTAAATTCCATGGACATCTGGAGTTTTGTAAGATTGCACGGGGTTGGCCAATCTTGGATCACCTTGGGACCTACATGGATGCTTGTGTGCTCAATGATGTAGTTCAAATATTGTATCTATGCGTCACCAAATGTTCACTTGTTTAAGTTGGCTTGCTACTTGTGTTTGCACAATACTTCTAAGATGTGTGCGATGTGCTCCACATGCTCCTCCCAAGCTTGCTGCAGATGCAAATGTCAGCCAAGTAGATGATGGCGATAGAGTCGGTGAAGGGCTTGAGGATGTTGTTCATTAGGGGCATTATTAATTTCAATGTGTTGGTTAAGTCAAAGGGCATAACCAACCACTCGTACAATCCCTCTTCTGTTTTGAAGGTTGTCTTCCATACGTATTCAAGATGGACTTGTACTTGATGGTAACCAAAATTTAGGTTGATGATAGTGAAGTATTGGGCATCATAGAGCTGATCTAGGAGGTTGACAATGTGTGGTAGTGGATACTTATTCTTCATTGTTATCTTGTTGAGCATTCAATAGTCGATGCATAGATGCTATGAGCCATCTTTCTTTGGCGTGTGGATTGTTTGGGTACCACAATGAGAAAACTGCATGATCTTGCCTTGATCAATAAGCTCTTGTATTTGGCATTGGATTTCATCATTTTTCCAAATGGATTTGCGATACAATGAAATGTTCGGAAAAGGGGATCTAGGAAACAAATAGATCTGATGCTTTACCATGCAATGTATGGGGAGGCCTTTTGATTCTTCAAAAATGTCATCATATTTGTTGAGCTATTGCTGTTGTAACATTTGCAGAGCATGACGCCTTGCCAATGTGCCATTGCTTGGTTGTGTAGGGACCATTTGTAGCATAAACTTTTCTGTGTGAGAAATGAGCTATTGATGTTGTTTGTTAGATACCAAAGTGACTTTGGTCTTAGGATGAGACTTCAGAATGTTGAAGATGTGGTCATTGACTTTGATGGAACAATGCTATGGTTTGGCCCTAAAGGTACCATCCCGATCATACACATATGACTCCTTGAGTAGATTGTCACAAACATCCAATTGCAGCACAATTGATTGAATCATGCATATGTTTGATAACTTACTCGAAATTGCATTGGTGCCAAACTTGAATAACTTTCCTTTGTTGTAGCCATTCTAGGGAGTGTGGTCAAAGGATGTGCTTCAGTGGTAAGTCTTTGGCATTGGAATGCATCTTGTGCAATGATATTCTTTTGGTTTCCATTGTCGATGATGATCTGCATAACATTTCAGCTGGCCTAGCATGATCATTGGAAGGTGCGTAGAAAACACAGGTCTTTTATACTCAAGGATCTATATATCCATTACAACAAATCAATGGCCGGGGACGAGGATCCATGCTATTCCGATAACCAGGCAAAACTATTGTTTACCAAAAGAACATGTAACAAAGTCTGCCATGCAGGGCCTAGCTTTACAGCATAAATTTTTGCCCAATATGTCCACAATACTCAACACTGTACTTTCTACTTTCCTCAATCGCATGCAAACTATTTTTATAATCATGATCATCAGAATCTTCATAGCCATTTTCTAAAATACATGGTAGATCCTTATTCTAGTATGGTCACCCTGAGTTCTTTCTTTAGTTACCTTCAGCAGTAACAAGGATTAACTGTTATGACAGTCATTAATATGAAGTTCACTAAATGAAAACTCAGCCGACAATACCAAGCTACTAATATGAAGTTCACTAAATGAAAACTCAGCCGACAATACCAAGCTACTAATATGAAGTTCACTAAATGAAAACTCAGCCGACAATACCAAGCTACCCATGCTACTGTTTATCCTGGCAAAGCACCAAATGTGTTATTAACATAATTAAGACCTTGATTTCCATTGTAGGGTACAATATCCTACGGTTATACAATTCGTAAATGGATTTCCCCATTGGTAACAAATAAGGTACAGCTCATACTATTTGACTTTTTTCCCCAAACTTGTCACCAATTCAATATTTCTCAAACTGCTACCGTCTAATAAATATTAAGAGGCTGTAGCCAAAACTTGTCAGGTAAGCTCTACAACGACCCCATATCCATAAGGCAAACAAATAGACACACTGCTTGATTTCCATCTCTATGGTTGATAACAGGTTATGAACTTCCAATAGCCTAGAATCATGACACTTTTAATATTTTCCCATGTATATTATCTTTGTGTAGGCAAATGATAGGTGACAAAATTTGGGACGATATATATCTAAATAGTTTGATTAAAATATTTTCCATATTGAGAAGAAAACAAGGAGAGAAACTTTTGTGTAATTATGATGAATGAGCAACAGAGGTCAACGAAATCATCAATGGTATTGTGTGTAAGACTTCGCTCATATTGAGCGCAGCATTGAGGCACAGTGCAAAAGACCTGTGTAGAAGTGGTGGTCACTATTTAAGTAAAGGCTTTTGAGTAGAAGTAGTGGTTGCTATTTCAATAAAGATTCAGAGTAGAAGTAGCTGTTGCTATTTCAATAAAGCTTCTTGAAACAAAGTTAATCGGTTGTGAGTAACATTAGGATCTTGAGGAAGCAGATCTGCAAATTGTTTGACCAACTGCCTCAATGAAGCAAAACTAAAAATATGGCGAAGCTTTGTTAAAAAGAACTTTTTACTGATCATCATTTTGCACCAGTCAAATGCAATCATACGTATATGTATATTTTAGATTGAGAATAGATTAACAGTCTGTACTCATTCCAAGGTGATTGTATGTCAAAACTAATACCCAACTCAATAAGAAACGTTTGCTCACTGTTTTCCTGTATTATCATTCCTTCCATTCATACTACAATTTTTTTGAATATATTAAGAATGCTTATGGGTTGTCTAAATATGTATAGCCTAGTAATCTGAGCCTGGGGTTAATTCCGATGCACCTACAGCCATACCAAACTTCTTTATTGTGCAATGGTGTTTAAAATATGCAACTACAGCCATACAATGGAGGCTCATAAACCAGAATTAACTAATACGCTATCAAACCCATGTTTCCCAATGATCTTTTAATGTTCATAGACTAAATAGAGGTCTGTACAGCATACATCTTCCATTTAATATCCCTCATTTATGCTTATTTATGATAGCCATTAATTCAAATTTAAGTTCAAAAGAAGTTTTTCGTGGTTTACCCCTAAATATATTACATCGGACATATCATTGAAGTCTCATACTTACACCCAAAGCCAACTATTTTTTTTCAAGGAACTAACAAGAATTGTCTTTATGGCCATGCGGACAGACCATTTTTGCAGTCACCCCATTCACAAAACTTGATAGGAAAACCTCTCTCAATGTAGGACTCTGTTGTTCTCTACCTCAACACAAGCACTATTGTTCGTGTTTCAAATATACTGGGTCTGCATTTGTACTCAAAGGAATTTTTCTCTTTTTATTATCAAATAACATCAGTGTACAGTCATGCCTAAACCCAATAAACTTCACTATAAAAGCAGTTTCCAGGCATATAAACATCCAATGAATTTCAACATACAAAAGCATTTCCAGCCATGCCAAATTCTAATAAACTATCACAATCAGCAGCATTTTCCAGCCTATGCAAAAAGTATTTAAGACTACAGCTGGTAGATACAAAATGAGACTTACTTCAATAGTATAGTATTGATTCCTTTGAAACAACATAATACATACAGCTGTTGAAAAATTTCAATTTTCTTTTCTAGGTACAAATTGCTTCAGCAAGAAAACATTTTGAACAATCAAGGCTAAATGAGCCAGAAAACTCTTCAGGTGAATCCTTATAAGGTACAACCAAATTTGCCCTTTTTTTAAAAAGAGATACTATCCTTTAATCTGCATTTGTTAGGAAACATAAGATCAGCATATTTTTGGCACACCTTTCCCTACCAAAAGCAGATCATACAAGAGCAAGATTTATTGTTTTGCACAATTTTCATAAAATCCAGTTGATATAAGTTTAGATATGCAATAAACAAATATCCATGACATGTTTCCACAATTTAATGAACATCTCAAATATTAACTGATCACTTCTACCAAGAGTAAGAGATGTAGAAAACAGTAACCAGAGGTCTATTCCATGGCAAGATCATTCAACTCTTATTCATTCGAAAATCCATAGCTGAACTGTTTGGAAGCCAGCTACAAGCCATACAACACACATAGGTGCATATGCACCTCTATGCCTATGCTTCACATAGGCATAGGTCTGCATACCCACTTACTAAACAGATAACATCCAGTGAAAAACACTCACACCCATTTGCTTTCAACAGATAGGATTCAAAGAAAGAAAGCAAAATAGCAACCAAGCTCATACATGATCTAGCAAACGGGAAAGAAAGGCATGAGAAAGAAACTCAACATGGTGTCTGCCCTGTCCTCCTCCCATGCCTGGCCGAGCGCACCCTAGCTTACTCCTGGCCTGGTCTTTCTTCAGTCTTGGGCACTCATCCATGGCCGCAAATGTTGACTGGTGTCATACCCTGCCTCCATGCCTCCAACCTCCTTCCTCTTATAACGTCTGCCAATTTGCCTTGCACAATAAATTTTGGATGGCTGGGTGTTTGGAACGTTAACACCTTTGCAAGAAAGTCTGTCTTATTAAATTTTGGTGAATTGACCAAGAGCATGCCCATACTGTTCCTTCCTTTCGGCCATGATTCTTCACATATCCTTTGGGGTCAAATTAAGTTTAGTGTTTGAAGCCCCTTTGCAAAATGCTATGTCACTTCACCTCTTTACATGATCCGCCTAAATGCTTTATAATTTTACATATCACATTGTGAACAATATCAAGCCATTCTAATGTTTATTCTTTTTATTTATTATCGGCTCATTACCTAGCCCTCAATTTGGGCTTAAAAACAATACTCATAGCAGCCTTATAATCATGTTTATGTATATATTTATCACTTACATACACGGTGAATATTTTATTATAAGGTCCAACTAACACCTTGCTACAATAATGACCTCTTGGCAATATAAAACCTGATCAAAATGTGAATCATATGCCAGTTAATTCTCGGGGTGTGGCTTTTATGTCCCCCCTTCACTTATGTTATGTGCCTTTAATAACCTTTAAACTTTACTCCTTTCGCTATAACAAAACCTTGCCTTGTGATCTTAGTCACTAGATCACATTAATGATTCTTAGGCATCAATTACTAATCGAGCTTTGAGCATTCAGGTAAATGGGTCTTAACCTTACGGGGTCAGTTTACTAACATTAACTTGCCCTTGCCTTGGTCTCTTTTGCCAAATTCTTTACTTTATTTTTATTGTAGAACTAAGAGTTCCAATACCTCTTTTAAATTCCAGTTTGTAAAACCTGAAGTGATTTAGGGATTAAGGTTTTGTGGCCTCAAATAGTGTCTTGTCACTAACCCTAAATATAAACCAAAACCCGTTCTTGACCCTAAACAAGACTTTGGACCGCAAGGTTAAGTCAAGTTAAGCATTAAAGGGTTAATTCATTTTTGTGGCTTATTATATACAATGATAATTATTATTACAATAATAAATATCCCATATTGTTTTCTAACTCCATTGCCTTCTCCTTTGAACGACAATTCCCTTTTGAAGGTCAAATAGGCATCAAGTTATGAAGCATCACAATGGGATGTGACAGTTCATGTGGCTGCTGAGTTTTGTGCAGAATCTAAGTATTGAGCAATATATTGCTTGGCGCTATGCAAGTGCACAAGGATGTGTGATTGGTGCAAGTTGATGGGCTGTGCGAGCATGTATGTGGTGTGTAAGGCCCTTAAGAGAAAAGTGTGGACTGGTGTTGCTACACTCGGATTGCAATCTGAATTCAAGTTACAATGGTTTCGTCCTTGCAGATGGTACATTGTTTACAATGTACATGGGCACGGGGCCATGTGAATGGAAGTATGTGACTGCTTAATATGTAATTACAATATACAATAAATATGTGATGATAAGGTGTATGGCGTTGCATCTTCCACCTTGCCCAATAATCAAGCAATTTCTTGAAAGAAAAATGACAGTGCACAAAATAATACAGCAATGAAACAAGACAAGAAAAGAACAGCAAATACACAACAGATTTACGTGGAAACCCTGGAAATATACCAGGGAAAAAGCACAGGGTAAATTTTTTTTTCTGTCGTACTTTATTAACAGCAAAATGAGAATTACAATATTAATTACTGAATTCCAAAGGTGATTCCAATTTTACTACTCTTTGCACTTCAAAGTTTTGTTACTTTTGTCTATCATTTTTAAATAGATTTTGTTTGTGTAGGGAACTGACTACTATAAAGGTAGGAAAGAATCTAATGTTAAACACTAGGACAAAAAATATTGATCCTAATCAGCACTACATCAGATCACTGATTACGTAGGGTATGATCAGACCAAAGCATTCTAAAATTGAAAATCTTCATCAAACCTCTTGGAAGAATTGATTTCACTAAATTCATGCGTGAATTAGGTGTTTGTTCAATGAATCAACTATACTTATGGATTGAGGTAAGGTTTATTAGCTCTTATTGATCTCGAAGTTCTAAGTTCTACCTAGGTCTAAACTACATCATAAAGTTTAGATGTAGCAGTTGGGGATAATTCAGTATTATAAGGATACCAAGTTTTGTATTCATTCAATTTTAATTTTTTTGGGGTTAGAAATGGCGACTGCCCTATTTAAAGGTTCCTCCATGACTTGTGTATGTTAATAGGCTTGTTGTCCTCTACATCAGTTTTTTTAGTGTTTCTTTATGGTTATCAATAAGTGTGTCATTATGATACTTGGCTATTGTTGGTGACGTATCGTCAGGCCAATATCATTTGAAATAGATTTTTGAGCCATTTCCAAAAACTGGTTATCAGAAGAATTGAGGGCAGTCACAAGGGAGATCTTGAAAAATTGACCTTTTGGAACAACCCCAAAGGAAACCCTTAGCAAAAATAAGTCATATTCTCGTTCAATCAGGGTAAGAAAACCGAATGGCAAATGTTGTGTTTTGGGGCATTATGAAAAATTCTACATCTAATTGCCTACAGGTTTCATGTTTGAGATTTTTATTAGAAATGAAGATTCATCAAATTTATGTTCTCTTAAAATTAGCTTTAATTGAGACTTTATTTAGGGAATATCTTGGATTTATCCTCAATCTATGGAAACAAAAGTGTGATGGGAGAGATAATGCAATGCATTTGAAGATACGTTTAAGAACTGGAGGCCATATGATATAATATTGGCACATGTCTTTGTGGTGAAGCCTGGGATTGATGGAAAATCTTTGTGTGAGCAGTTGATTTCCCTTGGAAAGAAGTTGTTAAGTTTTTTGCTAAATGAGAAAGGTTATAAGAAGATGACGGAGGAGGAGGAGGAGGAGGAGGAGGAGGAGGAGGAGTGCATGGGGGTGTTGACACAAGAAATTACCTTGGAGAGATCCAATTTGGGAAAAAATCAGCAAAAAGGGGCTGTGCTTCCTTACTTCAATCAAAATGGGTAAGAATTGCATGCCAATTGCTCCCATGGAGCCTTCAATAATATTGTGGGACAATTACAACACCTCTTCAATATCATAACAAGCTTTCCCTGTTATGTGACTCCATCAAGACAATGTACTTCACTCTACTCAGTTTTCAAGCTTTCCTACAACTCTAGATGATTTTACATGAGCCCAATGGGAATATTTATGCTTCTACACAAGTATTCAAATGACATTGATTACATAAGACACTTTGTAACCTCAACAGTCGGAAGGTGGAACAACGTGGATTCTGCTCTAGGTAGTTGCATATGATGGCTTTGACAGGACAAATTTTAGCAGTGCCAGATTACCCAATGTTATCACTTAATCATGTCTCCTATGGTTTGAACTCGAGTCTTCACTTTGAAAGCTCATTTACTTCTACTATTTGAGCTCGTCCCATTCAACGAATGCTTCTTATTTTGTTATGAGGGAAAAAGTGGAATTAACTATATTCATCGACAATTGTAATGTTTATTTTGTCTGTATATTAGTTTCATAAGAGCTAATGTCTACATGCAATGCACATGAATATTGTGATATAATGTTATAGAGCTCACAAAATTATGGACTTTCACAATGATCATAGCGAGTCATTGTATGGAGATGTTTATAGATCAAAAATATGTGTTTTTATTCTCCTGGTTATTCGCTTGCACTATTTAGATCAAATTGCATTGATAGAACTCTTATCAAGTTTCTATATGCAGTTTTGTTTTGTAAGTTTTTAGTGGCCTTTGATGCTTATAATTTAACAGATAGATGGTTATCTATCTTCTGCTATTTGTATGGATTTTCAGCGATCTAGTATTTTTGTTTTGTAAAATCTCCCCTTGGCTATTATGTTTCCTATTAACAATTTCATATAGTTCAGAAAATAAATTTGTTTATTTATATCAATGTTAGATATGCACATTGTTTTATTGGTTATGTACACAAGCTGTTCACGTTGAAGAAATAATCTATATACAAACAAGATCTTATTCTTTTTGTTATGTTTGTAGATCTTGTACAGACCAGTAAAGGCTTTCGGTGGCATTCCAGGCAGCAAGTCCCTTTGCCTGTGCCTAACAGGCTATCAAAGTCAAGATCGATCTGACATTATGGTAAGTTGGGTATTATATTTAAGATTTTGTATTTTGCTCTTTACTTGATTTTTTTAGTAGCAATAGCTTTGTATTTTTCCTCTATTTTGTTTGCTCACAGTTTTAATCATTTGCCAGTATTTTCTAAGTACAGCCTTAGTCGGCCTGATGGTGAAGATGTGTGTACTCTATAGAGGAGGCATGGGTTTAAATCCAAAGGGGGATAGTAGACCTCATTGAACAATATATAAGGTAAATGGAAAAGCAATCCCCTTGTGGCTTCCACAAGTGTGTTCTCATACACCAAATTGGTGCCTCGCTTGGTGGTGACCTAAAGAACTACTTTTACCTTAACTTATATTATATGTTAGCTGCCGTGGGCACTGCCACAAAATAGATATCTACCATAGTAAATGGGTACTGTGCGCATTCTAACTGTGTAATACTTGTTTTAGGCAATTTGATTGTTCTTCTATACAATGATTAAGGGAACAAAGAAGCTAATGCAAAAATATTTTAAAACTGATTATGTGTGAATTACTAATATATAAAGTTTGACTTAATGCTCCTCAACATTCGTATTTCAGATGTTGTTGTTGAAAACATGATCCCATATTTGTTGTTTCTTTAAAAAAATGAGATTGTTATGCAGTTTGTTTCATTATTTTCGGTTATAATATTTTTTAAGGAATTGTGATTCCTTGTATTTTATTCTTCTAACATGTGTCACTTGAGTGGTATTGGTAGGTGAAGGTACATGCAGATTGTTGTTTATTAAATAATGTCATCTCTCAATGAAATATTGCTTCGAAGACAAACTAGCTCTAAGCTAATGTTTTCTATATTTAATGGATATTCAAACTTCCATCCTATCCTATAATGCAACAGGCTGGAAATAATTGTATGCTCAAGCTCAAAGTATATTTTTAATGATTGTAAATATTTTTTCTTCTAAAGGATTAATGCAAACTATATAGGCAAAGTTGTTTGTAATGCATACGCAACAACTAAAACAATTTTCAAGAGTTCAAGGTATTGATTGGCTGAAAATAAAATGGAAAGCACCTCAAAGGCCGGGGCAAGTTAAACTTTGATGGAGCCTTGAGAGACAATTTGAGAATTGCTGGTTTGGGGTATCTCTTAAGGATCCATTCTAGAAACTTTATGGTGGCCGCCTCCTATTTATCCCAAGCTACGAAAATGAGGTGGAAATTCAAATTCTTATCATAGGCCTCAAACTTGCCAAGGTTCAAGGAATTGCCAATTTGGAAATTGAAGGAGACTCACAGTTAGTCATAAATGCCATAGCTAAAACAATACACCTGATTGGAAGTTTCACTACCTTCTCCGACCAACTATGGAACTTCTACATTCTTTTCCCCATTTCTCCCTGTCTCATTGTTTTTGAAAGGCTAACCATGCTACAAAACTCTTGGTTAATGCAGGAGCAAATCTAGGCATTTTTTCAAAACATGGAAAGTGCCATCTCCTCGGACTAGGATGGCTTGGAAGAGTTGCTGGCTCAAGAATTTAATTTCTAAAGGAAGGAAAAAAAAAGGAAAAGGAAAATTTATCAACAGAAAAGATAGAATAGAAATTCAAATTTCAAGCTTCATCTTCGTGCTCCATCTCTCATTTCTTCATTGACTGCCCCTGTTCATTATTCTCCGCCATCATGACACCCATGGCATTTATCGAATGGCAAGGGGCACATAAATGTGTGTGGCAAATTCTATTGGGTTTGCCACTACACTTGTTTAAATATCAACTCACACGCTACAACTAGCCTAGTTCTAGCATCCCTCTCCTCTGTGCATGGTATAAAATATATTGCTCTCCTGAACTGCAGTCTTGTTTTGTGCTGCTCCTTCCATCTGTATACAGTCAAACCCTCCCATGGCTCCAAGTGTTGGACCCTCATATGTCGATGAAATGGTGGAAGGCCTTGTTATTGAAGCCCGCTTTGGGCTTTGCTTTGATGTGGATGGCATGGCTGAAGAAATTGTCTGGCACATTTTTGGGTGGAGCGGAACTGCCAACATAGTAGGTGTTAAACGCTCTATTACTACAATCCCTGATGATTTCTTGTCTAAACTTGTTTCAATTTCTCTTGCATTTTGTACATTTCATCACTTGGTCAAGTTTGTCTTCCCTCCTTCGGCTTTACTTGCAATTGAAAAATTGAAGGCAAAATGGAAAATTTTCAAGCCTTCGCTGGTCCTATTAGAACTAGAAGAGGACATTAGTTCCCTGCAGCCAGAGGTGCTAGAAGAGAAACTTCTGGACTAGAGACCACCTCCTACTAAGAAAGGTAAAGGATTGGTGCAAGATAATTTGGCTTCTTTTGAGAACAAAGTCATTGTGCTTGAAATGAGGGTTAGGAATTGGGAATCTCAATTCCAAATGGATTTTGCTTCGCCCATGATTAGGCGACGTAGGAGCGAACCCAATCCATTTGAAAGCGCTCGTCCTCCTCCACATACACCAAGTGGTTTGGCCAATTTTGACTCAAAGTCTAGACCAGGCAAAAGGAAGAAACCTTCTGGTAGAATGCTAGTAGATGAATGGATGACAAAGCACAAAGGAAAGCCTCTTGGGAAGCCAAATATCAAAGACATCTTGTGTGGCCCCCTTATGGCTCTTGCACAACTTGTCAAAGTAGTTACGAGTGTGTCTTTCACAGCTGATTTTAGCTTTATTTTAGCTGCATGGAAGACCCTTGTATACTGGCTTGACATGTTTCTTGCAAATTGCTAGACCCCCATATCACTCTTGTTGTCATGCTCAACTCTTTCCCCAATATGAAAGGTAAAAATCTGGTGGTTTTTTCTGGAGGTGGAGATGTTGTTCCAGGCCCTGAGAAACACTTTGAGCAGCTGCACTAAATTTCCTCCACGTGAGGAAATTGATGTTTGGTTTTGGGTTCTGCTTTTTTTACTCTGTCCTAATATTTGCATATGCTAATCTGCAGCTTTTTGTATGTAATAGCTTGCAAATCTTTGTAAATGGATGAAAGTATGAAAGTATAATATCAGCCCCTGACACTTGCTTGTAATAGCATACGATTGTACTTGGTGCATGGTCACCTTTCTTCTATGATCTATCTATTTTCCTCTCTCTTCTTACCTATCCTCTTCTCTTTTCATACACTATGTAAGGAACATTTTTTTACTGCTACTCTCCAAGGATGAGGGCCCCAATGGAAAATCTTGATTTACCTATTAAAAAACAATAAAAACAATTTCATATCATATCATTACATATTGTTTCCACAAAATCAAATTATGCAAAAGTGCAATATTCTAGGATTTAGTCTTATCCAAGAGTTCTAATGAGAAACTATTTCAAATGTCAAAAGTATGGTTATGTCCCCAATCCGAATTCTTCTAGCTCTTGATTTGTCTTAGTATTTGTTCCTTCCCTCTTTATTTAAAAAAGATACTCTCTGATTGGTTGTGGAACCCATTGTCAGGAATTGTAGGAGATGCAGATATTTGGACTAATAGTATTGTATTTATCTATAGATAGGTGGCAAGATCATTGTCAAGTATCTAGTGTTTGGTGTTGATCTTTTACATAGTGGTTGCCCCCTTAATTTTGAATTGCAATACAAGCAATCTGCATTTGTCTGCTCATTTATTGCTTTTAACTTGTAACTATTTCTGTTCAGATTTTGTTGTTGTCTAGTCATTGCAAGAAATATTCTTACTAGTTGTATTAGAATGATGATATGGGCAAGTAGTGTGACTTGATAACAAGGGTAGGCGATGAGAGTATAATTTCAAAATGTGAAAGTATATCATTTTTTTTAAATCTAAAAAACTTGATGGGAATGATCATAGTCTGTGGAAATATGTGATTCAAGTGTTTTAAAGACAGCAAAGTTGTTTTGAGTGGTGGATGGAACTATTAAGAAGCCTATTAAATAGACGCTTCAGTTGCACTGTAGGAGGATGAAGAAGTATTCTGTATTATTGTATTTGCAATTGTTGATATGCTTCATTAAGTTGTGCCATGCAAGTCTTCACAAGTCTTGGACTTTACTGTAAACATTCTTATGAAGGTAAGAGTGAATAGAGAATGTTGTATGTGGAAGGACAATTGTATGCTTCCAAGATTAGTGGAGGCGAGTCATTTGTTGAACACTTGAATAGAATTAAAAATATTTGCAATCACTTTTCAATTGTAGGTCAAACAGTAACAAATGATGACATTGTTTTTAGGCTATTGAATAGTCGTGCTTTCAAGGATTTTTTAACATCTCTTGTAGTGCCTTGGAATTTAATTGGTTTAGTCAAACTAGAAAGCAAGCTTATGCAAGAAGAACAATCAAGCGAGTCCAATGAAGGTGAAAGCCATGATTAGGCTTTAATTTTGAAATGAAAGGATGACGATGATGATGTCTAGGGGATAGAATAGACTATAGGCAGCCTTAGATCTTGTGATGTAATATTTGCATCTCCTACACTTTGGAAGAACATGTTGGTAAGTCACCTTCGAAAGTCTTTTGTTGCTTGTATAGAAAGTCCTTTGATGGTGTCTTGAGACATTTGCTCTTTTAGACGTTGTGTGATGTTGGTAGCTAGTGAGACTATTGACCATCATGAGCCAATGAGATGGTTATAGTCTAGTTCTAGACTTCCTATAACCTCTCTGACTTTGTTAAGAACATAGATTAAAAACTTGTAAATTGCCGTTAAATCGCAATCACACCTTGCAATGATATATCTTCTGAGAAATCACGAGACGATTTTCAGCGATAAATTTATGATTTTTGTCGAGTAATTACATTGATTACTTGGCAAAAATTGTGACTTTATTGTCGTGACTCACCCAATGAGAAATAAAAGCCTAGGTTGAAAAAAAGACAATTTTATCATTTTCTTTGCGTTTTTAATCAGCTAGGTCACAATGCAGCTAGGGATTTACAACGAGTTTTAAATATATTGAGTCATTTACAATTATGGTGAGTTTTTAATCTATTCTCCACATTATCCAGCTTTACAGAGATCTGATCTATCAACAATGAAACATTAACTAGTAGATCTGGCTCCTAATTATTATTGAAGACCGATATAGTTATTGACATAGTATAAATTACAATGGTTAACATTGAAGTACATATTCCGCTTTCAAGCCTCAAGGAAAACACAGTCACACAGTGTCACAACTTACAACATACAATAACAACCATAGGTATTTATTTTATTTTTCATTATCTTTCTAATATGAATCACGATCATTGATATCTACTTCATCTTCTACTTCTTTTGATTAGTAGCTAGGGTTAGATTCTCATACATTTTTTTGTTGTATAGAGTTTAAGCTGGTTGTTGAAGAATGGCATCGACATCTAGTTTAGTTACCAGTCGTAAGCCTAAGTCCAATGACCCTTCTTGGAAGCATTGTGAAGCGTCGACATAGGGCAGTTGTGTTATATGCATAGTTGACATATCCATACTCTGTGAGTACTCGCCCAGTCCCAAAAAAATTTACTTGGCGAGTACTCGGCTACTTCTTTTGATTAGTAGCTAGGGTTAGATTCTCATACATTTTTTTTGTTGTATAGAGTTTAAGCTGGTTGTTGAAGAATGGCATCGACATCTAGTTTAGCTACCATTCGTAAGCCTAAGTCCAATGACCCTTCTTGAAAGCATTGTGAAGCGTCGACATAGAGCAGTTGTGTTATATGCATAGTTGACATATCCATACTCCGTGAGTACTCGCCCAGTCCCAAAAAAATTTACTTGGCGAGTACTCGGCAAATTCTTGCCAATACTCAACAATACTTGGCAACTTAAAAGGAATACATTTATGTGTTTCTATTGCATTTTTGGAGTGTTCTATGCACGTTTTTTATGAATTTGGATACGTTCGGACCTTTTCGATTGTGTATTGGGCGTGTGCAAGCGTGAGCGACTATTCCCATAGTACTTGCAAACACTCGCGAACAACAGGAATACTCACTATTTAAAAAAAACATACTAGCCTTTACAATGAGTATTTCCCTAGCAAAAATCTCAATGAGTATTTGCTTATTCAGCGAGTAGTCGCCGAGTATGTATACTGTGGTTACATGCAATTATTGTGCGATGAAAATGAGTGGAGGCGTCTTTCACCTAAAATACTACATTGCAAGATTACTAGGGAATGATGTGGCATTGTGCACACAAGCATTAGTCGAGGTTCAAAGAGAGATGGTTGCTTGCCTTGTAGCTTATGTAGAAAAAAGAGGAAAAAAGAGGGAAAAAAGAGAAAAGCTGATGCACTTGCAACCCTAGTGAATATGAGGGCTGCGAGGGATGATTATGACATTGAGGTCTCTTCTATTGGCCCAACTCTAGGAGGTCGGGGTTGGGGACGGAGATGAGGCTCATCCATTGAAGACAATTTGGCTACTTTTTTTGTTCCTCGAAGTAGTCTTGAGTCACGACCTTTACTTGGAGGTATCGCTTGAAAATGAGAATTGCACAATGAAGCAAGGATAACTAATGATTGCTCTATTGTAGGGCAACGATGCAACCTCACACTGCCATCTTTCACATAGTGCCGAATCAAATTAAATTTGGTATTGATATGTTTGGTTTGGTTTTGAAAGATTGGTTTCTTTTCCATTTGAATTGTATAAGTGTTGTCAACCATGAGAGGTGTTGATAAAATCTATTGTTGTTGCAAATTTGAAAGAACTTGCAAAATCTCTTTGGTTGCTTCTAAAGCTGCCATGTATTCTGCTTTTGATGAATAAATTGCTGACACTGATTGCTTCTTTAACTTCCAGTTGACAAGTGCTTTTTTCAGATTCATTCGAAACCTTGAAGTAGATTTTCCATCGTCAATGTCACTATCATAGTTAGAATTTGAGTATTTGACCAATTTGAAGTTCCTTGCCCTAAAGTATTTGAGCCCAAAATTATGTGTTCATTTGAGATATTGAAGAACTCTTTTCGCTGCTACCCAGTGACTTTCTTTAGGTTGCTACATGAATCGAGAAAGAACACCAACAACGAAAGCAATATCAGGTTTAGTTGTGGTCACATAGATTAGACTTCCATTGAGTTGGTTGTATTTAGTAAAATCTACTAAATTTGTGGTATCTTTTGATATTAGTTTCAGATTTTATTCTATGGGCGTATTGAGAGACATGCAATCTATCATTCCGAACTTTTTTAAAATTTCACTCAGGTACTTCTATTGAGTGATGAAGATATACTTTGGTTTTAGAATTACTTCAATACACAAATAGTAATGAAGATAACCCAGATCTGTCATTTCAAAGCCTTTCATCAACTCTGATTTGAATTTTGTAGTGTATCTTTTATTGTTTCTTGTGATGAATAGATCATCAACATACACCACTACAAATACAACTATTTTGACAAAAAGAGTTGCATCTTCAAACTCAAAATGTTTGAAGTTCATGTTAAAGAGGTGCTCAACGAGTTTGCCATACGATGCTTATGGGGCTTGTTTCAAACCATACAACAATTTTTCATGTTTACACATTTTGTGCTCTTGGCATTTTATTGCAAAACCTTTGGGTTGTGCCATGTACATTGTCTCCTTGAATTCACCATTCATAAATTCAGTTTTGACGTCCATTTGGTGAACTTTCCATTCATTGTGAGCTACCAAAGGCAACATGGTTTGGATGGCAGTCCATTTTATTGTAAGTGCAAAGGTTTTATGGTAGTCAATTCCTTCTTTTTGTGTAAATCCTTTTGCAACAAGCTTTGCTTTGTACTTTTCAAGTGAGCCATTTGCTTTGTATTTGTGAAAAATCTACTTGTAGCCAGTTGGGTTACAACTGATTAAAGCATCAACCAATGCCCAAATTTTGTTCTTGACAACACATAATACTCACTTCTCATAGCATTTCTTCATCTCTCAAGCTTTTTAGTTTGTTTGAAAGAAGTGGGTTCAAAGTCAAATGCAACATTGACTTCTTTAAGAAGGTGTTCCAAGGTAAGTTTTTCTATCTTATCTTGAATTTCATTAAGGAACTCTTTTGATTGCTGTGTGACTGTGTGTGCATTTCTTGTGCTTGTTTTCCTGACAACATCAGGTCTGACATCTTTCAATGTTTATTCGGCCTAGTCTGGAATCTTCTTTTGTGTAGCTTGTTGAATCACAAGTGCCTTAGTGTCTGAATTTGAATCTCCTTTTTTCACCATCGGACCATTCTCTGATGAAGTTTCATTGTCTTCTGTAGGGGGAGTGTCGTTTTTAGTTACGTGAGTCAATAGAGATTCAAGTGTTTCCCAATTGGAGATCCCCCCTTCATTGTTTGGAACTCCATATCAACCTCCTTCAAAACATCAAATATGGCATATTTTTCTAGTCAATTCAATTATCGATTGATGCTTGAGTTGTCCTTTGCAATTTCACAAAAGACATCTTGTGCGATGAGAAATTTCTTGGTGTTCTCATATAGCTTGTATGCTTTTTGAGACTCTGAGTATCCCAAAAGTATGCATTTGTGACACTAGTGTTCTAGTTTGTTTATTTTATCCTTTGGAATCAATGCATGACATGTGGATTTGAAAATTTGAAAATGTCACATTGAAGGGAGATGATCACACAAGACTTCATATGGAGTCCATCTGTAGGGCTATTGATGGTGACCTGTTGCGAAGGTTTATTGTTGCTTGAGATGTTTCTGCCTAGAAGTGCAAATTTAACCCTTTGAAAAATAACATTACCTGAAACATATTCATGATAGTTCATTTCATCTTCTCAACTACACCATTCTTTTATGGAGTGTACGGGAGTGGGAGATGATGCTTGATTTTGTTCTGGTTGAGATAGGTTTCAAACAACTGTGAACTGAACTTACCACCATTATCAATCCTGAGTGTGCCAATTTTGAATTGGGCTTCATTTTCTATCATGGTTCGAAACCTTTGAAATGTTTTGAAGGATTTTGATTGCTTCATAAAATATATCCATGTGATCTTATTGTACTGATCAAGAACAACATGAAGTTATTATGATCGCCAACGGAGAGGATTGATATAGAACACAAATAAGAGTGAACTAGTTGCAACTTGCTGTTTGCTTTCCATTCTGAATTTTGAAATTGTTCTCTTTCGTGTTTCGCCAAAATGCAAGCTTCACACTTTTCAGTGTTTTTGGGCAATGTTGGCAAGCCTACAATGCCATTTTAACGCATAGTGTAGATACTGTTGTAGTGTGTGTCCCCAAATTTGGCTTGCCATAGAAGACTGGCTGCATTCCTTCTTCTACGTGATGAGCAAAATTCCTTGGCATTGAGTGCTCACTCCTTAGTATCAACAATTTTCCTTCTTCCTAACCAATCAGAACAATTGTGTTGTCACATTTGCTTATGACTTTCACCTCTCTATCATCAAGTAGAATGGAGTGACCTAGTTGTTGAATCAACACAAGAGACAACAAGTTTCTTTTCAATTGAGGAAGGTATAATACATTTTGGAGAATGAAATCTAGATTTCTTGGTGACTTGAGCCTGATTGTAACCTTGCCTTGAGCTCGCATACTTGTTTTGTCTGCCAAATATATTGGGGCCACAACTTTCTTCATGAAACTTTTCATAGAAGTCTCTTTGGAAAGCCACGTGTTGAGTGGCACTAGTGTCTAAAACAAAAGCATTATCCCAGTTTGAACTCTTTGAGGCATTATTTGCCTTGTCCTAGATGGAAAGCATGCAATCACAAGGGAATTGAGTTGAATCAGATTTTGAGTTTTTATTCTCTTTTTTTGCTTTTTGTTTTCTAGTAGGCTTCAATTTTATCCCATGGTGTCTCGCGTTCATGGGTGTCATGACTTTGTTTTCTATCACAACGTTTGCAACACAAGTGTTGTTTTCCATTTGACTTTTCTTGATTGGTTTTGCCTAGTTTGCTATCTTGCTCGTTGTTCTTCCCTTTGCCCTTTTCACTTGTATTTTTGGAAGAATTGCCTTTTTGATCTACATAACAAATGCTTTCTCTAGTGGACTTTGTTTTTCTTTCGAAGGCTTTTACTCTTTTAGGCATTTTCTCAACCAATTGATCAAATGTGTCTCCAAGACATTGCTTGCTCGCAATGAGTTGAGATAGGTTGAGTATGTAGGAAGAAGAGTTTTTATGAAGGCCGTCATAAAGACATTAATTTCTATGCCCACAATATCAACATCATGCTTGATTGCACGGATTTCAGAGGCCAAACTCATGACATCTTTATTTTTCAACTCTAGATTGAATGGTTTCAACTATATTTATATGAACTTCAATTCTAAGTGTGAATCATATAGTTCCTTCAATTTGTGAAAATATTTCCATGGAGGAGTGTTTCACTCCTAAATGTGACGAAACACCTTTGCATTAATTGAGGTCTTCATCAAGGCCAATGTTTTAGAATTCATCTATTTCCATGATGGAATCTACATTGCATCTTTTGGTTCGGTGGGTTGATATTTGCTGTCACAAATGTTGAACAAGTCATTGAAGATTAGTGCGTTTTCCACCAGTCTAGACCATTCTAACCAGGGTTCTATATCATTCCAAAAAGGTCCCTTTTTCTATATACCACTTGAACAATATACCCAACCTCTTTATATGCTCGCCCTTCCTATATACCTGCCGGTACGTGGATGAAGCTTGTCCTATCTATATGCCCAACGGTATGTAAAAGAGATGTTAAAGCACGTGAGAGCAAAATGTCGTGATACCTAGGCGGTACGTGAAAAGGATTTGCTTTATTTACAACACCTGCTTAAAGTGAAGTCCTTGTACGTGAGCGTGATAACCGTATATACTCAAATTGCTCTTTTCAATTTTGGGATCTATGTCTAGTGACAGTCGCAAATGGGTAACATAGGGAAGGGAAAATGAAAGTTTTTCCTTATTTTTCCCCAACCGTTTATAGGCATGAAGCCACAAACGTCATTGTTGCAGCTATTTTAGGCTGTAAGTGCAGTGGTGCATGATGACTTTACTCGTAAATGCGAACCGGAGGCATTGTGGATACCAAATGCTGTGTTTTTATTGTATTTGCACAATTTGATTTATTTTCAAATTTTACTTATTTTTGAAAAATGAAACGAATTTGGTTTACAATTTGATTTATTTTGATTTCAAAAGTAAAAAAAAAAAAGCTATTTATTTCCTTGGGAATATTCTCTATTCACTTTTTTAATGCTTATATTGACAAAGAAAAGAGTATAAAATAATAAAAGTGACTTATATTGCTGTTTGAAGGACTTTCCGCTACTCTAAAGAATGAGAAAATGCTTTGTTGGAGGGCTTCCACACAGGTCTAGATGCAATTGATACACAGCTAGATCATATAAAACCAACCATGCACCCCATGGATGCCAAGGAAGTATTGTAATGCCTATCCAACTAGCATACAGCTCAAACAGCAGGGAATATGCCACATAAAGGAATGAAGCGCAGCCAAGTAGATCTGGCAAACACTTATATGCAATCCTCAAATCCATATGCGCATACTTCAACTTCCACACAGTCAGTTTGAAGCGCAGAATATGTCAGAATACATCAAAAATGATGACAAAAGACCTTGTAAACTGCCACACAAACCTGAAGAGGAGCTCTATGCAGAATTTAGAAGGCACGTAGCATCTTAGGAACAGTACACAGCAGTCTATAGTCGATGTACACAGCCTAAAAAGAAAGCAAATACTGTTTGCTTTCACCACATAGCAGAAAGAAGATGGTCAATACGCCTCTTTGGAGCAGTCTTATCTGCCAAGATGCCTTCCATTAAGTCTGAAACTTTGTCAGTACAGCAAACAATACGCCTTTCTAGACAGAGACGCTTTCTTATTCGCTGATATGCTGTCATATGACTGAAACACCTTTGTAAACCGTCAAAACCAGCTATTATGCAACCTTGGTTATAAGCAGACTGAGTTTTGAAGAAATATGACTGGCTGGGAATGGAGAATTGTGGATGAAAGAATGATCAATGAAAGCCTAGGCTTTGATACCAATGTCAGGCCAGCCATTAATGGAATGACAATGATCAATATCTGGTGCAAGCCAAAATTGTATTTACAATTCAATTTGAAAAGAAAAAACATTATTATATATAAGGCCAATGAATGGTTGTTCGTTTCACATTCTAAAGTAACTCTTATTATTTCTACAAATAATGATTCTTCTATCACTAAAGACAAAAGCCTATGACACCTAGGATTAATAACATATATTGTACAATACTGTTACACAACATTCGTTTCAATGTGGCAAAATGTCCATTTTGGGAGAATTTGGTTATTACATTTACCGTTGTTGGGAAGGGGTTCAAAGCTCCTCCTCATGATTTGAGTACGTTGTTGTTGGAGGATTTCATTAAACATATGCAAATTATTGTAGAAGACCAAAAAAAAAAGTATGACAAAAAAGGAGTGCACCATATTATTTGATGGGTGGATGGATGAAAAAAATTGTACATTGATTAACTTTCTAGTGGCTTCAAGTGGGCAATTGGTCTTTTTGAAGTCAATTGGTGCCTCCCACCAAGTAAAAATGCAAACATTTTGTGTGATATGCTGGATGAGGTGATGATGGAAGTGGGTGTGTAGAATGCCATCCAAGTTGTGTCAAACAACACGACAACATATGTAGCAACGGGGAAACTTTTTGATGAGAGGCACTATAAACTTTTTGGACCCCTTGTGCAACCCATGGCATTGATTTCCTACTCGAGGATATAAAAAAGATTTCATGGGTGAAAAATATGTTTGAAGAGACAAAAAATATCACCAAGTTCATCTACATTCACAGTTGGATGCTAAATTTGATGATAGAGCACACCAGTGGAAAGGAGCTTGTGCAATTGGGAGTCACATGATTCATCACAACTTTATCACATTGCAACCTCATTAACGCTTAAGTAGATGATTGTGAGTTGCCAGTGGTTGGATTCTTCCTATGCTAGCAAGGCCCAAGGGGAAGGGGTCATGAAGTCCATTTTTGATGATGTGTTTGCAAAGTCCATGGAGGAAATCATTAAGGTGACCTTAACTATTTTTTTACTTATCATTTACTTATCATTTGTTTACTTATCATTTATTTGTTATAAATTTTGTTATTAATTTTGATTTTAAATTTTGTATTATTTTATTCTAGGTGTTAGAGTCTTTGGTTTTAGTTCTACAATTGGTGTATGGGGAGAGAAACCCAATGGGTTATTTGTATGAGGCCATGGACGTGGCCAAGGAGGCCATAGCCAAATATTATGGGCAAAATCAAAGAAAATATGAACCCGTTTGGTGCATAATTAATTGAAGATGGAACAAGGCGCTCCACCGACATATTCATGCAACTTCCTACTTGAACTCTAAGTTTTTTTATTCCGATTTTTTTAAGGCCGATGATGAGGATATGGATGGCCTCAATACATACATGGAGAGGATAATCTTTGATGATGACACTAGGGATGCAATTATTGAGGAGCTACATATTTACAAGAATCCAATGAGGAGACTCTTTTCCTCGACTTTGTGTTAAAAAAGGAAACACCCCTCCTCAGCTAAGTAAAAACAAATTGAGTCATTTGTTTTTACTTTCTAGTTTCATTATGCATAGTCTATAAATACTAGTAGACTTTTTTCATTGATCAAGTCTAGTTGATTTACAAAAGTAGAAATCTTTTATTTGCAGATGTGTGGTGAGAAGATTATGGTTGAAAAACACTAAATTGTCAAACGCTGGCTAGCCATCGACATTTCGTTTCAGTTGTGTAACTATTTTGGATGTGAACGTAATTGGAGCATGTTTGAAGCTGTTCACACAAAGAAACACAATAGGTTGACAACAAAACACCTCAAAGACATTGTCTTTGTGTGATAATTTTTGTCATCGCGTGAGACAAGTGGAGGGGCTAGAAAGTTATGATGCAATTGACTTGGATGGGATCGATTCATTTGTTGACTAAATTACCAATGATGCAGTGTCCATGTTTATTGCAAAGGAGATGGTAGATTTGAAGAGGGAGGCAGAAGAAGCAATAACATCAAGGGCAGCAGAGGCATTATGAAGGGTTGGTGAGGATTTGAATGTTATCTTTGTTGATGATGTTGTTGGCATTGTAGAGGAGGAATCTTCACCTTCCACTTCCATGAGGTAGCCGCAATAGATTTATTTTAGGCACTAAAGATTTATATTTGATATTTGATATGGCTCTATGAGCATTGTAGTTTGTATCTTTATACTTTGTACTCTTTTTTGGTAAAAAATTAATAGAAAATAAACTTATGGTATTCTCTACATTCATTTCTCATGTCATTTAACAATCTTTTACATGCTATTTAAGTTTATTTTATGGATTTATATGTTTTTCAAAGTAGCGATAAAGTTGCCTAGTAATATTGAGTAATTGCTGAGAAACTTTGGAGTCTGAGTCAATTTTTTTGGTTGTCGAGTAATTGTTGAGTACGAGTTTTTGAACTATGGTTAAGAATACCATAAGAGTCAAACAAAAGTGCTTTGTTTCCCTGACTCGTTTTGGTATCTATGTCAGTGATCTCAAAGACTTTCTTCGTCAGCACCCTTGTTGATAATGGTTGTATATTACATCATGTTCAGATTGCTATACTAGTTTTTGTGGATGATTTATTCCTCCCTTCTCACTTACCTGATGGTTTCTACGTACAGCTTGATGCCCTTGCTTGTTTTGGTGAGTTTTTCCAGCTTGCGGCTGACTTTAGTAAAACAAAGGCCAAACTCTTCAACATCTCCAAATATGCTCTTTGCAAATTTCACTTATAAAACAAAGGAGAACTTGTAGAGATTACAATTTATACATACTTAGGGGCTTAATTTATTAGATTGTCCTTTAGTTTAATGTCGATCTCTTAGTTTTACCTTTGCAAGGGATATGCTTAACTTTTGGTCACTGAGCACCCGTGTTTTTAATTCCATCTACATAATCCATAATATACCTTTAAGGATGTATTTGTTTGATACAGTCATAGATCTACATTTCTTTATAGATTAGAGGTTTGGGACCCTAGCTTGGGATATGCTAATTGGGCTTGTTATGAAAGAGTGCAAACTTGGAAGCTTTGGTGTATGATTTGTTGCTAATGAGCAGTTAGTTTATTGACCAAGTTGAGTTGTGCATTCAAACCTTTTCCCTTGAGAACATATTTACACTTTTTTATGTTCACAAACTAAGATCCCGTGGTGATGCAACTTCTAGTTGTGCACAACACCCATACGACTCTTTGTTTTTTAGAGAAGGTAGCCTTTTTGGCCCCAATTTAACATTAAGATTGTTCATTTTCTATAGCCAACTTTCTCCTTCAACCTATTGGCATCTCTAGTAATTGGCTTCCTCCATTCAAATTTTCCTTGGATGCTCCTCCTTGCTTTCCATCCTCTAAAGAGATCATCAATAAAGCTATCAAAGATGATATATACCGACAATATATTTAGGTCACTTCGAATTCCCCTCTGTAGTTGCTTATCCCTATGCTGGCTTTCTATTTTGGGCATTTATTACAACTTGTGGATTGCATTATTATTCAAGGTAGCTACCTCTTGCTGGACATATGGCCTTAGGATCCCCCTTGGAATAACCAAGGATATGCTCCAACTAGTTGACTCATTGAGATTGACCACTGTATTCTATGTGGTGATGGATTTGTTATCTTTGCTCCTTTCCAGAAGTTGAGATTGAGGAGCACTTTGCTTTTTTGTGTCCTTTCCACAATGAAATTTAGGGTCAATACCATTGTATGTACATAGATTTTGGTGGTTCTTTACCATATTTATTTTCCTATCATGATCAAAGGTTATCACACCTTTTTATTTTGGAGGTTGTCACTCTTAGATGTAGATCCTTATAGGCCTCCCTTGAGCTACCAAGCTTATTTCATTTTTTTTTCAACCCATGCTAAATATTGGAGGCATTAAGCGGATCTTGGATACTAGAAATTCACACATAGATGGAGACATATCAATGAGATGTTTCTCTTACCATAGTATTTCTAGAGTGCCCTATCAATCACTGTCATTTCAAATGTTCAATATCTAGTGTTCCTTAGCCTAGAGGGTCCACATTTCAGGAGATCTAGCTAGATGCATATTACTAATATCCTTTCTACTATTGTAGGGTCTTTAGACATTATTGTTAGCAAATGTTTTTGAGATGTTCTTTGTGCCCCTTGAATATCACCCAACCAAGCACACTTAGCCTTAGCCATTCACCTAGGGATATCATCAGATCTTGTATTGGCTCTTACATAGTGGTTGGTGATGGGTGGTCCATCATTTATCGCAAGATTCAGATTAATGGTAGTCTTTGCTTCTAGCCATGGTCTTTATCAACCCTATCTACTTTCGTTATGGGTCCTTTTTCATAGCATTTTATAGTGGTTGGTGATGGGCGGTCCATCATTTATTGCAAGATTCAGATTAGTGGTAGGCTTTGCTTCTAGCCATGGTCTTTATCAACCCTATCTACTTTCGTTATGGGTCCTTCTTTCTTATAGCATTTTATAATCTCTATAATACATGGCATTAGTGTTATGACATGTTCATGGATTATGCAGTTTTGGCTCACCTCGTTCAATAGCTAATGAGAAGTAGGTATTTAAGTGTGTAAGATGTTTGATGTCGTCAATATGATGATTCTGATTGTATTTATCTTTCTTTCCAACCTATTTTCTTGTCAAGGTTTGATTGTAGTACTAAACTTGGTTGCTATTGTCCTTATGGTTTCAATCACACATTTTGAGATAGATTGTTTACTGAGCATGCATATATCTATACTTTGGACAATTTGGGTACTGATTGGTTGAAATTAACTTTTTTCGTATGATGTGCTTTGGAAATATGGCTGACATAAGTTATAAACCGGTTTTTTAGATATTTAAATATAAAGCTTAAGCACTATTTATTGGATTGTATGCTATTATTCATATGTTTGATTGTGCAGCGAATGGTGGACATGATAGGAGCACGCTTCACAAAACCATTGATTGCAAAAGATGTAACTCATCTTATATGCTACAAGTTTGAAGGTGATATACGTGTAAAATGTATTTTATTTGTTACTCAGCAAACAAATAATATGCCATTAGTTCATCAAATATCATCTTGTACCACTTCAATCCCTTTCTCTACTCGCTTAAACTTTAACATCCTTCTGTATCTGAGTTTATCTTTCCTCTGATTTTGTAATGTAGTCAGTGTGTTTATATACAACTGTTTGTCTCCATCTTGCAGGGGACAAATACAAGCTTGCTAAGCAAATGGGACTAAAGCTTGTAAATCATCGTTGGCTTGAGGATTGGTAAGTTCATTTTTTTGTTTTTGTTGTGTTATTGGGTTGGCTTATAGCTAGTCAACCATCAATGGCATTGACATCAATGCATACAATGTCTTTGCCTTTCATTGATTATGTCATTTCAATCGGTTTATACATTTATTGCTAGTTAATGATCATTGGCTTGATGTTTGGTGATCACATGTTTTATGCCTTCATTTTTGCTAGATGTTAATATATACACTTGTTAGATGGGTGGAATTTGGATTTGCTTGACTGTCTACTAGTAGTTGGTTTATTGCAAGATTTGAATACCTCAATAGTTGTGTTGCCTTGTTCATGGTTTACTAATTTCCATCAATTTTGTAGCTTGAAGGCATGGGAATTGCTTCCTGAAGACAATTATCAAAAGAGGTTGGTCTTCCCATCATTTAGATGTACAACTTGCCCCACTAATGTTTATTCATTGTCTTCACCATGAAGATTTTGTCTTGTTATGTACAAATTAAATATCATTGATGTTGAATCTTGACTTGACCCTTGTTATAATTGTTTATATGTTCCATTTTTTGGAGAGTATGGATGGTAGTATATCTATGTATGATAATGGGCATTAATGTCCTGTAAGCCAAATTGGTTTGTAGGACCTCCCCGCAAAGTATGTTGTTGGAGTTGTCCTCTTTATTTTCAACCTTCACGATTTCCTTATCTTTGAACTTAATGAAATAAAAAGTAATTTTAAACAAAAACAAAATTGAGAGATCAATTTAAAAATCGTGTAGGCCAAACTTCATTTGTATGACCTATCAAAGTTACGTGTTTTCTTGTTTAGGCAACTATTTCTACGAGTGTTTAGATTTAAAATAAAATCTCAAAACATTGTTTGGTCCTCTTTGTTTAGGATTTCATGAACCAGGTTATAATTGCAAAAAAACTTTTTACTTATGTTTAATATCATGATATAGTGGACAAGTTAAGAGGAAATGTGTTTGATCTTCTCTAAGTTGCACATTTTGCAGATTCTTTTTTCCAAGGGTGTTTTCAGGAGTGTCCATCTACCAATTTCACTATGTAGCTCGTGTTAGTTTTTAGTTTTGAAATCATTATTCTCTTTTTGAAGCTTACGACCTTATGTAGGTAGGACGGATGTTCAAGTTTGGGATTGATGATGCTTTTATAATGACAATATTTAGGTCTTGGAAATGAACTATTTAGTTGTTGCAAAAAAAATGCACCATATCAAAGCTTGCTTTTTGAATATAGTTTTTTAATTTACTTTTCTTGTTGCCTATTGAGTTATTCAAGTAATCCTTTATGATTTACATGATTGCGTCAGTTTGGCCAATAAAATGAGGATTGTAGTTTATTATTACTAGAGTTTTGAAACTACAACTCTATTAGAGAAGAAGAAGCTAAGAATATGCAAATGTCTTATTACTTAGGAGTTTTTATGAAATTGGTATGTACCTTTACTCATTCCTGTTTCAATCTATTTATCATATGCTTTACTAATTTTTTATTTGCTGAATTTCCCTTTATTTTGGGATAACCTCCAACTTAATTGCCATGCTGAGGGGTATCTCTTCCATTGAATTCACTTGGGACTTGCAACTGGCTTCTTTGGTTGGGGTTGCACACCAAGGGAATTGGATGCGGTGTTTTTACCCAATTTCAACAAATTAACATGTCTTTTGGGATTCGGCCCTGGGACTCCATTCTTGAAGGTTTGATACTTTTTACCATTTGAGCTCAATATTTTTATCATATGCATGGTTGGAAATTTATTTTAAATATTTGCTAGTTTGTGTCGAGAGGCACATTTCACACCACACATCAACTTGGACATTTGGTGCACGTGTGTGAGTGGGGAATATTGAAGGCCGATTTTTTTTATATATGTAACTCTCAATAAAATGAGTCCTTGGAGAAAAAGGAATGAACGATACAAATTACTAAAGTCGCCTTAAGGTATTTAGTTTTAAAGCTATTTCAAATAAAACATTATATATAAATGATTTTTTGTATCCCCAATTTTATACCCTAACTAGGTTTTCAAATTATTAGTTTGCATTAACAACATAGTTATTGTGTTTGAAATGTTTGGTTCAATCGGAAGGGGGAAAAAGTTCAAAAATTCAAATTATAAAAAAACATTCGGTACTGTACGGAAAATATAAAAATATCCTAATTAAAATTATGAAAAAATATAAAATTATTAAAATATAAATTATAAACTTATATATATTCACACTTTATCTTTTTTAAATTACTAATATATACATTTTTTATTACTAATATATAATATTAATAAATACTAATATTTAGTATAACTATAAATATCATATTTTAATATTTTATAAACTATATATATTAATATTTTATTAACTATAAGATATAACTATAAATACATTATATAATATAATATATTATATTAATATTTTATAAACTATATAATGCAATTATCAATATATTATATTTAATTGCGATTCCCATATTGAATGCGTATGCAGGGAAAATCTTAATATATCTCAATACATTAATGCCGGATAATATGGAGGCATGCTCGTGTTATCGACCAAGTTAAAATGAGAAACACATTAACTATTTGATACTAACACGGGACATGCGAATTTATGATGGTAGTCATGGCATACACCATAGAATAGCAAATAGCAGAGGAAACACGATTGCCCCAACTATGCGTGCCTTGTTAACTGGGCAGTCATTCCATGTATGCCCTTCGTTGAATAGTTGAGAATTATGAATTTAATGCCGACGATACGAGAAAGTTAACTGGCGAGCACTAATTTGAATGGCAAGTTTGAATTGTAGACAAGGACGGTTTTGTGGATAACTTTTAAATAATTGACAAGTTTAGCAACAACTTCCTTTGACCTGACACAGTTTCCATAGTAAATCATCTCACCCTGTTTCAAAGAAAAACACAATAATAAAAAAGGGACAAGGCCCCAAACCAAATCGAACAAGTTCAACTAGCCTAAAAAGTTCGGTTCAAATTGAACTAAACTAGTTCAGTCACCCTTAAAAGTTTGGTCCGAACCGAACCTAGTCTAGGTTCAGTTGATCTTGGTAACTATGTTTGATAGTGAGCGTCAAAATAGCAATCATAACTTTTGTTGAGATTTTATCCGAATTTTGGAACTAGTATGCTAGGTATGTTAGCAACATGATTCCACAAAACTCATCTATATAACAAATGCTTGTAAGATGATTTTTGAAGACTATTCATGTAAAAGATTCAACTAAAAAGGTACATGAGGAGTTTACAGAGTTAGAGGAAGGCTCAGAGTGATCTAGACATTTTGGGAGTAGCCCTCTGTTTCGATACAAACATCATGGTGCGACTTTTCAAAAAAAATTGCAGCAAGAAACTCGGGTGGGGCTAGGCTTATCAAGAAATCGTGCTTCAACGGTTGCAAATGTTGCTCAATTTTGGACTTTTAGTCAATTTAGTTCTTCTCTTGGGTGTTTTGTGTACCTCCCATTGTTGAATTTTTGTATAAATATATGCCCTTGCTGTAGGCAAATGTATTTAATGGAAGTTGGGTTCAATAATGTAGTTGCAAGTGTTGAGTCCATTAGTTAGAGTTCCGTTGTTCTCATAGCTGGTTTTAATTGTTAGGTGTTGTTGCAATTGAAAGACTTTGGATTACTCTTCAACCAAGATCTCTCCAATAAGCCATTACCACAGTGATGAAGCTAATGCATTGCACACGAAATAAATTATCTATTATCCACAAATAGATCATACAATGCTGAGATTCTCTGTTATCTTACAATAGCCTGGTGAAGAGGAATATATAGAGTAGGGGGAGTTAACTCATAGGAAAACTCACTGTGGGATTGAGTGTAAATCACTGTGGAACTCATAGGAGAACTCACAATGGCAAATCTCTAGGTGGATGCCACCCTCTCACCCACTTACACATAAGCAAGCTAAAGCTAAATATGTAGGGATAATCCATTCAATAAATAAATGGAATAATAAATATCCTACACTAACACCTCCCCTTAAGTGTAGCTTAGGTGGGCGGAAAATAAAAAATGGGTCCCGACAACAAGGCTTAATGAAGTACCCACGTACAATGCAACTCTCAAAAAGTGGAGTAAAAGGAGAAAACCTTGTAGTAAAAAACTTCCGCCGCCCGCCCCCCCCCCCCCCCCAAAAGAGAGACTAAAAAAGATAGGACTAGAAAGCTCCCCAAAGATGATGTTGAAGTAGTCCGCACTGTAAGTACTCAAAGTCACAAAGGAACTCAATTTACGCAAGTGGTCCAAATTTGCTACTCGATCACAAAAACAATTGACATTGGGCTTCATCAAAATAACTCCAATCAAAAAGATTGTTAGTGGTGTCGACAGTACAAAAAAGTACTGTATGTGCAAGGAACTTTCAACAATTAAGAAGCATGAAGAAGTTGCAAACAACGGTTGAAGGATGATTGCTATAATGCTGAAAGAAGAACCTCCTCGGAAATCAAGATGAAGATTAGGATCAAGAAGACAAAAAATTGCATGAGTGCCCCAACAACACGACTCAAACAATGATCAAATGGCAAACCAAGGCACAATCTGAAAGTTGAAGATATAGATGGCACATAAATCTGCACGAGTGACCCTAACGACACTACTCAACTAATGCATGGAAAATTGCAAGTCGAAAATATAGGTGCCCATAGTTTAAAGAAACTGATCAATTGAAGATGGAAGGTCGACTCCACAAAATAGGAATGCAAGAGTGTCTATATGGTAAATGTCCCATCTCACCAAAACGCATGGGTAACCAGCCGCTGCATCCGCCTGGTACATAGGAACAAAAGCTAGATACATAACTCACTCCAAATCGAAACCAAGGAAGCATTAGTACCAACAATATTTTACCCCACCATATGTTGAGAAGGGAGAGATATGACAGGTCCATTGAAACTGTGTGTCATAATGTAGTGCATGAAGAACTAGCTACATCAAATGGGGCATGAAGAAGTACTAGAAACTGAAAAAGGGTGTGCAAACATAAGGCACACTCGCATGAAGGTAAAGAAGGTTGTGATTGCAAAGAATAGAGCTCACACAACAAACCTCCCATGACACTTTATAGAGTAGTGCGAGTACAATAATGTCCCAATAAACACCAAATAAAAAACAAGGAAATTGTCGACATGTCAAAGAAGCCATCAAGTATCATGAAAGATGCTCCAAAAAACAAGGGAGCGGGAAAATGTCTCCATAGGAGGCAAGACACTAAGAAAGGGGCCTTGATGGAGACATGACACAAACTACAAGTGTGTCAAGGTGCCAATGCGAAAACTAAAATAAAGCATATCGTGGGTTGATGGAAGAGTGTGGCAAATGGCAAAAAAAGCCATCATGTATGCAAAAATACACTTGAAATGATCAACTACCAAAAATGACAATTTATAAGTGCACACTCAAAATAGGGATGTTGGGCACAACCTAAAATGCATCCACATGTGAGCAATGGGTGTTTGAAGTACAGTGCAAAAAGTAGAAGGGCTCATAGCATCGGTAACCCCTTGGAATATGGCACTTTATAAATTTAGTGCGTTTATAATTAAAATAGGACCAATGGGTGGGAAATTAAAAATAAGGCACTTTTACAAAAAGCGGCATTCAATTTCAAGCTACCGATCAAGAGTTATTACATAATCAATTTCACATCATTAATAGCCTATTTTAATTAAATTTGCACAAAAAGTTTAAATGCTCTAATGTCTACAAGGCAAACATAACCTTATAACCACTCGTTCGAATCGGCATGAAACACTGGATCTCTTTACAACAATACTAAGTCAAACCAATTTGCCTATACACCTGCATGTGCAATCATTCTAGAAAAAGGCTATTGAAGGTGTTTATAATAAAAAATTAAAGCTATTTTAAAAGAATATTAAAACATGCTTTTATTTTATTTATTTTTTATTAATTGTTTTAGGTTAGATTTAGGTTTAGAACTTGTGTGAAAAAAGAAGCTTGGCTTATGAGGCACAAATAAAGTTCTCTCACTTAACTTGCAAAGAGAAGATCTGGTTGGGCGCCGCCATAAGAGAAGAAAAAAAGCAAGGTCAACAAGGATGTCATACCCAAGACAAGGAGACCGAGTTGTTTTGTATATCTTCGTTAGAAGTTCAGGGCTAGTACCAAAAAGCACAAGTTGTATGACCCACCCCAATAGATGACCAGTCAATCATCAGATTGAATCTCGCAGGCATGAGACACTCTTGCAAAAATATGGCTCGACAGTGGGTTTTGTTCCCAACATTGCACGGTGCAATTCGGCTCTGCAATCCTGTAAGTGAAGTCCAACCCGACTGTAATGGCCATGAATTGGGGCCGATCGGGTGGTCCTCGCCAACAATACGCTGACCCGTCCCTTTGTAACAACCCACAGGTGTGCGTTTCTCCCACGACCACTTGGCTCAAAGGATTACCGTTAGACACTTGTTTCCTTCGCCATGTTGTATTCCAACAGATAAACCAACGACATCTTTTAAAATAAGCCTATCACCGTGATCCTTAACTACCAAGAAAAATTATTCTCCGCAGTTGCACGCACAAGCAGAAATGGCATCAATCTCTGTTTGCTTTGCTCTTCTTTAGGTTTTGCAAATGGAAGCCAATACAAAAAAATAATACAGCCTAAACAATATAAGCATGGAGCATTTGAGTCGTTTTGAGAGCAACTTGCAGAGGTGGGCAACGACAAGAGAAGTAGCAGCTCGTCAGTGATGGAGCAGAACCGGTGGAGGCGGTTGGATGTTGTGAATGTTGTCTGAGTTATTTGACGCATAGTTACCATATTCTTTTGAATAGAGTCCATATACTGTTGGAACCCCACTTTTTGAGCAAAACGAATTTAAATCTCAAACTTCCAAACAAATATGGATTGTGTTCGTTTTATCATTCCGGAATATTCGTTTTGTTAAATTTGTTTTTTTCCTGAATATGGACTGTGTTCTCATTTGTGTTAATTTTAAAAAGAAAATTAAGACTATATCATTTTTATTTTTATTTTATTTTATATGTATGATTTTGAACAATGAACATTGAAGTTTAACACTCTATTGGGGTTGTTATCATATGTTATCAATTTATTTATGTTTATATTTTACAAATATGTATGATATATTTATTTTTTATAATTTATAAAATTTCCTAATCGAACTACCAAACCAAACTTTTTTCAAAATTCCGAAATTTCGAACTTTTTTTGCCTTCCGTACAATTTGAACTTTTCGAACATGGTAACTATGATTTGAAGAGATCCAACTTACTATTTACTAATGGTTAGGCCAGATTCAACAACATATAGTCTGAGCCCGATCTGATACTTCCAGCTTGAAACCTTGAGTAAACGGAGCCCCTAGATGGTCATCATCCTCCACCAAAAATGATGAAGCCAAAACAATTGAATGATGTTGACCTCCAAAGCCAAACAATTGGTCAATAATCCAAGACAATTTTGCATAGATCTAGTTTTTGATAGCAGCTGTTGAGAGCCAACAAACCACGGAAAAAAACACATTCCACTAGTGCCAAGTCTCCAAACCAATATAGATCTAAGCCAAACAAAGAAGTTCGACTGAAACAAATGTTCCAAACACTGGTACTTTTACGGAACTGTATGACCTTGCCAAAAAGACACAACATAAGAGATTCTACGGATTGCAAAAAAATTCAGATCCAAACAAGACAAATGCAAATCTTCAAAATAGAAACATAGATCTGAAGACTAAAAATTCGTAGAGCTCAATAAACAAGCTGCTATGCAAAGTTCTCAAAGTAATAAGATCTACAAGCCAAACTCAATGACTATTGGAGGGTGGCTCTAATACCATGAAAGAGTTTGAAATACTCTTCAACCAATATCTCTCTAATAAACCATTACCACAGTGATGAAGCCAATGCATTGCACACAAAATAAATTATCTATTATCCACAAATAGATTATACAATGCTTAAATTCTCCATTATCTTACAATAAGTTGGTGAAGAGGAATATATGGGAGCATGGGGAGCTAACTCATAGGAAAACTCACCATGGGATTGAGTGTAACTCACTTTGGAACTCATAGGAGAACTCACAGTGGCACTCAGTTGAACTCTAGGTGGAACTCACCCTCTCATCCACTTACACCCAAGCAAGCCAAAGCTAAATGTGTAGGGATAATCCATTTAATAAATAAATGGAATAATAAATATCCTACACTAACAACAATTGTCTAAGAAGTGTTGTAAGCAAATAAAACATTGTGTAGGCATTGGGTAGTTGTGAATTGTAGCTCTATTCATGAAGGCCACTTGTTGGCATTTAATCTGTAATTGAGAATTATATAATGGATAGGGGAGGAGGAAGCACCTCGCTTTGCTGGTGTTTTCTCACAATGAATTTCTCTAGGCTAAATCTATTGTCTCATGTTTTTTGTTGTGTTCTTCTATGTGCATCTTATTTAAAATCTAATCCATGTTCAAGACCTTTTATGTCTATGCAGTAAGCAAAGTAAAGCATAACAATAAACAAACAAACATGTATGTGTTAGGGGTGTAAAGGATTTGTAGTGGTGATTCTTGCTATGGAATATCCATGCAAATTATAGATCAGATTTGTATCAAGCTAGTTTAGTTCCATTGTGTATGGTTTTTTTGTGACTATTTTTGCAGTTTTATGCTTGTTACCAAAACAAGTAGGGCTAGTGGTGAAGGTATCTTGGTTCCCTTACAAAAAGACATTCTACAAGGAAATGGAATGGTGAAATCAGAGGCATGGCCCATCTTGATGAAGTCCCTTTGCCCGATGAAGAATGGTTCCACAAGCTGGAATAGGATGTTACTAACATCTCTCTATCCATGAGCAAGCTTGATAATTTGGAGTTTGTTACGAGGATTCTCGTGGTAAAGCTAGGCATTTATATAGAAGCTTCAAAAGCAAGTGATGAGATGAAAGCTCCCAAACATGTGAAGGTGGAAGGAAAACTCCATCCCAACCGAGTTCCACCGCCAGTCAAACTTGAAGCAAAGATTGAGATTCAATCGTATGGAGAGGCGAATGTGAAGAGGATAGACCATTGGCTACCCTAACTTGAGGTATATTTCAGTTTGCATCAGATTAATGAGAGTCAACATATTTCTTATGTAAGCCAAAAATTAACCAATCACGCTTTAACTTGGTTTGAAAGTTAGGTTCATACCTTGGTTCTTAAGAAGCTTCCTCCAATTGCTACATGGGATGAACTTAAAATGTTGATCAAGAAGTAATTTTATCCAATTTGTTATGAGGAAGAGAGGTCAATGTATTAGAAATATCTTGGGCAAAAGCGAGGCCAAAATGTGCAAGAATATACAAGTGCGTTTTGCTAGAAGGCAATCCATATGGGCAAGGATATAACAGACTGACGTCTTGATGAAGTACGTGGAGGGGGGGCTCCATAGCCATTTGAGGAGACCTGTACTCTTGGCCAAACTTGCAGATATAAATGAGGCTTGTTTCCAAGCTCACTATGTAGTGATGGAAAAAAGAGAGGGTCTATCTACCTCTCCAAGCATGCCAAAAAAACAAGGTGGTTTTAAGCAGACGGGGAAAGGTAAGCATAATGCCATTACTACTTTTTATCAAAAGAATAATAAAAGGCATCGTCGGCATTTTGTTGTTGATTGTCATTTAGAGGAGACTTCTTGGAAGTTGCATTTGGAATTGCATCTGTACAAAAGCAAGAAGAAAAAGAAGGTTATGACTTCATTCCAAGGGAAGGAATTTAGCTGCAGCTCCTATGTGGATGATACATTATGATGTACCTCTATTCACAAGGAGGTATGTTTAGGTAGCAATAGTGCTCAAGATCAAGGTGAACTTACCAAACTTTTCCATATTAAAGTTAAGATTATGAAGACCAATTTTGATGCTCTTTTTTATTCTTGCTCTCAAGAAAATTTGATAAGCAAGGAGTTAGTGGACCAGTTGGGGTCAGAAACTTACATTTATCCTAATCCATATGCATTGGTTTTGGTGAAACAAGGAGTAGAGTCAAAGATGACCAAACAATGCAAAGTTAAGTTTGGTATTGATGAAGTCATAGTGGATGTTATGTGTCTTGATGTGTGTGGTGTAGCGTTTGGCAGCCCTTTCATGTATATTCAAGATGTCATCTTTATGAAAAGAGCTAATCAATATCGTTTGGTGAAGGATGACAAAAGCTACATTTTTAAGGCCTATGAAGGCAACTCGAAGATCTCCTTGGTAAGTGCCTCTCAAGCCAAAAGGTTGACTAATGTTAATGGGAAGTTTGATTTACTTCTTTTGCGAGATATACAAGGTAAAGAAGTGGCTGCACATAAAACTTCTTGTTGGATGTTTACCAACAAATACATAAGCGAATGAGAAAGTAAGTGCAATAGTTCAAGGAAGTTTTCCAAGAGTCCATGGGTTTGCCACTAGTGAGACCTATTGAGGATGAGATTTAGTTTGTGCTAGATTGTCCTCTTCCAAATCTAAGTTTCTATCGATAGTCTTAGGTGGATGCCAATGAGGTAAAACAACAATTATAGTTTTTGATTAATCAAGATGTAATCCCTCTTGTTTTTCCATGTAATTCTCCAATTGTTCAAGTAACTAAGAAAGATGGTTTATGGAGACCGTGTGTTGATTATAGAACACTCAATAAAATCGTCATTAAGAATAGGTATCTTCTGCCACAGATTGCTGATCTTTTAGATCAATTCCAACATGCTAAATACTTTATTACTCTGAATTTAAAATCTGGGTATCACCAAGTGAGGATTAAAGAAGATGACATATGAAAAACAACATTCAAGACAAGGCAAGGGTTGTTGGTATTCGCTTTGTGTAACGATCCAACTACTTTCATGCGGTTGATGAATGAGCTATTAAGGCCATTTATAGATGCTTACATTATTGTTTATTTGGATGATATTTTTGTTTTCAACATAACGCATGATGGAAATCTAGCTCATTTAAAACAAGTTTTGCAAGTTTTAAAGGAAAATAATATATTGTTGAATGAAAAAAATGTGAGTTTGCACAACAATCACTTGTGTATTTGGGGCATGTGGTTGGAGGTGGAAAGTTGAGAATTGATCCTACAAAGGTGGAGGCCATCATAAATTGGCCTAAGCTTTCTAATGTGACCAAAACAAGAAGCTTTGTAGGTGTAGTTCAGTATTTAAGGAAGTTCATCAAAGCTTTCTCTTCCATAGCAATACGTTTGCAGTAGTAGGTAAGTCCTTTATTTGGGGTAAGAAACAACAAGATGTATTTGTTGAGTAGAAACATAAGATTAGCAATGCTCCAGAGTTAGTTTTGTTTAATTTGAAGTAGCCTTTTGAGGTTGAAACAAATGCTAGTAACTATGCTATGGGGTTGTCTTGTTGCAAGGAGGTAAGCCCATATGTTACTATTTAGAGTTATTTTATGGTGCGATTTTGAATTTTTGTACATATGATATAGAACTGTATGCCCTTGTTCAAGTGGTCAAGAAATGCATGCACTATCTATTGGGTAAGGAAACTATTGGTCATTCGGATCACCCACCTCTCCAATATTTCCAAGCACAAACTAAACTTTAGCAAGCTATACACTGTAAGTGGATGTGTTTCTTGCAACAATTTAATTGGGTTGTCAAATATAAGAAATGTGTGACTAACAAGTTAGTGGACATGTTATCTAGATCTCATTTGATTTCAGCCATGAGCACCATAACCCTTCTTGAACCTTTTGTGCATGAATCTTATGTATAAGGATATGAGCATGATGCAGATTTTGGGG
Organism: Torreya grandis; assembly: GCA_037957365.1. NCBI lineage: Eukaryota > Viridiplantae > Streptophyta > Pinopsida > Cupressales > Taxaceae > Torreya > Torreya grandis. The sequence continues at coordinate 1,376,267 of JARHVA010000031.1, forward strand.
AAGCATTCCTTCAAGCAAAGAGGCCTCAGGGTGTGTAGGTTTTGATCACAAGGAGGCTTACTATCTTAAAGATAGGTTTCTCTACAAGATGGGTAAGCTTTGTGTGTTTAAAGGAGGAAGAGTTAAGCTAATGAGAGAAGCATATACTTCAAGAGTTGTAGGTCTCTTTGGAGTTACAAAGACAATGACATATGTACGGAGGTATATTTATTGACCAAATATGCAAGTTGATGTTGTTAAGTTCAAAAGAGGATGTGTGTTGTGTAGTACAAACAAACCTAGTAACATGAAGTTGGGTTTGAATATGCTTTCCCATGGATTTTACAGACGGGTTTCCTATGTCAAAGAAGGGACACGACTATTTGTTTGTAGTTGTGGACTGGTTTAGTAAGATGTGTGTTGTAATTCCATGTAAAAAGACCCTTAGAGGTAGTGATTTAGTTGAGTTTTTTTTGTTAACATGTGGGTTCACTTTGGTTTGCCTAGTTCTATCATTTCAGATTGGGATTCAAGATTTGTTAGCAAAATTTGGATCACATTGTTGGAGAAGATGGATACTAGATAGAAATGGTCTATTGTGTTTCATCTACGAATTGATGGGCAAACATAGGTGGTGAATAGAACATTGGTGCAACTCTTACAAGGGTACAATAGGAAGCATCCTAAGACTTGGGATGAAAATTTGGTACGTATTCAACATTCCTATAATAGGGCATTGTATTCTTATACTAATAATTCTCCTTTTGAAACTTGTTTTAGTCACTCACCTCCCTGTGCATTTGATGTTTTTATGGGACATCCATATAAATGAAATGGAAAAGTGGATTCTAAGATCCACAAGGATCAAAGGTTCATTGTGAATGAATATCAAATTCACTTCCAAGTGCAAGAGAGGTTGAGGGAGTTGCAGGCCAAGTACAACACAAGATATGATTATCGTAGGATTGAACATAGTTTCTTTGTTGGAGACAAGGTATTGTTGTACTTGAGTAGAGAAAGGTTCCAATGTAAAATTAAGAAGCTTAAGCTTCTTAGATATGGTCCATTTGTCATTTTAAAACAAGTTAGCAAGAATATTTTCAGATTGGATTTGCCTCCTTACATGTTGTCAATGTTGAGAAATTACGTTTATTTGAGCCTTTGATGCTAGACAATGAAGGAGATCTATTGTTACCTTCTATTGAAGACCTTGCTCTTGATGGTCAGCTAGAATTAGAGAATGATGTCATGCTACAAAAGAGAAAGAGGACAACAAGAAGAGGAGTGCAAGAGTAGTGGCAAGTTGCGTTAAAAGGTCAGCTATCCAACACGGCCAAATTATATTCCAATGAGGACGTGGGGAAGAAATTTTCTCATCTATAGAGTTTCTAAAGCTTTTGGGGAACAAAATCTTCTAATTGGGGAGGCGTGGTTCAAATTATGGATCTAGTATGTTAGCTATGCCAGCTAATTGATTCCACAATTTTCATTTATGTAACAAATGCTTGTAAGACGCTTCTTGAAGGCAATTCACATAAAAGTCTTAGCGAAAAAGGTATATGACGAGTTTACAAAGTTAGAGGAAGGCTTAGAGTGATCCAAACAGTTTAGGAGTAGACCTTTGTTTTAACGTAGACATCATGTCATAGCTTTTTTGAAAACCCGCACGGTTGCTGTAGGTTATTAGAGAAACTTGTGATGGGGCTATGACTTATTAGGAAATTACATGCCTTGAGTCCAATGAGTAAAGGTTGCAAACATGGCTCAATTTTGGACTTTTTCTTGGTTCAGTTCTTCTCTTGGGCATTTTGTGTACCTCTTGTTGTTGACTCTTTGTATAAATATAGACCCTCTTGCACCTAAGAGTTATATAGTGGACAAGGAGGAGTAAGCACCTCACTCTGCCGGAGTTTTCTCACATTGAGTATCTCTAGGCCAAACTTTTGTCTCTCGTGTTTTCGTTGTGTTTTACTTGCATCTTATTTACAGCCTATTCCATCTACAACACCTTTTATCTTTGTTTAGTAAGCAAAATAATGAAATAATGCATAATGGTAAACAAACAATCATGTATGTGTTAAGAGTGTAAAGGATTCAAACTGGTGATTCTTGTTATGGAATATCCATGCAAATTACGGATCAGACTAGAATTACATGTATTCTAGTATTTTTGTTTTCTTGTGTATGAAGCATTCCTTTCAAGCTTTGACTTGGTGTAGGAGAGATTAACTTGAGTATTAAGAAAGATACTAAAATTGTAGCTATTGCTATTTTTAGGAAGTAGATTAATATGATGTTGGTGTCTTTCACTTTAAATTAATGTCAAATTTTGGAAAATACTCATTACTCACACTTTAAAATTCAATCGTATAAACTTGAAACTATTATGCGTGCTATGTTTGGAGGATTAAAATATCCACATGCATAGTGATATAGAACCATTACATTCTTAAAAAAAATATATCTAAATTCTTTGTTTTAATCGAAGTTGCTAAATATCTGATGTGAATGACATCTAGCCCTTATTTTGCTGATGTATGTAACTGAATAAGGTCTACTTCTCTAACGAGCTAATGTCCCATTACTCTTAAGGATATAAGGCTACAATCTGCACACCTTGAATAATAAAATTATGCATATAGTGTTAGTGAAATTTGTAATAATGTACAACCCACATCAACTTGGACTTTTGGCGTGTCTGGTTGGATGCATGGGGAACACTGAAGGGTGACATTTTCTTTGATATCTAATTCTTAATGATAAGATATTTTGAAGAAAAGTGAATAATGTATTCAAAATTACCAAAGTGGCTATAAAGCATTTTGTTTTAGACCTATGTCAAATAACAATTTATATATAAATGATTGTTTGTATCTTGAATTGTACATCCAAGCAAGGTTTTCAAATCATTAATAGCTAGTGTTGGAGCAGCAACCATGGCTTTTTTTGAATTTGTGTAACATACACACAATTTGATATTTCATTTTTTTTTTCTTTCCCATAATAATACCATCATGTATCTCTTTCATCAGATTAAGTTACAAAGCTCTATTGTTCCCAGTGACCATGTAACTCACTTCAAAGGATTACAAATTAAAAACTTTATGGTACGTTTGTCTAATATATTTCTAGTGGAGGCCATACTTAATTCCAAAGAATGATTAAAACATCCCTAACACCTACATGGTCCATAAGGGGAAGGATTCAATAAGGTCTCCACCCTTGCAAACTTCCCCTTATTTGACTAATCCATCATTAGTTTAATCACGACCCTTGTCATGGACTACCACCAAATTCTTTCAGTGGTTTAGGCCGAGGCATAATGTCATTCAATTATGACCAGGTATCATTACCTATTGCAACCATTCTTATGTTTGTTTCCATGGCAACTACTAACTAAATTCTTGAAAGTTACTTATTTTCTTATATCCAAAAGAAATGGAAAGGAAATATGCAATCATCCGAACTGAAATTATTGACAAGAATAGTAAGCATACAATGAATACTTGGCATCAGTGTTATTTGGCATAGGCTAGACAACGATATTACTAATGTATGTGGGCAGAAAAATAAAGACCTGATATGTACATGCCACAATAGTTCAATGATGTTTAAAACTATATGCCATAGTTCCACGTTTCATAATCTTACAAAAATAGTTATATTGCACGTGGGACCCTTACATCTAAGACCCATTCCAAATTAAATAAGAATCATGGTAGAAGTGGGGTATTTGATCTCTAAGTCTTCTACATCCTATTCTTGTACTTCACTATATAAGATTTATTTAATCTTGTGTTACAGGAAATGCACCCCCTGTCCCCCTCGCCCTCCCCCTCCCCCGTTTTCTTGTCCAAAAATGTTTTTGGTATGGAAATGCCCCACAAATGCTGGGAAAACATACTGGAAATGCCGGAAAATGTCTGAGACCTTTTCAAGAAACATCCGGGCATTTTTGGGGTGTTTTTGACCGTATCTTTGTGTTTCCAAGGGATTTCGTCAAGGAAAAAGGTCAAAGTCAAAGTCAAAGTCGAAAAAAAGAAGAGAGGAACCACAATATATGTATATAAAATAAACATTTAAGTATAAGTGAACATTTATTAGGGACATCTAGTTTTGTACACATTAAGTTATATTTTATATATATACTTTCAGGTTGTTTGAGAGAGGTTTCAGACCTCTAGGAGCTATAATGCAAATTCTAGGTTTTGGAGGATCCATCATATTTCAGACTTATTCAGATTTCAGGATTTTAGAGTGCCATATTTTAGGGTTTCAAGGTTTGAAGGAGACACCATAGGAGGTATGAAGGCTCAATTAAGGAATGTAGGTATGTATGGTAGAATTGTATGAGAACATCTGTGGCAAAGTGCCATGCGCTGATCTCACCCCATTCCCAGTGCACACTTTAAGGTGCGAACTCATGAAGCTTTGATGTTTTAGGCAGCCCCTACAAACTGTTGAAGAATGAACGAGCCATACCCAAATACAAACAGTGCACAGAAAATCTTAATCACACAAATAATATTCTGCTCTATTCTCATTAATAATCATTCGGGGCACATTACAAATATATAGGAATGTGATTCCTATAATCTCTCCACTAATTTCTCTCACTCGAAATCCAATGATTATGCAAATCATTAAATACGATATATTGTTATAACAAAATAAACAATATATCTATTATCATAATATTGTTTATGTAACAATATTCCAATATACAAACAAACTAACTATATTTACTTCTCGGTAAATATCAACCTGTAAATACTCAACTTTACACAATGTAAAAGCTAAATCTCAACATTCTCCCCATAGTTTTTACATGGTACAATATATCTCATTTTTTGATTGTAGCGTGCCACTTCTGTGTGCTCATGATCCTCTTCGCATACATGTGCCATCGCACATCTCTTCCTTTACACTCGTCTGCAATTGGTTTTCCAGGTTTACCAATAGCCTTCCAAAATGGTTTTCACAGGTTCACCAATAACGTTAAAAAATGGTTTTCTTAAGTTCACCACTAACCTTACAACATGGTTTTCTCAAGTTCACCACTAATCTTACAAAATGGTTTTCTCAAGTTCACTACTAACTTTACAAAATGGTTTTCACAAGTTTACCACTAACCTTTCATCATAATTGCTACAATGCTTTTTAGATCAACATTCTCCAATGTAAATAGACAAAGGGATTGCATGGGAATATCATTCACAAGTGAACAGGGACAACTGTTCTTATTTTTCATATATGCTAAAAAACAAATGTAACAACCACACTATATTGAAAAAATTGAAATCCACACAACTGAAAATAACACACCACACAAAATGTCACCACATCATTGGTGTGGCCTCGTCGTTGGCAACTGACGAGAGTTTGTTGAATGACCTCCTTCCTCCGTGTATCCTCCAACCTCTAGAAATTGCAACTTAGCCTATATGTTGATGAAGATCATTCTGTTTTTGATAATACAACCCTTCCATAAGATTGACTTATTTGAAATAAGGATGTCGGGGTCGTCTGATATTGCGTTCGTACACAAAATGAGATTTTTGACTATTTGGACATAAAAATGACTCTTGACAAAATGACTCATGACTTTTAACTCTCGACTCATTTTTATTTTGACAATAGACCCACAAAATTGACACTTCGAATTTTTGACATAAAAAATACTGTCTAAAATATTGATTATAAAAACAAGATCTATTAAACGAAGACTCTAAATACTCTAAAATTGTTATAACTACTTAATAACAAAAACCTATAATAGATCTTATAAGAATATTTCCATCCTCTATTATCAAGACTTCTTGATTTAGACAAAACCAACCTTTGTGAAAAGACAAGTGGACGCATGAAAGACTTGACATTGACAACCTATATTAAAAACAATACTTCTGATCTAAAAACATTCAACAAAAAGGACAAAAGTTTTTTCCAATGAATTTAGACCTTAGCTATATAAAACTCTACTTTTGAGAATGTCCTATCTAAACAATACTACGCACCATATAAAGATTGAAAAGAATTTGGCAGCTAATCGTAAGAACTGTTCATGGATCTAGTTGGCCAAAAATAGCTTGAAGGAATTGCAACTTTTCCAAACACTTCTCAATGACGGATCTGACTGTACCATAGAATATCAGTTATATCACTATGCATGGGTTGAATGACGCACAAGTGGTGATAGATTTCTCATGACGCTTTGTGTAGTTGGCAAGTGTCATAAAAAGTTGACGCCACCAATAGCCAGCAGAGCAGGGGTTTGCCAATCAAAGATCTTTTTGCAAAAAACCTTTGTGTAGGTTCATATGATGCCTTTGTGCATTTGAGCGTGGGTTGGCGATGACACGTTCCAGATCGTAGTGTTAAACAAGTTGTATTCGGATTGAGTGAAAACAAATATCGATGCACCAATACAATCACGAAATGTGAGCCCGAATCGGTTGTATTTTTTTTAAAGATTGAAGAATTTTTTTGTCAAACTGAATGCTAATTTCGATCTAGAAGAGATCAAATTGGAAAGAAGCCATGTGGATCTGTATGGTGATCACAATAGAATGCATGAATGTGGTGGATATAGGATCTGCAAAATGAAATGTGGCAAGAAGAGAACTGAGCATCGACACAGGGCAATGAACAAATCTGATTCTATTGTATATTGTATAAGCCAATGGTGTAGGACGTATCTCTCTCAACGAGACGATTAAACACAACAAACAAAACTATTACATACAACTATCCTGCAATTGCAAAGAATAGCTCTTAAGAGGGTCTCATATCTTGGGGCAAACAATGGATTTGCAGAACTGCCCCCCTCCCAAAGTTAATAGATCATTTGCCTGCTCTGATACCACTGTTGAAGAATGAACGAGCCGAACCCAAATACAAACAGTGCACAAAAAATTTTAATCACATAATATTTTGCTCTATTATCTTTAATAATCATTCGGGACACATTACAAATATAAAGGATTATGATTCCTATAATCTCTCCACTAATTTCTCACTCGAAATCCTATGATTATGCAAGTCACTAAATATGATATATTGTTATAACAATATATTTATTATCATAATATTGTTTATGTAACAATATTCTGATGTACAAACTAACTATATTTATCTCTCGGTAAATGTCAACTTATAAATACTCAACCTTACATAGTGTAAAAGCTAAATCCCAACACAAACTAGATGATTTATAGTTGGTAAATAATAAGGTTAAAAAATAGTGGGAGTCGCATTCATGATTTTGAGGATAATCTAGATGATTTATTTAATTATTCTAGATTTGAATGTACATTTTGTCTTTGAAGTAATGAATGAATGAATACTATATATTTTAAAGTGTTTTATCTTTTATAGCCTAAAAATGAGTATTAAGCATTGTTTATATACGTTTCCATGACCTTTCCAAATCAAGGGTTTTTGAAAATCCACATTTTGGAAACGTTTCTATTTCCGCTTCCAAACAACATAGATATAATCTATACACACATTTTGCACCATATTTATTTAACTTAATTTTATATGAGTCATGAAATGTAGGTGATGCATATAGATATTCCACCTTGTTGCACTTAAAAATTGGTTTTTTGTTTTGAAAGCCTCATTTATTTGTTTAGTCCTATGAGATTGTTATCACACAAGATTGTTATTCCATTTGGTTTGTACATATTACTTTTATGAGTGTTAATTGTTGCTCAAGGAAATGTTTGAAACGTTGAATAATATATGTCATTGTGTTATACTAGGTACTACCATTTACATTGCTCTCTCATAGGCTAAAATGACATTAAAGTTTGTATTTATAAAAGAGATTTATTTTACTTATATTACACTAACCTTTTGTCAATTACAACCAATAAATCATGGGATGAACCTATAAATAAACTATCATCATATATATATTTACCATCAAATAATTGATTTGCAACTATAAATAACACAATTTAATTTCAATTTATTAATATATACTAATAGGTAAAAGCAATATAAATTTGTAATTAATAGTAACACATTCCACTTTGAGTTTTTTTAAAAATGTAGTATCACTAGTGTTGCAGGGAGACGCATCCTCCACCCCGTGGGACGCATCTTGAGTACCAGGATGAGTTTTGGGTATGGGAGACGCATATAAAGATGTCTCCCAACCTTGGAGACATCTTTGTACTCATACCTGCGTTTCCTGCCCCATGCCCCATTGAAATATCGCATCTCCTAAACATGTAAAAAAATAAGCAAAAAACACGAGAAAAACATTATAAAAACACATTATGATACATGTTTTACCATAGTTGCCAGATTTAGTGAAGTAGTCAAGGTTGTTTGCAGTTGAAGACATTTGCAACAATCAGGAACATTTGAATAGGTATGCTATTTAAACATTTTTATTTTTTTTGTTAAATCATAAATTGTTGTGTTGTTTGTGGCACTGCATGTGATTGCCGCGAACAACAATTCCTGGGAGTGCCATGAATGCTCATGGCATTGCCATTTGCGGCAATGCAGGGCATTGCCGTTCGTGGCAATGGTGGGCAGTGCCATGAATGACACAACCATTAATTTTTTATTTATGTTCATAACTTAACTGTTTTTTTTTTAAATTTTCATTGTTAATAAATTAATAACATTAATGTTTATATATTTTTTAATAAATCAATAATAATGTTTTTAATGTTTTTTTTTATGTTCATAAGTTAATAAAAGTTTTAATTTTATAAATTTTTTTTAATGTTTTAAATGTTATGATTTTTTAAAATTTTTATTTTTACTTTAATAATTTTTTAATTTCAGTTTATGTTTTTAAATTTTAACAATATTTTTTTTAATAAATTTAAAATTATAATTATTGTTTTTTTTTAAATTTTGTTTCAGAATGTCAGGTGGAAGGTAAGAAGCTCTACATCCATCATGGAAGTTTTGCGATTGTGTTTGCAAAGGGAATGTGGGAACAACAAATATCACTTGCAAGCTTTGTGGGAAGGCCTTTCAGGGAACTTACGCAAGGGTGAAGGCTCATTTTTTTAAAACAGAAAAAGGGGTTCAACCTTGTTCAATTGAGGAAGCGCGTTTGAAAGCGATGAGAGAACAAGAAAAAGTTGAAGGCAAAGTGACTCCTTTAACCTCTCACGCTTGAACCACAAAGCGAACTCAGAGTCACTGTCATGCCAACCGCGAGACCATAATTAGAGATAGACATGTCTTTTGGACATGCAATATAGGATGTGGGGTTTTATCGTAAGAGATCACACACTAGCAGTTCAAACCTCATTGGAATCATATTCGATATGCATGGTTGAGATGCAGTGAGTGCAATGATTGCATGCTTTTATGCAAATGTCTTTCCTTTAAATGTTGCTCGATCATTTTATTACGAGGAAATGGTTCATGCTATCAACACTGGGTCAACGGGGTATAAACTATTGGGGTATGAGAAGCTCTACATGACTCTTATTGACAAATAAAAACATGGATAAAGCAACAAATTGCACCGATCAAAAGGGTGTGATCTATAGAGGGATGGAGCATTATAATGGACAATTGGACTTTTATAAGAAATTGACCTCTGAACGTTATAGTAACTTGCCCCAAAAACATTTATTTTTTGAAGGTTATCAATTATTGGGGACTATAAAAATATAGAGTTCCTTCAGAATCAATTATGTGATACAATTGATGAGGTGGGGGTATCACACATTGTCCAAGTTATTACAGATGCTATCCCGGTTTGTAAAGCAACTGGCTTAATGGTGAAAAAAAATATAAACATGTATTTTGGACACAATGTTGTGTGCACGCATTGAATAATGCGCTCAAAGACATTGATAGGTCTCAATGGGTTCTTGAGCTTATTGAAAAGGGTAAAAAAATACAAATGTTCATATGCAATCATCACCCCACACAGATCATTTATTGAATATCCAAGGTAGAATTTCTCAAACTTGCAGATGTCTCAAATATTTAGTGATCAAATGTAATCAAAACCCTCCAGCAACAAGCTGAAAATTATCAGAAAATATTACAAATATTAAGGATAATATTTGCCCAATGATTTAGGGCCAATAAACACCCGAAACCCTTGCAACTTCTCTTCCAAGTGAATCGCCTAACATTTGATTTCAATTGCTAAAAATTCCAGAATTTATACCTTTATATTTGTTCACAAAAACCCTTTAAAACCCTGTGATTTTATTCCCAAATAAATCAAAAATAATATTATAAATTTGCCTTGTCAAATTGGATTTTAAAAGCCCTCCAAAAGGTTCACTTCCTCAAACTGATTCACCACACCTCAGAAATAAATATAAAACAATTCAAAATATTTTCTCACAAATTGACTACCAAAATGGTCTTTTATGATGCCCTAGGCAAGTTGCCCAAGTAGAATAAATTCGCCAATAAATCTTCAAACACTCAAGGGTCTCCGTGTAGTGCAACCCTCTCAAGAGGGGTCTTCTTGACCCAATCAATTCGCCACGCAAGAGAATGGCTCTAAACCCTGTTAGCAATCTCCGAATGCAAGTCGTCAATCTCCAAGACCTGCAAATTATCTGAAAACTAGCTGTCTATATGGTTTGCAATATTCCTTGATGAAGGTGGTGTCCAAAAACACCCTTGTAGATTCACTTGCATGCAATTTTGAAGCTCAACTACAGCCTTTGAATAAAACTATCTAAGAAGTAGAAATTGATGTTTTTGTTCCTAAACTCTTAACACCATTGAAGGTTTTCGCCTTCAAGATGTGATGAACAAGCTTGACATACTTGATCAATGATTTAATATCAAAATTAAGCATAATCCTCCAAATGAATCTTCATTTGCTTTTATAATCATCCCCCAAGGGTGGCACCAATGTTGGAGGGATGTGTCTTTTGAATCATAAGCAACTTTATCTTTTCAAAACTCTTTTTTGAGGGTTTAGGCTCTCATGATCCTTAAAGGTCCACTGCTGAAGTGAAAATTAGATCAAAAGTAGGTTTTGCATAGCTCAACTAAAATTAGAATACTTGAATACTTTTCACCTATTTTCTCTTAGAATAGCCCCCTCAACATTCCCATCTTTCTTTCCCTTGGCCTTGTGAGAACAAATCAATCCATGGGCCCATAAGCAAATTATGTCCAAAAGGGGGACATTACAATCCTCTTCACTCAAAATTGCTTGTCTTCAAACAATTGCAAAAGCCATGGGGCTGTTCCCACAACCTTCTTGATGCACTTATCAATTGAAATGGCTTCCTACTTAATTGAAGCTCCAACTTGAACTCCTCACTTGCTAAACATGTATCTTAGAGGCTACCCTCATAGGCTGAAGGTGTTATGACCATCTTTCAAGATCTCCTCATAATCCAAAAGAAATAATACATGCCATATTGGTTTGCCTTTGATGTAGCCTCTCATAGTGATCAATGTGTCCTCAAAAGATGTTTCCAAAATTTGGGAATAAGTAACAACAATCTCATCATGAAACTTACCATGAGTGAAAATAGCATATAGATGCAACCTCTCTTGAGTGTGTCCCAAATCATGTGGCATGTGATTCCTCTTTGACTTCATTCTATCATCTCCCTTATGCATAGGAAGAACATTAAATTGATCACATAAAAGCCTCAACCAACCCATATTATAGGATTCTACTTTCCATGCTTTATCAAACCAAAAGCGTGCTTCATCATGACCATTTTCAGAATACACCATTGGCTGGATTTTTCCCCAAAAATCAGATTTTTGATCTTCTACATACTGCTGTACCTACCTTTTAAAATCAGGTTTTTCTATGTAGTAGATTTCAGAATGTACCTTGGTATGTGTCTTCCTCATCATGGGCTGTAATGTGCCTTTAAAGTACCAATTTTTTATTCTTTTATGTGGATGGACTTATTTTGTTGACTCAGAAAATTTAAAACCAAAAAACTCAGATTTCATACATCTTTTCCCAGCTCTTTCCCTTCACTGCCATACACAAAATAAATTGCTTTTGATGCCCAAAAGGATCCATAGGAAAACCCATCTGTGTTTAGCATTCATTTGTAAGCAAAAAGACCAACTTTTCTTGCCATTTGAACCTTGCGAACAACGGTTTGTAGTTTTAACCCATTCAAAATCCAAGAGGGGTCTCATTTTCCTTAAAACACATCCATTTCCACTCTTGTAAAAAGGAATAGTGTGCTGCCCAAAGCAAAATTTGGGTTGCTCTTGGCAATCAATTCTCATCTCATCCCTCCCAATACAAGCATGACAAAAATCAGAATTTGCTACACTTACCGATTGCCTTGTAGAGGGTTCCAATTTGCAATGAAGGGGCTGCTTTTGATGTCTAGTGGTGGCCTTCTTTTCAATTTGCCTCATGCTCATGAAACATCCTCCCAACATACTATTTGCGGAAGAAGGGGTCTCTCTATCATTCAAACCATGTAAAACAATCTCATTAACTGCTACTTTGAATTTTAGCTCCATAGTTTGGTAGTTTTTAGTGTATTGATCAAGTGAGTGCAACCACTGAATACCAAGGACCATATTCGTCTCCCCTATGCCAACCACATAAAAATTTTCTTCAACCACATACCTCTCCAAAGTGAGATTAAGCTTTGGAACCTTAGTAGTACAAGGGATGGTGAATCCATCCACCACCGTGACTTTGAATCCTTTGAATTCCATAGATTGTAGCTCACATGATGTCACCAATGCTCTATCAATGAAATTGTGATTTGCTCCACTATCAATAAGTATGGTGATAGGCGTACCCTTCAATGATCCCTTCACTCTAACAGGATATACCTAGGAGCCCCTAAAAGTGATGCCAACGTGCCACTCAACTCCTCTTCTCGCTCTATCTCCGAAGTGTCCTCATAGTTGGCTGTCCCAACATCCTCCTCATTTTTCTCTTCGGAGAGTACCTCAATGTAGTGTACTTGCCTCTTGCCACGACAATTGTGGCCCTTCTCCCAAGGATCCTTGCATGTGAAACAAAGACCTTTCCTTCTTAGCTCATTTCTCACATCAGAGCTACCATGTGGTAGGTCCCTCTACTGCCCCAAAAGTGGTTGGTTTGGTTTAATCATGGGACCTACATGATTGGCCTTTGGAGGCCCTGCATAACTACTCTTTGGTTGCCCCAAACTACCACCTCTCTGTTGCCATGTAGGTGGGAAAAAGTATTCTTTGGCTGTCCCAAAGGTGTAAATCTGCCCCTTGGAGTAGAAGACTCCAAATCATAGGCCTTTTGGATGGCCTCTCTCAATGAAGGTGGGTCAAATGCCTTGACCAATCCCCTCAAGTAATCAACCCAACTGTCTACAAACAACACCACCCGTCTCCTATATGAAATATCAGTCACCATGACTGAAAGTCTCTGAAACTCTGTGACATAATCATCCACTTTGGTCCTTTGCCTCAATTTAGCTAAATCGCGAAAATAAAGCTTTGGAACCACTCTATCAAATCTCTCAATCAACCTCCTAATGAACTCCTCATAGGAGTGTATGTGTTGATGCTCTTGCATGATCAAACCATGATATTACCAATCGTGGGTTGCCCCCTCTAAATGCAAAGTGGCGAACTGAATGGCCTCTCCCTCTGCCATAGGTCGAAGTGAAAAGAAAGTATCCACTTTCTGAATCCATGCCCTCGTTGAGCTTCTCTGTGACCCATCAAATATGGAGAGAGAATTTCTCCAACGCATGTTGGAGATCTCTTTGGCTGCCCCTCTGCGTTTGACTAATCTTGGGCCCACTCTGTCCCCGTTTCCAAGTTGAAAACTCGGAAAAAGTCATAGCTCCTCTAATTGTTGCGGATAAGGTAATATATTCATCCATCTCCCTCTCTAACTCCTCATGTGGGCTAGGTAACCCCTCCCTCGCTGGTGCAATTGCCTCCTCTAAACAAATGTAGGCTGGGTGGGCCTATGTGTGGATGCTCCATTCCCTGAAGTGGGTATATGTGAATTTGGCCTACTCCCTGAAGCACCACTATCTCCATTGAGTGGCTTTAAGCCACCCATCTCATCGAGGGAACGAAGAAATCCCTACATTGCTGTCATCCACTCCTGAGTTTGAGAATACTTCTCAAACTTCTCCTCTGCTAACTTGTCTCTCCTCTCACTCTTTGTCTCTTGGTGTCCCATGTCACCCATGCCTTGATCCTGCTCAAGTGAACCAACTGGTGGAAGCCTTGCTTCCCTTCTGCTACTCCTCAAGTAATACTTAGTCTCTTTAATGCCACTCATGTATCAAACATTTCACCCCACAGTATAGCCAAGATATGGCTTTGATACCACTATAATGTCCCCAATTTAGGACAAGCAAGCAATAATGGGATTGGGCACAAACCTCAATAAAAAATCTGAAAATAATAAAATATGCTAGCCACTCTAGGAATGTCAAACAGACCCCAACACCTCTCCAAAGTGATCCAAATGCTAAACGCCACTAAGGCAAAAATTAATCCACAATTACAGCCCTTAATATTTAATCCAACATTTGAGAATACACTATAAAAATTGATACAAACTGCTATAATAAATACCTAGAAATGATAACCTTAGTTGAAAATATATACCCAAAATTCTAGCGAACACAAGCCTTCCTTTCCACTCGCCAAACTTGATGTAAACCCTTGAAAATAGCTTGCAAAATTAGGTAAGACCAGCGATTATTTACAGCCAATGAAATATGAATTTAGGCCTTCATAATAGCCATTGGACAATAGAAAATCAGTTTGCTGCACTTCACAAGTAAGCTGGAAAATTACCAAATAAATCCCCCTCACAATATTGAATATCAAGTGATCAAATGAAGTCAAAATCCTCCACCAACAAGTTGGAAATTATCATAAAATATTACAAATATTAAAGATAATATTTTCCCAATGATTTAGTTTCAATAAACACCTCAAACCCTTGCAACTTCCCTTGCAAGTGAGTTGCCCAACATCTGATTTTAATTGCTAAAATTCCAGAATTTATACCTTTATATTTGTTCACAAAAACACTCCAAAACCTTGTGATTTTATTCCCAAATAAATCTTAAATAATATTATAAATTTACCTTGTCGAATTGGAGTCTAAAAGCCCTCCAAAAAGTTCATTTCCTCAAATTGATTCGCCACACCTCAAAAATAAATATAAAATAATTCAAAATATTTTATCTCACCAATTGACCATCAAAATGGCCTCTTATGATGCCCTAGGTAAGTCGCCCAAGTAGGATAAATTCGTCAATAAATCTTCAAACCTTCAAGGGTCTCTGTGTAGCGCAATCCTCTCAAGAGGGGTCTTTGTCTTGACCCAATCAATTCACCACCCAAGGGAATGGCTCTAAACCCCATTAGCAATCTCCTAATGCAAGTTGCCAATCTCCAAGACTTGCAAATTATCTAAAAATCAGCTCTCTACATGGTTTGCAATATTCTTTGATGAAGGTGATGTCCAAAAACATCCTTGTAGATCCACTTGCATGCAATCATGCAATTTTGAAGCTTAACTATAGCCCTTAAATAGAGCTACTCAAGAAGTAGGAATGGTGGCTTTCATCTCCAAACCCTTAACACTTTTGAAGGTTTTCGTCCTCAAAATGTGATGAACAAGCTTGACATACGTGATCAATGATTTAATATCAAAATTAG
The DNA here is from genome assembly GCA_037957365.1 of Torreya grandis. Taxonomy (NCBI): domain Eukaryota; kingdom Viridiplantae; phylum Streptophyta; class Pinopsida; order Cupressales; family Taxaceae; genus Torreya; species Torreya grandis. The sequence goes on from JARHVA010000031.1 coordinate 1,391,879, forward strand.
GCATAATCCTCCAAATGAATTTTCAATTGCTTTTTATAATCATCTCCCATGGATGGTGTTGAAGTTGGAGGGATGTGTCTTTTGAATCTTAAGCAATTTTACCTTTTCAAATTTTTTTTTGAGGGTTTAGGCTCTCATGACCTTTAAAGGTCCGCTACTTAAGTGAAAATTAGATCAAAAGTACTTTTTGCATAACTCAACTAAAAATTAGAATACTTGAGTACTTTTCACTTTTTTGCTCGTAGAATAGCCCTTTCAACGTTCCCTTCCTCTTTCTTTCCCTTAGCCTTGTGGGAACAAATCAAGCTAAGGGTCCATAAGCAAGTTATGCCAAAAAGGGGGGCATTACATGTTTTGAATCCAAAGTGGTATGATACAAAGCTCACCAAGAAGAGGGCTCCCTATGAAGACAATGAAGTAATGAAGGAATTTTGGGTTGCGGTGAAAAATGTTTATGGTCGAGGAGAGGAGGTTTCTTCAATCAGGTTCAGTGGAACATGTTTTCAAGTGGTAGCATACAATTTTCTACAGTGGAGACTCGCTATGATATGTTTGCGAAGAAGGACCCAACCCAATAGAGTGATGGTGAAACCATTGCAGTGAATCCCTTGAATTGCATTCATTTGCAATACAATTACTCTCAGACGTAGCTAGTTCATCATTTTGTGAGATGAATTGAAGAACTTACGGTTTCATTCATTCATTAAAGAGGAACCGACTAGGGTCGAAAAAGGCAGAGAACTTGTGTACATTCATAGCACACTTTGTCTTCTTTCTCGTGTAGACCCAAGGCACAAGGAAGGTCCTTTAGCAAAATGGGACCACATTCCACTTGATGGAGCAATAGACGTAGCCTTCGAGGATGATGTGCTTGAGGCAAATGGCCTAAATGATTTGCCCTCTATTATATTGCTTGCAGAGGAGCTATGACTTGAGAGCGATGCCTATATAGACAACATCTTGGCAGAGGACCTAGGATATAATTGAGATGACAATTGATCTTATTGTATCGGATTGGATATGATTTAGGTTCACATGTGTTTTTTGTTTTGTGCATGCCTATTTGTCGGCATTTCATTGTATATGATGACCCTTAAGCTTAATATGATGAGAAATTTGTTGGCTCAAGCTCTTTGGTTGGCTTGTATTATGTATATTGCTGGTATTGTCATTGCAAAGTATACATATCAATGAATCGGGACTTGGTGAGTCTTGTCGAGGACTTGCAAATCCTAGCCCGAGTTAGCTTCAACAAGTCCCCAATGAGTCTTATATATATATATATATATAAATATATATATATAACACTAGACTCTTGCCAGTCTTGGCTTGTTACTTGTGGAAAATATAACTAGACTATGCTAAAAAAGAAACATGAAAAGGAATCAAGGCTTGCTAAAAACAAGAAGCAGACCCAAGCAAACCCAGTGTTTTACAATGTATCACTATCAACCCAGGCAGACCCAATGTTTTATAAAATTACCACAAGGGTAATTAGATTTCAGTCCCAGACCTAAGAGGGTTTCCCTTGGAAACAGAGCATCCAAATCAAATAATTGATTGAAATTTAGAGATAGTCCAAATAGCATGCAATAGCATTCCTTAAGACTCAGAGAGATTGCATTGACTCATTGAGCATATATCTGAACTTTCCGAAGCATAGAACTCGGAAATTGCATGGCAGTATCGACAACAATTATGAAACTAGATCTCTATCAACTGAAAACAAAATTCAGAACTTCCAATATCTTTTTTGCCATAGTTTGAGCAAAATAGTTAACACTTTTATTGAGCAGAGTTTTATTCTATCCATGCTTCTTGTATATTTGAACATATATTTCAGAACAAGCTACTAACTTGACTTCCATTGTCATTGGCATAGATTGACAATCAACGAAATTACAATATAATGATCGGTTTACTGGGCTAGGTCCATTCAATGAGGTGAGCCACCCTAATAAGTTTCCAAGAGACAAAAACCACTAGATCAAGAATGGAATTAAACTTGGGTGTTTAGATTTTAGAAAGTAGAATCATTAGAACTGAGCTCAACATTAGAGGGGCATTTATACAGTCCTGAGTTTATACATTTATACTACTTTGTGTTTACATGTGTATGTTAGATGTAATTGACTAGTTTTGAGTGTAATTTTAAGTGTTTTGATATGGAATGCATTTTAATAGTTTTTTTCTCCTAAAATTTGCTATTTTTAAAGATTTTTTAAATATGCCGGGTCTTGCCAAGTCTTGGCCGAGTTTTTTTGCCAAGTCTGAGTCTGAGCCAAAAATAGGCTTGCCGAGTCTTTGCTATTTTTAAAGTTTGGCATTGCAATATATGTATATATGAAACAGGATGTATATTGCTAGTTTGGCATTGCAATAGTATAATTTTCTTTAAATTTTTCATAATATGTGTGTGTGTGAGTGTGTATGTACATATGCACATATATACATATATATACATATGTGTGTGTGTGTGTGTGTATGTGTATACATACACACAAACACATATATACACATAAACATATATAGATATATATGTTCACACACACACACATATTGCTGTCTCCTCGTATCCACCCATTTTTCAAAAAAATGGCTTACCGGTACTGGTACCTGTACCCGTCATGTGGCAACTATGATCACAACTCTAAAATTGCTCTAAATTACTACGAACGTCATTCTTATATCCATTGGAATACCATGACTTCTTTATCAATATGAATTTACATTCTATTGTTCTCAAAATCATTGATTAATGGGTGCAAAGCATGCTGAGAAGGAAGGGAAAATAAATAATAAAGCTTTTGTCATTCAATAAATATAAATGATTTTTGACAGTGTATCAAGTTTTATCTCTAAAACCAAAATAATGGCCACAAATAATATGCTTGAAAATGTCAGCTTGAAAAGGAAATGATGAGTCAAATACATTGACAGATGTGAGGAAATGGCAAGTAATGTTTTTGATCCATATTCCTGACCGGAAGGCTGTATCCTATCATATGGTAATGGCATTGATGAAGATTTTAAAATAATTTGAAAGACATCCATCTATTTATGTGGAGTTATCTCTCTGCCTTCCTACATTCCGTGTTGGAAATTCCTGCTGAATCAGAAGGAAGGTGAAATATCAGGCAGGCTTTCTAAAACTGAAAAGGATTATAATAAACATATAGTCTTTAATGTTTCCTTCAGTACCCAAGATTTAATCCAGCCTTTGAAGGGCAACATTGAATTAATGACCGTCATATAAATTTTAGATGACAGGCAAAAACAACCGTTAAATATGCTCTCTGTGAGTTCATACAAAAGTCACGTGGACAGTTTGGTAGAATGCTCCAAGAAATGTGGTCTCATAGGCCTACGAGCTGGTTGCAACAAAAAAAATGTGTTTGTTGAAAAGCCTTAAAGGTTTTAAGAAAGTAATGGCAGGTTACACACAAACTGGTGTTATCACTCAGCTTCCATGCCTTTCCAAGGAATGCCTTTGACCAGACACCATTTATTTGAATGCCATGGAACACCATTTACAATGGACTGAAAGGTCTTAATTTTAAAATTCTGTGAACGCCCCCAAAGACTGATGGTGGTGTAAAAAAAATACACCATGAAGCTATAAGCAAAGGATCGATCAGACTGAAATATTAATATAAACCTTGTGTTTTTTCCCAAACCTCTATGAAATGCATTCTTTCGGAACACACTTAACTGGCAATTTCTTCATTATTAATGTCATTAATAACATCTTCACTATTTGTGTTGTACTCATTACAGAGTAGCAAAAGTCCAGCTTTGCAAGCAGATATAAGAAATGCAAACAGCTGGAAGCGGACTGGGCTTCAGATCTGGAGCTATATCAACAACCGTCACTGTCACTGTTATAACACCTGAGAGCACCAGGAGGTATAGAACATGCTTCCATATAAATAGCGATCTTGTAAATACCTAATGATTTTAGCAGCCCTTTATAAATTCATTATAATTAATCTTCCAAACATATACGTACAAGAGGTACCAATGGCTTCCCAAACTGGTAGACAGCTATCCTCGAGCAATTCACGAATAGAACTCAAGAACCTATTTTTTGTGTCGATTTGTTTTTCAAGATTCAATAAATTTACAACCTTAAAGAAATCTATACGAGAATATGCATCTCTATCAAAGTAGCTTGCTTGTCTGTGTTCAGAGAGTCTCACATCCAATAATACCAATGTCTTGATCCCCACAGAGAAGTTACCACACCTCTAAGTTAGAAAGCCCTGGGCCATATGCAGCATATTGTCAAGGATTGGCCTGTTTAATTCCAAGCTAAAAATCCTTAGGTAAAAGCCAAGATGTCATCAGCCATTCAACCTTTGTTGGGAAAGCCCAACCAATGTGCAGCAATGATTTAGAAATTAGTGACTTGCATTTTAGGCTAGACTAATAATTTAGACTAGTCTAACATGGACTCGGCCACCAGAATATCAGGTGGGTCCTGCTATCTCGTTATTGTTACCAATTAAGTACATGCGGACAATTTTGTCAATAGGCTAATCCCTTAAAGAGAGGTCATTTTGAGATGACGAAAATGTGAGTAAAATTCCATAACATGCCTTATGTTCATCATGTGAACAAGCAAACTATAAAACATGCCCAAAACGGCTATGCAATTACGCAACAATGACAACACATGTTAACTCGATGGTAATTATTTTGAAGTTAGTCGGTTATAGTTTTAGTTGTTTAGGCTATTGCACGTGATCGCTAATGCCATTTAAACAGATACGTTGAACAACTACCATGACTTTCGGTTAATAACAACGACCAGTCACATCCTTACTATGGGGATTCAACCCAAGTCTATGTGTAAGCACATGGATTCTTTAACTATACCAATATACCAAAAGATTTATTAATCTCGATATTAATGCATCACTCATCTCTTTTATCTTTGGAGAAGGGCTCAAAACGTGGGATGTTACATCGTGCCATATTATAGTAAGGAATGGAAGATAGTGGAGGCTATACATTCACTCTTCATGCATTTATTTTATTTTAAAAATAATCAATATACTAAAAAAGGATATCTAACAACTACCTAAACAAGAGGGCGAAGATTCTTAATATTTGTATTGAAAGGAAATGAAAAAAGTGACCATTGAAATGATGGATTGATCCAAATCCCCTAGGATTGAAAGATTGCTGTTTGCCATGTCTTCCACAAACAGAGCACCTTAAATGTACCAGCATTAATATGTTTTCAAAGTTGGAGAGCTGGAGGATAGAGCTGGGTGAGAGCAGGCAAGGCATCACCATGACCGTCTTGAAACTCGTTACTTACAAGTCCGTTGAGACTACCTTTTCTGTTGTGGTTGAACTATGTTCTCGTCTCTTCTTGGATTAAACTTCATATATTTTACCAATTGAAACCGAGTGAGTGAAAGAAGGGACAATAAGTCTGAATAGCACTCCAACAAACATAAGTGTCCAAAAATGAATGTACTACGAAACTATAAGGTATTGACTGGATGTGGATTTCACACGTTTTCAATGATTTTTGATGATTTTGACTCTGTAGTTAACATTAGTGCTCATTTATATACACCTTTGTAGTGGACGCAATTTTCGCTTAAACTATCAAGTACACTTACAAATCACATGCAGTTTATATTTTTGCTTGTAGTATCAAGTTCTTTAATAACCACTTATTTGTAGATGTTCCATCATTGCAAATGCTTCCAATTAGCATAGAGTAAGTGTTTGCTTATTGCATTTACTCTTAGTTTATTAGCCACATACAGTTAGCACAAACCCATCTTATCATAGATCTGGTATGTGCCGAGAGGTATTCAAAAGACTCAAGGTGTCAGTCCCACCACAACGTAGTATAAAAACATGGGATTGACACCTCGAGTCTCTTGGATACCTCTTGGCACATCTCAGTTCCATGTTAAGATGGGTCTGTGCTAATCTTTAATTTTTTTTTAATAGGTTTGAAGACAGCATGATATTAACCTATTTAAATATTTCCTTCTGTCTTTTGTTTTGGGCAGGCTTCGACCTGCAATTGGGTTTCCTGTTTGTTTTCGTTAAGCTTTATGCTCTATCTAAAGCTATTAGGTTTTTTTAACAGTCTATCTCAAAGCAAACAGTTCTGTAATAGTTCGAGGAGACATATTTAGATCAATCTTTTGTTTTGTTTCTCACCCATGCTTCATCTAGGTTTTGTTCTGCTTTTTGAACTGTTTGTATTGGACAGCAGTGGATGGGAACTTGAGCTTTTGGAGGCACAGGCTGGGGATTCTGAAGAGGAAGGGGCAGATAAAATAGGCAGCCCTACTGTGTCTAGGAAAACCAATAAGCCAGGAAGTCTTTTTAGGAGTCCCCGTAAGTCTCTTGGAACATCAAGTTCAACACCGTTGCAGGTAAATAATAATAAGAAGTTTAATACGCCAAAAGCTTTGCCCAAAGTTTGCTCTGAAGCAAATATTGGTGGGGAGCGACATATTAATCAAGAACTCATAGGTGTGCAGAGTAAAGCCACACTCGGTTCAACTAAATGTGACTTGGGTTCTTTGCTTACAAAGAAACATGAATTAAATGGTGATTCAAAGGGAAAAGCAGATGATGTGCATCTTAAAGAAGTTGCTCATATAGATTTAGAGGTGCCATATCAGGAAGAGGGAATAGGAATTAATTTATCAGCTGAGCGGAAGGAGAGAAATTACATTGGAGGTATGACTTTGGCAGGGGAGAAAATTCCAAGTGCAACAGCTAGGGCCTCTGATGTAACATATTCAAGAGAACCTCCTAAAACGACTGAAGCTAGTGATGTGAACAGGACAGGCAGGATTGAAATACTTGTAGATTCTGCACAGGGAAGAAATCTTCTAGGTGAAATGGGGAAGGATGATGGAAAAAATACTCCATTTGCAGTAACAAATAAAGTATCCAGTGGGATGGTCCCAACTCATGGTGGATATGCTGATAAAAACATCGAACCGAAAGATGGAGAAGATACTGAAACAAATGTTAAGAAGAATCTCCTCATCAATGCTACTGAAGTGAAGCAGCACATTGATCTGGACAGAAGAGCAAATGTAGATGAGCAATTCAAGACACCTTCAGAAAAAACCAAAACACAGACATGCCAAGATGACCTATCAGTAGGTTCTAATGCAGTGTTTAAGAAGGTAGGTCTGTGTGATCCAAAAACCATTTACTTATTTTTCACAAGTCTTTGGTTGTTAAGATGTCTAAATATTAAAAATTGCAGGTATTGACAACTAATGGCAAGGCAGATTTGTTTAACATCTCGAGTAACATTGATGAGGTTTCTGGTACTGGAAAATCTCTGAGGCCTGCTGAAGAAATCTCAAAACAAACTTTTGTCTCCTCTAACAGTAATACCCACTTGGCAAATGACAAGGCTTCCAATTTGGGAATTGGAAGTCCAGTGGATACCGTAGATAGAAATGGACAAGAAACTTATCATGTAAGTGGAAATGTTCTTTTATCTGGCATTGTGACACCAGATGTAGATTGTCAACAGAAATCATCAGTTGGTGAGAAGAGGCAAAGACAATCTAAAGGTTATGTTCCAAACAAAAAGACGAATACAATGTCAGGTGGACGGCTCATGTCATCTGGTAGAAGTAGAACAATGTCCTTGAAACGAGAAGTCAGTCATGAAGAAGAAGTGCACAAAATGGAGTCAAGTGCAGAAAAAGAAAATATAAAGGATGGGATGACTGAAAATAAGATTAAAAAAGAGGAAGCATTCAAGATACCCTCTGAGTTGCATGTTTCTGGGAACTTGCTTTCCAAAACTCCCAATAGTGCAACTTCTTTGCAGTCTATACCAACAGATGAAAACTTAGTTTTGCCAAAAAAGAGAGGCAGAAAGCCGGGAATAAACAAGAAAGCAGCAGCCAATAAAACTCTTAGATCAGATGTTGGGAATCATACTTTGAAAGATGGAGCAGGACTTATTGATCTTAATATGCCAAATGGAATGGGAGCTTCCTGTAATCCACAAGAGCTTCTTGCTGATGAAGAAAATGGAGTCTCTCTGGATTTAATTTGTGGTGCTGCTCAATCAAAGTCCGATGCTTTAGATGACCTTCAACAGCAGGTTAATGAAGAAGGCAGTGCCACTGCTGTGCGTTTCATCTCCAAGCAAGAAATTATTTCCTCAGCAACTTTGGTTGAAAAGCCTCAAGCCACAACAACAAATGAAAAGCCTCGGAAAAGAGGAAGGCCTTCTTTGAAAAAGGGGAAGTCCTCTGAGGTGGTGGATAAGCTTAACACAGTGATAAATGATGCTGAAGATCCAGACAAAGATAAAGCCGCTGCGATTCTGGTTAGAAGACTTGATAATTCTATGGCTTCAATGTCTGGAGCAACGCTTTCTCAAGCTGGAAGTCCTAATGAACTGTTCAAAGATGATGCCTTGTCAACACCTAGCATTGCAAAACTTGAAACTTCTGGTTCGGCCGAACAGCCTTGTTTCAAAATTTGGTTGGGGGATCAACCACATGTGTCAAATGTTCAACAGAGCGATGGTAATGGAACGGTGCCTCAACATTCAAATAACTTCTATCCAAATGGAAAGGGAACCTCTGAAGTGGAGCACAATTTGCAGGTTTCTGGTGATTGTGAAAGAAAGCACCTAGTTGAAGCAAAGGATGCAGAGTACTTTGAGTTGGAAACTCCACAAAATAATGTTGGCAAGGCTCTGCAGACTAATCAGAATAATAATAACAGGAAAAGAGGTGCTAACAGGAAAGGTGTAGCTTCTAAACAAAGAGAATCTAAAAGTAGTGCAATTATCACTCACACAAATGAGGCGAAGTTATTGTCTACAGACGAAATATCTCTGGAGCCCATGCATGATAAAAGGCAAAAAGCGTCTAATGTGAATGGAACCCCTAAGGTTAAATCGGGAAAACTTTCAAAGGCAGAGAGACCCACTAAAACTGCTAAGAGATCAAGGCAGGATCATGATAGCGATGCAGTAAAGAAAGGTAAAGATGTTACTCAAGCTGAAGTGTCTCATTCAGAGCCAAGATGGTTTTTTTTGAGTGGGCATCGTATACAAAGAAAAGAATTTCAACAGTTGATAAAGAGACTAGGTGGGAAGCTGTTGAAAGATTCTCATAAGTGGTCTTATCAAGCTACACACTTAGTGGTTCCAGAGCCTCTTCGCAGAACAGAAAAGTTTTTTGCAGCTGTCGCAGCTGGAAGGTATGTTTTTCCCATTCATCTTTGAATCTAAGGTTTTTTTTTTTGTTTTCCATTAAAGTTTCATAAAATGTTAGGCATCTGATAGAAAACGGAGGAGTTCCAATACCTGTTTGACTTAAAAGTTTTTCGAGTTTCATATTTTGATGATCATGGGTGCATGCAATACAGGTGGGTGCTTACAACAGACTATCTGACTGCAAGCAAACAAGCAGGAAGGTTTCTTGATGAGCACGAATATGAATGGCACAAGAGCGGCTTGAATGAAGATGGTACTATCAGTTTTGAAGCTCCTAGAAAATGGCGTTTATTTCGTGAAAATACTGGTCATGGTGCACTTCATGGTTTTCGGATCATTGTCTATGGAGAATGCATTGCACCAACTTTGGTAAGCTTTTTGGTGTTTTCAGAATGATATTTTCACAAAAACTTATAAAAAGTACTAAATAATTGAGTCATAAACATGCATGATATGAACAGAATATTCTATTATATGCAGGATACTTTGAAACGTGTGGTAAAGGCAGGCGGTGGATTTATTTTAGCAACTAGTCCTCCATACAATCGATCCCTTGCTGCTGGTGTAGATTTGGCTGTGATCAGCCAAGGTATTCCTCGAAATGATATATGGATTCAAGAATTTCTCCGCCAGAATGTTGCTTGTGTTTTGGTTGACTATTTAGTTGAATACGTGTGCAAGCCATCCTATCCTCTTGATAAACATGTCCTGTTCAACACTCATGCGGCAGTCGAGAAGTTCTTGAAAAATATGGAAACGAATATCCAGTCTGCAGCATCTAACAGTATGCAACAGCTGACACCCCAGATAGATAGTGGGGCCAAGCTGAACGTGGAGGAAGAGGAAAAGAAGGGAGAGCATGTTATGGAAATTTCCTGCTCTGTATGTGGGTCTGCAGATAGAGATGATGTAATGCTTCTCTGTGGGGACGAACAAGGGAGGGGCTGTGGTATTGCAATGCATATTGATTGCTGCCAACCTCCTTTAGAGGAAGTCCCCGAAGAAGATTGGTTTTGTTTTAAGTGTCAGTCTTTGGGTGATCTTAATAATTCCTAGAAGGCTAATTATGGATTCGAGGACATTGAACTATCACCAGTTCAATTACATGAATAATGCTCTATCTGCTATTTTCTGTTAAATATAGCAAAGCTGGAGCTGTACAACTTTTTTTCTACTGCCTGTAGAATCAGTCTGTACATTGTTACCTAAAATTAAGTAGTGCTTAAAACTTGCTCATGAATACAGTTTCTGAGGTGTTTAGTTGCGAGAAATGTATTAGAATACAGCTATTGACCTCTAAATTATTGCATTTTTTCTAATATCTAGAATGCCAGTGTATGGGTATTTTGGTTTTTCTTTCATTTCAGTAATTTTCATTCAGAGACATACTAGTAGTATATCTGGCTCTACAGCTCTTGGCACCCTATTGAATGGCTTTCGCATTGCTCGCTTAAGCCCAGAGCCACGGATTGATCAAGGCAACAACAACCAACCGAGTCATTGGGCTCGCAAGGCAACTCAACCCGATGGAAGGCTCGGATTTGCTATAGGGCTCGGCCTCGCGATGCAACTCAATTGGTTAGGTTAACATTGTCATCGGTAACCCACAAGATTTGGTCACTATTAGTGGGCACTAAAGATCAACTAATGACAAGGCTCACGTAAATAGGGTTTTTAAGAAATGAGTCGTTATTGACAAGCAAGAAAGCCTTTTGCCACAACTCTTGCTTAAGAGATCAATGTTCCAAAGGAGAAAGTAGTATTGTCAAGTTTTTCCCATCCTTGCACAAGACATAAAACTCTTAATCTCAATAGGGTAAAACTGATTATAAAATTTCATTGGCATTTGTGTACAAACATGATTGGTTTCCAACGCCGATAAACTTGTAAAGTAAGATTGACAACTAGGAAAGGTTAGGACATTGGGATTGCAAATGTAGATGCCCCTGCTTGTGGTTGGTTCTTGGGTTTTGAAAAATGACATTCCACACTGACACCTAGGGAAGCGAGGCCCTAGGACTCCAACTGTACATATGGCTATTTGTGTTTGGGCCCTGGTTGTGGACAACTAATAGTTCATATTGACATTTTGGGAAAGGTTGGGAACTCCTTATTGTCTTTGTTGCGAATTTTTGACTTCCCCTTTGGGCCTTCGATCCGTTGGTAGCTTGCCATGTGGAACCCGCCTGTTGAATCTATGTTCGGGAGCTTTGTTTGTGCTATTTAAATGATTTGCTTAGTTGATCCTTGGTCTCTCTTTGAAAGTTGTGTTGCTTTGACTAAGTGAAGTCAGCCGTTTGATGGGAGATTAGATTTGGGAGTCTTGCTATATGCGCTCCTAGTGTTTGTGCTTTTGTGGAGAATGCGATCTCTGAGAAAGTAGATCTTTAGGCTTTGGGTAAGGCTCTGAGGGCTTTGAAAAAGCCCCTGCACACTTAGTCAAAACTTCAGTTCACATTGAATCAATTGTAAGATACAACTCAAAAAGGGGGGATAAATGAAGATCAATGTAGTATGCCTTGATTGGATTGAAACCGAATGAAATATATCATCACAAAATGATTTCCATCTATAGACATGAATATGATATAATCGGTATTGAAAGGAGTTTCAAATTTGCATCTTTGCACCTAATTGGGTTCCCTTCAAAAAAGCGATGTTGCAGGACTCCAATTGAGACATTATATTTGAGTAATGCCCATATATATATATATATATATATATATATATATATATATATATATATATATATATATATATATATAAGCTTTGTAGACCAAGATTATTCCATTCATTAATTACAATTTTTATCACGACATCCTCTACTAGGACATTCACATTGTATCACCAATGATGCTCTCTTATGCATCCATGTGGCATGCACTTTGCAAAACATTAAACGCTCACTTCAACCACAATGAAAGCAACAAGATAAACACCATAATCTCAATGTATTGCCCCCACATCAATGTCATTGCATGGTCGATTCGATTCACACATCGGACATTAAGTCTTTTTGTAATTAAATAGAAAATAGTCTATAAAAGATGCCATCATCCTAGAAGCTACAAACCCCTTTGTAATGGGTGTAGGTTATGTAAATCCAACAACTACCCTAAACTCAAAGCATGTGTATGATATAAGCCCTTTGGTGTATGGCCTTGTTGTAATTTCTCAATGTCAATATATTGGCAATAGACAAACATAAGTTACAATATAGACTTTGGCACCTCAATTTTTGGTCTCTATATCATTGGCATTGCAACACTGGGTTGAGTTGCACATCAAACATGGAGCCTTCTCGCTATCAAATCAACATCATGTTGCCCTCATTGCAAATTAACGATAACAAAAGTTCAATCATAGAACTCGCCACCTTGCAAGTGATGTTACCCTTTTTGATGGATGTAAGTCATTGAAATCCAACCTACATGCCTAAATGTCAGCTCAAAGCCCAACATACACAAATACAATCTATCACAAAATCTAGATGACCCATTTTGCACGAAGGTTTGGAATTGGAATGCGTTGATAATTGTTGGTGTAGATCATGTTTAAGTACAGTATGGAAATGTTTTTTTGTCAACCACATCACATTGTGTTTGATCACCCCAACAGATAGCTAGGAAAAATAATCACAAACAGGGGTTGTAGTTTTAACATAGAGATTGGGCAAAGATGCTATCTCTTTCCATGAATAATGCAAACGATCATAGACCAAAGCATTGGATGCGATTCAGATTTTGATCGGTCTACCCCCACAAATACTTTACACAAACTTATTTCGACATCCAAATACATTCTTACAGGGCATGAAAGCGATGAAATATTTCAAGGTGAGTTGGGCAATAATGACGATAAGTAGTGGTAAGTTAGCAGTCATGCATTTGGAGTGGGGTTTAATTGTTGATTTACACTTCACTTTACAAAACCCCTCTTACCAATATAGAAACTATATAATATATTAAATGTTAGTTATTATATAAATAAAAATACAATATATCACGAAATTTGGATGACCCATTTTGCACGAAGGTTTGGAATTGGAATGCACTAATAATTGTTGGTGTAGATCATACCCAAGTATAGTATGGGTACGATTTTTCGTCAACCACATCACACCGTGTTTGATCACCCAACAAATGGCGAGGGAAAATAATCACAAACATGGGTTGTAGTTTTGATGTAGAGATTGGGCAAAGACGCTCTCTTTCCACGAAGAATGCAAGCGATCGTAGATTAAAGCATTGCATGACAACTTAGATCGTGATCAGTCTATGCCCACAAATACTTTACATGAACTTATTTTGGCATCCAAATACATTATTATAGAGAATGAAAGCGATGAAATAGTTCAAGGTGAATTGAGTGATGATGGTGAGGAGCAGTGGCAAGTTAGTAGTCATGCATTTGGAGTGAGGTTTTTCTATTGATTTACACTTCACCTTACAAAACCCTCTTACCAACACACACACACACACACACACACACACACACACACATATGACATGGAGAATTTTGGGTTCAAATCATGCAGCATAATGGTCTTCAAACTGGGCGTATACTCAAATTTTAACCATGCTAGTGATTTTGAAGGAAAAAATATGTTTCAGATTTTCTAATGAATTTGGGAACGACTATTATCAATTGGAAGTCAAAAAAACAATCAGTGCCAATAATTTATTCAATAAAAGTAGAATACATGGCAACTTTGGAGGTGACCAAAGAGATTTTGCGGCTCATAAGAGTTCTTTTAGATTTGTAGGAACAATGGGTTTTGTTAACAAATTTCATGGTTGACAACACATCTAATTCAAATGGCAAAGAATCTAGTCTTTCACGACCGACCCAAGCACTTCAATACCAAATTTCATCTGATTTGTATTGTGTGAAATATGATAGTTTAAAATTGCTACATTGTCCTACTACAAAACAACCAACATACATCTTGACAAAAGCGTTGGGACTACTCGTCATTATAAATCAAAATTTAAAAGTGCCTTACCAAACACCTCAATTTGGTATATTGGTGTGGACTTATATTCACAAGTTAATTGATCGAAGTTCAAAGTTGCCAAGACCATTTATACGGAACCATTTATCATTAAAGTTTTTTATCATGATCTATCAAATCTCTTAAGTTAAAGAAAAGATCTATATCATTTGAAATGATACTATCCCCATTTTTCAAAAAATTGGTTCCAATCCATAGGGCTATTTATATATTTACAACAATGATTGAAGGAGATTGTGATAAAGGCCTTTTTTCAAGTCTCACTTTATTTAATCAAACTATTAACTCTGAAGTTTACCAAACCATTTTTATTGACTAATGTTGGTAACAAACTTTAAAAAAATACATCAATTGCTCTTTTAACCTCAACTAATAGCTACCTAATATCCGTTTGGTTATGCCATCATCTCACTTTAGTCAATCAAATTGTTAAGTCTCAAGTTTACCAAACCATTTTTATTGACTAATGTTGGTAACAAACTTTAAAAAAAATACATCAATTGCTCTTTTAACCTCAACTAGTAGCTACTCAATCTCAGTTTGGTTATGCCATATTTTTAAATAACATCATTAATTAACAAAGCCATCCCTTATCTCATTATATATCCCTATGTTTAGTACAACCTAAGGAATGTTTCCTTGATAGAGATTTAACTAGAAACTTAAGTATTCTGCATGAATTAAATTCTAACCCAACATAAAGTTAAAGGACTATTTCTTTGGTAAAAAATATAAACGATATAACTTAGCGTGCTTAAGTATGTTCAAATGGTACATACAAACCAACTAAATATACCATTTAATTAGACATTAATATATTTACTTGCAATCCCCATCCCAACAACATAAACATATTACAAATATTATCATATCTTTTCATTGACATCAACTAGCAAACGAAATTAGATACCAATGTAAACCACATCATAAAACAATCCATTGTAAATGAAAGTAGTTAGAAATATTCAATTTCAAGTACAAATGGTTCCAAATAGAAAATTTACAGATTTATTACATCAGAGGCATTTCTATTGAGAGGAACGCACCTAAGATTCATCCACGGATCTTTTAGTGTCATTCTTGTCACTTCTGACAACTGTTGACTTATTGCTAGGTCGATCGCATGTGGACCCTGATTGCATAATGCAGTCATATGACTACATTGTTCACTCTTCACTGCATTATGTAACCAGACGACTGCATGATGTCATCAAATGATCACATCATGCTATTCGACTGCATTATCTTGTCCACCGATTGCATCATACGATCAGGGGACATGTTGTGATTGTGCGACATGTTGTGGTCGTTTGATGGTGTCATAAAGGCGTCTAGCTACATAATGCAGTCAAATGATTGCACAATGCAATCTTTTGATTGTATTATGCAGTCTCCTTATGGCATTATGTAAATGGACGATTACATGGTGCCATCAAATGACTGTATGATGCAATCATTTGACAATCTCATACAGTTGAAAGACTACAAATTATTTTTATTTTGGTGGCTAAAAAAACTTACAGTAACTGTGGATACGTGCATTGATTAAAATATATTCAATTCCAATATTTATCTCCGAACTTCTAACAATGTCATCTGGCACTTGGTTGCAATGGTTCGAATGTTGGGTTAATGTACTCGAGGAGTGAATAACATCAAGACAGAAAGTTTGATATATTATATATAGTCCCCAAATAGAACTATTTAACCAAAAAGGGGTTTCTCTTAAAATTCATAAAATTCTAAATTTTTGAAATTAAAAATCAGCAAACCCTAACATGCGACAAATGATCCAAAACACTTACCAAATCCCAATAGACCCTAGACACCAATATGCAAGAGATATATAGATAATTTTCAGCAACAAATTCATTAAAAATTTTACTTAATACTTGTAAATATGAGCAACAAATTGAATATGGAAAAGATGTACCTTTTGCTAATTTTTTGGATCAATTGTTATTTTATGATAGCTGAAAAAATATAATTTTTATATCAAACACGACTGTTGTTCCTTGCTTAATTTCTGCTTCAAACCCTTGCCAATAACATGTCACATGTGCCAAAAATAAGGGAAAAAATCTAGAAATCCCTTAGGGCATCCAAAATGGCCCAAAAGTCCTTCAAGCAAGTTGCCTAAGTCACTAAGGTGTAGAATAAATTGTAGAATATTTATTAGATAAAATTCCACCTTTCACAAGTCAATTTGATCAAGAAACTTTGTCAATAAATTAAATAATAATTCTGAAAATTATTATTTAATATTATAACAAGTTAGAACCTCAAAACTTCATCAAATCTTCACAAAACCCAATGCCAATATTTAAAAAAATTATCAATAAATTTCAAAATATTAAATTGATCAACAAGACCCCAAAAAGAATCTCAAAACACTCCCAAGAGCCTCCCAAACCAAGTCGTCTCATTTGTAAAATTAATATAAATAATAATCAAAATTATTATGCTCAAATTGGACATCAAATTGTCCACCAAACCCTTTTAACAAGCACATAAAACAAATCGCCCCACTCTAAGGCAGATATCAAATCCACCTTAGCAATAGGTGGCATCAAAAGACACCTTTTGTAAAATAATCAACTCCAAATGTGCAAACATTTATTGGTCATATATCCCAATATTTTCTTCAAGCATGAAGAATCAATATTAATTTTTAGCATATCTTCAATTTAGATCTCCAATTTGTATTTGTACCTTTCGAAGAGGGGTGAACCACCTTTGGGAGGTAAAATACCTCTTAACCCTCCCTTGCGAACTTTTAAGATATCTTTTTCTTTTCTTTGCTTAACTTGCAAGCCGACATTTTTTTTTTCGAATATAATATTAAATTAACTGTCTTAATAATAAATAGTAATTATAATTATTTTTAGACAATAATTCAATAATTATTCAAATTAAATATCTTAGTGGTAAAAACTATTTTTATAAAATATTCTATTAACCAATTAATAATTGTCTTATATGAGCAAATGATTAAAATCACTATTTGACAATTAATAATTAACTAATAAAATAAAACCCTAAAAAGAATTCTTTAGTCTATGGGGAAATAGACTAAAGGTCTTCAATCCCTGCTCATACATGATATGGAAACAGAGACATCACAGTCCCCCCTTCCCACAATTGCTTGCCCTCAAGCAATTGCAAACTTGGATCCTCCAAAATTGCCTCTTTTTCCCAAGTGATATCCTCAAGTGGCAAGTCCTTCCATATAATCAAATATTTTTCGATGTTACACTTTCTTAGCTTCTTCTCACAAACCTCAATGATAGATTCTGGAATCAAGATTGTTTTGCCTTCTTCATCCAATGGAGACAACTCTAAAAAAATGGTAGTATGTTGCCCAAAAACCTTTTTGAAACAAGAAACGTAGAACACATTGTGAATCTTACCATTTTTTGAAATCTCCAACTCATATGCCACTTCTCCCACCTTGTTCCTCACCTTATATGACCCATAAAAATGTGGTTTCAACTTTTTTGAACCACTTCGTTTGAGGAAAGATTGCCTATAGAGTTGCAATCTCAAAAGACCCAATCTCCTACCTCAAATGACCTCTCCACTCTATGCTGATCTGCATATAATTTCTATTGATTTTGGGCATACTGCGGGTTCTCTTTTAGTACTCTCATGATGTTATAACTCTGTTGTACCAAATCTTTTGCCCCAGACACTACTATATGTCAATCACCAAACCAATGAAGGAAAAAGTATCATAACTATAAAGTGTCTTAAAAGGAGTCATACCTATAGACATGTGGAAGGTTATGTTATAACAATGCTCGGCCATATGTAACCATTTTATCCATGTTGATTGCTACCTTGAAACATAGTTCTTCAAATATCCTTCTGACCATTTATTCACTGTTTATCCATCAATTTGTGGATGATAACTGGTGCTAGGAGTGAGCTCAGTACCTATCAATTTAAAGAGTTTTTATCAAAATATACTCATGAATCTGCTATCTCTATCACTAACAATGTTTTTGGACAACACATGTAATTTAAACACTTCTCTAAAAAATACGTCAGCAACCATAGGAGCATTGTACTTGATTGAAAGTGGATAAAAATGAGCAAATTTTGTAAGTCTATCGACCACAACATATAAACAATTTTTACCTTGAACCATAGGCAATCCAGTAATGAAATCCATAAAGATGCTCTCCAATTTTTGTGAAGGAATGGGAAGGGGCTACAAGAGACTTGCTGGAAATTCATGCTCACTTTTATTTTTGACATACAAAACATTCTTGAATGTACTTGAGAACCCCCTTTAAGCCTTTCCAGTAGAACCTCTCCTTCACAAGTTTGTAGGTCTTAAATTAACCTTGATAGCTAGTCAAAGGAGTGTCATTGACAGCTTTCAAAATCATATGCTTTACCTTAGATTCAAGTACCAAATAGACCCTTTCTTTGTAGAGTATAAGATCATCCAAAATTCTGAATTTATCATCAACAATCACCTCTTCAAGCAAGTTGTTAGTAAACTGATTTTTAGCATATTCCAAAATAATTGACTCTTTCCAATCTACTGTTTAAAAAACATAAAACAAATTTATGAATCTTCTTGTAAACCCTTATTGAACATAAAAGCAATTTGAGGTGACCCTTTGACCATATCTTGAAGTGTTACCTCTTTGTCACCCACCTTGAATTTGAGCATCAAACTTCAATAATTGAGGGTAAATTCCCCTAATGAATGCAACCATTAGACTTGAAGAACAAGATCCATATCTCCAATGTCAATTACAAAAAAATCATCACATGCCTCATACTCCTCTAATGCAATGGTAAGCTTGGTTATTCTTTTGGTGCAACAAAGATAAAACCCATCCGCTATTGTTACCTTGAAACCCTTGAAGTCTTCCACAATCAAATCAAGATTAGCCACCAAATTTTTGCCAATAAAATTGTGAGTAGCCCACTATCAATCAAGATGGTTACTTTGTGCTCTTTCAAAGTCCCTCCTACCCAAAAAAGATAATACTTTGGTGCCCTTGAAAGAGTAGCAAGAGTGTTGCCCATATCCTATGTGTCCTCTTCATGCACATGCTCATCAACAACATTCTCATTTTGCTCATCATTAGTATCAAAAATATCAAAATCTGAATCATCATCAATTACTTCAATATAGTGGACATGTCCATTGCCCATGCAACGATGGCCTTTGGTTCATGGATCCTTGCAAGTGAAACACAAACCTTTCTTTGTCAATTCATCTCTTTCATCATTCATATTGATGTTATAAGGCTATGATCTATGAGGTGGCACATATGGTGTATAAGGCTTATTTTGTTGCTCGTTGGGTGGTGCCCTAGACTAGCCACTTTTTGCCCTTGGCTACCCACTAAAATTGAACCTTGATTGCCCTGAATTTGCCCCTTTGGGCAACAAATAGGTGGATGCCCTCTTGGCCATTCATGGCCCCTATATGTTGAATATTCTAAATTCAAAGCCTTAGTGACTACATCTTGTAAATAAAGTGGGTTAAAAGCCTTAACCAAACCCCTAAAAGGCTCAATTAAACCCTCAACACACAAAACAACTAACCTCCTCTCACTAACATCTGGGATCATAATTGAAACCTTTTGAAAATCAACAACATACCTTTCAACATCATGATTTTGCTTGAGTTGTGTCAACTCACGAAAATGTATTTTTAGATCTCTCCTATTAAATCTCTCCATGATCCTCTTACCAAACTCCTCCAAGGTAGTAATGAATCTGCGCCCTTGTGTGATTCAACCATGAAACCACCACTCATGAGCAATACCCTCCAAATGTTGGGTAACAAACTTGAGAGCCTAATCCTCAAACATGGGGTTAAGTGATAAATATGTTTCCAATTTTTGCAACCATGATCTCATAGGAAGTTTATCAATACCATCAAAAAAAGGAAGAGAAATCTTGCCCAACATTTGTTGTAAATCTTTACGAGATTGCATGTTAGGAACCCTTGGTTTTGATCCCTCCATCTCACAATAGTCATGTAAAGACAAGAGTGCTTGTGTGGCAAAGCTTAGGGTTGCATACTCTTGTTGACGAATATCAAATGGATCACCCCTTGGTGTCTCCATCTCCACTACTAGTTCTCTCTGTAAAAAAGTAGTCTTGAAGAATTTATGAGGGGGATTAATAGAAACCCTCAAATTGTCATTCGAATTTCCTTCTCCATTGAAGGGGTGGCCCTTGCTTGGAGTTATAGTAGTGTTCAACATAGCTGTAAATTGCATATCCAAAGTATGTTGAAGATCATCGTGGCTTTCTTTGATCAAGCCCTGCAAAAACTTAACCTGTTCTGAAGTAAACCCTTGGTCATCCATGGTTTTTCCCTTTTTCTGATAATACAAAATATTTTTATTTGTTTGCATCCAAATTAATACCAAACTTCACAGGTGAACAAGATCGGTGCTCTGATACCAATGTAATGTCCCCAAATCGAACGATTTAACAAAAAAAATTCCCCTAAAATCTACAAAAATATGAATTTTTGAAATTAAAAATCATCAAACCCTAACATGTAAAAAATGATCCAAAACCTTTACCAGATCCCAATAAACCCTAGGCACCAATATAAAAGAGATAATAGACAATTTTCAACAACCAACTCATCCAAAATTCACCTTAACACTTGCAAATATGAGCAACAAATTGAAAATAGAAAAAATATTTTTTTTTGTCAATTTTTTAAGATCAATTGCTATTTTATGATAGCTAAAAAATATAAATTTTATATCAAATACAGTTGTTCCTTCATTTCTGCTTCAAACCCTTGCCAATAACATGCCACATGTGCCAAAAATAAGAGAAATTTTCTAGCGATCTTTTAGGACATCCAAAATGACATAAAAGTCTTTCCAAGCAAGTTACCCAATTTGTAGAATAAATTACAGAATATTTATTAAACAAAATTTCACATTGCACAAGTTAATTTGATCAAGAAACCCTGTCAATAAATTAACTAATAATTCTAAAAATTATTATTTAATATCATAGCAAGTTGGAGCCTCAAAACTTCATCAAATTTTCACAAAATCCAACGCCAATATTCAAAAAAATTATCAATAAAGTTTAGAATATTAAATTGATCAACTAGACTCCAAAAAGGACCTTAAAATACTCTTAAGAGCCTCCCAAACCAAATCACTCCACTTGCAAAAATAATGTAAATAATAATTATTGTCCATCAAACCCTCTCAACAAGCACACAAAATAAATCACCCCACTCTAACGCAGAGTCAAATCCATCTTAGCAATAGGTGGCGTCAAAAGACATTTTTTGTAGAATAATGAATTCTAAATCTACAAATGCTTATTAGGCATACATCTCAATACTATTTTCAAGCATGAAGAATCAATATCAATTTTCAGCATATCTTCAATTTAAATCTTCATCATGTATTTGTACCTTTCAAAGGAGGTGAACCACTTTAGGGAGGTAAAATATCTCATAACCCTCCCTTGCCAACTTTTAGGATATCTTTTTCTTTTCTTTGTTTAATTCCCAAGCCAACATTTCATTTTTTCGAATATAATTTTAAATTAATTGTCTTAATAATAAATAGTAATTAAAATTACTTTCAAACACTAATTCAATAATTATTTCAATTAAATACCTTAGTGGTAAAAACTATTTTTATAAAATATTCTATTAATCAACTAATAATTGTCTTATATGAGCAAATGATATTATTTCAATTAAATACCTTAGTGGTAAAAACTATTTTTATAAAATATTCTATTAATCAACTAATAATTGTCTTATATGAGCAAATGATTAAAATCATTATTTGACAATTAATAATTAACTAATAAAATAAAACCTCAAAAAAAATATTTTAGTTTATGGGAAAATAGACTAAAAATCTTCAAAACCTACTCATATATGATGTGGAAATGGGAACATCTCATCACCACGCTGTCAACCACCATGGAGGCCCTTAACATCTACTAGCTCCAATAGTCAACCAACCTCCACCATTTAATTCGACATTCTATTTTTTATTTTGGTGGCTATATAATCTTATGATAATCATGGACGCATGCATTGATTAAAATATAATCGATTCTAACATTTATGTTTGAGATTATAATAATGTCATCTAACACCTAATTGTTGTCATCTAGCCCGTGGTTGTAGTCGCCCAACTGTTGATTTAATGTACTCGAAGAACAAATACCATAGGGCAAAAAGTTTAATAAATATTATATATGAGTATCCATTTAATATAGTGGTTTAGAGTAAGGAGGTGTGTTGGAAGTAGTGGTTGAGCCACATCTACTCTAGCCCACTGTCTATCCTCGCCAAGTTGTCACCCACAGCGGAGGACCTCAACGTCTACCAACCCCAGCGATCAACCAACCTCCAGCATTTAATTCGAAATGCTATTTTTGATTTTGGTGGCTATATAATCTTACGATAACCATAGACACATGCATTGATTGAAATATATTCAATTCCAACATTTATGTCTAAGCTTATAATAATATCCGATAATATTTTTACATGTCGTAGAAGGGATCAAAAGATCCGTGGATGAATCTTAAGTGCCTTCATGCCAATAGAAATGCTCCTTGTTAGGGCATATTATCATTTATACAAATGAGAATATTAGGTTTGTGTGTTTTTGACACGTAGCACCGACGGGCGTTTATCAGTCTCCATTATTTTCTACAAGGGTTTTGTTTAGTTCTACATGCACTGTAGATTTATAATTGCGACAAATTTATTGCAAGTGAAGTGTTCTCTCCAGATTTGAGATGGCATGGGAGAAAATAAAGATAAAGAAAATAGAGAAAAGGATGACTAGGGATGTCACTTTTTCCAAGCAGAGGAAGGGTTTGGCGAAAAAAGTGCAAGAACTCTCCATTCTGTGTAAAGCGGATATAGGCCTTATCATATTTTCTGCAACGAGGAAGCTCTTTGAATTACCTATTGATATTGTTTGGTGATGAAATTTCATATCCAAATTTGCTCTGAATAGTATGCATCATTATGTCAAGTCGTATAAGGCTTGAAATAGAGCCTAAGATTTCTCAATTGCCCTTCTCCCTGAGGCCGAATGCCCTGGATCTTGTCCATCGAACGCACTTTCCTTTCAAACAACATTGAAAATCACCATTTACTTTTTTCAGTTGCATGTCCATTTGAAAACAACCACATCATAGATTGAAGTCACAAACTTCCAAACAAAATTTTATACAATGTCAAAGTAAAATTAAATTGAAAAAAAAAAATGGTATAAATTGCAATATAAAAGTTCCACAATTTTTACATAACCAAGTTGCTAAATTTAGATCTAAATCTTCCCTAACAATGCAAAAAAGTACACAAAAGTATACACAATGCAAGGTTGTGCAGATAGCTGGTTTTTTAATTGTTGTTGGGAGGTTGGAATCGTGTAAGGCATCAATGTGTCCTCAAACAAACTACACATGGCTTGTCGTTGACAACTACTACATATAACATAGTACATTGTTTATGTGTAGGCCCAATTTGACTCAATATTTAGAAATATGACCAAACCAAAATTGACACAAAAAAAAATATTGTATTTATCTTATGGATATGTATGCATATAAGATATAGGTCCAATTAATATTAATATAATAAAACCAAAATTGACACAACAAAAAAATATTTTATTTCTCATACGAATATGTATGCATATAAAATACGCTATAATTTGACGTGTAGTGGATTTGATGCATAAAATAGTTATGTGAATATTGTAATGTCAAATCTTACCATAATAAAATTAATTATACCCACCACTAACATGTAAATGGTCTCAAACTACATCCGATGTGCAACTCAAATAAATGTTGCAATGTCAATAACGTAGGGACAAGACTTTGAGGTCTTATAATCTATCTTTTAGCTTCCATTAGTCCATGTTAGCAGTATATTGACACCTAAGTAATTACATCATGGTTAAGTACATATGGGATTGACATTCTCATACTCTTGGAAGAAAAAATAGTTACAATTGGATGTTGTCTTTGTAACCATCTTACTTATCTTCGCTGGCAAAAAAACATAAAATCTAAAAGAGCACTAGTAAGGGAAAATATGTTTTAAAAAATACATATATTAAAATAAATATCATATTATTTTTGCTTAACACTTCATTATAAAAAACGAGATGGAGTCAATTGTCATCAATTTGAAATGAGGTATGACTACCGATTTACACTCCTCACTCTACAAAACCTCATTTTACCAAAAACAATATATAATATAAATAATATATAATATATAATATAATTGCTTAATAAATATAACATAAGTATTATTTATGTTATAATAGATTATAATAAATATGTCATTTTATATATTTTAAATTAATATCATATTTTATATTATATAATAATATGTTATTAAATTAATATATTATAATATTATAATTTTTAAAATTAAAGTATATATATATAATCCATTATACCATCTTAAAGTATGCAAAAATTAGAGAGAATTTGAATCTAGCTCCGCCATAAACCTTAAAATTGATAGCATTTGTAAATATTTGACTACATATTTATTTATATATGACAACTTGCATCCATATCTATTTGTATATGATGGTAGTTTCAGCGCACTTTGAATTCTTTAACTACTTTCGTGTATCATATGGTCTTACCTTTATCTACTACTACTTTATTTCTCAAACTCATAGTGAAACACATTACCTCATTGTCACGCTAATGAAATAACACATTACCTCATTTTTCACTATCACCTCCATTATAAATATCAAATTATTGTTACTTGATATTTCATGGACAAAAAATGAAACAATTCCATGAATCATTGGTTTCACATGAATTACTCCCACTGATTGACACTCTTACAAAACCCTACTTTACCAAAAAAAAAAAAAATTATATCACTTCCGCCGTAACCTTGCACCTTTGGGTCAACTGAGAATCATATTGCTACTATCAGAGAAACGCCGCTCGATAATCAAATTATGCATTAAATAGGAATCTACTTCCAACCAAAGGTGAAACAATGTTGACGTTTTACAACAAAAAAAAGTTCCACCATATTTTAGAGATATACCGATAAAACTAGCATATTTGCAACTGCAATTAACCATAGTTATCTAAGATGGCAGCACAGATTTTCCAGACGACAAAATTTTCCACATTTTGGGGACGATTATTAATATGGTATATAAATATTGAAAAAATACAAATAAATTAAAAACATAGTCTAAAGAAATTAATATAAACTGAAATTCAAACAATAAATTATTAAACAAAACTATTATGATTAATTTTTAATCGTAAATGATAGAGATACATAAATAATAACATGAGATGTCAATAAAAACGGCCGGTCTTAAATTTCACGTATATCTGATCATGATATGGGAGTATTTCTTTTTGTTTGGAGAAGGCGATCAAAAATCGTGAAATCTTGAGTGTACACTGGAGTTTGGGGCCGCCTTTTTTTTCCATTTTATACATATATTGATAAAGCCAAAGTTATATCCCCTCAGAGAGATTTAACAGCATACTGTTGTGATCCACACGAATTAAAACAAACATGGCACCAACAAAAAGTTAAAAAGCTATGTTTTCACAAAATTATAACCAATACAATTCACAGTACTAATAACTGAACAATTTATAGACCTGGAAAAGTAGACATTGATTAGGAATGTGCCTACAAACCTACTGAAAATGCCATTAATGCACAAAACTATTGCCACATTAAGATTAATCACTAAAATTGCTCAATACATTGTCCAAAGCTTTGCATGAACTGCCTGCATAGCTCCAAAACACAATTTAGTCCCCACCAACTTGTCTTTTCCATGAATCTTCAACAATTAGCTCATCAACAGCCCAGTCTTCAAAGCTGGAACAAGGAAATCAACAATGTTGGATAAGCCGCATGCAAATTGCATACGGTCAAAAAAATCCATAAATTCATAAAAATATGTGCCATTTGATAACCGTTCTAAATTACTATATTCTAGAAATACGTGCAGTTTTATCCAAAAGCTTTTTCAAATGTTATGGACCGTAAAAGCCTCTATTCGTTTTATATATTCTAATTTGATCCAGAAACAAAAATATTCCAAACATATCATACAACTATGTGAAGACTAATCATACATTAAGAGATGCATCCTTCATTTAATTTATTTTGTTACTGTATAAATCTAAGTCACATAAGATCCCCCTGCAAAAATATGGGTATATGGGTTGTGAAAGTTAAATAGTGTATCATAGAAATTACAGGTTATTTGATCATGTGTGCCGAAGTATATCATGGTATCAACCCTTGTGATAAGAAACAACAATGATCTCACCTTCCATCAGGTAAATAACGACGGATTGTAAAAGGAATCTTACGTTCTCGTAGTTCTTTCATTGCGATCTTCATTCAACCAACAAAGTCAGCACATATCAAAGCTTTGTCAAACTAACTGCTTCACAAGAGTATATGAAAAAATTTAATACATAAACGATATTATAAGTGGCAGTAATAGTTGATTGTTTGCAAAAAGCATTAGGATATATAGAACTTAAAATTCCAGGGAAGACGTGAAAAATATCAGACATATAGAAAAATAAGCAAAAATATATCATGTCAAATGCTCTTCTATCATGAGATTCAATACATTCCCACTAATGATTACTCCAATGAATAATCAGCATAAAACCATTTAAAATGAAAAACAAAATGATGCCCAACTTCACCTCCAGTGGATCAGTCTCTCCTTCAAGCTCAACCATGACAGGTGCATTCATGCTGCCACAACAAAACATTAAATCAAGAAAAAATATATAAGCTCAAGACAAAAAAAGGAATATTTCATATATCGTCGAAAATTTATCACCCCTAAATTTTAACCTCAATTTATGACTTATCTTACATGCATCATCATTGGTTAAAAACGAAATCAGTGTCCCCAGAAGAGTACCATCACTACCACAACACTGATTCATGGCTATGAACTTGCAGAATTACAAATGTAAGTTAATTTTATCATTCTACATGTAGGTTGTCAAAATACCTGATTTGCAAAGCTCGAGTGCCAAGTATTCTAGCACGTTCATATTTAGTCATGTACTTTGACGTCTTCCGAGGTTTATCACTGGGCCGATCCTCCCCTGCAGGTTCTTTGTCAGCTCCCTCCAAAGTATCCATAGGAACTTCGTTTACATCTTCCTCTGCTCCAACCTCCTCCTACAGGAAACATTATTGTCTTAACCAAGCTGACCCTCGAAACACTTAAGCTGCTACAATTACCTTAAATAACCTTAAGCTAATAAATAAAACCTAAAATCCAGCAGGGATAATCCATTGTAAAGCAATTTGCAAAATAGCAGTGAAAATAATAAATAATAAAATTAGCAGTATACCTCAATTTCAGGTTCAACAGGCTCCTCTTCATATCTGGAAACAATCCAAAACCCTGAACCATCAAATCAAAGCCTTGCAGATGCAATATACAGTACATAACTTACATAAATCAACCAAATGTTGGATTAGGGCTAGGCAAAATGTCTAAGAAAGTTTCTACTGTTTTTTTCTATGAGAAAAATGCATAAAAGCCTTCAATCCTAATAAAAAGGGTGCACAATCTAATTATATTTAGAGTGCATAGCATACAAAAATGCAATGAATGTTGAATTGGATTTGGGAGAAATTATGCAGGAAAGTTTAAATTTCTAACACCATTTTCTCTAGAATTGTGTGTGCAAGTTTTCCTTCCCAAGAAGACATTAAAAATATATAGAATATTTATATTGCAAACAAGAAATGTGCTACAAACAATCCAACAAGTTTATGAACCCCTTGCAAACCCTCCATTTACAAAACCCTGCTAAGTGCTGTAAAACCTTAAAACCCAGGAAAGCACTTGGAAACCCACGAAGAAATATCTGATCAAAGACCATAGTAAATTGTACAAAACCCTGATAACTATGTGAACTCTTCTAATACAAAAAGCAAACAACTGGTACCCTAGGTTCTTGAATTGGGAAAATTGTGTGCCATGCTACAATAGCAAAACCCTCAAAGAATAGTATGTGTGAGAGACATTCTAAACCCTAGAAACCATTGCTGGTATGAAATTATTGTTATGGAGCTAGGTTCTTGAATTGGGAAAATTGTGTGCCATGCTACATTGGCAAAACCCTCAAAGATTAGGCTGTATGAGAAACATTTTAAATCCTAGAAACCATTGCCAGTATGAAATTATTCGTTATAGAGCTAGGTCTATTAAAAAAATGTTTTACAGTACATTAATTAGAGAATGCACTAGATGTGGAATTGAATTTATGAGAAATTACCAGAGAGTTTCTACTGCTATTTCTACCAAAATTTTCCCTCTTGCCATCCCAAGAAAGAGGAGACATGGAAAATGTTTAAATCCCCCACAGAACATGTGATAAAAGCAATCCAGACATCTTACAGTCCTGTGAACATTCAAAACCCTCCATGTCTAAAAGACTAAAACCCTGATAAATGCTGAAAAACCTTAATATAAAGTATGTTAAAAAGATAAATTATAATTTGTAGAGTTATAAACTAACTAGCCTGTTGCAATGGGAAAATACTGTGCACTCGTACACTGACAAAACCCTCAAAGTTATCAAGTCTGTGAGACGTTCTAAATCCTAAAAAACTTCTATAAAACCATTGTTATAAAATTACATGCATAAAAAATTCTTTCTAGTGCATAACTTACAGAAATGCACTATATATGGAATTGGAATCAGGAGAAACTGCCCAAAGAAAATATCAATGACGATTGCTACCACAAATTTTCTGGCACTTTTGCCATCCCATGAAAGAGAAACACGCACAAAATATTTATGCTTCTTGAACACATGGTGAAAGCAATCAAGAAAACTTACAGTTCCATGCCCATGCAAAACCTTACATTTACAAAAAAATTAAAATCCAAAAAAAAATACTTGTAACCCCGAACAAAATCTCTGTTACAAGGCTCTGTAGAAAATCCTTGTAAGCCCTACAAACCCTTGCTGGTATTAAAAAAACGTTTTATGATACAAATAAAAGACTAAGTGCATAACTTGCAAAAATGCATTAAATGTGATCACTTGCTGCTCCAGGGCACCTTCACTAGAGATATCTGGTCATATTTCTTGTCATTCAATTTTGCTTTGGTCTTTCCCTCGGACCCTGAAAAGTCTTGCATTTGCTTGGAATTCTGCTCTTAAGTCTCCTCCTTTAATTCGAATTTGGAATTTATTCCAGCCTTCATCTGGTGGAATGTTTGGTTTGAACTTCATTTTGGAGGCTATATTGAAATCTGCAAAAGAACTCTTCGATGTTTGGCCCCCAAAGGATAGAAAAAATGTTCGAGGACCAAGCATTGTGGTAAATTGGAAGGGCATTCTGCAGGGCATCCCTGATAATAGGGTCATTAGAAATAGAATAATTATAAAATAAACCATGTGGGTACCCCCTCATGAACCTGCTGTAAAGCTGAATTGTGATGGGGCTGCCAAAGTTAATCCAGGCTGGGCTGGCTCGGAGGGAATCTTCAGAAACAATAAGGGCACCCCTCTTCTAGCTTTCTGTAAGGCCCTTGGTAAAACCTCTAATAACTTTGCCGAAGCTAAGGCAATCTGGAGAGGCCTTTTGCTTGCAAAAGATAGAAACTTGGCTAATTTGATGATCAAGGGAGATTCTAGACTAATCATCAAGGCTTTGAAAAGAAAATCAAGCAAGCATTGGCAACTAACTTGTGTCATTAAAGATTGGGTTCGGTTGGCATTTGGTTCACCTTGCTGTCAATTATTCACATAAGAAGAGATGGTAACTAAGATGCTGATCATATGGCCAACCACCTCACCATGGGTCTTGATCATTCAAATAATGATACTATGTATATATTAACTCCCCCCCTTCATGATTGCAAATCTAAATGCAATCTTGAAGTTTGATCTCCAAGCATGTTTGACTTTATGCCATGATTTAAAAGCCATATCATTTAATGCATCACGGGGATAATTGTGATGCAATAGGCAGTTGGAAAAAGTGGTAGGGGATACATTAGAGAGCCTTTATAACAACCATCACTCCCCTGCATTGGCCATTCTTGCATGCAGGAGCAGCCACGGTGGGGATACTCTTCTCGAGTATGTGCTCTGCTCCTCTTTCCTTTCCCTGTATCTGCTTGATGGTTTCAGAATTTTTGGCGCTCCTCTATCCTGCTCTTCTCTATAAGATTACAAGATTGGAAATCTGAGTTGGTCCAGATGGCTTCTTGAATGGCTTGTGTTGTACTCCTTACTCTTATGCCCCTCTTGTTTGTCCTGCTTATTTTGGAATGGTCCCGGTGGTGATGTTGGGGTTTGAGATATGCATTTCTTTGTATGTTGATCCTTGCCCTAATTTTGTTGTCTTTTGTGTTGTGCTTTGGGTGTATGATTTGATAGTCGAATGGATATGGCAGCTTGGATTGATTGCAATTTGTCTGAGGATATGGATGCCCTAGTTTATTTCGTGCTTGTCTTGTTTTTCTTTCTCAATTGTTGTATGCCGAGGCTGGTGGGGATTGTTTGCTCTCTACAGCCATGGAAGTATATCTTGGCTCTAGCCTTTATAGCTTTCATTGGCCTACCCACTGGAATCGTTTTGCAATTGCATATGTCCTAAGAACTAGTGGTTGTCACTATTGGCTTGCGCAGGTTGTTCAGTGTTTGATAATGAAATCTAAGAAGGTTGCATCAGGCGGTGAGGGCTCCTCTTCTCGCAGGTGCACTTAGCTCTGCAAGGGCAAGACCTCCACTGAGAATATTGTCAAAGAGAAAACATGTGCAATGGTGCACAAGTATTCTATTGATGATGTGCAATCCTCCATTATGGGTTTGGTCAATGATCTCAAACTCCTGCAATTGTTGAACAATGGTGTCCTCCTTGACAAATCAACCAGAATGACTATAGAACAGGGCATGGAATTTTGCAAGGCTGCACTTTTTGAGGGCAAACAATGAAATACTGCTGAAGAAGACTGCTACTAATTTGCTCAGTGCTTGGCTTGCTGCAATTTTTGGGAGAGGATGAAGGATGGGGGGCATTTGTTGTAACGTCCCTTTTAGGGATATTAGGTTAAACAATAAATGATTCTATCAATCCAATCAGCAAATATGAATTTCCATATTTATTTCAAAACCCTAACTATCTGATTTTGTAAATACAGCAGTAGATAACCCTTGAAATCAGCTCCAAATATTATATTAGATTCTCCAAAAAATAGCAGAAGAAATAATAATAAATTCGCCAAAAAAACCAGCCAAGAGCCTGGTATTTTTTGAAGTGTTTGGGCTGAAAAAAATATTATAAAATTCAAGAAAAATAACTGTGGCTGATCCACAGTCCAGCTTCCCTCCACAAGACTCCAAGATGGGTCGCTGGACCTTTTCCAGCTGTTCGCTGCCCCTTGAAAGTGTGTCACTGCCTTTGGAAAGTCTTCACTGCCCTTAAGCAGACCTCCAAACTCCACACTCCACTCAACTAGTTTGCTCACCTGCAAGTGTCTATTTGGCGTTGAAAACACCCTTCGGACTCAGAACCTGCTCAATGCAACTCCCGGATGAAGCTGCCTAGGTCTGAATTTCAGGTTTTCATCCTCAATTTAGCCCTTGAAGGGTTTTCGTCCTCCAAAAACAAGTCCAGCTATTTATGCTTAGACTTCAAGAGATTCATTATCCAAATTCAACATGCCTTCAAATGAAATACAAATCCTCTTTATATATCCACTTTTTAGTTATGAAGAAAAAGTTAGTGGATTATAAGGATAATTTGCTTTTAAAATCACTTAAGGGCTAAATAAGCCCATGACCCTTAAAAAAGTTCCAACTTAAGTGAAAAGCAAATTGGTCTATTATTACTTTATTTTAAGTATTTAAAAGTACTTTTTATTTTAGTAATAATATTATTTAATTTTAAAATGGGACATTACAATTCACCCTGCCCAAAATTGTTTGTCGTCAAGCAATTACAATATCCATGAAAGTCCAATTGCAATGTCCAATTGTAACTTCTTCCCATGAAAAAGAAGCTCCAAAATACCTTGTTGTACCTGTGTTTTGAAAGCTGCTCCATGGTGTCCACGTTCACATAAAAACCATCCAATGGCTCTCTATGCTCTTATGCTTCTAACTTACTCAATACCGAGTTGGGCATGATGAAATCTACCATCATGTCAATCCAATCATGGCCTCTGAAAGATGTCAAACTGCTGTCCTGTTTGTAGAGATCCACTTAAACCCACCTCAATGAATGCATATTGGTAAGGTTGTAGTCACAACTTACCTTACTTATTCCTCTATGCTTTGAGGAAAAATCCCAAATGTGCAAAGAGGTAGCCACAAAAATTATTAGTTGCAACATACCTATGAAGCAACTCATCACCATATGCAATCCACTATGAATGGTCCCCATCATATGCAAAGTATGTTTTATCCAAGGCTGCCCCTTTTCATAACTGCTATGTAAGTATGTGACCATGTAAACATCAAAGGAATGTTCAAAAAGAAGTAAGGTACACTGTTGTTTCATACTCACAAATTTTACCCACTTCATGTGCAAACCATGGTCTCCAAAGATGTCATTTTTCGAACTTCAGAACAGCTGAAAATAAGCAATCATATCAGTCATATAGTTCTTACTAGGGGGGCTGTAGTAGAGGCAAACAATCTGGTTTTTCTGATTGCACAAAATCGGAAAACACAAGGAATAATATCTCTCCTTGTCATAAGTAACAAAGTACCTTCAAAACCAATTTTTTTATGTATGTTGGGTGGCTGTAATGAATGGCACAACTCAGAATTTTTAGAAGCAAAATTTCCATACCTTCCAACAACAATTTCAGGCCTCTTAATTGGCTGCCATGCACAAACAATGAACCCTTTTTGGGTGGTCAATGACCAAGATTGTTGCCAACAATTTTCTGAATTTTTCGGAAAGGAAAAAGACAATTTTTTCTCAACCAATTTACCTTTCCAACTGTTGCTCATGATTTGAGCCTTTGCCCAATCTATGATGGACCTTAAATCTTCTTCCATGTCCTTATCATCCCTTCCAATTGGTTGCCCCTGTATAAAAGCCAACTTATTCCTTGCATTGCTCTTTGCAAGGGATCTTCAAAATAAACCTACACATGAAACAAACAAGTTAGGACAAACATTGGTGTTTAATAACACCCTTTTGATCCAGTTGTCAATCTCTAGGATCTTACGATACATCCTTCCTTTTTGCCTTGGTCCTCCCTTGCAATTCTTTCTTACTTGAAAACCAAAAGGTATTTTCTTGTTGCTTCTGATATGAATGTAGCAACTCCTCCTTTCCTTTTTCCTCTCCCCTGTGGTGTCTTGGAATTCATTTATGTAATTTTGAACCACCCTCTTCATAGTGAAGGGTGTGACTCACCTCCTTGAGACCCATGCATAATATGTACACCAAAAATCGTGAATGAGATAAGCTGGAAATGCAAAAAACAACTGTCAAATGATTATCAACAGATCTTGCAATGACCCATGGGTCATAGCGCTTGTCACCTCTTACTATTCTCATGTCTAGCCAAGTTTTTCCCTTGGTACATCCACTTAGAACACCATAGACAAGGGCTGTAGGACTGTAACAGCCTTAAATTTCTTGCCTTTTCCCTCCAAAAGACAATGCACACTTTGCATAACTTGAATCTTGTGATCCCACATAGCAAGCTTTCACCACACTATCATAGGACAATGCATTATTTCTCATGTAATACATCCTTTCATCTAAAAGTTGAATTGCAATTATTGTAGTTGATTTACCAACAATACATACCTCAAGCCTTGCCATTGGTTGGATACCCTCCTTTTTCATTTTCTTTCTACACACAACGATTATATGTAGCATATGAAATGTATCAAACAAACGGTGATGCTTACCAATTTCATGATGTGTTTGCATGTTTTTTGGCATGCCCTTCACCTTGTCCTTACCCTTGGCATGATCCTCATATCCTCTAAAGTGATGTAGGAGCATAGTAGGAAGGTTGTGCACTAATGACTTGCCATAAAAATAATTAAATGGCTTACCTTTATCTGTTGTTTCAGAAATTACAGCAAGCTGATAGTGATCATTAGCCCTTGTGGTGTGGACTTTGTTCACGGATTTTCCTTCATCAATGTGCAATATTGATTTCCCTTATCTTTGGCATGATTTTCCTTTATCTTCGGCTTGATTTTGTATGTGTTTAAAGGACTCACCTTTCTCCTTAAACTTCCTTAGGTGTTGCCTAGCTTGGAAGGATATCATCTTTGCTTGCTTTGCCCTCCTTATCCACTCATCACACCTTGCTTGTGTCCTTGACATAATTAAACAATTTTTTTTCCTTGGCTTGGCATATTTTCCTTATTCATGACTTGTTTCTCATTACAAGTGACTGCCCCACTTGATTCTTCTTCCATGGTATATGTAGAGCTTACTTCTCTTGATTCATCCACCTCCTTGCCTTCAACTTGTAGCTCTTTTGGTTGCTCCTTAAAATTTTGCACATCCTCATCTCGCTCTACTACTTTGAGGACTGTTTCAGACCCCTTTATACTGCTGCCATTGGTTGGCAGACCTTCCGATGCTCCTTTCCTAGGCTGGAAATTTATCTCCTTATGCTGCTCCACTGTTTGGAGGGCTGTTTCAGATCTTCCTATGTGCTGCTCTATTGTTTTAAACTCTGTTACAGATCTTCCTATGCTGCTGTCATGAATCCGCAGCCCTTCCACTGGTTCTTCTCTGGGCTGGAAATTCGTTTCTTTGTGTGGGACTGTTTTTGAACTTATTGGCAGCCTCATTGGATGTTTTTTCCCTTGATGGAAACCTTTTTTTCCCTGTATATTAATGTCTGGGTTTGCCACCTTTCGGATCAGCTCGCCAGGCTGCCTTACCTTCTTTCCTTCCTTATGCTCCCTATGAACTTCATCACTGTTTTTTGGCTTTAGGAAAGGTAAATTTTGCACCAAAGGGGCTGCGATTTCAAAATCTATCAATTTTTTGATGGCCATTGGTAATGAGGGGGGCTTAAAGGCCTTAACCAAACCCTTGAGAGATGGGGATAGTCCTTCAACAAACCATGTTGTAAGTCTATTTTCCGAAACATCCTTAACCAAGGTGGATATCCTTTGAAACTCTTCAATGTAATTTTCCAATGATTGACCTTGTTGCAATTGGGCCAAATCCCATATATGCAAGTCCAAATCTGCCATTTCAAATTTATCAATGATTTTATTTTGGAATTCCTCATAAGTCTTGATGGTGTTGTGCTCTAGGGGTATCAACCCTTGGTGCCACCACTCATAGGCATCTCCTTCTAAATGTAAAACAATCAATGACAAAGTATCCTTCTCCTTCAGCGTATATAATGAAAAATATGTATCCACTTTATTGATCCAAACCCTAGCTGAATTACTTGTAACCCCATCAAAAGTAGGCAAGGTGACTTTCTCAATCTCTTCATTCCACTCTCCAAGGCTGTCCCGCCTTTTGTTGGAACCTCCTTTGCCTCTTTTCCAAGTGGCATAAACATTAAAGCTCATCTCCTTTCTGAAAGGAGGTGGATAGGTCATATACTCACCATATGATGCTAACAAATATGCTTTGTATGAAGGCTGTTCTTTCTCTTTTTCTGATGTGGCTTCTTCTGAGAGAACCCTAGGCTTAGGTATGGATTCCTAACCCACGCCCATGGTGTTGCTTGCCAAACCCTGCTCTTTTTGTCCTTTCATGTCCTTCACTATTAGAAGAAATTCCCCCATCACTTCACTCATTTGTTCTTGTGCCCTAGCTAACCTTTCAAACCTAGCCCTGTCCATGTCACTAATTGACATTTAACCCTTGTTTCCCACAGATTGCCAAGAAATTGGCTCTGATACCACTGCAATGTCCCTTTTAGCGACATTAGGTTAAACAATAAATTATTCTATCAATCCAATCAGTAAATATGAATTTTCAGATTTATTTCAAAACCCTAGCAATCTGATTTTGGAAATACAGCAATAGATACCCCTTGAAATCAACTCCAAATATTATATTAGATTCTTCAAAAAATAGAAAAATAAATAATAATAAATTCGCCAAAGAAACCAGCCAAGAACCTGGATTTTTATGAAGTGTTTGGGCTGGAAAAAATATTATAAAAATCAGGAAAAATAACTGTGGCTGATACACAGTCCAGCTACCCTCCACAAGACCCCAAGATGGGTCGTTGGACCTTTCCATCTGTTTGCTGCCCTTTGCAAGTGTCGCTGCCTTTGGAAAGTCTTCGCTGCCCTTGAGCAGACCTCCAAACTCCACGCTCCACTCCTCAACTAGTTCACTCACCTACAAGTGTCTATTTGGTGTTGAAAACACCCTTTGGACTCAATTCTGCTCAATGCAACTCCTGAATGAAGCTGCCTAGGTCTGAATTTCAGGTTTTCATCCTTAATTCAGCTCCCTTAAAGGGGTTTCGTCATCCAAGAACAAGTCCAATTGTTCGTGCTTAAATTTCAAGAGATTCATTATCCAAATTCAACATACCTTCAAATGAAATACAAATCCCCTTTATATATCCACCTTTTTGTTATGAAAGAAGAGTTTGTGGATTATAAAGATGATTTGTTTTTAAAATCACTTAAGGGCTAAATAAACCCATGACCCTTAAAAAGGTCCCAGCTTAAGTGAAAAGCAAATTAGTCTTTTATACTTTATTTAAGTATTTAAAAATACTTTTTATTTTAGTAATAATATTATTTAATTTCAAAATGGGGACATTACATTTGTTTATTGTGTTGCAAGCAATGAAGGATCCAAATCAATCCACCCCAAGGCTTGACACCCTCAAGTGGCTCAGCTTATCGATGTTCAAACTGGGATTTGTGATGCTAGCAACATTGATGCTATTCATGAGGATGTGGAACAACTAGGCTTCAAACTTACGTGCAAGTTCGATAAAATTTGGATGCTGTTGAAAGGGATCGCTGCAGAGGATATCACTCAGGGGAAGCAAGTTGATGCAATTTGTTCTAAGTTGGACATCGATTCTTCTTCCTTTGCTTCTTCTCAACTGGCAAAGACACTCAATGCTCTTGTTTTGGAGGACGGAGGTAGCGTGGACCTAAAGTAATGATTTTAGACTCTAGCGAGGATGTAAATGAATAGATAGTTGGGTTGTTTGTTTTATCTTTTTGTTTATATAGCTCACAAAACCTTCTTAGTAAAAGACTGTGCAAATGAATAGATAGTTGGGGTGGTGGTTTTATTTTTTTGTTTCTATAGCTCACAAAACCTTCTTAGTAAAAAGGTGGCAAGCTTTTATGTATAGATTTTCATGATTAATTTAAAGTTTTCGATTACTTTATTAATAGATTAGCGGGCTTGTAGTCCCTTTTTTCACCTTATAAAAAAATGCTTTAAATGTGGAATTGGGTTTAGGAGAAATTGCCCAAGTCTCTACAACTAGTTCAACCAGATTTTGTCATGGAAGTTTAATTTCCGAAGAAAAATAAAACATATAAATTTGTTATATATCCTAAAGGTTGCATGCTGAAAAGAACTTAACAAGCTTATAGGGCCACGATTGTGCAACCCGGTGTTACGCGGGGTAGAGTCCTCCCATCCCGAGGTCACCCTGGGCATCCAAAACATTTTGGTGATAGGGGGACCGGCAGAAACATCCCCCAAGAGTGCCAAAAAGGTGGAAAAAAAGGGGATGTCCCCTGAACTGCAGAAACATTTTGAGGATGGCCACGGAACATCCCCATTTTGACGGGACATTTTTGAGTTGTCGTAACATCCCCCTTTTTTTTTTGGGTGTATTTAAACATTTAAATACTAATGCAAATATCTTAAACAATTTATTTAAAGAACACCAAGAGGTATCAATTTTGAGGTGTCTATTTTATATTTGTTAAAATTATACTTATTAAATGCTCCATTAACTTCTCCACAAATCATTAATAAAAAATCTTTTCCTGACCAACAGAACAGGGTCCAAACTCCACATCTCCAAGCAAGAAGAAAAACTAACTTATTACACTCCACAACCTCCACCCATGTGTCATTGTAGGTTACTCCTATCAACGTAATTATTTTTATTTTTTATATATTATTAATTATTTATCCACCATTTACCCCTCCCTGCACCCTGCAACCTCCCCCACTGCCATCCCCAAATTTGGAGTAACTTTTTGCCATCCCAGAAACTCCATCCCCCATCCCCAAAACTTAGGTACCTATGTTGCAAACTGCAAACCCTCCATTTACAAAACCATGTTACTAAAACCCTAAAATACCCAGCAACATAAAAAAAAAACATGTAACCCGCCCTAATAATCTCAGTTCTGAAACCATAATAAACTATTCTAGGTTCAGGAAATGGGAAAAACAATTGTACTGCTAAACGGAAAAAACATACAAATAGTATGTCTGCAATGCCTTATAAAGCCTAGAAACCTTTGCGAGTGTAAAACGTTCCATCTAAAAAAGAAAAAGAAAGGAAAATTAACATTTTGTAAAGGTGTTATTTCAAGGAGAGGTGAAAGAGTATTTCTCACCCAACATCTCCTCCATCGAATTCGTTGTAGTCTTCGTCCGCCATAACTAACTCAAATTTTCTGCTGGAAGATGGCGCAGAGCTTCGTATTAGACTCTATATGTAATCTTAAATAAGAAAGAATAGCACCCAAGGCCCAGCTGAGTTGAGAAAATTCTAAGGTTGATTAAGCAGAGGTGATAGAATTTGGGATCTCAATTGGAAAAAGGTTAGCTCCCAGATTGCATGCAGATAGTAACTATTTAGGGAATTGAGGGAGAAACACTCGGGGTCAAGTAGATGTTTAACCTTGATTATCATTAGGGTAAAAATAATTAGGTATATATATGGCTTTGTTGAGTTTAGGGTTTATATGTTTTATTTTTTAATTGAGAAACATTTATATATTAATATATAATAAAATATGGTATAATGTTAATTATATTAAAAATGGGTGGAAAAATCATATTTCACGAGTAAAGTTATATCAACGGTTAAATTTTTTTGGAGAATTTCTAAAAAGTGGTTATAAAATGATCACATCCAAAAAATTGCATCACATCAGTGGCTAGCAAAGCAAAGAAATTAAGATACAAATAATATTAATGAGAACATTTAAGTAACAACAATAAATATGGATGTCAGGAGAGGCAGAGGAGACGGTATCCCTGAAGGCTTATCCTCCCATGGCAGGGGGATCCCCATCAACAAATAAGGGCTCCCAACTTGTGTTGTGTTGCTCTTTGAAAATCTTAGCGTCATTTCTTTCAAGGAAAATACCCAGACCCAGGTGTGGGAATTTGCTTTGAGAAGGCAAACCCTAGCCTATATTATCACCATCCTAGGATGGGGGAAGAGATCCCCAGCGCCAAGAGTTTATATGTTTTTAATAATATAGTATACAATATTTTTTTTATTTTTGTTTGATCACTGTGTTATGTAGTGATTTAAGTCTAAGAATCAAGGTTTGAAGAATATTCATTCTACTTTTAAAAAGGTGATAAGAATGTTGGTATTTTGAGAGTGTTCTGGATCACTTCATAAACTATCATTACGGTGAGAGAAATATTCTCTAAAACTAACATTAAAGCTACTAACAATAGGGTTTAGGATAGTGTATATAACAAAATATAAGGGCATTATAGTAAAGAGTCTAGTGTCAAGAAGGAATCCATTCAATTTGTCTCACCCTGATAAATCTACTTTAAGTAAAAAAATTCATTCAATTTTGTCTTTGAATTATTATATTAATATATGTAAACTCATCTTTTGGATTAGAGTGTAACGGTTAAGTAGATACAGTTGTGTATTGATACAACCCAAATTCAAATCTTACTAACGGTTAATAAAAGACACTTAAAATATGTTTGATAATGAATTAAAATAATATAATGACTTGTTGATTATATTAGATGATTTGTAGTTCAGGGGACTAGATCCATGTCCCAACTTAATTCAATTGTCACCTAGATTTATGGCTTCTAACTATGTATTTCTTTAGTTTAAATGATAAGTGCCTATACATCACCTAATACTCAGTGGACTTCAAACTCTTTGCAATTTTATTATTTTTCATCCCCAATATGATCTATCTAGTTATTTTTCTATCATATTAATGATAACTATTATTAATATTTTTATCTCAAAAAATGTCGAGATATATTAATTTTGCGACATTTATCTTGGGTTTGTCACATATCTCAATGATTAATGACTTCACTTTATTTTACATAAACTTCTCATTGATTAATAATATATGGCCTCAATCGAGTTGTACCACTTTGTCAAAGTCGAAAGAATATTTTTAGATAAAATAAGGCTCAAAACTACACCATACACCCAAAGATATTATGATTTTCAATCGATTTTACAAGCAAGAAGATTTTGTTTTTATATGATAATGAAATAGACATCAAATTTAAGATTAACAATTAACTATTGACATCTCACAAATATTGCAGTCCACCACCACCCCTGACTATCAGTGTGATTATGAGAGCTTTCCACAAAGAATGATTGTCTTTGTATTATAATTATTAATTATTATTTGTTTAATTTTTATTTTTAAGTCTTATGATACTATTATTAAATAATTGTTATGATTGGTTATTAAGTCGTACATTTGAAAACAATTATAAAATGTGGTTGATTATTAGCTAAAAAATATAATAAGTTACAAATTGTTACTCATTGAAAATAGTTATCAATCTTGCAACAATAAATAATATTATATTAAGGAAGCTTTCATTACTTCGTAAATATGTAAAAATGATTTCGTGAAATTTTCTTAGTGTTATTTTCTATGTTTTTAGTGTATTTGTCAATTTTTGGTTCAAATAAGGTATTATTAAGACGTTTGTCGACTTTCGATGGTTCTCCCCATTCTTGTCTCTCCAGTCACTCCTCTTTTCATTCCTAATGTTCAATACATGTCCTAATTTTCTCTACACATCCTTTTATTTCCCTATTGTTGTGATTTTCCCCATTAACTGACTTATTCTTCTTTTTACCTTGATTGTTTTTCAA
Organism: Torreya grandis; assembly: GCA_037957365.1. Taxonomy (NCBI): domain Eukaryota; kingdom Viridiplantae; phylum Streptophyta; class Pinopsida; order Cupressales; family Taxaceae; genus Torreya; species Torreya grandis. The sequence goes on from JARHVA010000031.1 coordinate 1,433,235, forward strand.
ATATGTTTCATCACACTGATGCTTGTATTCTTCTTCTCAAATTGATTTTATTCACAATGTCTTTTCTAGTGTTATGTTCTCTTTTTTCCACTTTTATATTTTTGTATTACCTTTTTCTAAAAGTTCACAAAGATTTCTTAATGATGAATATACATTTTAACTAATATCAATAATTCAACACGTTTTGATAGAGTAAGGAAGTAGGGGAATAGGTATTCCTTTTTTTATACTAACTTTTGTTTATTTTTCTTATATTTTTATGTACGATTTATTGTAATTGTAAATTATCTTTTATATTGAATATTACAAATATATTTCATGAATATTATTTTTATGAAATAATGATTTATTTTATATTATAATATATAGATTATTATTTTATATGCTATAATTTATTTCTTTTTACAAATTATTTAATTATATTATGTTTATGTTTATTAAAAAATGGTTTAAATTTTTATTATATTAAAACACACATATTTTCACGTCTTAATTAATACAAATACAAATAAAAACACATACAAATCATGTTATCTCAAGTTCAAGAAAATTATCCCTTTACCATTCTTCTCTACCAATAAAATGTATCACATTTTTACCACTAAATTATACCCACCATGATTTCATTGTATCATACAAATATATTTGTTTTCAATAGGAACATAAGAACTATTATCTTGTAGTGAAAGTTTAGTGCAAGTTCTTATCATTACATTTCTATCAATTTTCTAACCAACCTAAACATTTTTTATCAATATTATTTATGCCCATGTTTCCATTTTGGATCATTCTCCGAGATCCTTATTAGAATTAAAATGGAATAGGTCATCAACCTTTGTAGCATATAATGTTTCTTAAAAATTAACAATGGTATCATTTTTCATATAAAATGATATAATTTTGATATTCACATGTCATGTGTGGGATCAAATTGAAAAAATATATAAATTTAATTTAATTTAATTTTTTTGGTTATTGAAGAAAATAAATTAGTATAGATACTCAAATTTAATATAAGTTTATTTTTAATATTTTGTATTATAATTTTGTATATATAAAATATTGATAATAAATACGGTATTTATTGGTATATTTTAATCAATTTTTTTCTATTCTAATTTATGTCTTCTTTCATTTGATAATCATTTTCCCATTTTGTTATGGGGATTTTCAATTCTGAACTTTTTTCATTTTGAACAAGTTTGTTGTTGTCGGACATGAATGATTTGACAATCTTATCTACAAAGAGCAGACTTCTCCAGACATAAATTTTGGAGCTTTTTTTGAGTCATGTTTCATTTAAATCTTATTTTTTCCCATTGGGTCTTATCTTGAGTTAGTTTTTACATACCAATAGGTTCTCAACTTCAATATATATATATACTCTAAGACATTAACAATAGTTATCCTCACTCTCAAAAGCTATTCAAATATTTTCAAGTTCTATCTATTGATTTGTTAAATTTAGATTCAAGGTTTCAAATGCTAAATTTATATTTGTATGCTTGTGTCAATAGAAAAATAGGTGAAAGAGCATTTGGAATTGCATTCACAATTTCAAAACACACACGTGGGATTACTGCATTTGAATTTGAGTCCTCTTTGGAGTATTGACAATATAGTGTAATGCTTGGTAATTCAATGGGGATTGGCCAATATCAGTGAAACTCAATCCCTTTCATCTAACACTCCCCAATTTGATATCAATTTGGTTTGTGTAAGAAACTAGGGTTTTGTCATTGCAAGTATTTTGTGTGATATTCTAGATCTAAAAATGTGTCAACAACCCTAATTAATATATCCACATTTGGTGAAATAATCAATTTTTTTCACAGTTAACTAGGCAATTCTATAGTCAATAGACTCGACCAACCTACATTATAGTCAACTTATAACAATCACATCTAAGAATAGTATTTGATTCTACTTCTGATCTATCGGTGTCAAAATTATGTTTTCTTTGTCTTCTTCTATCAATCACCAGTCACAATCAATTAGGACAAGTCCACACTCAACAAACTTGAATCGCCTACACTGCAATTCAACTAGAGTAAATCTGTCCATGAGCAATTTCAAAATATGTTCCTAATCCTAAGCATGCACAATCAGTGTTTTTAAATGATTTCCACTTTCAAATATCCATAACAATAAAAAAAATGTGTTTGAACTAGTTACATTTCTTCTTGGTGTTTTCTAAAAACAGTAGTTTTTTATATTCCTCAATTTTTAAAATCAGAATTGTTACTTATTGTACATTCTTATCATTTAGATATCTATCTATTTTTACACCTATTAACATCATAACATTTATTTTTATATCAAAAAATTAGGGTAAAACATATTGGTTAACCCGTACATTTGTTTCGATCATTGCTTTCTTTTTCCATTTTTTTCTAGGGTTTCAGTTGTGTTTATGATTTCCAGACACTGAAGAGAATTTATTTGACTCAAGGCTTCAAAATTCTCACTTTCCTTCCACAAAAATATTTTCTTGCCATTGGCTTCTAATTGTTTTTTATTTCTTGTTTTCTTAAAAATTATGTTCTGACAATTTTAAAACTTATATGAGCTGTCAGTTTTGAAAAAGTGGACTTTAATTTTAAATGAGTCATGGTGTAAGGGGAACCACCCTAATAATCAAGCCATTAGACAACACTGCATACATATTTTATTTTTCATGTACCTCACGACATATCATAAATGCTTAGGATTTTATTTTTAGTTATAAGAAGTCTTTGTTGTTTGTTATTATAATATACTAGTAAGTGATTAGCCCCTATAACTTACTCTCAATGTACCCTAGCAAAATAATAGTATATTTACAGGATGATAGAGTCCTTTGTAGTTAATATTTTTTGGGTCATGTTCACTATTTATGACTGGGATTAGTATATTTAAGAGCCTATAAAGCAAATACACCTTGTCTCGTTACACTTATTATTGTCTTTTTTTTTTGGTATGATCATTTGTTTGCTAGTAATAAGCTTGACATTTATCTTGTCCTATATTATGGATTAGCAAATATAAAATAGATTCTAAATATGAAATGCCCAATGGTGTTCATCCTTTAGATTTAATATTATCTGATAATGTTATATTTTATGCTTATGGTAATAAATGGACTAATGATCACACTTGTACAATCTTTAATTTATCTTACATTTATGAAAAATATGATGTTGATACGTATTACTATGATTATGAAAATCAAGATGATTGGTGAAATAGTGAAGAATATAACAAAGAAGAAAGTGAACATAATAATTCAAAAGTTGAAAATTTTATTTCCGTTATTCCTCCCTTATATTCCTCTTTTCATAAAGTAGAACAAAAAATCCATAATGATAATGAATATCTTATTTCTTTAAATCTTTCACAAGGAGCCAAATGGAAGAATCAATCATTAGTGCTCATTGTTTACCTTTTAAGTTTGTTGTAGCATTACATTGTATTAATCAATATAAACTATAAAATCATAGCCCTTACATAGAAATGTTAAATGATAAAAGTGAGTGTGTTATCCCTTCTTCCTCTTTTGAAAAGGCAGATGATGTAAATGCATATGATATCCCAAACTCTTCTTTAAACATGGTTAATAATATACAAGATTGTGGTAATATTTCTAATCCCTTAGAAGTTACAAATAATGTTATAACATCTCATGGTACTTATACCCTTTCAGTATTAGTGCACCTTGTTAACCTTTTGAGTTTGCTATTGCATTACTTTATATTAATCAACATAAACTACAAAATCATAGCCCTTGCATAGAAATGGTAAATGATATGAATGAGTGTGTTATCCCTTCTTCCTCTTTCAAAAGGTAGATGATATAAATGCATATGATATCCCAAACTCTTATTTAAACACTATTGATAATATACAAGGTTGTGGTGATATTTATAATCCCTTGGAAATTACAAATAATGTTATAACATCTCTTGATACTTCTACCCTTTCTCTTGAAATATCAAGGGATGCAAAAAGTGACATTATTCCTTTAGATTTACAAAGTGATGATCATGACATATTTTACAAATACTCAGAACTCTCAAAATAGTATTCATATATCCAAAGAATTTATTTAACCCTAAAAATCTAAGGTTGGGATATCGAGGGTTAAGAATATAGAAATGAATAAATACAAGGGTGATAAATAAATCTATAACAGGATAATTATTTGTGAAATTCAAATAAAACATATATCAAATTTATTGTATTAAGATATGCTTAAAATAGAAAGTACAAGTATGCTAGATATTATTGAAAACAAGTACTTAATTGATTCTAATGTTAATACAAATATAGATTTGGAACAAATTAAAAACATACTGGAAAGTATTCTACAACAGTTACCAAATTTTAGATTTAGTGTCTTTAAAGGTTTGAACACTTGTGTTAGCCTTAGATGGTTGCATCGATGCTAATGTCTATGTCAGATGCATGTGTCATGTACGAAATACCTATTGAAACATGATGCAACATGTTGGGTGAATATTTTGTCAACCAGCTAACCGGGGAGCAAATAGGTCCCTTCAACCATAGCATAGGGAGATTGGTCGTCCAAAGTTGCAGGTTTACCACATCCAAAGAGGACAAATCTCTCCTCTCATCAAGGGGAGGTTCCCTATAAATACGCAGGAGCTATATACTATATATATAAGCTGAAAATAACACTCGGGGGTAGGATAAACCATCCATCTCTCTTTTTTCAGAGATGATGCTCACAAAGGAGAAAATCCTAGTGAAAACACTGAAGGCACTTCTCTTCTTTCAGAAGTGTTCTTGCAGGGGACAACATGAGTTCTTTCAGGTATGAAAGTAACTGGTAACCAAGGGCGTAGTAACCAGCAGCCTGAGATGTAGCACAAAGTCTCCACCTCGACTGCCCAAAAGTGAGGTACGAAGGACAATGAGGGCACAAAGTCGTCCCAAGGTCTTTTACACAGAAACAAAAAGAAAACACACTAAAGGCAATTGTGGGGGCACAAAGTCTCTCCACAGTTGGCTTCATGACACCTTCCTGATTACTTTCACTAGTTCTGCTTGCCAAATTAAATAAATAAGAACACATTCAGAAGACAGACATATGAACAATCTCCTAAAATGATACAAGCTATAACAGCACAAAATCTGCAAACAACTTGCTTTCTCATTCAGATAAACTGATATGAACAACAATCTGAGCTCAAAGTCTGAGTATTCGCCTTTCAATTTGGGCAGAGTTTTGCTTCTGGTAACGGAAAGATCTCTCTTGGATGATAAAAAAGATTACATTATATAGAGGCCTGAGGGAAGCTTGGCACTTTATCCCATGGAGCGACCCATATTGCGCATTAATGCCTTGGATGCATTCTTGGTTCTATTAGGGAGGGCCATGCTGGAGTAGGGCGGCTGCCTTAATTGTGGTGTGTTGATTCATCTCCAGTGTCTTCTCTCGAGCCTGAATCACTCATTCCATCATCTACTACCTGCGCAGCTATCCATGTTGCTTTTACGCCAAAGAGGACAAACAAGCTACGCTTTCAATGCTTGCAGGTCCCAAATACCTACCTAGTGGATTGATCCACCTACTGGAAATAACTCTTGCTGAGTTTCCCCCCTTTTGTCTCTTCTTCCTCTTGGCCCTGGCCTTAGGGTCTTTGAATGTATTCAGGTCCACATTTTAACCCTGCAAGGATCAACAGACACTCTATCACAGCAAATTTGACGTCTGTGGGCCTGTCATTCTCCTTAGCAACTCCCTTGTGTCTTTCTCGCTTGCTATGGTCGTTTTCCACTGTGACACAGGCGAGGACACGTGGCAGTTTTCGTAGCTGCAAAATAAACTTTTATTGGAATAAGCTTTGAAACTTTATTTGAAACTTGAAGCGCGGTTGCAGATGACACATGGCACGTTTCGTTGTGTCAAGAAAAAGACATTGAAACCTTCCACAGCCGCCACTTGTCGCTTTTTGCATAACTCTACAAGGGACGCGTGGCATGTTTCGTTGTTTCGAGATGCCAAAACATAATGTGTCTCGGCAGACGACACTTGGCAGCATCCGCTCGTCTTTTTCTTAGCCACTCCTTTCCTTCCTTTCGGTCGGGCTTTCTTCTCGGGTGAATTCCTTCGGACAAATTGTCCGAAGGACTCTACTTTGCCTTTTGCCTTGTTCATTTTTTCGAAGGAGTTCACTTTGTTCGTTTTGGCTCGCGTCCCTCCGCAAGGGCACTTGGCTTGGTTCACTGCCCTCCGCAAGGGCATTTGTTCCTTCGGCCTTGGGGTAGCCCCTTGAACTTGTCGATTGAACCAACCGATTGAACCACCTTTTGTTCAATGGTCCAACGGTTCAATCTGTTCATTCTTCGTTATTTGGCTATCTTTTTATCTTTTTGAACCACGCGCGTTGAATTAATAGGTCGTTGAACCAAAGTGGTTCAAGGTTCAACAGTTCAATGGTTCAACGCGTCATTTTTCGCTAAGTGTTTTGAAGCCATGGAACTTTGAGGCAATTGAACTTTGAACCTTTGACAAATGCGCTTAACTCCTGCTGATGACATTGAACCTTTGAACCCATTGAACCCGTTGAACCAAAATGGTTCAAGGTTCAATGGTTCAATCCTTGCTTAGATGCTTGCCGATAGACATTTTTTATTGAACCAAGTCATTGAACCAAACCCAAAAATGCCTAAGTGCTGGAAACTTGCCCCCTTTTGATTGAACTCGCTCGAAGAAGCCATTGAACTCGTTGAACCAACTAGTCCCTTTACCAAAAAAGTTTGGAAAATGAGGAAATTGAATGCTCATAACAAATTTTGAAAAGGAAAGAGACAATTTTGGTCTTGCAGGACCAAAATAGTTCATATGTTATCCTAGAAATGAGAAAATTGTTTTTGAGGACAACAACTAGCTCCAATTGGGGAACTTCTGTCAGTTGAAAACTCGAAACAGCTGAGGGGAGTAGAAACCAGAATCTCCAGTGCCTTGAAGTATGCCATTGGGCTATGGAGTCATGATACCCAAAAAAAAGGCTCAAAAAAGGAAAATGAAAAGCACAAAATAGAACTAAAGACTATACAAATGTACATATGTATAGGTGAACTTATCTGATACTTCAAAAATTGAAGTGATTCAGACGTTGCCTATTGTGAGACAACAAAAATATCGTTCCATCCTGATAAACCAGTAGGAAACCATTTTATCCCCAGAATCGGTGACGGGCGAGTGGAACTCTCCACCAGGAATCACACTCTTTGTGCACTCCTTTTGGCTCTCTCCTCTTGCTCCATGGCAAGACGTGGTATTCTCTCTAAAAATCGTAACTCCTTGCTCTCTCTGCAAAGATTTCATTTTGCTGACTTTGGAGTACAACAGTATGGTCCACTACTATAGTTGATTGTTCTGCTGGTTCAGTTCATCACATGTTTTGATTGTCAGCATCAAACTCTTGATAAACCGTCAGTTCAACATCTCCTTTGGCATGAAGGAGTTTGACATCCTCATCCTGAGCAGCCTTCAATTCGAGTAACAAAGATTTGTACTCAACAGTGTTGTTGAACTAAAACTTGCATGAAAGAAAAATATCTCATTGAGGAGATATCAACACAGTCCCAACTCTAGCATTGGTAGAAGAATTGTTGCCATCGAATTCCAGGATCCAAACATCATCAGAAGCTGATATTCTATCAGATTTCTCTTCATTAGAGATGGAAGATCCTTCTTCATTTGTATTGCGCCCTATCAATTATTCCAATGTCTTTTTTGGATCAATTCTTGGATTGCCAACTACAGGACTTTCATCTACAAAAACATGAACATCCTCTGGGGTCAAGAAATAATTATCCTTGTCCGAAGACTCAAACAAAATTTGAGCTGCTGGGGCCGACGTTTGGGTGACCACGTATTTTGCCTCCTTTTCAAGGAGCAATCATTTCATTACACCTTTGACAGGGATCCTCGCCTCAGACAAGTCCATGCTTAGTTCACCACCAACATCCTTGCAAAAATTTCCGCCAAGAAGGATGCCATAGGATGCAGGGACGTCAGCCACCAAGACGGTCATCTTGATTCTCTTGTTTGGAAATGCTGCAAATACGAATTGGGCATCCTTAATTTGCCCCAGCAATGGTACTTGCTTGTTCTCCATGGAGAAGCATCTACAAAATGTTTTGGTCAGTGTCAGACCAAGAGATTCTACCACTTTGGCAGGCATGACATTGTCTGAAGCACCGAAATCAATGATGCAGTTGCTCAGCGGGTGACCGTTTATCAACAAGGAAACATAGAAAGGATCTACTTTCCCAGGGGCAGTAGAAGGAGTAATGACAAGATTGTTTGGGATGGGCATGTCCCTTGGGGGATCATGAGTTACCTTCTTAGCTTTTTGTCCTGCAGGAATGGTTGTATTCTTCACACACTCTACCAACCTGTCCAAATGCTCAGAATTGGCCTGTAAGAATTCAAATTCAGTCATTTGAATTTTAGTTTTCTTGACATGGTCGACTATGTCAAATGACTGAAATGAACTAGGAAGAGAGGATGGGAGGTCATCCTTTTGGTTTTTGGGAGGGGGAGGACTAGCCTGTGAATTTAAAGTAGAAGGTGTAAGGATATTTAAGGCACTTACCTTTTTGGCACTCACCGGGTCTTTTGACTGGAAAGGCAGAGTAGTTCCACGCTTAGAAATTGTAATTGTTGGTTGAGGTTGCTCCTTTGTCTTCTCTTTGTCAGCGTACTGGGCTGACTGGTTCTTGGACCGGGTGAACATAGCATATGATCACTCGACTGCTTCACCTTTACTTCTGAGTTCATCCTGGTAATTCAAAAAACTAATGTGAGAGTCGCCAGTTGATTCTTTTTGATCCTCCGTGAAGAGATCAGTGTCATTTTTTTGCTCAAACTCAGGTTGGAAAGAGAAATCATGTTTTGTTTCCAGATATCCAACTGTTGAGTTGGTTGGAGGCACTTCAAGGACAAGGTTCTTCTGTGGAGGAGGAAGATGATTTGGTTGCCCTTGATTTCTGGTAGCATTGCCTTGGTATCCCTGATTCTAAAATATCCTCATTGACATATCTCGATAAGGAGGAACAGACATACCTTGGGCCACTTGCTTTTTCAATGCTAGCAATTTGTTTTCCAGCTTTTGCATCATTTAATCAGTGGTGCCTGTAGATGGATACTCAGAAGATGAAGAGGATTTACCTCTATTAAGATCTCTCCTTATCTTTCCTGCCAAGATAAGGTCATCTTCTACCTTAGTAGCCAAGTCTTGAGCAGCAACAAGGTCTATGTGTCTAGCCCGTCTCAGCAAGAAACTCACTTCAGGGAGCTTTGAGTTGATGAAGAAACACTTGAGATTCTGAAGTGTTGGCTGGGCGATCATAAGAATCGTGTGCCTCAACTTGTCAAACCTGGCAATTAAGTCCCTCATAGGTTCATGGGGCTCCTTCTTCATATGTGTGAGTTGGGCTAATAAGGCATGTGCATCTTCTGCAGGCTTGAACCTTGCTTCAAACATGGATTTGAGTGTGTCCCAATCAGTTACTAACTTAGTCTGCAAATGGTAGAACCAGTCTGCAGTAGCACCTTGTAGCGTTTCCACAAAAACCCTGACTGCCACGTCTTCAAATTCCACTCCTATTATGCCACAGGCTATGCTGAAGGCTGCAATATGTTCATCAAGGTGAACTCTCTCATCACCAAAGAATTTAGGAAAATTCTTCCTTACGCTGCGTGGAAGTTCATGCAGGGGTGGAGTAAGGTTTAGTGGACCAAAAGAGTTACCCCAGGGGCCTTGAGCCATAATCTGATTATGTAGAAGTGAGATCACAAATTTGGGTGGAGTATGGATAGGCAAAGCTCTACTAGCAGCAAAAAAAGAAGCTCTACTTTGTGTTGGTGACCTGGTATGGGTAGGATGAAGACTCCTAGTTTGTTGAAGGTGAGGTTGTGGAGGAGGCAAATCAAAATTTTCTGTTGCACAAACTCAAAAGTAGAGTCAAGAACACCTTGAGATTTTTGGGTTCTAGTAGATTGCAGAACAAAAATGAAAAAAAGCAAGATCTGCTTCAGCTTGAAGCTTGAGACTTCAAACTACGTGCTCTTCTCTAGCAGAGTCGCCAAAAACTGTTGGGTGAATATTTTGTCAACCAACTAACTGGTGAGCAAAATAGGTCCCTTCAATAATAGCATAGGGAGATTGGTTGTCCAAAGTTGCAGGTTTACTACATCCAAAGGGGACAAATCTTTCCTCTCATCAAGAGGAGGTTCCCTATAAATACGCAGGAGTTATATACTATATATATAAGCTGAAAATAACACTCGAGGGTAGGATAAACCATCCATCTCTCTTTTTTTAGAGATAATATTCACAAACAAAGAAAAAAATCTTGGTGAAAATACTAAAGGCACTTCTCTTCTTTCAGAAGTGTTCTTGCAGGGGATAGCAGGAGTTCTTTCAGGGATGAAAGTAACTGGTAACCAAGGGCGTAGTAACCAGCGGCCTGAGATGGAGCACAAAGTCTCCACTTCGACTGCCCAAGAGTGAGGTACGAAGGGCAATGAGGGCACAAAATCGTCCCAAGGCCTTTTACATAGAAACAAAAAGAAAATACACTAAAGGCAATTGTGGAGGCACAAAGTCTCTCCACAATTGGCTTCAAGACACCTTCCTAATTACTTTCACTAGTTCTACTTGCCAAATTAAATAAATAAGAACACATTCAGAAGACAGACATAAGAACAATCTCCTAAAATGATACAAGCTATAACAGTACAAAGTCTGCAAACAACTTGTTTTTTCATTCAGATAAAATGATATGAACAACAATCTAAGCTCAAAGTCTCAGTATTCGCCTTTCAATTTGGACAGAGTTTTGCTTCTAGTAACGGGAAGATCTCTCTTGGATGATACAAAAGATTACATTATATAGAGGCCTGAGGGAAGCTTGGCACTTTGTCCCATGGAGCGACCCATGCTGCGCATTAATGCCTTGGATGCATTCTTGGTTCTATCAAGGAGGGCCATGCTGCAGAAGGACGACTGCCTTAACTGTGGCGTGTTGATTCATCTCCAGTGTCTTCTCCTGAGCTTGAATCACTCATTCCATCATCTACTACCCGCGCAGCTGTCCATGTTCCTTTTACGTCAAAGAGGACAAACAAGTTGCGCTTTCAATGCTTATAGGCCCCAAATACCTATCTAGTGGACTGATCCACCTACTGAAAATAACCCCTGATGAGTTTCCCCCTTTTGTCTCTTCTTCCTCTTGGCCCTGGCCTTAGGGTCTTTGAATGCATTCGGGTCTGCGTTTTAAGCCTGCAATGATCAACAGACACTCTATCGCAACAAATTTAACGTTCGTAGGCCTATCATTCTCCTTAGCAACTCCCTTGTGTCTTTCTCACTTGCTATGACCGTTTTTTGCTGTGACACGAACGAGGACACGTGGCAGCTTCTGCAGCTTCGAAATAAGCTTATTGGAATAAGCTTTGAAACTTTATTTGAAACCTGAAGCATGGTTGCAGACACTTGTCGCGGTCCGTCGAGTTGGAATGGGACACGTGGTGAGTTCTGTTGCTTTGAGACTCATTAGAGACTGTGTCTCGGCATACGACACTTGACAGCGTCTATCGCGTTCTGAGACTCGATCTTTTTCAGGGGAAGCTTGCCCTTCGGGGTCTCCCAGGTGGCCTTCGGGATTTAATTTCTTCGGTTAGGTTTGACCCTTTATTTCCTTCAGACAAAAAGTCTGAAGGAATCCCTTCGCTCTACGTCTTTGACACGTGGCACATTCCACCGCATCGAACAAGTGACACGCGACATCTTCCACCGGAACAGGGGAGGACACTTGGCAGCTTCCGTCGCTCTTTAGAAACCTTTGAGATTCTTGCGGGAGATGACACATGGTAGCTTCCTCTAAACTCTAGAAACATTCACATAAACATTCGGGACTCATTTCAAAATCACGCGAAAGATGACACGTGGCGGTCTCCGTTTACTTTAGCAACAAAACTCGAGGCTCACCAATCCTTATGAAACAAAGGAGAAAACTGCAGATGATGACACTTGGCAGCTTCTATCGATTCCTGCAAATGACACATGGCACGTTTCGATGTGTCGAGAAAAAGACATTGAAACCTTCCGCAGTCGCCACTTGTCACTTTTTGCGAAACTCTGCAAGGGACGTGTGGCATGTTTCGCTGCTCTGAGATGCCAAAACATAATGTGTCTCAGCAGACGACACTTGGTAGCATCCGCTCATCCTTTTCTTAGCCGCTCCTTTCCTTCCTTTTGATCGGGCTTTCTTTTTGGGTGAATTCTTTCGAACAATTTGTCCGAAGGACTTTACTTTGCCTTTTGCCTTGTTCATTTTTTTGAAAGAGTTCACTTTGTTCATTTTCACTCGTGGCCCTACGCAAGGGCACTTGGCTTGGTTCACTTCCCTCTGCAGGGGCATTTGTTCCTTAGGCCTTGGGGCAGCGCCTTGAACCTGCCGATTGAACCGATCGATTGAACCACCTTTTGTTCAACGGTCCAACGGTTCAATCTGTTCATTCTTCGTTATTTGGCTGTCTTTTTGATCTCTTTGAACCAAGTGTGTTGAACCAATAAGTCGTTGAACCCGTTGAACCGTTGAACCAAAGTGGTTCAAGGTTCAAGGTTCAATGGTTCAACGCGTCATTTTTCGCTAAGTTTTTTGAAGCCATGGAACTTTGAGGCAGTTGAACTTTGAACCTTTGAAAATGCGCTTAATTCCTGCTGATGACGTTGAACCTTTGAACCCATTGAACTCGTTGAACCAAAATGGTTCAAGGTTCAATGGTTCAATGGTTCGATGGTTCGATCCTTGCTTAGATGCTTGCCGATGGACATTTTTTATTGAACCAAGTCATTGAACCAAACCCGAAAATGCCTAAGTGCTGGAAACTTGCCCCCTTTTGATTGAACTCGCCCGAAGAAGCCATTAAACCCATTGAACCAACTAGTCCCTTTAGCAAAAAAATTTGGAAAATGAGGAAATTGAATGCTCAGAACAAATTTTGAAAAGGGAAGAGACAATTTTGGTCTTGCAAGACCAAAATAGTTCATATGTTGTCCCAAAAATGAGAAAGTTGTTTTTGAGGCAACACAACCACTTAGATGCTTCTGAGTTTTTCATTACCTTCACTCTAGTGCATTTAGATTTGGTTCATGGATTGTTGCTCCTTGTCAAATAGTAAAACCCTAGTCTTTCCTCCTCATAGTGGTTGTGGGAGAAATGGGTTAGTAGGCACAAGGTGTTGAGTTATCCCAAAGACCCCTCTGTTAATAAACATTGCCTACATAGCCAATATTTTGAAGAGGGCCTCAAACTTATGTAGTTCTCTCCTACATGTTGTCTTGTGTGTGAATCATATAATGTAATAAGCAAGTACAACAATGCCCTAGCTTGTAACTTAGAACATCGGGCTCTTAAGTTGTTACTTCAGTTCTTTAGATCTGTGTGTGTTGTTCCTATGATTGATATGAAAATAAGAGAAAATAGGAAATCTTTGATTTATTGAGTGCTTGATTGAATGCTCTTGATAATATGCCTTAGTTTGTGCTAAATAAAGAATGAGCGAGGGTTGATTTTATATTTATACCAATCCCTTTAGAGGAATAACTCACATTAAAGCATTTAGGCCAACCATTATAATATGTTTCATTTGAAAATCAAATGACTTTAGGATACTAAGCACTTTCATCAAAGTAGAAAACATGCGTCGACACGGGTGTCTATCCAAGATGTAAGTGTCCAAGGAATAGGAAAGTAGGTATAGGATTAGAACTTACATAGGCATAAGATACGTTGGTCTTATGCATTATAGGCAATATACAAGGCATAGGTCATCAATATAAGACTGGTCAAACTAAGAGATATGCCAAGCGGCACAAAACAGAATAGATGCGAGACTTTACAAAAGCAATAAATGTCTAGAACTGAAAGAAACAACAAAAATTTGAGTTTACCAAATGTATAAGACTGAGGTGCTATATAATTCATAAATATCATCTACAAAATTTAAATCTCATGATAATACAAATTATGATGACTCTCTCTCCTCTTGTAAACCAATATAATCCAACGTAGAGCAATGTGATGTTTCAAATTCTATACAAATTTAAAGTAATAAGCTAGGCAACAATTCTAAATTTTATATTAATTTTGTCTTAGAATGTAATCTTAAGACAAGAAGTGACATTTTTCATGATCTTTTGATACCAATGTTTAATATAGATTATCTATTACAACCCATCAGAGAGCATTTATGAACCATTATTTATCCTAATAGTCATATTATATCCATGATGCATGATATTGGTGACCTCCGAATGCAAGTTCTTGATCTCACTTTATAAACTAGATCAAGTTGTGTGAATATCAAAGATAATATTATCTTAGGACAACCCTTTACACGAGATGTATATGAACATCCTTATCCAAAAGATTTTTTTATGCTTACACTATGCTTGTTCAATGGTTGTGGATATCCTTGTACTCATTTAACTCAATATACACTTTATTTAAGAAATTGGGGTGATGAAGGATATATTCTCCTCAAAGATTTTTATATAAGTCTTACAAGAGATGCTTCAAATTGGTTGTATAGTTTACCTAGTGGCTCCTTACCTAACTTTAAAAGGTTAGAAGATGCATTTTTATCATATTATCACAAACACACGGTATATAAGCTCACATTAAAATATATACAAGGTTTTCAATAGGGTCATGATGAACTTATCAATAATTACATCTTACAATTTAAAAATACTTTGCCTTCTCTAACTTATCAACCCTCATAATTGGAACATCGATTTATTTGTAGTAGGGGTCTTCTTTCTCCACTCAAAGAAAGAGCCATGCATAAACTTTTAATTTAATTTGAGATATTATACATGCATGTGTTCAAATATGCATGTGATCTCAATTTTGTAACACAAAACGCTGATTATTCAGGATCATTGTCACACAAATAGGAAGTTAACAATAAACAATTGAATTCAAGTTTAACACCTAAAAGAAATAATCCAAAGAAATTCATTCATAAGTTAGATGAATCAATGGAAACAATTACAATCAAGAAAGAAAAAGTTAAAGTACTCAATAAATGGAAGGAATCCATTTAGAAAGCATCACCTAAAGTGACTAAATCTAATTTTAGTTAGAGGAAACCAATTCATTTTAATAGATTCCAATATCAACCACATGATATTCTACACACATTCTTGGATAAAAAATTAATCACTCTTCTTCCTAATTGTTGACGTTGTGGATTGCACCCTTGAAAGAAGACTGAGCTTCTCTCTTCCACGCGGCACAATGGAGACTCCCCTCTTGCTGTGGGTTTGGCAAAACTAAGGGGAGAATCTCTAGATAAGGGTTAGCTCCTTTCGATGCATCTCTAAAGTCTTTTACTACTGCTAACAATGGAGGGGGAGGTGAAAAAGAAAAATAATACAACCAAAACAGAAACTAATCTAAGTGGTGATGCACCAAACGATTTTGATTTACTCAGCTATTCACACTTTAAACCAGAAGGAGGTGAACATACACTTTATTTGGCAAAAAGACCAGACTGTAGGGGTATTTTAACAGGGGGTTTAATGGAGACACAAAGAAAAGAAACTTACCACATGCATTGTAGAAAACACATTGTCTAATAGCTACTCTTCTGTCTCTGCGCTCTAGATGAAGCACTTCCAGTTAACCTGCAGAAATGGCTTTGGCTATACTAGGTATGTTGGTGTCAATCTTGTGAAAGCATCAAGCTAAAATGACTGAACACAGAATTGATACATAGACACACTCAAAAGCATAACCAATCAGATAGAGGTAAAACACATTCTTATTGATCAAAGGTGAAATTTGGCAAGGCTTTGCCTTACAAAATGAGAGATATATTCTCAACTGAGAGGTTACAATATATATAGCATCAAGGAAAAGACTTTGGCGCTTTCTAGAATAAGTGGCCCATGCTGCGTTGAATACATTGGAAAGAGGAAACTGTTGAAGGAAGCATGTTGTAAGTGTCGTCAGTCTTGACTTTGGTGCTCAACCCGTATTAAATGTCACTGCAAGAGCATGGGTCATATTAAATGTCACTGCAAAAGCATGGGTCGCAACAATAACTTCATATGTTGATGCTTCTTTTGCCCCCTGCGCTGATATGACTCGTGTCTGTGCTTGGCTGGGTGCGCCTTTGGAACATTCCAAATGTTGTCGTATGTGGGCATAGCCATGTTCTGGATTCTCTGTTTTATTCCCTCTTTCCTAGCTATTTCTTGTCTTTTTTTGACGATTTGAGCTATCGGGCTATTCTTTCGTCTCTTTTACTAGCTCTTCGAGCTCCTTTCTCGACGGTCTTTTCCAACTGTTAATCCATTTCCATGCGCAGGCCCGTCCCTAAGCATTTGAAAATCAACAGTTATCTTATCACCATAAAGTTGACGTCCACAAGCTCGTCGCCATTTTGAAAGCCAACGACTATTTCATTGCCCTGATTTTGACGTTTGCGGGGACATCACCGAACGTTTAAAACTCCAACGACTAGTTCCCTATGCTGAAATTGACGTGTTGGGGCCAGTCATTACTTTGGTAATTCCTTCGGCTTTCTTGAAATTGAACATTTGGCCTTTTGCAATTGAACCTTCCCGAAGGGAAGGTGACATTTCGAAAGAATGGAAATGGTCCCCTTTTGGTCGTTGAGAGCCCTCTGCAAGGGCACTTGCCCTTCGGGCTCCCTTGGTCATCTCAATTCCTTCAGACAAAATGTCTAAACGAATTCCTTTAGACATTTTGTCCGAAGGAAATCCTTCATTCAAAATTGACGCCCTTTCTTTCGGTCTTTTCCTTTTGACAAATTCCTTCAGACAAAAGTCCGAAGGAATTCCTTAGGGCCTTTGTTCGAAGGAATTTTGCCTTGATTCCTTGCTTGTGAATTTCTTCTGAAAAAATGTCTAAAGGAATTCCTTCGGGCATTTTGTCCGAAGGAATTCATCCATTGATTCTTCCTTGGATTTCCTTTGGATTTAAGCCCGAAGGAATCCCTTTTCTTTTCCTTTGGATTTCCTTCAGCCAGAACTTTGTCTTTTGCCTTAATCTTTCTCTGAAGGAAAACCTACCTCTCGGCCTTCTTCTTTAATCCCTCTGCAAGTGTTCCCTACCCTCTGCAAGGGCACTTTGTCTTTGGAGCTTTGTAAAAAGACTTGTGTTCTTTGAACTAGCCCATCCTTTTGCCAAAAGGCTTGTCCAAGGCAATTGCCCAAAGCGAAATAAGCCCCATATCAAGCCGATAACCTACAGGTTTTAGATATTTCAATTTTTCATAAGGACAGGGCTATTGCAAAAGAAAATGGAGTATTTGTAGTAAGGTGGATGCATCCAAAATTGACGGCTCAAGACAGCAGGGAAAGGAGATCGATTTTTAGCCTGCAGGACCAAAATAGTGATTCCTAGGTGAAGCATACCTGGTATGCTTAGGAAAACCAGTTGCTTACAAGTCCGTTGGACACAAAGTCAAAACACAGCCCGAAAGGTTGACAATAACCTTGAGGGATCCAAGAATCAATCATAAAGTTTTTTACCTCGAACGGTAAACAAAACACACACAAGGCTAAAAAACTATGAACGTGTGCAAGAGCAGTTAGGAAAAATAGAAAAAAACAAGGAAAATATATACATGATGAGAGAAGGCTCAATGAAAGTGCTTAAGGTATATCCCTTTAACCGGGTTATGCAGTTCTTCACCATCCAACCTGAAAAGTTGAAAAGCATTATGTTGTTTGCACTGAGTGATGACATACAGACCACTCTATAGGGCATCGAACTTTGTGTATTTTCCAGGCTTAACTCGGTCCTCATCCCATTTTAAAATGATGTCACCTTCAGAGAAGCCTTTTGACGAGGATTTCTTGTCAAAGTGTTTCTTCGTTTGCTATTAACGGCTGGTCATAAAAACCATGGCTTGGTCCCTTGTCTCTTGAAGTTCCATCAATTCACACAACCTGACCTCCATGTTGTTGCCTTCTTCTAATTGCAGCTGGTGAGCAAGATCCAAGCTGGCAATTCAAGTGAAATAGGAAGTCTAGCTTCTCTTCCATGCGCAAGCGTGTATGGTGAATTGCCAACTGCCCTCTTTGGAGTAACCCTATCTACCCACATGGTTGTTTTCAACTTGGCATGCCAAGTTCTCTGATTCTCCTCCATTATCCTTTTGATAATTCTGATTAGATTCTTGTTGGTGGACTCAGCCAACCCATTCCCTTGTGGGTAATAGTTGGAAGAAGTGTTAAGGTAGATGTCATATCTCAACGTCCACTTGTTTGTTTTGGTTCCCAAGAAAGCCAAAGCATTGTCTAAGATGATGGTAGTTGGGACTCCAAACCTTGTCTTCAAGTCTTCGTAAAAGTCAAAGACTACACTTTCATTGGTCTCCTTCAAAGCAACAACTTCTACCCATATCGTGAAGTAGTTTGTAGTAGTCAACACCCATTTATGGCCAGCACTAGGAGGGTTGAACATCTCTATGAAGTCTAGGCCCCATTGCTTGAATGGTTGTTCTACTTGAATAAACTGTAGAGGCATTACAACCAGCTGTTGTTTTCCATCAAAGAGAGCACACTTCTAAAATTTTCATATCCAGACATAGGTGTCTATGAATAAAGTGGGCCAGAAATAACCAACTCTCATAATCCTTGCAGTTGTTGGCTTAGGAGCAAAGTGACCACCAACCGACCTGTCATGGAATTCGAACAGCACCCTATCGCCCTGACTTGGGTCTATGCACCTCAGAGTACTCTTAAAAAATCATTTCTGAACAACACCCCGTCAATCAGGACATAAGGGAGAGATTGGAGTCTGAAATATCTCCTCTTGGTCCTATCAAGGCCTTGCGGGCACTCATCGGTGAGAAGAAAACGTTTCATGTCTAATGCCCAATCCTTCATGACTATTGGTTCTTCTATTGTAGCTTCATCATGGATTAGCAAAATGTCATCTTTTTGTCGTTTAAAGTCTGTAGCAAGGTATTCACACAGGGTTTTTTCCCTTATCAGCTTAGTGGTTTTGATGTCCACGTCATATTCCATTACTTTGGTGATCCATCTCACTCTCTTTTCATTTAGATAACGGTTGATCAAGAAATCTTTGATGCTGGGATGTGGCACCATGAGATGAACCCTATTGTTGGACAGTATATGTATGAATTTCTTCAAGCTTCGTATGATCGCAAAGACTTGCTTCTCCACATATGTATATCTGATCTCAAAACTTTCTAGACCTTGGCTAAAAAACGTAAGTGACTGTTCAAAGTTCTTGTCATTTGCTTGGGTAAGCATGGTGAAGATTACCTCTTCATTTTTGGAGGTGTAGAGGTCGAAATCTTTAGTGAAGTCAAGACTGATCAAGGTAGGAACCTGGGCGATACCCTGCTTGATCCCTTCAAAACTATCCTTTTTTTGTGTTATCCACGCGAATTTCTCATCTTTCTTCAGCATGGAGGTTAGTAGCTTGACTATCTCGGCAAAATTTGAGATAAATCTTCTAATAAAATTTATTCTACCAAAAAAACTTTGCAGACCTTTCTTATGCTTAGGCAAGGACAGCGCTAAGATGGTGCGAACTCTTTCTGGATCAATGATCAAGCCCCCTTTCGAAACAACATGGCCAATAAGTTTACCTTCATGGACAACGAACATGCATTTCTTTGGGTTCAAAGAGATACCAAACTCTCTATACCTCTCAAAGATACTATCACATGTTGTTGGCTTGCTTTCTTAAAAAATACTATCATATCATCAAAATAGACCAGTATATCATTATTTATCAGGCCTTAGAAAGCCATATCCATGGCTCGTTGAAAAGTGGCTCCAGCATTGAACAGTGCAAATGGCATTTTTCGGTAAGCAAACGTTCCCCACTTGGTAGTGAAGGTTGTCTTGTATTGATCACCATCTTGCACTAAAATTTGATTGTACCCTGAGTACCCATCAAAGAGTGAGAAATGTTTGCTCCCTATCACCATTTAGAGGATCTGCTCCATACTTGAGAGAGGATAGTGATCTTTCAACGAGACTCTATTAAAGTCTCTGAAATCCACACACAGTCTGATCTCCCCATTCTTTTTCTTAACAAGGACTAGATTGGCTAGCCAAGAAGAGTGTTTGATCAGAAATATGATCTTGGATTCAATCAACGTGATGAGTTCATTTTGCATGAGAGGCTCAATCTTCGGGTTGACAAGCCTTTGTTTTTGTTTGATGGGCTTGGCGCCTTCCTCCAGCGCAATGGTATGTTGGGCTAAACTTGAGTCAAAACCCTTCAAGTCGCTATACTCTCAAGTGAAGACATCGATAAATTCTTGGCACAACAAGATGAAACCCTGCCTTTCATGATCTATACATACATTTCCAACTGCAAGCAACCTGTTCTTGAATATTTCAACTTTTTCATAGTTCTCTTTCTTCATTGTGATGCTTGTTTTGTCATTTTTCAATTGGTCATCCTCATTGAAAATACTTTTGAGAGTGACCAAGCCTTTGAGAAGTTTGTTGTTCTTCAGCTGAACAATCTGGCTGCCATACTGTTGATGTAGCTTGTCTTGATTTCTAGAGGCAAACTCAACGTCCTCTTGCAAGAAGAACGATATTTGTTGATCATTGTCAAACACCTGCCAGTTGGTGATGTTATCAGGCACAAAGGTTCTGATTACCACTTTTAAATGGCGTGAACTACTGTCTCGATCTATCTCCTTGGGGATGTCAAATTGTGCACCAACTGTTGTTAGTTTGTCCGCTTGCTTATTCTGCTCTCTTGGAATGAAAATAACATTGAAAGCAAGGAAACTCTCCACTAAGTCCCATACCTTGTGCTTGTAAGACTTAAGCAAGGAAATCTTGATCAGATTTTGACCTCTCACATGATTTACGATCAACTCGTTGTCCCCAAAAACCTGCAGCTCTTTAATTTCTCTTTTCCTTGCCCACTCCAAATCATAGATGAGAGACTCATATTTTACAACATTGCAAGTGCAAAAAAATTGGAACCTGAAAGTCGAGAAGTATTTCTCCTTTGAGGAGAACATTAACACCACTCCACCATCAACGCCCAGCTTGCTTCTTGAACCATCAAAGAAGAGTTGCCATAAACCCGAACTCTCTTGATTTGCTTTCATCAAATTTGGCACAAGGGTACCTTCTTCATGCATGCAATAAATTCCAAGCCCTATCACTTCTATAAACTTGTATGGGTCGTGTTTGAAGTTGTCACTTCCCCATTTGTCTAAAGAGCAGGTCAGCAACTCCTTCAAGGGCAGAGGGCGGAGATTGATCCACTTGGAATTCTTCTTCATCAATAATGACGTCACTGACATTCGTCGCTTTGAGTGAGTACGACTCCAAATGATCTCTATGGATTGGCTCCAACTCAATCTTGACCTTAGTTCCATATTTGATTCTAAAAACTATGTAAGACCAGTTTGCTGCTAGGTACCCGCCTATTTTGGATGTGAAATCTCTGGGCAAGTAGATAACAAAGTAGAGAGGAACATCCGCCACTACCACATCGTGGGGAACTAAGAAAGTGGGACAGACGTGCATCATTAGATTCAAGCCTCGACTACTAATGTCTTGGCTGGTGATGCATCTAGTTGTAGGATTCCCTTGGTCATTTCTTCATATTTGAGCCCCAGCTTATCAGCTATACATTTTGGCATTACTGAGGTGCTTGCCCCACTATCAATAATGCAATTGTGCACCAGGGAATCTCTTATGACTAAAGATAGATAGAAAGGGGGAACCTTTTCTTCTTTATTTACTTGGCATGCTGTTGAGGAGTTCCCATTCATGATCAAAACATTATCAACTTTTGTTAGAATAGTTGGTCCATATAGCTCATGCAACTCCTAGAGTATGGCATTTTGTCCCGGCATTGCCAATGAATCTCACAAGAAAATGTTCATGTGTAGTTTTTTCATCTGGTCTACCACATTGATCTGAGGGTTGCTCTCTTTCAAATTTTATTTAGGGGCACTTGCAGCCTGAGGCGTAGGCCAAGACGCTGAGAGTGCAACCGACGGCCTATAATTTTAAAATTTATGGTTCTCATGTGATGACGAAGATGTTGCATGTTGGTTGATTATTTTGTCGATCAGCGTACTGATAAATAAAATAGGTCTGATCAGCCAAAGTAGGAAGATTGGTCGTCCAAATGTGTAGGTTTACCACATCAAAAAGAGACTAATCTCTCCTCTCATCAAGGGGAGGTTCCATATATATATATATATATATATATATATATATATATATATATATATATATATATATATATAAACAGAAAATAATACTCAAGGGTAGAATAAACCATCCATCTCTCTTTCTTCAGAGATGATGCGTGCAAATCAAATGAAAAATCTCAAGGAAACTGGCAAAAAGCACTTCTCTTATTTCAGAAGTACTATTCAGTAAACCACAATAATACTCCTAGTAGCAATTGCAAAATGTAACCAAGGACGTGGTAACCAACAAATTGAGATGTAGCACAAAGTCTCCACATAAATTGCCCAAGAGTGAGATACGAAGGACAATGAGGGCACAAAGTTGTCCCAAGGTCCTTTACACAGAAACAAAAAGAAAACACACTAAAGGCAATTATGGGGGCACAAAGTCTCTCCATAGTTGACTTCAGGACACCTTCCTGACTACTTTCACTAATTTTGTTTGTTGAATTAAAGGAACAGAAAATATATTAAGGAAAAAGACATAAGCACAGTTTTCCCAACAACAAAGATATCACAGTGCAAAGTTTAAAAAGTCGCTTTCTTTCTTATTTCAATAACAAAATATGATCAACAATCTGAGCTCAAAGTCTCAGTAATGCCTTCCAATTTAGGCAGAGTTTTGTTTCTGATTGTCAGAGAGATATATTTACAATAAAAGAGAGTCCCTTAAATAGCCTCTTCAAGAAGGACTTGGGAACAATAACACATCATGTTACATTGAAATTTGTTAAGGAGACAGGCTGGAATTTAAAGACATCTACCCATTTGTTTTTCTCAATGCAGAGAAACAAGTCACGCTATTGAAATTTTGCAATTTTCAATGTCCACCTGGCGATCTGATCTTTCTTCATCGTTCCTCCTTTTCTAGTTAATTGAATCGGGTCCTTGATTCAATTTGATGCTTTATTCCTTAGTCGCTTCCTGCTGGTCTCGGCCTTAAAGCCTTTGAATGCATTCGAGACCGTAGATTTAAATCTACAAGGATCAACGGCTATTTTATGAGCCTTGAAATTGACGTTCACGCACCCGTCAATACGCTTTCAACGGCTAGTTCGTTGTTCTTGAATTTGATGTCTTCAGGTGCGTCACCCCTTGGTCCTTCTTCGGCTTCCCTGTTTTGCATCCTCTCGAAGGGAAGGTGACCCTTCGGCTTTGGGAAGTGTCCTTTAATTTGGCAGCCGAGAGTCCCCCGCAAGGGCACCTGCCCTTTGGGGTCCTTCGGCGGCCTTGTGCCTTTTGAGTCCTTCAGAACTTTTTTCGCGGACATTTTCCCCAGGCATTAAGTTCCGAAGACATTTTTCACAGACAAAAAGTCTGCGGACATTTTCCTACGGACAAAAAGACCGCAGAATTATTCCGATTGATTTGTCTTTGCCTTTGGAAATTCCTTTGGGCTTTCCTCTCGCAGCTTCTTTCCCGAATTCCTTCGGACAAAACGTTCGAAGGAATTATGCCTTAGTCTTTTTCGACTGTCTTAAACAAAAATCCGAAAGACTTTACCTTTGAGGCTTCCTTGAAAACGACCCTTCTGAAGGGTGATTTTGTCGACCAAGTGCCCTCCGCAAGGGCACTTGTCCTTCAGGGGGCTCTTTTGAATTTTTGCATTGAACCGCTCCTTTGAACCAACCGTTGAACCAAGCTTTCGCTTTGAACTAAGTGGATGAACCATTTGATGAACCGACTGAGTGAACCGTTTGATTGAACCAAAGTATTGAATCAACCGTTGAACCAAGCTTTGAACTAAGTCGATGATCCCTTTGATTGAACCAAGCCTTTGAACCGTTTGATTGAACCGATTGAGTGAACCAAAGCATTGAACCAACTGAATTGAACCAAGCCTTTGAACCAAAGTGGTTCAATGGTTCATCGGTTCATTCTCTTTGATTTGTCTAAGTCCTTTGATCTTCATTGAACCAAATGCATTGAACATGTTGAACCTTGAACCCGACTGTAGAAGCCTTTGAACCTATTGAGCCCGTTGAACCAAAAATGCTTCAAGGTTCAACGGTTCAATCCTTGCTTAAAAGCTTGTCATTGAACTCTTTTGGTTGAACCTGGTCATTGAACCAACTTTGAGATCGCCTCAGTGTTGAAAGCTTGCTTCTTTCCTGCAGAGTCCATAGATTTGAACCTGTGAAGCCCGTTGAACTTGGCCTGCAAAGTTCGTAGATTTTCTTTTCCTACAGAGTCCATAGATTTTCTCTTCTTGTTGAGTCCATAGATTCAAGCCTGCAAAGTCTATATATTTTTGAGAAGCTTGAAAAATGAGGAATTTGAATGCCCATGACAAATTTTGAAAAGGGAAGAGACAATTTTGGTCTGTAGGATCAAAATAGTTCAAATGTTGTCCCAAAAATGAGTGATATTTTTGGGGAACAACAACTGGCTCCAGTTGGGAAACTTCTATCAATTGTAAAAAGAATTGAAGGGACTAGAATCCAGAATCTCTAGTGTCTTCATGTGTATTATTGGGCTACGAAGTCTTGCTACCCAGAAATGAAAGGCATAAAAAAAAAAGAACCAAACAAAACAAAACAAAATTAAAAACTATACAAATATACATATGTGCATATGCAATAATCTGATACTTCAAGAGTTGAAGAGTTTTAGATGTTTCTTGAGAGACAGTGAAAATAGTGTGTTATCTTAGTAAACCAGCAGGAAACCATTTTGCCCCCAAAAATGATGACAAGCGAATGGAGCTCTCCACTAGGAAACTAATTTTTTGCGTCTTCCTCTTGGTTTTTTCTTCTTCTTGCCCCATGGCAGGATGTGATCTTCAATTTGAAAGCCATAACTCCTTGCTTTCTTGGCGAAGGGTTCCTTTGCCTGATTTTGATTTGCAGCAGTATGGTCCATTACCATAATTGGTTGTTCTTCTGGTTCAGTCCAGCACATGATTGTATTGACTACATCAAACCCCTAACAAACCATCAGCTCAATATCTCTTTTGGTGTGAAGGGGTTTGATCTCTTCATCTTGAGCAGTTTTCAATCCTAGCAACAGAGATTCACATCCAGCTGTGTTGTTGGTGTTGCTGAATTGCAAATTACATGAAAGAAGAATATCTCTTTGAGGAGATATCAACACAGTCCCAACTCCATCGTTGGTAGAAGAATTGCTGCCATCGGTTTCCAAGATCCAAGCATAATCAGAAGCTGATCTCCTGTCAAATTTCTCTTTACTAGAGATGGAAGGTCTTTCCTTATTTGTATTCCACCCTACCAATTCTCTTGAAGTCTTGTTTGGATAAATTCCTAGATTGTCAGCTACAAGAATTTCATCTGTAGAAACATGAACATTCTCTGTGGTCAAAAAATAATTACCACTCCCTGAAGACTCGAACAGAATTTGTGCTGCAGGGGCCGACGTTTGGGTGACCACATATTTTACCTCCTTTTCAGGGAGCAACCTCTTTTTTACGCCTTGGACAGGGATCCTTGCCTCAAACAAGTCCATGCTTAGTTCTCCTCCCACGTCTTTGTAGAAATTTCGTCCAAGTAAAATGCCATAGGATGCTGGGACATCAGCCATTAGGACAATCATCTTGACTCTCTTATCTGAAAATGTTGCAAATGCAAATTGAGCATCTTTGATTTGCCCCAGCAATGATACTTGTTTGTTTTCCATGGAAAAACATCTCCCAAATGTTTTGGTCAGTGTGAGACCCAGAGACTCAGCTACTTAAGCAGGCATGACATTGTCAAATGCCTCGAAATCAATGCTACAATTGTTGAGTTGATAACCATTTATCAATAAGGAAACATAGAAAGGTTCTAGTTTCGCAGGGGCAATTGGAAGAGTAATGACAAGGTTATTTGGAATGGGCATGTTCTTTGCAGAATCAAAAATTATTTTCTTAACCTCCTATCTTGCAGGGACGGTTTGGTTCTTGACACATTGGACTAACTTATCCAATTGATCAAGATTGGACTGTAAATATTTAAATTCAGATATTTGAATTTTGGCCTTCTTGATATGATCGATTATGTCAAATTGCTGAATTGGACTAAGAACAGAGGAAAGCATTTCAACCTTTTGGGTTTTAGAAGGGATGGGAGAAGGGCTGGTTTGCGAAATTGAAGTAGAGGGTGAAGGTGAAATTGATGTACTTACCTTTTGGGTGATCACCGGATCCTTTGACTGGAAAGGCAGAGTAGTTCCACGCTTAGCAATTGTAATTGCTGGTTGAGGTTGGTCCTCTGTCTTCTTTTCATCAGCGTGCTGGACTGATTGGTTCTTGGACCTGGTAAACACTGCATATGATCCATCAATAGCTTCTCCTTTGCTTTTGGGTTCATTTTGGTAATTTAGAAAACCAATATGGGAGTCGCCAGCTGATTTTTCTTAATTTTTTTCAAGAAGATCAGCGTCATTTTATTGATTCAATTCATGCTGAAAAGAGAACTCTGATTCTGCTTCAAGATATCCCATTGCTGAATTGGTTGGAGGAGCTTTCAAGGCAAGTTTCCCTTGTGGGGGAGGAAGACGATTTTGTTGCCCTTGATTCCTGGCAACATGGCCTTGATATGACTGATTTGGGAATGTCCTTCTTGGCATCTCTGTATGAAGGAGCAGAAGACATTCATTGCACCATTTATTTTTTGAGAACAAGCAACTCATTTGCCAATTTTTGCACCATTGGATCAGTGGTGCCTGTAGATGAATATTCAAGGGATGATGAGAGTCTATTTCTGTTTAGATCTTTTCTTATCTTCCCTACTAAGATGAGATCATCTTCTACCTCAGTGGCCAAAAGTTGAGCTGCAGCAAAATCTATTTGACCAGCATGTCTCAAAAAAAAACTTACTTCAGGTAACTGAGAATTAATGAAGCATTTGAGATTCTCAGCTGTAGGTCGAACAATTACAGGAATTATGTTTCTCAGTTTGTCAAATTTGGCTATGAAGTCCCTCATTGGTTCATGAGGTTCTTTCTTCATCTGTGTAAGTTGAGCCAAAAGTGCATGTGCATCTTCTGCAGATTTGAATCTGACTTCAAACTTATCTTTGAGAGTATTCCAATAAGTGACTGACCGAGCTTGTAGATGATAAAACCAATCTGTAGCAGCACCTTGTAATGTTTCTACAAATAGCCTAACTGCTACATTTTCAAATTCTACTCCAATTATGCCACAGGCTATGCTGAACGCTGCAATGTGTTCATCAGAATGAACTTTTTCATCACCATATAATTTAGAGAAATTCTTTCTTGAACTGCGTGAAAGCTCATGTAGAGGCGGAGTAAGATTGAGAGGACCAAAAGCATTACCCTAGAGGCCTTGAACTGCCATTATAGGATTATGAAAAAGAAGAATAACAAATCTCAGAGGAGTAATTATTGGCAAAGCTTTATCAACAACAGAAGTGGATACTTCGTCTGGGAATGGAGATCTGACTTTAATAGGAGGAAAGCTCTTGGTTCGTTGGAGATGAGATGGTGAAGGACACAAATCAAAATCACTTTGTTGTACCAACTCGAATACATGGTCAACAATACCTTTAGCCTTTTGGCTACGTGTATACCTTGAATTTCCCAGATTGTGAAACAAAAATGGAAAAAAATTGACCTTGCTTCAGTTTGAAGCTTGAGGCTTTAAAATGCGCGTTCTTTCTCGATTAGTGTGGAGGTGAATGGTAAGGCTATAAATAGATAATGGGTTATATCCCCAGCGGAGTCGCCAAAAACTATTGGTTGATTATTTTGTCGATCAATTTACTGATAAATAAAATATGTTTGATCAGCGAAAGTAGGAAATTTGGTTGTCCAAATGTGTAGGTTTACCACATCAAAAGGGGACTAATCTCTCCTCTCATCAAGGGGAGGTTCCCTATATATATATATATATATATATATATATATATATATATATATAATAATACTCAAGGGTAGGATAAACCATCCATCTCTCTTTCTTCAGAGATGATGCATGCAAATCAAAGGAAAAATCTCAAGGGAACTGACAAAAAGCACTTCTCTTCTTTCAGAAGTACTATTCAACAAACCACAATAATACTCCTAGTAGTAATTGCAAAATGTAACCAAGTACGTAGTAACCAACAAATTAAGATGTAGCACAAAGTCTCCACTTGAATTGCCCAAGAGTGAGATACGAAGGACAATGAGGGCATCAAGTCGTCCCAAGGTCATTTACACAGAAACAAAAAGAAAACACACTAAAGGCAATTATGGGGGCACAAAGTCTCTCCACAGTTGACTTCAGGGCACCTTCCTGACTACTTTTACTAATTCTGCTTGTTGAATTAAAAGAACAGAAAATATATTAAGAAAAAAGACATAAGCACAGTTTTCCCAACAACAAAGATATCACAGCGCAAAGTCTAAAAAGTCGTTTTCTTTCTTATTCTAATAACAAAATATGATCAACAATCTGAACTCAAAGTCTCAGTAATGCCTTCCAATTTAGGCAGAGTTTTGTTTTTGATTGTCAGAGAGATATATTTACAATAAAAGAGAGTCTCTTATATAGCCTCTTCAAGAAGGACTCGAGAACAATAACACATCATGTTACATTGAAATTTGTTAAGGAGACAGGGTGGAATTTAGAGGCATCTACCTATTTGTTTTTCTCAATGCAGAGAAACAAGTCATGCTATTGAAATTTTACAATTTTCAATGTCCACTTGGCGATCTAATCTTTCTTCATCGTTCCTCTTTTTTTGGTTAATTGAATCGGGTCCTTGATTCAATTTGATGCTCTATTCCTTAGTCGCTTCCTGCTGGTCTCGACCTTAAAGCCTTTGAATGCATTCATGACCGTAGATTCAAATCTACAAGGATCAACGGCTATTTTTTGAGCCTTGAAATTGACGTTCACGCACCCGTCAATACGCTTTCAATGGCTAGTTCGTTGTTATTGAATTTGACGTCTTCGGGCGCGTCACCCCTTGGTCCTTCTTCGACTTTCCTGTTTTGCATCCTCTCGAAAGGAAGGTGACCCTTCGGCTTTGGGAAGTGTCCTTTAATTTGGCAGCCGAGAGTCCCCCGCAAGGGCACCTGCCCTTTGGGATCCTTCGGCGGCCTTTTGCCTTCGGAGTCCTTCAGAACTTTTTCTGCGGACATTTTCCCCAGGCATTAAGTTCCAAAGACATTTTTCGTGGACAAAAAGTCTGCAGAATTATTCCGATTGGTTTGTCTTTGCCTTTGGAAATTCCTTCGGGCTTTTCTCCCGCGGAATCTTTCCCAAATTCCTTTGGACTTTTTGTCCGAAGGAATTCCTTCGAACAAATAGTCCGAAGGAATTATGCCTTAAGTCTTTTTCGACTGCCTTAAACAAAATCTGAAAGAATTTACCTTTGAGGCTTCTTTGAAAACGACCCTTCTGAAGGGTGCTTTTGTCGACCAAGTGCCCTCCGCAAGGGCACCTGTCATTCAGGAGGCTCTTTTGAACTTTTGCATTGAACCACTCATTTGAACCAAGCTTTGAACCACACTTTGAACCAAGTTTTGAACTACACATATGAACCATTTGATGAACCGACTGAGTGAACCGTCTGATTGAACCAAAGTATTGAACCAAGCTTTGAACCACGCTTTGAACCAAGCTTTGAACTAAGCCGATGATCCTCATTAAACCAAACGCGTTGAACCTATTGAACCTTGAACCCGACTGTAGAAGCCTTTGACCCTGTTGAGCCCGTTGAACCAAAAATGGTTCAAGGTTCAACGATTCAATCCTTGCTTAGAAGCTTGCCGCTGAACTTTTTTGGTTGAACCTAGTCATTGAACCAACTTTGAGATCGCTTAAGTGTTGAAAGCTTGCTTCTTTCCTGCAGAGTCCATAGATTTGAACTTGTGAAGCCCGTTGAACTTGGCCTGCAGAGTCCATAGATTTTCTTTTCCTGCAGAGTCCGTAGATTTTCTCTTCCTGCAAAGTCCGTAGATTCAAGCTTGCAGAGTCCGTAGACTTTTTAGAAGCTTGAAAAATGAGGAATTTGAATGCCTAGGACAAATTTTGAAAAGGGAAGAGACAATTTTGATCTGTAGGATCAAAATAGTTCAAATGTTGTCCCAAAAATGAGTGATATTTTTGGGGAACAACACTGCGGACGTTTGGACAGCTGCTTGAGCTTCCTCCATAGCTCTTCTTTTAGACCTAGTGTTGGCTGCAACATAATCACCTTGGTTGTCATACTGCCCACATAGTTGACTGCACAGAATTCACCTTCCAGGTGATTCATGAGTGGAATCAGACTGAACCTGTCTATTGTTCATGCCAGGTTGTATTGACGCCTCAAAGCTTGGGAATTGGACAGCTGCCTGATTGTCTTGTGCATTCATATATTGACTCGACGTCTCATGTGTGTAAGCGGCATGTTCTTGACCATCTTCCAAGGGCGTGCAATTAGATTGTTCCTATACTAGATTATTTTGAGCAGGCACAAGAGCCTTGGATGATGAAGGAGCGCTTGGATTATACCCTTGATAAGGTTTGGCTTGTGCAAACTGACCCTATCCTTGATTATAATTCTAAAAAGGGGGTCTACTTGCTTGTCTGAACTGTCGGTATCCTTGATTTGACCAATTGTTTTGAGCTTATTGTCTTTTGAGAGCCACTAATTTGTTGTCATGCTTTGCAGCAAGCTCTTAACTTCATTAAGGTCATTGGGCAAAGTAGCAGTCGGCTTTTCTATGCCAGGCAGAAGAGCTAAGATGGGTGCCGCAGTCTAGACTGGATGTGGCAATTCAGAGAAGAGTGACATATGAGGTCTAAGGGCTATCTTTCGCGCTTGCACCAGGCAATTTTCAACGGTTATGGCTATTTCATAGGACGTTGGCAACACTTGTCCTCCCATGGACTGTATCATGACAACAATGTCATTGTTCAAAGCTTTCAAGTAATAAAGGAAAGCGTAGCTTGGAGTCGACCTTACCAAAATGGGGATTCTGTCCCAAGTCTTTTGAAACAGGGTATTGAAATCCTGCATGAATTCGTGTGGAGCTCTCTTTATAGTGGTTAGTTGCTCAACAAGAGAGAGGTGATCACTCTTCTTCCCGAATATGTTCGTTAAGAGAGTGCCTAATTCATTCCATGTGCCGACGGAATTCATAGGTAGAGTCCCATACCAGTCCAAAACCTTACCCTTAAAAGACAATACAAGCACCTTGATAGCAATGCTCTCTTCAGTGACATTGTGAATATTACAGAGGTTGGCAATATTTCTGATGTGCTCAATAGAAGTAATAGGCCCCTCTCCATTAAAGGAAGGAACACTCTTAAGGGATGTCCCTGGGATTGGGTCATAATGTAGAAGGTTCAAAGGGCTCTGACCATGAAAGGCCACAAAAGGTAAAGTCATGGTGATAACAGGTTTTTGTCGGAGTTTTCTTGTGTAAGTATATTTTATAGCAGGTCTGAAAAAATGCCTTGCTGTATAGAGATGGTTTCTTGCAAATCTCAGTCGCCTTGCTGAGTTTAATGGTAGTTCATCGAATTCAAAAGGGACACCCTTGATAGAAGATCTTGTGGTGACTTTAGGCATGGGATGTCAGACTGATCTTTGACCAGAGACTGATGTTCTTGAAAATGGAGTCGCTAGATGCTAGATTAACGGTTCATTCTTATTGTAATAGGACCAACACCAATCCTAAAACTTTTTTGAGCATTAAAATTTGGTCTCACTAGGCGTGCCAAAAACTGCTGACGCTGTGGATTTCACCCTTGAAAGAAGGTTGAGCTTCTCTCTTCCACGCGGCACAATGGAGACTCCCCTCTTGCTGTGGGTTTGGCAAAACTAAGAGGAGAATCTCTAGATAAGGGCTAGCTCCCTTTGATGCATTTTTTAAGTCTTTTACTACTATTGCGAACAATTAGGGGGGTGAAAAGGAAGAAGGATACAACCAAAATAGAAACTGATCTAAGTGGTGATGCACCAAATGATTTTGATCTACTTAGCGATTCACACTTCAAATCAGAAGGGGGCGAACATACACTTTATCTGGCAAAAAGACCAGACTGCAGGAGTATTTTAACATGGGGCTTAATGGAGACACAAGAAAAAGAAACTTACCACAGGCGCTATAGAAAACACGATGTCTGATAGCTACTCTTCTGTCTCTTTGCTTTAGATGAAGCACTTCCAGTTAACCTACAGAAATGGCTTTGGCTATACTAGGTATGTTGGTGTCAATATTGTGAAAGCATCAAGCTAAAATGACTGAACACAAAATTGATACACAGACACACTCAAAAGCATAATCAATCAGATAGAGGTAAAACACATTTTTATTGATCAAAAGTGAAATTTGGTAGGTCTTTGCCTTACAAAATGAGAGATATCTTCTTAACTGAGAGGTTACAATATATATAGCATCAAGGAAAAGACTTTGGCACTTTCTAGAATAAGCGGCCCATGCTACGTTGAATACATTGGAAAGAGGAAATTGTTGAAGGAATCATGTTGTAGGTGTCATCAATCTTGACTTTGGTGCTTAATCCGTATTAAATGTCACTGCAAGAGCATGGGTCATATTAAATGTTACTGCGAAAGCATGGGTCATTGCAATAACTACCTGTGCCGACGCTTCTTTTACAACCTGGGTTGATCTGATTCGTGTCTGTGCTTGGCTAGGTGCGTCCTTTGGAACATTCCAAATGTTGTTGTATGTGGGCATAGTCGTGTTCTAGATTCTCTATTTTATTCCCTCTTTCCTTGCTATTTCTTGTCTTTTTCTGATGATTTGAGCTCTCGAGCTATTCTTCCGTCTCTTTTATTGGCTCTTTGGGCTCCTTTCTCGATGATCTTTTCCAACTGTTAATCCATTTCCAAGTGCGGGCCCGTCCCTAAGCATTTGAAAATCAACGGCTATCTTATCATCGTACATTTGACGTCCGCAGGGCCGTCGCCATTTTGAAAGCTAACGGCAATTCATTGCCCTGATTTTGATGTCCGCATAGACGTCATTGGACGTTTAAAACTCCAATGACTAGTTCGCTATGCTGAAATTGACGTGTTGGGGCCCGTCATTACTTTGGTAATTCCTTCGGCTTTCTTGAAACTGAACCTTCGGCCATTTACAATTGAACCTTCTCGAAGGGAAGTGACCTTTCGAAAGAATGGAAATGGTCCCCTTTTGGTCGTTGAGAGCCCTCTGCAAGGGCACTTGCCCTTCGGGCTCCTTTGGTCATCTCAATTCCTTCAGACAAAATGTCTGAAGGAAATCCTTCCTTCAAAATTGACGCCCTTTCTTTCGGTCTTTTCCTTTTGACAAATTCATTCAGACAAAAGTCTGAAGGAATTCCTTTGGGCCTTTGTCCGAAGAAATTTTGCCTTGGTTCCTTGCTTGTGAATTTCTTCGGACAAAATGTCCGAAGGAATTCATCCATTGATTCTTCCTTGGACTTCCTTCGAATTTAAGCCCGAAGGAATCCCTTGTCATTTCCTTTGGATTTCCTTCGGACAGAAAGTCTGAAGGAAATCTTTGTCCTTTGCCTTGGTCTCTCTCCGAAGGAAAACCTACCTTTCAGCCTTCTTCTTTAATCCCTCTGCAAGTGTTCCCTGCCCTCCGCAAGGGCACTTTGGGCCCCAAGTTGCCCTTTGGAGCTTGCTGAAAGGTCCAATTGGTCCCCTGCCTGCCCTCCGCAAGGGCACTTTGTCTTTGGAGCTTTGTAAAAAGACTCGTGTTATTTGAACTAGCCCATCCTTTTGCCAAAAGGCTTGTCCAAGGCAATTGCCCAAAGCGAAATAAGCCCCATATCAAGCTGAGAACCTACAGGTCTTAGTTCTTTCAATTTTTCATAAGGATAGGGCTATTGCAAAGGAAAATGGAGCATTTGTAGTAAGGTGGATGCATCCAAAACTGACGGCTCATGACAGCAAGGAAAGAAGGAGACCGATTTTTGCCCTGTAAGACCAAAATGGTCAACACTAATTGTTATTGCTCTCTTTATCATGTGGAGTATATAAAGGAAAAACCATTTTGAACTTATCATGGTATAAACATACATCTCGACAATGATTATTATGCATTACGTGAAAATATATCACAAATTACAAATAAAAGGATCACCACATTTGCAAAATTAGACAACATGATAACAAAATAAACTTCTACATCTTCCTTCATGATGACAACAATATCTCAAAAAGAACCAATGATCATTCAAGCACTAATCAATAATACACATAAAGCATATACTATTTTCAATAATATGCAACATAATACATGTGCATTGTAAATTATTCAAAGTGTGGTATACAATGAACAATATTTGCGTCATGCACATGGATCCAATACAAGACATATGGCTTTACCAATCACTTTTGGACTAAAGACAATGAGCACATTATTGTTTGTACAATGTACTATTCCACAGGGAAATGTGATTTTGTGATAGCCTTGGTTACAAAAAATGAATGCAACAATGAATAAGGATAATGAGAATTTATAATTAACTTTCAAAGGTTGTTTGTTAACAT
Organism: Torreya grandis; assembly: GCA_037957365.1. Taxonomy (NCBI): domain Eukaryota; kingdom Viridiplantae; phylum Streptophyta; class Pinopsida; order Cupressales; family Taxaceae; genus Torreya; species Torreya grandis. The sequence continues at coordinate 1,467,957 of JARHVA010000031.1, forward strand.
CATGAAGCAAAAAAAGTAGATATGAAGGACAACATAGTCAATGATAATAGTACATCTCAAATTAGACAAATATGAATACCAAAGCAAAAGCATCAAAATTTATCAAAGGCAGGAACATGTAAATCATATTTCAAAGATATCAAAATCACATCAACAGTATCAACCACAAGTGCCACGAGTAACTAATACAGGTGTGAACATCTCTAAGAATACAAAGCCACATATACAATATCACAAGGCAGCTATAAATAACAATCGGTATAATGAACACTTTTTATTCCCATCAGGATGGTCAGCATGATCTATAGTTTGAAATTAAAATCAATTACATGCATGCATTGCAAATTAAAATATCATTAACACATTTCACTTTCAAGAGTATAATCAAATATAGAAACATATTAAATATCAATGTCATCACATAAACTAAATTATCAAATACAACATTTCTCAAGAACATCTACAATATAGAATTCCACATAAGTAAATGCAAGAACGAATATATAAAAGTCTACAAATATATCAAGTTTTAACATGATACAACTATGACATATATAAAATCACTTAATAATGGGCTCATTTCTCTGCTCGTATATTAGTCTTCATCTACTAACCATAGTCCTACACCACTCCATTAATTCTCTTTAATCCCCATTATCTTATCCTAATCCCACTTATCCATTATTTGAGAATTAAAAATTCCCATGGCCCACTTACCCACCTACACTAGCCTACTCCTAGGCTATCTTACATCCCTAGTCTCTAATCACCCACCTAATCCCCTCATAATCCTAATTAGTCCCTAAGAGGAGTCTAGAATCCTCCAATTTGAGAATCCTATCTAACTTGGCCCCTTCTCTCTAGAAGCCTCTATTCTAGAGGCTTCCAAGAAATTTTTAACTCCTTAGAAATTCCTCCACCCTTGATTCTCATGGCTCAAATTTGAATGTAAGTCATAAATCTTCCCTCTCTCTTCTATTTAAATAAGCCAATCTCCCATTGAAGCTAACTTGAATCCCCATGCCAAATCCATGATCAGCTAGTATAGTCTATCATCCAACTCCATGAATCAATCTATCATAATCTGAGTCTAATGTAAGCAATCTCAATCCAAATCCTTTAATCTTTTTATTGTTTAATATTGGTTTGGAGCAATTAGCTTGAGGATTAGAGTGTTGCTTTGAATGTTCATTCATCTATTTGCATTTTATCTTAATGGCTCTAGATCTCAATTGGTGGATTGACATTTTGGGTGTTTTGATGTAATTACATAATCAAATCTATTTGCTCAAAATTTCATCTATAGGTTGAACTTTCTCTGGGGTAAAAAATGGGAATTTATATATACTGTTGTAGAATGTTTCAAAAGGAGGTTTTAGTGATTTTATTTAAAAATTCTAATATGCAGAGACGGGTTATTAGCAAACCCTTCTAGAATGTAGGGCAGTCTATTTTTAAAGCTGATGCTTGGAACCCCAAACTGGGTTGTGAAGAAATCATAGTCAAAGCAACCTCGAGATGGGTTGATATTGAGAATGTTCCTATCCAAATTTAGATTTTTTTGCCTCAAGCTCTTCAGCACTTAGGAGAAGTTCTTAGGGTGGAAAATTTGAGAAGCTCCTTGGCTCATATGCATGTGAGGGTTTTGATTTCTTTGGACCTTGTGAAAGTTTTTCTGATATCCTTTTGTTTAAAATTTAGGGTGAATCATTTCCCTGTCCCATCAAAGGATTGGGTGGTCTTAATGCTTGTTTTTCTGCGAAAAGGATGATCATCTTAGAAAAGATTGCCCTCAGTGCAGAGAAACGGAAAGGGCGATTAGTCTGACCTTGAAAAAGAATATTTTTCAGGAAATAATATATATATTTTTTAAATCTAATTCTGATGACAGTGTTGTGGTTAGAGAAAACCCCTGTTTTGTTTTAGAGCCTTGTTCTAGTCGAGCACCCTCTAGTAATCGTTTGGTGGGCCCTAGCTCCCTTAAGGGTTTGCAAGATGTTGAGTCCCTTGATTTATCACTTGATAAGCCCTTGTAGAGTATGGATTGTTTTGATGCTAGTCTTGGGTCTTCTGACAATTGTGATGATACGAACATTCTTCCTTTGGTGTATGAGAGTCCTCGCACCCCCCTTCTAGGCCTTGCCCAGAATGATTGTATGGTGGAAGATCTTCCCTGCACCAAGGGTAGACTTTCAGATGAGTATATTGTTATTTTGGCCAATCCACCTGCTTCAACGACCCGTATCCCTAGCCCCTTGACATTTGATTTAGATGTGAGTTGTGATGAGCATGTTCCCATGGCTCTCTCCCACTCTGTGTGTTGATGCTCAAACTGAAGTCGGTTTGGATAGAACCCTGCCTCTTAAAGATGTTGGTTCAAATGTCATCTCTGGTGCGCTGCTTAGAAATAATGGTAAGAGTCTAAACAATGAGGCCAATTCGGAAACCTTCTTAGGATCTCCTAGGGGTAATGATGCAAAGGTTCTTAAAGGGTCTTTAGGAGGTGCTAAGGATAGTAAGAAGAAAGCCAAAGAAAATAAGGTTCCTCAATGTTTTACAAGGTTGTACCAAAATAAAAGAGGGTTGAAGGCATCTAGTCTGCAAATATAGGCTGCTCTCCGCGCCCCCCTGCCCGCCCTCTTTTGATGAAGGTTGTAAGTTGGAATGTGACGGCCCTGGAATCCCCTAATCGTAAACCAATTGTAAGATAGTTCGGGTATTCTAGAGAAGGCATTGATTTCTTGTTGCTTTAGGAAATTAAAGTTGTTGGTTTCAAGCTAGACTCTATTCTAAACTACATTTGCCCTGATTTTGCTCGGTTTTCTACCTCTCATCCAAAAAGGAAAGGTGGTGCTTCCATCTTAGTCAATCTTAAGTGGCAAGAGTCAATAGTTGACTCTGGTTCTTCTCCTTGTCATAGAGTTAAGTGGCTCACTCTCAAAAGTGAGGAACATGTTTGGAATCTGCAATATTTATGCTCCTAATGAGTATAGAGAAAGGGTTATCTTATGGAATTGACTTGCTTCCAATTTAAAAGACATCCCATGAATTTTAGGGCAAGATTTTAATATGGTAGAGGAAAAAGAGGATAAACAAGGGGGTGACCCAATTGTTTAGAAAGGAAATGAATTGTTTTTTTGGTCCAAACTTAAGCGAATATTTAAACTCTTTGACCCTCTTAACCGGGGTAAAAAATATAACAAGAGTATCTCATATACATGGTGTAATAATCAAGACTCTCATAAGAGAGTGTATTCTAGACTTGATAGATTTTACTTCAACAAGAATATTTTTGAAGCACAACAGGAGTGTAACTCAGTGATGGTGCTTTCGTTCACGATCTTTGATCACCATTCCGTTGAAATGTCTATTTGTTAAATATCTAGAGTGAACATAACATTCTTAAGTGGAAAGTGTTGTATAAATTGAATGTTGCGCATTTGAGCAATTCAAATTATATAGGTGGAATCCGCTCTGCATAGAGCATTGATAAGTTTGTTGTTGATTCCTCATCCTCCATTGATAAGTGGAACTATTGTATGAGCCTATGTAAAAAATTTACAAGAACCTTTGGTAAATATCAAACAATCATGAGAAGAAAGATGGCCCGTAATACTCAGGAGAAGTGGATTATTTCTAATTCAAAGCTCCAGCTTGACCCAAATAATGCTAATTTGCTTGATCAACCGAGAAACCTAAACCATGCTATCAAAAATCACCAAAATTTTGTTGCTTAGAGGGTTCAGGTTCACTCTAGGCTAAACCAGCTTAAACTTGGAGACAAAGGCTCTCGATTCTTTTTCAACTATTTGAGAGCGAAGCATGGAAAAAGTAAAATAGATATGCTTGAATGTGGAGGCACTGTATCTAGTGACCCAATTGTGATTTTAAAAAAAAGCATTATTTTCCTTCTACTCTGATCTTTTTTTGTCGAATGGTTCGCACTCGCTGATTGATAATTGCAAAAAACTGTCTTTAACTGTATTCCTAGGAAAGTTGCCAGAGAGCAGGGCACGATGCTTGACAGTGAGATCTCTCTAGGTTCTCTAGGTGAGATTAAGGCAACCATTGACTCTATAAAGTTTGACAAAGCCCCAGGTTTTGATGGGTTTCCTACAGAGTTCTACAAGTCAAATAAGGAGTGGTTTGCGACTGAATGCCTAGGGATTTTTAATGAAGCCATTGAAGTTGGTGCTCTAGGGTCTGATATAAACAGAGGTGTGATTAAACTCATACCAAAAGATGGAGAACCCTCTTTGGTCAAGAACTAGAGACTAATTACTCTTCACAATGTTTCTTATAAGATCTTTGCTAGAAGGCTTTCCTTTGTCCTACCTCCAATAATATTTGTTACTCAAACAAGGTTTATTGAAGGTAGATATACCCAAACAAGGTTTATTGAAGGTAGATATATCCTTGATAATATTCTCTCTAGTTGGGAGGTATGTATTAGGCTTGTGATTTTGGGTAAGATGCAAGTATGATCCTACTTGACTTTGAAAAAGCCTATGACATGATTGGTTGGTCGTTCATCAATTTAATGTTGCAAGCCTTTAGGGTTCAGGAAAGAATCTGAAGAATGGTAAATGTCTTGTTTAAAGATGCCTCAGCTAGTATTGAAATTAATGATGAGTTGACTGAATCCATTGAACTTCAAAGGTCAACTAGACAAAGGTGTCCTCTTGCCCCCTTTCTTTTTGTTATGGCGCCTGAAGCACTTCACTATTTGTTAAAAAGCTCATCAATGGGTCCTCCAGTCAAAGGTATCTCTTTACCTAATGGAGCATATATGATTGATGTTTTGTTTGTTGATGATTATATGCTATTTGTCAAGCTTAAAAAAGAAAATCTTCAGCAGGTGGCTAAAAGACTTGATATATATTGTTTTGCATCTGGATCTAAAGTGGCACTTCATAAATCATGTATGATTGGGTGGAATGAGGACCTACCAAAATGGATGGTGGAGTTTGGGTGGACATGGAAGGCCCTAATTAGATGGTCAGATACCTAGGTATTCTTTTTGCCTTGATACTGTCATTCAAACAAATGTGGGAATGGTTGTATCCTAAAATTAATAACAAAATTGGTAAGTGGCATAGTCATTTCCTCTCTCCCAAGAAGAATCTACGTTTGTCAAAAGGTTTTGTCTTCTTATAGCATATATTATACCTCATGTTGGATGTTTAATAAGTCTCAGATAAATTTGTTGCATAAAATAATTAGAGAATTTCTATGGTCTAATGGCAAGAGGAACATAAAAAGGCATGTTGTGGCATGGAAAATTTGTTGTGCCCCTGAAAATTTGAGGGGCTTGGGTTGAAAGACCTTAGGCTTCAAGGTATCTCTCTAGCTATAAAGTGGATCATTAGGGCCATGGATGGGGATGATCCATGGAAGATTTGACTAGGGATAATACCCTGAGAGGATTCTTGAAAGGCAAACACATTGGAAAGGGCTTCACATTTTAGACTTGTTGATTGGTTCGCTTCCTGTTCAAGTTCAAGGTTCTCCAAATTTTCAGTCTATTTGGAAACCCTGGGGGCTTGTAAAACATCGTTATTGCGCTCCTATTTTCAGTGTGTTGGAGTCTAGGTGCCAGGGGTACAGGGCTATATGGTGGAACCTCTCAGTTAACAGAAGGCCGCTTGCTCTTACTAGAGGTTTTTTTTGGGTCTCCAAATGCTTAAGATATATTAAAGACGTATTCTTTTTCAATGGTTGGGTACCATGGACTGAGATCAGAGAAAGGCACTAGATCCCAGGGTCTCAAAGGAAAACATGTACTCTTCTCACTAAGACCCTGCAGGGTACTAGAGGTGTTTTTATTTGTGGTGATACTAATGGGTTATGGGAAGATATTAAATAGATTAACGGTCCCCCCTTTTGAAACATAACACTAAAATACTTTACGATAAACTTGTTTTCTTCAAAACCCTTTTCCTCAGTGTTAACTGTGTTTGGCATGTATGTTATCCATTCTCTCGCTGGTTTTTTGGATTTAATATTGTATGGTCTTCATGCCTTGAACCAAAAAAATCTTGTTTCAGATGGTTGTTTTTGTATAACAAATTAGTTGTTAGGTTGGTTTTCTCTAAATATGGGTTTGGTAATCCTCATTTTTTGTTATGTGGTGAGCTTGAAACTGTTGAACCCTTGTTTTTCTTATGCCCTTACGCTGCAAGTATTTGGAAAAGTTATCTTACTAGTTGGAACTGTGTGTTTGATTGTGAGATTTCATGATACAATATTGTTTTTGGGTATGTATGTTCCAAAAAGAAGGTTCATTATTTTTTCCATAAATTATGGCTTGTGTTCTCCAATGAAATCCTTTGGTTCATTTGAAAACAAAGGAATTTAAAAGTTTTCCAATTTAAACTCAGATTGTGTACTAACTTAAATACTGAAGCTATTGTGAGACTTGTTGCTTGACAGACATTTTTTACAATTGAAGATGCCACAGAGCGAACTAGAGAAGTTCCTAAGAACAGGGATGATGAAGGTCTCTTCTTGTTATTTGTTGGATAATGGAGGATACCCCAGATTTTCACAACCTCCAGATTGGAGGATTTCTCATGGCGAAGCAACACAGGTTCAAGGTTTTGAATATAATTGGGCACTGCTCAGAGAGACATACTTTGAGCACACTGATCATCTGGTGGCCGAGTCGACAGGGTCTTCGGATTCAAGTAAGAATGGCTCAACGCCATGGTTTGAAGCAAACAAAAATGTTCTGCAAGCATTGCAGGTTTATGGGGTTGAAGAGGAAGCTTCCCTCGATGAGGAGGTTGATGTGGCTAGTGTTGAGATGGTGATTGCAATTGGCAATGAGAAACTTGGATGTGACGTCTGACGCAAAGATGAAATTAATTGCGTCGATCTAAATTAGATTATTGTTAATAGTATTGAGAATTTTATTAATGTAACTTCTTTAAAAATTGAAAAATTGATTCAAGAAAGAAACAATAAGGATGTTGAAGATCTAATAAACTTTGTTAAGAATTCCAACATAAAAGAAATGCTCAGTAACCTGGAAGGATTTCACTCCTCAATATAGAGCTCATAGTTGGGACGTGGTCTATTTGACAGTGAAGTGGGCCCTGAGGCCGCTGAATCTATTTCAATTGAAGATGATGTGATGATTATTAATGAGAGGGACAATCTTAAAATGTCGCTGATGTTCTTGTGAACACCTTTTTTTGTTTTACGTTGGTTTCGTTGGTTCTTTGTTGCGGCCACTTGGGTGATTTTTTTATATTGTAATAATGTTCTTGAACGGGTTCTGTTTTGATTGTATGCCAAAGACTTGTTGGTGACTTTTTTGTTGTTTTGCATCTTTGGATATATAGACGTTTGTTAACGTTATTCCAATATATATATATATATATATCAATAAGATAGAAATTGTCAATTTTTTAAAGTTCAAACATCCTCCTAGTAGACTTTAAAAACAAGTTTGATAAAACAGCGAAACACCATTGAGATTGCTGAGCTCATACTAGGAGAATCCCTAGTCAAAATATTATTAAATTTCTTAACAAAAATACAATTGTCAAAACATTTTGAACAGTCACTTCGACCATAAGTACAAACTCCGCAAATAAATATCATTCCACAATTCCCCAACTGTATGCCATATCAAATCAAGCAAAACTACATTTGTTCCAATGAAAGCCATTCAGATAAGGTGACAGCTTCAATAGTTATCTTGAAAATGCTTTTCATCCAACCCAAAAAATTGCAGAATTCTAAAGCACAAAGTATTCAGCTTGTTTATTTTAATTAATCCAAAAGTAGATATCTCACGAGGGGTTCAATTCACAAGATAAACAAAACATATATGATTGGCCGTGTGATCTAGAAACCATCGATTAGGTTACAAGACAATTTTATGATTTTGATCTACTCTTGCTAAAGGCTCATTGCTTGGAGTCCTAAAACATTTTTTGGTAAAGCATAGATGGACTCTTTCTAGACCTATCCTTGATACCTGCAGCGCACCACCTTATTTTCCCAAACGTAATTGACCATAGTAATCCTCCAGTTCAATTGCTTGATCTCGAATCTAGGGATGACCATGCATAACAATCAATTTTGTTCATCATCAAACCAAAATGTCCAGGATTGTGATTCAAACACAATTTGGAGCGTTCAAAAAGCAAATCACTGTTTCCACCTATTTTATCTTTGGGATTGCAAGTGCAAACTATGAAGAAATATTTGCCTGGAATACAGTAAGACCTTGGAGATGAGATTAAATTGACAGTATGTTCAAGAATGCAATTAGCAAAACTCAAACCCATGACCTGCCTGTCAACGGGTTTATACCTTACCAAATGCTCTAAACTATGCACAATGATGTAAATTAAATATAAAGATGACTTATTTAAACTGACTCACATCGAAATCTGAATGTTCCAGAAGCGTAAGCGCTTCCAGATCTTGGTGCCCGGATAAGGTGCTTTCCAGACACAACTAAAAGAACTCACTCCAGGCCAGCACCCATTAACTGTCATACCAGTTTAATAATGAAACAACTACTTTCAGCGAAAGATGATTTCCAAATCCTCCTGATCCTATGGAACATGTTTTCATAGACTTAATCTAGACACGTGCTATATAAAAAATGCACGCCAACCATATTACATTATGAGCAAGCTCATCTTCTAGTGTGCTGACATTGTGAAATTCGTCTTCCCATCCAACTCTTACTCTTTGCTCCTGATATGAAGCAATACTTACACTAATGCCAGCCCAAGCCACATGGCATATCGCAAACCAAGCTCATTATCCAAAGGAAATGCACTGAATGCAAATATATTATATGAATTTTTAAAACATTTCTGCCAGGTATCTACCTTATAAAATACGCTTTTAATGATTCAGAATATAAACCCCTACCACTGTCTACCTTGTTTAGAATCAAAGGAAAATATGAACTCTCTCAATACAATTTTCACATGCTAAAAAGATCCATTTGCAGTATTTATATTATTTTCAAAGTGCAAAATAAGGAGATTAAATTTTCCGCTCGCCACAACTATGTTCAACAGTGGGGAACAAAAAAACACAATAGGCACCGGATCCAATGTTGAGAACTTGTGTTACCGGAAGCATGCCCCGAACAGGAAATGCTAACAACTACTATAGGCAACAGTAGGTAACAATGGACACCAGTGTCAAAGTTGAGAAACTATGAAACACAACCCAAATAGGAAACGTGATGGAAATGAGCTGGGCAAAAGGTTTTTTTTGTAAGAAATATTTTAAAAATAAATAACAACAATACGGCCAATCACAAATGAAAGCTCTTTGAAGCAGAAATCAACAGCATCACAATTTACAAATTATAATTACAATATATGCATCAAATGATACTGAACATGCAAATTATATTATATAGTCCATAATGCATCACATTACATAGTACAGAATTTGACAAATTATATGATGTGTGCAATGTCTCAGGCGACCGAACACTCACTGTAATCAGGTGATGGTGCAGCTTGGTACCCAAGAGACCATCAACACATTTGTTAGTACCACAAGAAGCCTACCCATTTTTCTCATCCTAAAAGTTGACTTAGCCCTAGCAGAAAGAAACTTCACAATTTGAATAGGATTGTCGTGTCAGCTTGCCCTAAACTGAAAACATGTTATATTTACCATTCAGAAGTCAAGTTACACTAGTATAATGAATAAAATACTACACAAATCCAGGTTGAAAGGATAAGAACGAGAGTTGGAGAAAATTAAGGAAGCCTACATTTTTTGAGGTTTAGAAATCTTAGCAAATCTTTTCCAATACTAAAATCCTAAGTTGACATTACTCAGAAATATTCTTCTATTTCCTTAAGAGTATATATGTGTGCATATTTGTTTTGGAAAATAGCCCAATTGCTAATATTAGCGAACTAAATTACCCGCAACTAGATTGTATGGCAAAATAGAAATAGGATCTGCCTGTAAAAACTCTCTTAATATCCGATGTCATGAAAGGGTAGCTTTCACCTGCATGACACTTCTCAGAACCATACTCACTACAGTTCTGGCGCCCAAAAGCGGAACTTGGCCGATTAATAAGGTCTTCTACTCAAACTTAATGGCAGCAAAACCTAATCCTTTCCATTGCTCCCAAATAGGCTCCAATATAAACTGCTCTGAGAGCTGGAATATATTTTTAACTCGCCTCCAATAGCAGTTTTTTTCCATAAATGCATATGCCAATAGCAAATGAATATGGGGCAGTAAATTATATATTTCATTTCATTTTTTTATGAGAAACAGGAAGTGTGATTTTTTTGGAGAAATTTTATCTGATTTGCTTCGCCATGACAAAAAAATTAAGTGGGTATAAGCCAAAACATAAAGTCAAGCCTGTATGCTGTATGCTCACATAATCAATCAATTATGCAAACCCAAATTCAATTTCAGATATTATACAAACCCATACATAAACAATGACATCTGCTCACATGATCAATCAATTATTCAAACCCTAATTCATGTTCAGATATAATCCAAACCCGTACATAACAAGTGACATCAAAATTGGGCATTGCCATTTAATCTTGAAAAATAAATATGATCTCATTTGCTCTAAAGTTCAGATAAAGAAACGTACAGAATTTTTTGCCAAAATCCCAAACCCTGGCTTGTGCAAAAATAAACAGAACCCTTTTCCTTCTCAACTTATGCGACTGCAACTGTTGGATTTTTAGATTGTTCGAAATGATTTTTCTTATCTTGGGATTTGTCCTGAAAATCTTCGAGGTTGTAGACAACTGTTATGTAAAGCGAACAGCTGGGACAGCGTGCAATTTCTTCACCCATCTGCAAATCTGGTTTGGTGATTTGAAAAAGATCTCCACAAGGGCATGGATATGTGAAGGCTTGCAATTCTTCGTTCCACTCCATGTCTTCTATCTCCACATCGTCGTAAGACATTTTTTTCTCTGATAGAAATTTTCAGCTACAGAAATAAGTTGTGAGCTTGACCTAGTTTGTGTGCAACTAGAATTAACTTCTTAAAAGAAGAAAAGTAAGGGAAGGGAAGGTCTTTTTTAAGGTTCACAATCTCACTAGGTGTGTAAAGGTGTTGTATTTGAGGGCAACTAAATGTAGGAATGTGTCATAGATTTGTGATCTCTCTTTCAAAAATAAAGTTCTTTTAAGTAAATTTGGGGTATAAAATAGTATTCTTCATCATTAATTTTGTGGTATAAATTAGCACATGATAATTATTGTTTCGTTTTTTAAACCCTGGGTCAATCAACATTTCAGGGGCAAGAATATCTTGAGTATTAATAAAAAGTTGTATTTAAAAAAAGTATTTATTTTGATTGAATCTTTGTATTTTGTAGGTATTGAGTGTACGAATAATGAATTTTCTTTGGTTTCGTGAATGGAGTTTCATTCTTTTTTATTTGATATCTTTAGGGATTTGTATCTTGTTGGATGGCATAACAATTATACATACTATCATCCATATCAATTGGACTGCAACCCTTTTAATATAAGTACTTTTGTGAAATAGATAAATTTTATTATCATTAATTTTTTTTTTTCCAAGCTATAAATTTTGATAAAATCATTTAGATAGAAATTAGATCCTTGATGTTATGAATGAATAAGGATTTTAAATGCATAAAAATACTTCCAATATGTGTTGGAAAAATATATCCAACTTGAGGTAGTAGGCATGTATTTGTTTTACAAAAAGGGCACACATGGGTTCATAACACTATGCTAATTATGTAAAAGAAGGGCACTGGGGATATCTAAGATAAATATAATAAATTAGACATGCCCTAGTGCTGAAAATTAAAATGTGAATATTGCACAATTGATAATTGGAAGGCAAAATAGAAAGAGATAGGTAAAGAGAGAACGTGTACCTAAATAGGACTTGATCTTTCTTAATACACATTTAGTTTGGAAAAAGTTTTTTTTTGCAATTCTTCACATAAAGAATCGAAAAATTCCAAACAATGGTCCATGTACCAATGGAAGATTTAACAGCTACTATTGTTCGAGTTTTGGAAAAGATTTAAATATAACAAAATCTATAATGAAACACATGGTCTCCTAATAAGGATATTATGTTATGTGCATATGACCATTTTTTACCACCACATTTAATGGTCAAATCACTTTCATATAGCAAATCTGAAAAGTAACTACAAATATGACCATGTTGATCTTTTAGGTCTGAAACTATTTTGGATGCTTCATCATTAGTAGTGGTTTTGGAATTTATCTTCGCTTAGTAAAATGAGTGTGTGTAGGCGTTTGAATTTTTTCTCCTTTGATGTAACCCTAATTCACTACAATGTCACAAGAATATAGAAAATGTGCAAAGTTGGTGGTTTGGGTCCCCTTAAGGGTTGCATTTATATATCTTGCATGCTCATAATGATGGTTCATGTAGTTTTAAACATTGTCAGGATCTTGCTCCTCAATTAGAGCACATATGATTACCTCTGTATTAGCAACTAAACACGGAATTTAACCAGAATGATAAGTAACTAGAAATATGAAACAACATAGGATATGAGAGACAATACACAATTGTATTAATAATCACTCAGAAGAAAATACAATAAAGAAGATGCCACTTCTTCTTCCACCTCAAAGGCTTGCCACACCTCAAGGACTTCTTCCCTCTCTCTCTTACGGTCCCAACAATCAACTCCAATACAGAGTTGGTGTTCACCTCCACTAGTCAGTAACAACGCTGTCAGTACACCAAGCACACAACCGTACTCCAAGTAGATCTCCTGCTCTCTGCTGCCACCTGCAAATCACCAGACCTTACTCACCATTGTAGATCTCCAAACGTGGTCCTGCACCCCTGCTGACCAAGATCATACATATACGAAGAACCCTTCTGATTCTCTAAACCAACACCCACACTTGGTACTGTGGCACTAGGAGGAACACACCATTGCTCTCTTCTCTCTAAGGGAGCTTATTTTGCTCTCTTACTCTCTAGCACACTTTTACAATACAGCCCATGAGTCTATTATATAGATCTCATGCATACAATAATTAGACCCTAATTACAATAATTAGATCTGCAGCTCCTAGTCTAAAATTAGCCTTTAACATGCAAATTAATAGTCCAAAAATAGACTCTCTGAAATTCGCATGCAAACTGCATGCTCACACATAGGTTGCCGACGTTGGCTCCTCCTGACCGATGTCGGCCGACTTGTAACCGACGTCGGTTGCTTATGCACTGCTATCTGATCAACGTCGGTTGATTAGACTGACGTCGATTGCCTTGCAACTCATTCTGCAACTCTCCGCAACCTCCATAACCTTTGTAACTCCTCCTGTTTGCATCCTGGTGAAGCTTTTAGCTCCACAACCTAACAATCTCTCACTTGGAGATAAACAGCTGCACCTGTACCTGTACCTATACACTGTCTAATTTGTTTTCTGGCTTGTATCCCTCTTCAAGATCAATCTTGAAGACCAACCACCACACAACCTGTGATGCTACACCTGTCATCCAAGTAACCTGCCACATCCGAACCTACAAACCCATGTAGTGAAGACCTTGACCCTGCATAACATGAATCCCTGTTGTTGGTCCCTCTCAGATACCTGAGAATCCACCTTCCCCGAATTGGCTCCAAACTCTCTGACAACTCTCACTGCTTGGAAAAACTCAAGTCTACACTAGACCTCATGTGATTTTGAACCCTGTTCTAAGCTCAGCTTGAACTGTCCAGCCCTTGGTGTGCTTACCGATTCTGCATCCTGCTTCTTGAACCTCGCCAACACCTTCTTCACATCAGCTCCCACTGGAGACAAAATCTTCATGTCTCTTATGCCAAAGAATTTTGCTGCTCTCAAATTCTCCATGACATACCTCTGAACTAACCTTACCCTTAGATCAACAAATCCCTGTATGTACAAACCTGCTCCAAGCATACCATCCACATACAGTAACAAGATAATGTCGCGACTCATCATCCACCTGATAAATTAAACATAATAGTTACACTGACATTGACTGAAGCCCTGCTTTGTCATCCACCTGTCAAACCTGTACCACTGTCCTGCAGCTTCCTCAAGACCATATACCTTGGCCTTCCGTCTCACGTATCCATCCACTCTCTTCTTTAACTTGAGAATCCATCCGTCTTTCAGTGCTTTTTTCCAGCTGACAACTCCACCAACAAACCCTTGTTTGATTCTTCTCCAAGGACTCACACTCCTCATCCATGCCAAACTCCCACTGTTTCTGAATTCTACCTGTATTGCCTCTTCACATCTTCCTGGTTCTCAACCATCAGTAAGCAACTAGTAAGAAGGTGAACAACGAATATGAGGTTCACTTACCCTTTCAGTCCTCGATATGAGCATTTGAGACCTTTTTGACATCTTGTTGTCTGCCCACCATCCATTTCAGTGATCGATCTCGACCATCTCCCAGTCTGCACCCGACTGATGTCGGTTCCCTGCACTGACCCTGACTACTGACGTCATTTCCCTAGCCGATGCCGGTATCCCTTCTGCCGACGTCGGTTCATGTATGACCCACATCGGTCTTCCTATTGCCGACGTCGGTTACTATCTGACCGAAGTTGGTCCCTGTGTTTGCCTGTGAGTGATGACCTTTTGCCTGCGAGCTCCTTTTGGGTCAAAACCCTATTCAAATTTACACAGCCCTGCTCAGAATAATTCAGTCCCCTCAACTGATCTCTGTCTGCCATCTCCTCCATGAAAACCAAGGCTTTCCAGTTCTTAAGTTTGTCAAAGACATCTGACCTCCACTTAAAAACTTGCATTCCCCTCCTACATATGTGACCAAGCCTACAAATCCACATCTCTGCAACAGAAGGTGAATCAGTAATATAAGTAGATAGATAAAAAATACCTACTTTCTTACCATCGTCTAATTCGAGTGCATCCACTATGAGAGTTATTATGTATCTCTCATCACCTAACTTTCCTGAAAAAATTAGACTCGTCTCCAAGACTAGAACCTGCATGACCTTCTTCAACACCTGTGTGTTATCCATCTGCAATTTTAGCTTCACTTCCCCTTCCTCAATAATCTGACAAGGCTCACCAACCCCTAAATAAATCTCTCCAAAGTCTCCAAAGACATACCCATGAAAAGATGCTCTATTTCGGGCTGCATGAAAAGAGGCAAAAGAATCTGTAAACCAAGATTTTACTTTATCTAGAGCAACCTGTGCAACAACACCTGCAACATCTGCTTCTACATGCTGATCTTCTACCGACCAACAATCTTCCTTTACCTGCTCTTTCTTTCTATCAATCAGACCATTTGTGCTATTCAGTTTCTCCATTCGTAGCTTACTTTCTTCTGCCATTGCTATACTTCCACTCAATCTGAAACCCCTGAGAGTGACCTATAATCAACAAACACTAACCAGATCTGAACCACCTGTTAGTTAACCCAATCAAAAGCTCTGATACCAACTGTCAAGTTGGTACCAACCTGGTCAACCTGCTCTGATACCAACTGTCAGGATCTTGCTCCTCAATTAGAGCACATATGATTACCTCTGTATTAGCAACTAAACACAGAATTTAACCAGAATGATAAGTAACTAGAAATATGAAACAACACAAGATATGAGAGACAATACACAATTGTATTAATAATCACTCAGAATAAAATACAATAAAGAAGATGCCACTTCTTCTTCCACCTCAAAGGCTTGCCACACCTCAAGGACTTCTTCTCTCTCTCTCTTACGGTCCCAACAATCAACTCCGATACAGAGTTGGTGTTCACCTCCACCAGTCAGTAACAACGCTGCCAGTACACCAAGCACACAATCGTATTCCAAGTAGATCTCCTGCTCTCTGCTGCCACCTGCAAATCACCAGACCTTACTCACCATTGTAGATCTCCAAACGTGGTCCTGCACACCTGCTGACCAAGATCATACATATACGAAGAACCCTTCTGATTCTCCAAACCAGCACCCACACTTGGTACTGTGGCACTAGGAGGAACACACCATTGCTCTCTTCTCTCTAAGGGAGCTTATTTTTCTCTCTTACTCTCTAGCACACTTTTAAAATACAGCCCATGAGTCTATTATATAGATCTCATGCATACAATAATTAGACCCTAATTACAATAATTAGATCCGCAGCTCCTAGTCTAAAATTAGCCTTTAATATGTAAACTAACAGTCCAAAAATAGACTCTCTAAAATCTGCATGCAAACTACATGCTCACACACAGGTTGCCGACGTCGACTCCTCCTGACTGATGTCGGCCAACTTGTAACCGACGTCGGTTGCTTATGCACTACTATCTGACCGACGTCGGTTGATCAGACTGACAGCGGTTGCCCTGCAACTCATTCTGCAACTCTCTGTAACCTCTGTAACTCCTCCTGTTTGCATCCTGGTGAAGCTTTTAGCTCCACAACCTAACAAACATGTGAGTGACCCAACCCAAGTGAGAGAAATGACTCCACCTTTTTTATTTAAAGCAATCAATGATAAATATATATGCTCGTTGATGCAACTTTCTTTTGCTACAAGTATGCAGCCACAAGACTCTAAGAGATGACGAGGGCAGAATATATGCAATGTGAAAGATCCTTGACAAGTGTGTGATAGATAGATTTGGTGTTCACTCTAAATTCCCACTCCAAAAGGCACTTATGAGATTAAGTGTTCTAGAGAGAAAAGTGGGAACAATAAGGGATTTGTTGACTCTTCAAGTCACCCTAGTCCACACAAAGCTCATAAGACCATACAGGAGGATTTCACGCTTGCGCAATGTTGAGTTTCTTAAGGATAAGCTTGTGCACAAATGATTCCTTGCTAGCACCCAAAGATAAAAGTTGACGTAGATCCACACATCAACCATGTGTCAATTTGCACCTAAGAATGACTCTTAATGCATGCCCTGTGCATAAGATCTTTACATCCTCTTTATCATGCAGAATTATTGACGTGCAAGTAAAGCACACATAATTCCTAAACTTGAGACTGCATAGGGTGGATTGTGCAGCGTGTAGTTTCTAATTGTAAGTACACACCCGAGAGCTTTGTTCTTCTTACATGCTCTTATGAAGGAGGCTCCTCATGTCTAAATGATGTAGTTCCACGCCCAATCACAGAAGTCCACACTTGTACTCTCATAATTTGTAGCTTGTTATATATGTAATACAACACTTCCTTTGTAGGCAAATGTAAACTCCCAGACATAAGGTCCAGATTCTCAAAGCTACCAATAGTATCTAGATTCAGGAGGAATTAAGGCCTTATGCCTTTCGCATAGAATTACCATTCGTGTCATCATGCAAGTCTGTAACTTCTTTACATTGTTGTGCCATTAAAATCTAGCACCCATCCTCCCGCATAACCTTTTATGTGCACCCTTTACATAAGATGCATCCAGTTGCAGGACAAACATGAAGCAAACACGCACTTAGTTGTTTAAGTGAATGCAAGTATTTAGAGTGTCAAAGATGAGCAGGCATGAACTAAACACAAAGAACAACCAAGATTATATGAATCATGAAAGACATGCACTCCCCTTTAGTGTAGATTCTCCGTCCACAACCTTACATATGCAACTAGCGCAAACTTGAAAAGCTATAAAAGCATGCAAGATTTAGTGCACACATAATATCCAAGGGAGATGTGCACAAAACTCTATTATGTGTGCAAAGATGACACAACAAAATCTAAATAAAGATTTCATAGCTTCCACGTTAGCGAATAGTCCAGGTGGAGGATATTAGCAAAGGTGGTAGTTGGGCTCGATTGAACATCAAGAGAAGCCAAGTTAGATCAGAATTAAAAACAAAGGTGGTGAGTAGGTGGACAAAACATGCACACATGTCTCCTCTGATTGTATAAGCATACTTATGACCTCAATGCACGCGCATATCATTTGAAGATATAAAAATGACCTTCCAACTACATATGTGATCAGATTATCGACCCAAATTGAATGAGCATGGTTCACAACAACTATCATGTAGGAGTCTGGTTCTCTTGAGTTTTGAGTGCCAACTTTTGAATTAAGTTCATATCTACCATCTCAATTGTTGAATTAATTACGTAGGATCTTGCCAAACTCTATATAAACCTTGATTTTCATTATGAAAGGGAGACCTCTCCTTGGTATAATGAAGCTCTGCACATTCAAGTTGTAATATCAACTTAGGCCTTGAAATTAATAAGAATTGAATTACCTTTCTTCATACTCTATGTTCTGTGTGTATTAACGGTTATTGATCTTTATATGTGGATGTCCATCCCTCTCATTGTTGTCCTCCTTTTGCACCTCTACATGTAATCATAATCATCTACAGGTCACACACTATGTATAAACAGGTCTGAGTAACCATTATCTATGGACTATTGCCATCCCTCTTAACATTATGTTGTGTTCCCATACCTCTGTGAGAAACACTTATCCAGTTGGTGTCTGGTTGAAGACTAAGTGCATCTAGTTCCTTAGTTTTATTATATCGTCAAGCGGGTGAGGTGTTCTATCTAGTATTGGTGCATCACTGCTTTCCCTTTTAGTAACCCTCTTACCCTCTCTCACCCATTTTCCTTTGTTAATATTAGGTTTAACATTAGAAGTAAATTTCCTTTTTTATCTTTGTAGGTTTGTACAGTGGTCCTAAACTGGGTGCAATTAGATTAGAAGGAAGTCGGCCTTCTCTAGATGTTCATCCCAAGGAGCGCATGAGTTCCACACCTTGGGGGATGATCCCATCATTACATTGAAGCATTGAATTACTCTCATGTATTGAGGTCTAAGGCATTTGATGTGAAAGTGTTGCATAATTACATGCATGAGAGTCATTCTTGTGTGGGTGCATGTTTCGAGTGATTAATGTTTATGGCATGCCCGGTGGGACCCAATTCAAATATTTAATTAAGAATTTGGTGATATTCTTAGTCAACAGTGTTGAAGACACTCTGAACAGCACTTGGTGACTCCAAATATCCCTGGTTTGCAAAGATTTTTTCTTCACCTACATGCCAAGACAGACAAGATCATCTTTGAGAGGTACAAATTTACTTGAATCCAAGATCTTAAAACTCTTATATTAGGGTAGGGAAAGTTGTTAAACTGTGTTGAAGGGAAAAGTGCATGTGCATAGGGGGGATTAAAATGTGCACTCCTACGTATGACCTGTCAGTGCCAATGCACATTCACCCAACTGTTTACATCCTCAAGTGCGTAGCATAAGACTTGTGACGTCCTTTTCAAAAATAAAAAGTTTCACCATTAAATCAATTTTAGAATATAAATTAACACATGATAATTAATGTACAAATTAATACTTAATTTTTTTCAAAATATTTTTTTATTATTCAATTAAATTTTATCTAAATAATTTAATACATTCATAAACCTATTAAGAATGATTGTAAGCAACGAAAATATGAATCAATTCAAATGAAATATAAATGGAAAATTAGAAAATTTAAAAAAAAATCCAAGTGCTAATTTGGAAGTTAGTTAGTTGCTTCCCTTTTTAAAACTTGGACCAATCGACATTTCAGAGGCAAGAATATTTCTAAGTGTTAACATAAAGTTGTACTTAACAAAATAATTTATTTTGATTTGGAACCTTTGCATCTTGTAGGTATTGAGTGTACAAATAATGAACCTTCTTTGGTTTAGTGAATGGATTCTCATTCTTTTTTATTCATTATTTTTAGGGATTTGTATCTTGTTGAATGGTATAAAAATTATACATACTATCATCCATATCAACTAGACTACAACCCTTTCGATATAAATATTTTTTTGAAATAGATAAATTTTACTATCATCGAAAAGTTTTTTTTTTGGCTACAAAATTTGATATAATCATTTAGATATAGATTAGATTATTGATGTTATGAATCAATTAGGATTTTAGATACATATAAATAATTCCAATATGTGTTGAAAAGGCATATCCAACTTGAGGTAGTAGGCATGTATTTGTTTTACAAAAAGGGCACACATAGGTTTAGAACACTATGATAATTATGTAAAAGAAGGGCATTGGGGATATCTAAGATAAATATAGTAAATTAGACATGCCCTATTCCTGAAAATTAGAATGTGAATATTGCAAAATTGATAATTGGAAGGCAAAATGAAAAGAGATAGGTAAAGAGAGAACATGTATCTAAATATGACTTACTTGATCTTTCCTAATACACATTTAGTTCATAATTTTTTTTTGCAATTCTTCACATAAAGAATCAAAAAAATTCAACCAGTGGTCCATGTATCAATGGAAGCTTTAACATCTACTATTGTTCGAGTTTTGGAAAAGACTGAAATATAACAAAATTTGGAATGAAACACATGGTCTCCTAAGAAGGATATTATGTTCTATGTAGATGACCATTTTATCCCACCACATTTAACAATCAAATCACTTTCATACAACAAATCTAAAAAAGTAACTACAAATATGACCATGTTGATCCTTCAGGACTGAAACTATTTGGGATGCTTCATCATTAACAGTGGTTTTAGAATTTATCTTTGCTTAGTAAAATGAGTGTGTGTAGGTGTTTGAATTTTTTCTCTTTTGATGTAACCCTAATTCACTACAATGTCACAAGAATATATAAAATGCACAAAGTTGGTCATTTGGTCCCCTTTGAGGATTGCATCTATATATCTTGCATGCTTAGAACCATGGTTCATGTAGTTTTAAGCATGCTAGTGACCCAACCCAAGTGAGAGAAAGGAATCCACCTTCTCTCCTTAAGACAATCAATGATAAATATATATGCTCATTAATGCAACTTCTTTTGGTACAATTATGTAACCACAAGACTCATTAATGCAACTTTATTTTGGTACAATTATGCAACCACAAGACTCCAAGAGATGATGAGGGCATAATATAATCGATGTGAAAGCTCCTTGACAAGTATGTGATAGATTTATTGTTCGCTCCAAATTCTTACTCCAAAAGGCACTTATGAGATTAAGTGTTCTAGAGAGAAAAGTGGGAACAATAAGGGACTTGTTGACTCTTCAAGTCACCCCAATCCGTGTAAAGCTCATAAGACCCTACATGAGGCTTTTGTGCTTGCGCAATGTCAATTTTCTCAAGGATAAGCTTACATGTAGATGATTCCTTGCTAGCGCCTGAAATTAAAAGCCAATGTAGATTCGCACATCAACCAAGTGTCAATTTGCATTTAAGAATAACTCTTAATACAATCCCTATGCATAAGATCTCTATAGCCTCTTTATTAGGCATAACTATTGACATGCAAGTAAAGCATGCATAATTCCCACACTTGAGACTATGTAGGGTGGAGTGTGCAATGCATAATTTCCAATTGTAAGTGTACACCCAAGAACTTCATTTTACTTGCATGTCCCCATGAAGGAGGCTCCTCATGTCTAAATGATGAAGTTCCATGTCCAATCACAAAAGTGCACACCTATGCTCTCATGATTCATAGGTTGTTATCTATGTAACACAACACTTCCTTCGTAGGCCAATGTAAACTCCCAAACATAAGGTGTGGATTCTCAAAGATACCAATAGTATCTAGATGCAAGAGGAATTAAAGCCTTACACCTTTCACATAAAATTACCCTTTGTGTCATCACATGAGTCTACAGATTCCACACATTGTTGTGTTATTAGGCTTTAGTGCACATCTTCCCGTGAAACCTTCTATGTGCACCCTTTGTGAAAGATGCATCCAAGTATCAAGTTGCATGCAAGATAAACATGAAGCAAGCACACATTAGTTGTTTAAGTGAGCATAGGTATTCAGAGTGGTAAGGATGAGCAGGCATAAACCACAGGCAAAGAACAACCAAAATTATAGGAATCATGAAAGGCACGCACTCCCCTTCAACATAGATTATCCATGTGCAGCCTTATGCACGCAACTAGCATAAACTCAACAAACTCTAAAAGTATAAAAGATTTAGTGCACACATAATCTCCAAGAGAAACATGTGCAAAAATTTGCCGCATGTACAAAGATGACATGACAAAATCTAAATAAAGCCTCCATAGCCTTCGCATCAACGAATAGTCTAGGTGGGAGAAATAAGCAAAAGTGGTAGTTGGACTTAATTGGATGTCAAGAGAAGCTGAGTTAGATCAGAATTAAAAATAAAGGCAGAAGGTAGTTAGACATAACATGCACACACATCTCTCTGACTACAAAAACATACTAATGACTCGATGCACACACATATCATTTGAAGATCCAAGAATGACCTTCCAACTACTTATGTGATTAGATTGTCGACCCAAATTGAATGAGCAGGGTTTGTAATAGCTATTATGTAGGAGTCTGGTTCTCTTGAGTTTTGAGTTCCAACTTTTGAATTAAATTCTTATCTACCATCTCAACTATTGAGTTAATTATGCAGGATCTTGCCTAGCTCTATATAAACCTTGATTTTCATTATGAAAGGAGACCTCTCCTTGGTATAACAAATATCTACCCATTTGATTTATAATATCAGCTTAGGCCTTGAAATTAATAATAATTGAATTACCCTTCTTCATACTATGTGCTCTCTGTGTATTAATGGTTGTTAATCTTTATTTGTGGATGTTCATCCTTCATTATTGTCCTCCCTTTGCACCTCTACATGGAATCAAAGTCATCTATAGGTCACACACTGTGTATAAACAAGTTTGCATAGGCATTATCTTTGGACTATTGTCATCCCTCTTAATGTTGTGTTTTGTTCTAATACTTCCATGTGAAAAACATGTGCAATTGGTGTATGGTCGAAGACTGGGTGCATATAGTTCCTTAGTTTTATTATGTCATCAAGCGGGTGAGGTGCTCAATTTATTATTGGTGCATCACCACTTTCCCTTTTAACAATCCTCTTACCCTCTCTCACCCCTTTTCCTTTGTCAATATTAGGTTTAACATTAGATGTAGATTTCCTTTTTTCTCTTTGTAGGTTTGTGCACTGGTCCTAAACCAAGTGAACTTAGATTAGACGAAAGTTGGCCTTCTCCAGAGATTCATCACAAGGAATGCAAGAGTCCCACACCTTAAGGATGATCCCATTATTACATTAAAGCATCAAATTACTCTCAGGCTTTGAGGTCTAAGGTATTTGATGTGAAAGTGTTACACGGTTGCACATGCAATAGTCATTCTTGTGCAGGTGCACATTTTGAGTGATAATAGTTTTTGTCACACCCAATGGGACCCAATTTGAATATTTAATTAAGAATTTAGTGATATTCTTGGTCAACAGTGTTGAAGACACTCTACAAATCACTTGGTGACTCCAAGTATCCCTTGTTTGTAAAGATCAGTTCTTCACCTACATGCCAAGACAAACAAGATCATCCTTGATAGGTATAAAATTTTAATTTATTGATTTACTTATACTTACTAAAAGAAGAAGAGTTCAATCATTCTTATCCCTTGTTAAAAGAGCTAGTGATTCAAGGTAATCTTCCTCGAGAGCTCAATTTACTCCCCATTTGGAAGGTTCCTTTAACCCAGAGGAAGACTATTCCCCATCCCATTCATGGCTACTCTTATAAATCATCCCTTTAATGGAGGTAGTCCATTGGCCCTCCCTAATATAATGATAATCCCATAGTTTATCTTAAGAGCATCCCCTACTTTACTGGAGAAAACTCTACTGTCGCTATAAATCACATACAAGATGTTACAAACATTTTCTCCATTCATAATGCAATCGAAGACAACATCACAATATGACTCCCTGCCTTTTCTTTGAAAGGAAGAGCGCTATAGTGGTACCAAGGTTTGCAACCTGGTACTATCCAAAATTGGGATGAGTTGGTTGTCAAACTATGTAAACAGTTTGAGGAGAAGAGTGACCACCTGTCGTTGATGGAGTAACTCACTACTATGAAAATAGATTCACATGAGTAAATGATCGATTTCAATTTCAGGTTTTAGAATACTTGGGATCGAATTCCACCTTTGGTAAAGCCTTCTCCTAACACTACATTATTATATTTTTTATAGCACTAAATAGTGAAATGGTTGTGATGATTCAATCCATGGGAGGCACAATATTGCCCAATGCATATGAGGTTGTTGTGTGCACAAAGAATTATTTGATCCAAGTAGGGAAAATTATGCCCAGACCCCCTATGTCTTTGTTTCTTAATACCCCATCTATAATTAAACCCGCCTTACCCTCTTTTCTGACTCTAGCACCCACCCCTATTGTGAATGGCCCACTAATTCCATCAGTTGCACCTCCAAGTGAGCTACACGAAGTTAAATCATTATTTTAGAGCTTTGAAAATGAGCTAGTAGCCCTCAAAAGGTAGCAAACACAACACTTTAGGCCTTATCAACCCTTCAACCATCCATATCAACCAAATAGGCCTCCCTATCAAGGTGGTTCGTAAGCTCAAAATCAACTCTCACATAATAGGCCACCTTATGTGTAAAATTCGAACAATGCTAGCACTTATAGAGCCCTCGTGCCCATGTAGAACAACATGGAATTGGAATATGAATGGTTCTTTCCATGTAATCAACCACACAATCAAGTTGCATATGTAAATGAAGTTTTGAATCCAACGCCTATGATGAAAAATACTTCACCACTTTACGGATAACCAAATATTCTAGTTCCGTAACGGGAGGATTGTGAGTGTAAACACAAGAGTAAGGTGGGTCTACTCTCATGAATTGGCAAGAGGATGACTTAATTTATGTAACCAAAATGAAACACTGAGTGTGTGGAGTAACCCAGTTGATTTTAACATGAGATTCAAAAGGAGGGCATTGGGAGGAGAGTTATCTTAACATGTACCCTCAACTTTTGTGCCCTTAACTTCTACCTCCCAAATTCTGCATGCAGACATTAAAGACAAAACATCTATAGGGAGATTCCAAACATGCATGGAAATAATCACATAGAAAGAGAGTCAGCCTCAAATTGTTCTTCAAGGGCGAGAGGAGGTTGTTATTCAAAGATCACAGGCAAAAGGGACTCAGATACCCTTTAACATAGTTGAGCAGATAAATAATATTGGGTTAAATGTGATGATGTGGGACACTCTTGCTATTCTTTCTCAAAGGAATTTGCTCCAGTATTCCCTAAAGAGCTTCCAATCACACAATCTGTCATAAACCATATCCACTGCTCCTATAAGCCTATATTATCCAAATGAGGAAGAAATACTTAGAAGCAACAAACCACCCCCATTATACATTTATCTAATTATTTATAAGTATATCTTACATAACTATATGATAGACTCGAGTGTGAGTAGCTCAGTGATGCCAAAGAAAATCATAGACATTATAGGCATAACATAGTCATCCATCTCAAAAAGCATTGTCTAATTGGATGACATAATAGTTAAAATTGTGGGGATCATCAAGGACCTGAGCCTCACTTTACATGCATGTTTGAGCCTCTCTATTGCATAAGATATCATAGTGATCGACTTGCCCTCTTACTTTGTTATATGCCTTTCCTAAGATTTCACTACAGAGATGGGTGGATACCTATCCTCAAACTAGTCACACATGCTATTCAGGACTAGATATGGAACCAAGGTGACCATCAAGGCTGAACCCATTTCTAAGAATCATATAGAGCCCTACTCTCTTCATCTGGCTAATATAAATTGCATTGTGTTAGACCAAGAGGAGAATTCAATTCTCCATGAGACTACTATGTCCTTTGAGTGGATTCCAAATAACCTATTTAACGAATGGGCACACAAGCAATGTGAGTTTAACCCATATAGTAATGTAGAAGAAATAGGGTTAGGCACATACTACTTTCTTAAGGAGGACCCCTTATTGCCAAATCTCATAAAGGCACAAGAAGATCTCAAAGGTGTATGACAATTATATTTTGATGGATCCCGAAGCAAAAATGATGTAGGAGATGGTGTGGTAATGATCTCCCCCCAAAAGGATAATTTTTTCACACATTTAGGTTGTATTTTAGTTGCACAAACAATATCATTGAATATGAGGCACCAATCCAGGCTCTCTAAAGAGTGTAAAATAAAGGGATAAAAGCGATACAAGTATTTGGGGACAATGAACTAGTCATAAACAAGGTCAGAATGCATAACATATCTGAAAATAATATACTAAAAGCTTACAAAAATAGAGTTTGGGACATAATCGAGGGATTTGATGCTTTCAACATCTATTTCATACCAAGGGTGTAAAATGATGATGCTGGCAAGATCACAACTATGGGTGTGCAATATGTCTTTTTACATGATATAAGGAATGAGTCCAGGCAATCCGTAAAGCTTGTGGTCAAACTGACAATCCCAAACAATGTAAGCAATTAGTAAGTGTTTAAAAACTATGAACAAATTATTAACTTCCTACAAGATGAAGCTAAATTCTATGCCAAGAATCAATCGCAACTCCAAGCTTGATATGAGGAACAAATCATCCAGCTAAAAGGAAATAAGCTACCTAGGGGGTTGGTCACACTAGAAAGCATCTTTAATTCTGATGACCAGCTCAAGGGTGAGATAAGAAACATGATGGTTCGGGAAGAAATATTTAAGTAACAATCTCTGATAACAAGCTCTTGAAGGTCAAGAAGGTGTGATCTCCATCTGAAATCAAAGATTTCATCAAGCTAAGTAGAAGATATGATGATATATTTACATGGATATACCAAGACCTCAAAGGCTTTGACCCAAGCTTAACCTAACATACTATCAAGCTTGACCCCAATACCAAGCCAGTCAAGTAGAAGAAAAGGCCAATAAACCCCAAGCTTGAGCCCTTAATGAGAAAAGAGCTCTCGAAGTAGGAGGAATTAAGGCCTTATGCCTTTTGCATACAATTACCCTCTACACCATCATGTGAGTCCACAGCTTCCCCACATTATTGTGTCATTAGACTCTAGCGCCCATCCTCACGTGAAACCTTTTTTGCCTACCCTCTGCATAAGATGATCCAATTATCAAGTCACATGTAGGACAAATATGAAGCAAACACAAACTTAGCTATTTAAGTGAACATGGGTATTAGAGTGCCAAATATGAGCAAGCATGAACTATACGCGAAGTACAAACAAGATTATAGGAATCATGAAAGGCATGCACTCCCCTTCAACACAGATTCTGTATGTGCATCCTTGCATACGTAGCCAGCACAAACTCAATAAATTCTAAAAGCATGTAGGATTTAGTGCACACACAATCACCAAGAGAGACACATGTAGAACTCTACCGTGCACACAAAGATGACACAAAAAAATATAAAGTAAGCTTTCACGTCATCAAATAGTCCAAGTGGTAGAAATAAACAAAGGTGGTAACTTGGATTGATTGGATGTCAAGAGAAGTTAAGTTAGAGCATAATTAAAATAAAAGGTGGTGGGCAGGTGGACAAAACATGCACACACATCTCCTTTGAATATAAAAGTATACTTATGACCTCAATGCACATGCAGATCCAAGAATGACCTTCTAGCTACTTTTGTGATCATATTAACGACCCAAATTGAATGAGCATGGTTCACCATAGCTATTGCATAGGAGTATGGTTCTCTTGAGTTATGAGCACCAACTTTCAAATTAAGTTCTTATCTACCATCTCAACTATTGAATTAATTACGTAGGATCTTGCCCAACTATATATAAACCCTAATTTTAATTATGAAAGGGAGTCATCTCCTTGGTATAATTAATCTCTACCCATTTGAATTGTAATATTGGATTAGGCCTTGAAATTAATAAGAACTGAGTTACCTTTCTTCATGATTTACATTCTATGTGTATTAATAGTTGTTGATCTTTGTCTGTAGATGTTCATCCTTCTCATTATTGTCCTCCCTTTGCACCTCTATGTGGAATTAGAAACCTATACATGTCACACACTGTCTATAAATGGGACTACATAGGCATTATCTATGGACCATTGTTGTCCTTCTTAACATTGCATTGTGTTCCCATACCTCCATGAAAAACACTCATGCAGTTAGTGTTTGGTTGAAGACTGGGTGTGTCCAATTCCTTAGTTTTACTGTGCCATCAAGTGGGTGATGTGATCACTCTATTCTTAGTGCATCACCACTTTCCCTTTTATAAATCCTCTTACCCTCTCTCACCCTTTTTTCTTTGTCAAGATTAGGTTTAACATTATCCATAGATTTTTTTTTGCTCTTTGTAGGTCTGTGCATTGGTCCTAAGCCAAGTGCACTTAGACTAGAAGGAAGCCGACCTTCTCTAGAAGTTCATCCTAAGTAGAGCAAGAGTTACACACCTTAGGGGATGATCCTATTATTACATCGAATCATCGAATTACTCTTAGGCATTGAGGTCTAAGGTGCTCAACATAGAAGTGTTACATAGTTATGCACATAAGAGCTATTCTTGTGTGGATGCATAACAAGAATTTCATCCTCCATTTTAGGATCAATACTTGATCAATATAGGGCACGATTATAGGTATGTGGCTCCATGATATAGCTTGCATAGAATAACTTCTAAGAGATGCAGTGCTACCACTAGTTGTTTAGACTGTCAGGATCTTGCTCCCACCAATAAGAGCACATATGATTACCTCTTGTATTTGCAACTAAACACGGAATTCAACCAAAATGATAAGTAACTAGAAATATGAAACAACACAGGAATATGAGAGGCAATACACAATTGTATTAATAATCACTCAGAAGAAAATACAATAAAGAAGATGCCACATCTTCTTCCACCTCAAAGGCTCGCCACACCTCAAGACCTTCTTCCCTCTCTCTCTCGGTCCCAACAATCAACTCCAATACAGAATTGATGTTCACCTCCACCAGTCAGTAACACGCTGCCAATACACCAAGTACACAACCATACTCCAAATAGATCTCCTGCTCTCTGCTTCTACCTGCAAATCACTAGACCTTACTCACCATTGTAGATCTCCAAAAGAAGCCATGCACACTTGCTGACCAAGATCATACAAACACGAAGAACCCTTTTGATTCTCCAAACCAGCACCCACACTTGGTACTGTGGCACTAGGAGAAACACACCATTGCTCTCCTCTCTCAGAAGGAGCTTATTTTGCTCTCTTACTCTCTAGCACTAGTTTACAATACAACCCATGAGTCTATATATAGATCTCATGCTTACAATAATTAGACTATCTTAATTACAATAATTAGACACGCAACTCAAGACTATAATTAGCCTTTAACATGCAAACTAACAGTCCAAAAATAGACTCTCCAGAATCAACATGCAAACTGCATGTTCACGCACACAGGCTGCCGACGTCGACTCCTCCCTGACCGAATGTCGATCGACTGGTAACCGATGTCAGTTGCTTCTTCACTGCTATCTAACTGACGTCGGTTGATCAGATCAACGTCGATTGCCCTACAACTCTCTGCAACCCCTGCAACCTCTATAACTCCTCTTGTTTGCATCTTGGTGAACTTTTTAGCTCCACAACCTAACAATCTCCTACTTGGAGATAAACAGTTGCACCTGTACTTGTACCTGTACACTGTCTAAATTATTCTCTGGCTTGTATCCCTCTTTAAGATCAATCCTGAAGACCAACCACCACACAACTTGTGATGCTACACCTGTCATCCAAGTAACCTGCCACATCCGAACCTACAACTCCATGTAGTGAAGACCTTGACCCTGCATAACATGTTAGCCTGCTGCTAGTCCCTCTTAAATACCTAAGAATCCACTGAACTGCCCTCTAGTACTCCTTCCCTGAATTGGCTCCATACTTTCTGACAACTCCCACTAATTTGGAAAACTCAGTTCTACACTAGACCTCATGTGATTTCGAACCCTGTTCTAAGCTCTGCTTGAACTGTCCAGCCCTTGGTGTGCTTTTCGATTCTGCATCCTGCATATTGAACCCCACCAACACCATCTTCACATTAGCTCCCACTGGAGACAAAATCTCCATGTCTCTTATGCCAAAAAATTTTGCTGTTCCAAATTCTTCATGACATACCTCTGAACTAACCTTACCTTTAGCTCAGCAAAACCTTGTATGTACAAACCTACTCCAAGCTCATCCTCCACATACAGTAACAAGATAATGTTGTGACCATCATCCACCTGGTAAGATAAACACAATGGTTATAATGACATTGACAAAAGCTCTGCTTTGTCATCCACCTGGTACCACCTGTCAGCCCTATACCACTGTCCTACAGCTTCCTCAAGACCATATACCTTGGCCTTCCATCTCACATGTCCATCCACTCTCTTCTTTAACTTGGGAATCCATCCGTCTCTCAATGCTTTCTTCCAGCTGACAACTCCACCAACAAATACCTGTTTGGTTCTTCTCCAAGGACTCACACTCCTCATCCATGCCAAGCTCCCACTATATCTAGATTCTACCTGCATTGCCTCTTCACGTCTTCCTGATTCTTGACCATCAATAAGCAATATAAAGAAGGTGAACAATGAATATGAGGTTCACTTACCCTTTCTGACCTCCATATGAGCGTTTAAGACCTTTTTGACAGCGTGCTGTCCGCCCACCCTCTGTTCCAGTGACTGATCTCAGCCATCTCCCAGTTTACATCCGACCGATGTCAGTTCCCTGCACTGACCCTGACTGCCGACGTCGTTTCCCTGGCCGACGCTGGTATCCCTTCTGTCGACGTCGATTCCTTCTTGACCCACGTCGGTCTTCCTATTGCCGACA
This sequence comes from Torreya grandis, assembly GCA_037957365.1. Classification (NCBI taxonomy): domain Eukaryota; kingdom Viridiplantae; phylum Streptophyta; class Pinopsida; order Cupressales; family Taxaceae; genus Torreya; species Torreya grandis. Next base: position 1,498,608 of record JARHVA010000031.1, read on the forward strand.
TCGGTTACTGTCTGACCGATGCCGGTACCTATGTTCGCCTGTGAGTGATAACTTTTTACCCGAGAGCACTTTTGGGTCAAAACCCTATTCAAATCAACACAGCCCTGCTCAGAATAATTTAGTCTCCTCCACTGATCTCTGTCTGCCATCTCCTCCATGAACACCAAGGCCTTCCAGTTCTTAAGTTTATCAAAAAAATCTGTCTTTCGCTTAAGAACATGCATTCCCCTCCTACATATGTGACCAAGCCTACAAAGCCACATCTCTGCAATAGAAGGTGAATCAGTAATATAAGTAGATAGATAAAGGATACCTACTTTCTTACCACCATCTAATTCAAGTGCATCCACTGTGAGAGTTACAGTGCATCTCCCATCACCTAATTTTTCTAAAAAAATTAGACTCATCTCCAAGACTGGAACCTGCATGACCTTCTTCAACACCTATGTGGTATCCGTCTGTAATTTCAGCTTCACTTCCCCTTCGTCAATAATTTGACAAGGCTCACCAACCCCTAAATAAATCTCTTCAAAGTCTCCAAAGACGTACCCATGAAAAGATGCTCTATTTCAGGCTGCATGGAAAGAGGCAAAAGAATCTGTAAACAAATATTCTACTTTATCCAGAGCAACCTGTGCAACAACACCTACAACATCTGCTTCTACACGTTGATCTTCTATCAACCAACAATCTCCCTTTACCTGCTATTTCTTTCTATCAATCAGACCATTCGTGCTATTCAATTTCTCTATTCGTAGCTTACTTTCTTATGCCATTGCTATACTCCCACTCAATCTAAAACTTCTGAGAGTGACCTGTAATCAACAAACACTACCAGATCCGAAACCACCTATTAGTCAACCCAATCAAAAGCTCTGATACCACTTGATGGTATCAGCTCTTGAACCTACAACCAGGCTCTGATACCACTTGTCAGGATCTTAATCCCACCAATAAGAGCACATATGATTACCTCTTGTATTAGCAACTAAACACGGAATTCAACCAGAATGATAAGTAACTAGTGTTAGGTTGTGGAGCTAAAAGCTTCACTAATGCAGACATGGAGGAGGTTGCAGAAGGGTTGCGGAGTGTTACTGTCACCGGCGTCGATCAGGCCAACCGACGTCGACAGGGAGGAGACGGGAAGGCAACCAACGTCGGTCAGAAGTCATCCGGCATCGACACCCCCCCGGCAGACAGGGACCGACGTCAGTCACCTGTGTAGTTCGACTGCGAGTGTTTTACGAGCAGTTAGCTAATGAACCAAGTGTTTGCATGTCAAGAGCTAATTTTAGACTGAGAGCTGTGAATCTAATTATTGTAATTAGATGTCTAATTATTGTTTGCATGAGATCTATTTAAGAGACTCATTGATTATATTGTAAATGTGTGCTAGAAAGTAAGAGAGCAATATTATAAGCTCCTTCTGTGTGTGAGGAGAGCAATGGTGTGTTCCTCCTAGTGCCACAGTACCAAGTGTGGGTGCTGGATTGGAGAATTAGCAGGATTGTTCATGTATGTATGATCTTGGTCATCAGGTGAGCATGGCTACGATAGGAGATCTACATGGTAAGTAAGATCATTGATTTTTAGGTGTATGTGTGTGCAAGGTCAAGGTTTACAGGTGTGCAGAACTAAATTGATTTACAGGTGTGCAAGATCAGAGAGGACAACAACACAACAAGGAGCAGTATCAGAAGAGATCTACTTAGAGTACAGGTGTGTACTCAGAGCAAAGAGGAAGGCAAGGTAGTTCCTTCCATAAGTAAGGTATATTGAGGTGCAGGTTGTTGCAGGTTCAGGGGAGATCTACTTGAAGTACGTTTGTGTACTTGTGGAGTGTGTGGAGCACTTGTGGAGTGCGTGGAGCACAGGTGTAAGGTGAACACCAACTCTGTGTTTGAGTTGGGTGTTGGGACCTAAGAGAGAGAGCTTTGAGGAGAGAATTACTGTTCACTTGAGGTGTGGGAAGCCTTTGAAGAGGTGGTGAAGAAGTGGCATCTTCTTTATTATATTCTTTTCTGTATGAGTATTAATACAAGTTGTGTATTGTCTCTCATATCATGTGTTATTTTTGGATTCTAGTTACTTGTTGATTCTGGTTAATTTCCACATATTAAGTTGCTTGTATTTGGTAATCAATTGTGTGCTTCCGGTTATATTCATATCCCAACACATGGTATCAGAGCTAAGGTTGTAAGAAGCAGGTTTTGTGTTTGGTTACAGGTCACTCTCAGGATTTTCTGATTGAGTGGGAGTAGAGCAATGATAGATCAAAGTAAGCTAAGAATGGAGAAGTTAAAAAACACAAATGATCACTTATGGTCCTATGGAAAGAAAGAGCAGGTAAAAGAAAATTGTTGGTTTGTGGAAGATCAGCATGAAGGAACTGAAGAAGCAGGTGTTGCAGGTGTTGTTGCACAGGATGCTCTGGGAGGTTTCTTGGATAAAGTAGAATTTTGTTTCACAGATTATGTTGCCTCTTTCCATGCAGCCCCAGATAGAGGAGCTAGTGAGCTTTGCCAAAGAATTGGCAAAGGGGAAGTGAAGCTGAAATTGCAGGCGGCCAACACATGGGTGTTGAAGGAGGTCATGCAGGTCCCGGTCTTGGAGATAAGGCTAATTTCTTTAGGGAAGTTGGGTGATGAGAGATGCACAAGAACTCTCACAGCGGATGCACTTGAATTAGCTGGTGGTAAGAAAACAGGTACTCTTTATCTACTTGTTTATATTACTGATTCTTTTTTTGTTGCGGAGACGTGGCTTCGTAGGCTTGGTCACATGAGCAGGAAGGAGATGCATGTTCTTAAGCAGAAGATAGATATATTTGATAGGCTTAAGAACTAGAAAGCCTTAGTGTTCTTGGAGGAGATGGTGGACAGAGACCAGTGGATGGGGCTGGATACTTCTGAGCAGGGCAGTTTGGACATGGGTTTTGATTCAAAGGAGCTCACAGATAAAAAAGTCATCACTTACACGAAAACACAGGTATCGACGTCGGTAGGAAAATTGACGTCGGTAGTAGGTAAGACTGACATCGGTCATGAAGACCGACGTTGGCAGCAGGAAGACACCGACGTCGATAGGGTTGGTAGTCAGGACAGGCGCATGGAATCGACGTCGATTGGATGCAGACTGTGTGGTGACCGAGGTCGGTCACTGTAACAAATTTTGGGTGGATAGCAAGCTGTCAAGGAGTCTCAAATGCCCATATGGAGGACTGAAGTGGTAAGTAAGCCTCAAATTCGTTGTTCCTCTTTTTTATACTAGTTGCTGACTGCAGAGCAGGAAGGATCCAGGAAATAGTGGGAGCGTGGCAGGAATATGATGCAGAACCAAATGAGAGATTTGGTAGGGTTGCCAGCAGGAATAAAAGCACAAATATGAATGGATTCCTTAGTTGAAGAATAGAGAGAATGGACACGTGAGACGGAAGGCTAGGCATATGGTCTTGAGGGAGCTGCAAGACAGTGGGACATAACTAACAGGTGGTACCAGGTGGATGACAAAGTAGGGCTTTAGTCAATGTTACTATAACCATTGTGTTTGTCTTACCAGGTGGATGATGGTCGCAACATCATTCTGTTGTTGTATGTGGATGGTATGCTAGCTAGCAGGTTTGTACATATAGGGTTTTGCTAAGCTAAGGTTAAGATTAGTTCAGTGGTTTGCTATGAAGAATTTGGAGCAGCAAAATTCTTTGGCATGGGAGACATGGAGATCACAGGTTGATTTTGTCTCCAGTGGGAGCTGATGTGAATCAGGTGTTGGTGAGGTTCAGGATGCAGAGTCGGAGCACACTAAGGGCTGGACAGTTCAGTGTCTGAAATCACATGAGGTCTAGTATAGACCTGAGTTTGCCCAAGCAGTGGGTGTTGTCAGAGAGTTAGGAGCCAATTCAGAGAAGTGGATTCTCAGGGACGTGAGAGGGACCAGCAATAAGGATTCATGCTATTCAGTGTCAGGACTTCACTACATGGATTGTAGGTTCAGATGTGGTAGGGTACTTGGATGACAGGAGGTACACTACAGGTTGTGTGGTGGGTTGTCTTCAAGATTCATCTTGAAGAGGGATATAAGCTAGGAAATAGATTAGACAGGGTACAAGTACAGGTACAATGCAGTTGTTTATCTCCAAGTGAGAGATTATTAGGTTGTAGAGCTAAAATCTTCACTGATGCAGACATGGAGAAGGTTACAGAAGGGTTGCGGAGTGTTACTGTCACCGACGTCGGCAGGGAGGAGACAGGAAGGCAACCAATGTCGGTCAGAAGTCGGCCAACGTCGACACCCCCCAGGCAGACAGGGACCGACGTCAATCACCTGTGTGGTTCGACTGTGAGTGTTTTACAGGCAGTTAGCTAACGAACTAAGTGTTTGCATGTCAAGAGCCAATTTTAGACTGAGAGCTATGGATCTAATTATTGTAATTAGATGTCTAATTATTGTTTGCATGAGATCTATTTAAGAGACTCATTGGTTGTATTGTAAACGTGTGCTAGAGAGTAAGAGAGCAATATTATAAGCTCCTTCTGTGTGTGAGGTGAGCAATGGTGTGTTCCTCCTAGTGCCACAGTACCAAGTGTGGGTGCTGGATTAGAGAATCAACAGAGTTCTTCATGTATGTATGATCTTGGTCATCAGGTGAGCATGGCTACGATAGGATATCTACATGGTAAGTAAGATCATTGATTTTCAGGGGTATGTGTGTGCAAGGTCAAGGTTCACAAGTGCGCAGAACCAGATTGATTTGCAGGTGTGCAAGATCAGAGAGGACAACACAATAGGGAGCAGTATCAGGAGATATCTACTTAGAGTACAGGTGTGTACTCAGAGCAAAGAGGAAGGCAAGGTAGTTCCTTCCATAAGTAAGGTCTATTGAGGTGCAAGTTGTTGCAGGTTCAGGGGAGATCTACTTGAAGTACGTTTGTGTACTTGTAGAGTGCGTGGAGCACTTGTGGAGTGCGTGGAGCACAGGTGTAAGGTGAACACCAACTCTGTGTTTGAGTTGGGTGTTGGGACCTAAGAGAGAGAGCTTTGAGGAGAGAATTATTGTTCACTTGAGGTGTGGGAAGCCTCTGAAGAGGTGGTGGAGAAGAAGTGGCATCTTATTTATTGTATTCTTTTTTGTATGAGTATTAATACAAGTTGTGTATTGTCTCTCATATCATGTGTTATTTTTGGATTCTAGTTACTTGTTGATTCTGGTTAATTTCTGCATATTAAGTTGCTTGTATTTGGTAATCAATTGTGTGCTTCTGATTATATTCATATCCCAAAAACTAGAAATATGAAACAACACAGGAATATGAGAGACAATACACAATTGTATTAATAATCACTCAAAAAAATACAATAAAGAAGATGCCATTTCTTCTTCCACCTCAAAGGCTCGCCACACCTCAAGACCTTCTTGCCTCTCTCTCTCAGTCCCAACAATCAACTCAAATACAGAATTGATGTTCACCTCCACCAGTCAGTAACACGCTGCTAGTACACCAAGTACACAACCGTACTCCAAGTAGATCTCCTGCTCTCTGCTTCTACCTACAAATCACTAGACCTTACTCACCATTGTAGATCTCCAAAAGAAGCCATGCACACCTGCTGACCAAGATCATACAAACACGAAGAACCCTTCTGATTCTCCAAACCAGCACCCACACTTGGTACTGTGGCACTAGGAGGAACACACCATTGCTCTCCTCTCTCAGAAGGAGCTTATTTTGCTCTCTTACTCTCTAACACTAGTTTACAATACAACCCATGAGTCTATATATAGATCTCATGCTTACAATAATTAGACTATCTTAATTACAATAATTAGACACGCAACTCAAGACTATAATTAGCCTTTAACATGCAAACTAACAGTCCAAGAATAGACTCTCTGGAATCAACATGCAAACTGCATGTTCACGCACACAGGTTGTCGACGTTGGCTCCTCCCTAACCGATGTTGGCTGACTGGTAACCGACGTCAGTTGCTTCTTCACTGCTATCTGACCGATGTTGGTTGATTAAACTGACGTCGATTGCCCTGCAATTCATTCTGCAACTCTCTGCAGCCCCTGCAACCTCCGTAACTCCTCCTGTTTGCATCCTGGTGAAGCTTTTAGCTCCACAACCTAACATAGACTTGTGATCTAAAGTTTTGATTTTAATACTAAAGTTAATGTGCTTCACTTTGCCACTTTATAAAATAGGGGAAAGGTAGTTTGATTCCAAAACAAACATAAAATGAGAGGGAAGGGAGATAATAAATAAATATTTCTAGTCCAGTGAATTCCAATGCTTCAAGAACTGAAGTATGCCAAATCACAGTTATACCATTACGTTCATAGCTCAACAGTTACATAAACTTGTAGAGACACAATGGGAAAGCTTCTAAGGACAAAATATGAATGCATAACTCAATAATTCTTCACTTAATATAAACACACAAAAGACTTGTAGTTATTGCACATAGAGCTTTCAGATTACTTTATAGCTATAAGCACATAAAGCAAAGAGAGTTATAAGCAAAACAAAAAGAATTTATAAATGAATTATACTAGTTATAGCATAATACAATTATCATATTTAATCATGTGACTAAGCGTATTATTAAGTTGTCTTAAAATTTGACATTTCACGACAACACCCCCAATTACACTCATATAAGAAATTAGATGCAAAATGAACATTGACCTTATAGCCAAATGGTGAGCCAGTGAGTAATATTCATGGTAACATTGTAAATTTGAGGTGCATTTGGAAAAAATGTTTTGGTCAGCCCTAATCCAGGAGTTTTAAGTCTTAGAGTTGGGGATGTTGAGACTATCTCAAAAATTTCCTTTCAACAAAAAGAAGGTGAGCATCTTTATTGGATCCTAAGATATGAAAATTTTTAGATTGGTTGTTTCCTATTATGTCATTGAAAAATCATTGTCATCATTGGAAGAAAGCTAAAAGAAAGATAGATTCAGGAACATAACTTGTAATATAAAGGCTTCAAGATCTTTTTTGCAAATGGGCTCTAGGTAATCTTTCAAGAGTCACAGAGGGTAGAAATACTTTTATCACTATTATATTCTTCATCTTCTGCATTTGAATAGAAATAATGTTCATGATAAATCATATAAATATGCTTGATGTTGGATGATGGCTTATTTGAAGCTCTGTAAACATTAAACTTACTAAATATGGAAACACCCTTTTGAAAGAAATGCAAATTCAAAATCCAACTCTGATCATATGAATCCAAGAGGGGAGTTAGTATAATGTTAGCGTGATAAAAACCAAATAAAAATACACTAATAATCTAACACCTCAAGCCTATACACTCAAGGAGAAAGATAACAATACAAGTAACTAACAATGGAAGACAAAACAAATATTATTTACCTTCCTTGAGAGCAAGAGTTACATGTTGGCTATGGAGGAATGTGCTCAGTTGTGTGCTCAAAGAGTCTTTTGAAATGGTGCTTATTAGCCAATTTCTAGATACCATAGGATACGATCATAAAATTATTCCTTTTTCAATGCATGTTAGCATAGTTTAAGGTAAATTTGATAAGTTTAAGGTAATGTTCATTTTGATCCTAAGCTCATCTAGTCATTTCATGTCATGTTTCAAGATGGTTTAAGTGATACTAAAGGTTTAAGGTGTCTTGTTAAGTCATATGTCATATGTCATGTGTCAAGGTCACATCACACTCCCTCTAGTACATATAGGTGTCCAAATAGGTTTCATGTTATGTCCAAGGTTAATAAGTCATTTTCTAACTCTTCTATAGGTCACTAACATGTGTAAAATTGACAAAAAGGCACTTTAAGACCCCAAAATGGTGAAGACCACATATAGAGGTGATTTAAAATGATTTATGAATAATTTTACAACATTATGTTGGCAGATATTTCATGATAAATCAGTTTGAAATGATGAAAAATAGTTACAAGTGATTTTCAATGCTTAGAAGAGGTTCGTCGTCCACTTGTATGGATCAAGAAGGATGATTTGTAGGTGTAAATGATTCAATAGGTGTATATTAATATTAACTTGGTCATTTACATGAGTAACAAGCTTTCACAAGTCCTAATAATCTAAAATTTTCTTCAAAATCTCCATCGGCTCCTTGGCAAGCTTGTGATGGCTACATTCACATGCTTGGTCCGTACAGTACATAGGGAGTTGGGAATTGAAAATTTTACCATATGATGGGTTCCAAATTGCCTTAAAATACATGTCCATATTTATAATATTGGTGGCCCCTCCTTTATGAACAATCCTTAAGAAGCTAGGGTGGTCTTAAACCCTACATAAACCCCATATGCTCAATTTTTATCCTTAAAAATATAGCTTGAGGTTGGTTAGAAGCATGAATGAAGTTATAGAGGGTATATAAGGGTTTTAAATCCATTATAAATGATTATATAGGTCTCACTTGGCACGTGTGAGCTCAAGTTGACAAGAAACCTCCATTTTTACATAGTTTGCACGTTGAATATCAATGTCTCTTGATGCTCTAGGGTTTTTTACAATTGAAAGAATGTGGAAGAAGGAATCCCACCATATTTTCAATAAATTAAATGTAGGTAAATTCCCATTAATGTCTTTCCATGACTAATCCACACCCACAAGCTTCTCAACATGATAACAACTTACAGATTCCCACTAGTACCCATCAACCATGAATGTGCAAACAAAGCCTTGATATTTTGAGGGTCCTGTGTTGCATGATATAAATTATATATAGATTTTGTAGTGTGTTCAGTGATTTTAATATATTTTAATCTCTTCAAAGCATTACCATTAAGCAAATAAGGTTGAGAAATTTGTGCTCTCGTGATCTACCAAAGGATGGGTAGCTTGCAAGTGGGGGAGCAACAAGGTCCTGATTATGAACATCAAGAAACTAGTGAGAGGAAATGGTTTCATATGAAGTGTAATGATACATAAATTTTTTAATATCCCTCTAATATGATTGAGTACTTCAATGCTATCCCCTTCAAGTAACATACAATGGTTTCAACCTAAAGATTGTGTTAGAAGTTTTCCTACACAAAAGTGAATCAAAAGGGTAAACAATGTTGTACTGCTAGTGTAGTATGAATATTATAACACCATGAGATAGGTTAGGAGATAATGGAAAGTTGTCTTCATTTCTAGAATTATCCAGAGTGCATGGTAAAGAAGCCTAAAATGATAAAAAGCAAACTTATAGGTCTGTAGACCCGTAAGTCTCTTTTTCACATGAAATGAGATGAATATTGCTTAGGAGATGAGGTTAAAGGGTAAAAATAGGTGTGGAGTCATGTTTAGACACTTTGGTAATGTGTAAATTTCAAGTGGAAGATAAACTATATCATGGAAGACCTATTTTGAGCTCTAATAATCAACATGCCCAAACAAACCTAAAATAAGTACATACAGGCCTGTGTGAGAGCATTGAGAAAAAATATGAAATATATGCATTAGAGATGGGGTGTTTATGAGTAATTAATATGTATTAAATCCATGTATCCTAGGAAGACCTAAAATGATATCAAAAAGAGTGATGAAAATAGGTCCATCTTAAAGCTTACAGTCACACAGTCTCATGCACCTACAAGCCTAATAAGAAATTTTCATGTTTGTACTCAAATGTGAAAGTCCATATACACCATTGCATGGAAATTGGATTTCAGAGGCTTGAGAAGAAGTGGGATATAATGGTGAAGGTCATATAAGTGATGGGCACACCTGCATTGGAATCAAATGACTTAAATAGGCTTTTAGAGTAAGACTTGGCAGTTGGCTTGTAAACCCTAGGCATATTTTAAACCAAGATTCAAGAATTTTAAGGGGAAAAATGAATTGATAAATAATTTACATATAAATTGAGAGGTGTTATAGGCCTAAATAAACCATTTTCAACTTAAACTAAAATCTAAGATAACACCTTCAATCCTAAACTCTCTCTTGAGCTCACTAAACAATGCCTACCTAGCCCGAGAGGATCTTTCTTGTGCTCATTTATATGTTGAGCTTTTGAATAGGACTAAATTTTGTTTGAATATGTTGGATGGGTCTCCCTATTTCCATCTTGTGGCATCAGGAGATAAAAAGAGGCCCTATTCTTTATGAACCATTGTTAAGACTACAAAGTACTCACAGGCTGCCAAGAAACCTTCTAATGGCCCGATGAGAGAGATGTACCCTAAAATGTCTTCAAATAAAATGTTTTGATCTTGAAATGAATTTGTTAACCTTCATAGGTCTCATGGACATCTTTATAGGGTATTTGGTGGTACGTTGGAAGAATATGGTGCATGAAATTGGCATAAGAGTCTAGTTGCAGGCTTAATTATGTGTATTCAAGGTGGTAGTAAGTCCTCAAACTAAGTGGGAAGGATTTGAAAGACTAGACAGAGGTTTCATGGTCTTATATTCCCATTTTCAGAGTTTCTAAGAGGATATGTGGGCTATTCAAGTCACTAGTTTAGGCCCAAAAGATGATTATGTCACTATGTCTCTCAAGAAGCTTAGCTACAAGTCTATAGACTACTCTTAGAGAGTTTATCTTCAGTACATTGAGTTGTCCTATGATGGTATAGGCCTGAATAGACCATAATAAAACTTTGGAACCTAAAAACTTCTTGAGAAACCACTCTAATTATCTCTTGAGCATGAACAAGCATCTAATCTAGGGTTTTAGCCATTCCTTAGTTCACCCATCCATACAAGGTTTTAGAACCCCAAATTTGGCATGGAGCATGGTCAGGGGATATAGAAAATGAATCAAATGTTTATTTATAGTTTCACATGTGTGAGATGTCAATGGATTCAAATCTCAAATTTTTAGGCCGAGAGACCTAATTGAGAGTTAATTAGAGAAATAAACAAGTGGAGTAAGTGTAATTTCACTTAATGCCTGGTCATGAAATTTTGCACAGAGATGTAAGAGAATATTGGGTACTCAAATACATGCTTATTTTTTTAGGAGAATTTGTATATTGTTCTACACAAGGAGCTTTGTCTATTTTGAGGGCTACAAGGAATTGAAGGCAAGTATGAGCTTAGGTGTGAACTGAAGTGTTGGATAGTGTTTGATGCATCCAAAAAAGTTGATTCGGGATTGTTAAGAATGAGATAAGCCTTTCATGGAGAGAAGTTTCATTCATGAAGATAAAATCAAGATTTGAGGCTTTTGAGCAACGAGAGGCATAATGAGACTAATGGGTTTCAAGACACCTCAGAAGAGATGATCACTATTAGAATGTTAGTATAAGGAGGTTCTCAAACTAATGTAAGGTTTCAAAAATAAAAGTAGAGAGCAGTTCAATATGACTTGATGATAAATAAGGCCACTTGTCACTTTTAAGCAAGAAGAAAGATAGTTTTTTAAGAAGGTGTTGAGTCATCTAATGAGCTAAAGAACCTTTCCTATGCCAAATGTCTAGAAGATCATGATCACACAAATCAACACATATTGAAGGAGTTTCTAGGACTTATCTCTAACAATTTATTTATTGTAACTTATTTTCTCATACTTGACACTTGTTAATGAATCTCTTCTACGCCCTTTCTCTCTCTCCTTTTCTCATTTTTTTATAAATACAATGTTGTTTGGTTTTGTAAGGATCATTTGACTGAGTATGGAAAATACCTTCTCAACTAAACACTTTTACTATGCCTTTGAATAATGAATGAATCTGATTCTTACCTCCTCACATGTTTGTAACTAGTGTACTTGTGTGGTTGTTGATGAATGCTAGTTATAGTGATTACACTCTCTCTCTCATTTGTCCTCTCCTACTTATTTGCAAATGGATTGTCTTATTGCAGGTCACATGGTGATTTTGATGTAGTCTTGCATGGTTTAAAAGTGGATTTTAGTCATTAGTGCCTTGATTAGACCTCTTGACCAACCTTTTCATTCAATACATTGCTTATGACCTCTATGTTGAAACACTCATGCTTGAAGGTCCTTGTTTTGAGAAGTGTAGTCAGATTTAGGCCTAGTCCATAATTCTTATTGCATGATAGTCAATTAAAGGGTGTTAATTTGGTGTATCACCTCCCTTAGTTTATTTTCATGTTATTCTTCTCCCTTTTCCTTTGCAAGTATAGTGTAGTGAGCTAAATTGATACATCAAGGAGAGCTAACCCTATAATTTATATGTTTGGTCCACCTAAAGGTCACCCACAACCTATAACCAATCCCATTGCATAGCTCAAGTTGAAAGGGCTTGAATCACCCTCTCAAAAGTGAAATTTTGACCTATAACAGTGCTTATTGTATTGTCTCTCCTTGTCACCTTGGCAATGTTGGGCTTGGATTTGGCTTGGATTTGATGTAGCAATCTATCAATATTTGTGCATTATAACCTTACAAGAATGCTTCTCTCTCTCAAAAAATGAACATTACAACATTACACAAAAATCTCTCTTTAGAAGGACCTTAACACTTTTATTCATAGTCTTTCAAACTAACTCTAACCCAAGTGTAGTTAGGCTAGAGTTAACCACGTTTAGATTTAGTTTAACCCTAGTTGAGTTAATGAGGGGACAAGCAATTAATACTTGTGATAAAGATCCCATTTATTAAGCATAACTCTCCATTTCTAAATTTAAAGCGTTAATGGAGATATTTTCAATTCCTTGACTTTGAGGATGATGACATCATCATGACCTCAATTTTTTTAGAATGTTCTTTTTATAAAATTCATATTTATTAATTACACATAGAAATTACACTTAAGCATTTAATTTGATTTGCTTAGTTAATTTATTATGCTTAACATTTTTGCACTTAAGAATTGTTTAAGTTCTCTGCTTAATGGGTTCAAAGGCCAAACCATCAATTTTCTAGATTGCAAGTTGACTAATGATGAATCTGCAAGAGGTTATTATTGCGTACAAGATAATACCTCAAATAGGGATGCCTCAACATGATTTTAAGTACTAATTTCTAATGTGTGGACAAAATTGAGACATTAAGTTATTATTATATTAGGTGTGAAGTCACTATTCATAAATCATTATTCATAGTCATTATTCATGACCACTATTCATGATGATGTGGCATAATGGTGATATAGATTTGATCCAAAACTCAAAAGCTTTTGTTGAAAGATAATTCAAGAAACAAGAACAAAACAACTCAAATAATGCTATCTCAAAGAAGAGATGTTTTATTGATCAAATTTACAGACCCAAACATATGCTTATCTCTGAGAAGAGATGTCTGATTTCTATTTCGGGTTACATCTTCATTTATACATGTTTTGAAGGTGTGGAGAGGATGTGAAAGGTTACCAATATCGATGGAGACGAATTGGTTCAACTTTCATGATTTACAACAATACAAAATTTGAGGAATTACTATTTTTAAAAACTTGCTATTTTTAGACTGCACTATTAAAATTGAAATTTATAACACTTTCATTGGTTTTTATGGGGTCAAACTTTATTGAGTGGAGGTTAATTCCATCTCACGACATTCCCCTCATTATTATCTTTTCAACGGTTCAAACGTTGAGTCAATTGGAGCTACGATGCAAAAGTTATGGCTCTCAAAAGTTTTGCCATCAATTGGGGTGGACCCATCACCCGAATTGTCATCTAAATTGTTGCCCGGATCACTCCTCCCTCCTTGAGAAGAATTGGTCCCCATTACATCAATATTTGTCATCAAGTGTGGTAGTTCTACTTTGATTTAATTCCTGATGCATACTTGGAAGGGACTGTGATTTATAGAACTGTGCAAGGCCTGATTGTTCACCATTTCTGTCTAACCATCAGTTTGTGGATGGAAGGTCGTGAACTTCTTCAACTTGGTATCTATTTGCTTCTATTATTGTGTTATTTGTGTAGACAGGGCTGTAACATAAACCTTTTTGAATTCTTGTGGCTTGACCACCATGAGAACAAATTTCTTAACACTAATCAGAGAGATAGATGTAAAAGGTGGTACCTCTGGTACCCTGTAACGCCGTGTTCCAAGAGTGAGAGTGATCATTCGAGTTCTTGATTCATAGATGCCTGTCGATCATACATGAATGGCTGACCAAAGAGTACATCACAAACATTTAGATTGACCACATCACATAATACCTCATCTTGGAAAGGTTTTATTGCATATGAGAGAAGACATTGGTGGATGACATGGAGGTTTCTCCCTAGACTCAACCATCCAATACTGTATGGCTTTGGGTGAGGCTTCATGGACATATTTAGGATTTTCACAACATTAGCATAGATTAAATTCTTTTGACTTCCACTATCAAGAATGAAATGCAGAGGCTTACCTTTCACCCATAACTTAGAGTGAAACAACCTTTCCTTGTCATCTAGCGTCTCGTCATGGGTCTGTGATGAAGCAACAATGGCTTCAAGCTCATCATCTATAATCTCTTCTTTAACCTCTTCAACTGTAGGGTCTATATGAGGTAGAGCAGTAGATGTTGAGGAATGTGACTCAAAAAATAGGGACTTGATGGCTTGACATTCTTCTTTGGAATGAGTTTCAGATTTGTGATAATCACACCATTTCCCAGCCTTTCCTTCCTTTTGCTTCCAATTTTGGCCTTGTGTTTGACCTTCTTTGTCACTTCTCCATTTTGAAGGCTGAATCTTCATATTTATTCTTCCATGCTTCTACTCAGTCTTCACTATGAACTTATACACCTCACCAAAGGTTTCCAAATTGAAGAGTTCCATTTCTCTCCGTATGTACCATTGTAGTCCACCACAATATTTGAGAACCTTGTGTTTCTCACTTTCTTGGATGCCCAATCTTACAGATAGAGAATGAAAAATATCAGTGTAATCTTGAATAAATTATTCCTTACCTTGGAGAAGTTGTTTCCACTCTATATACAGATCGTCATATGCTCCAATGGGGTAGTATTATTCCTTCACAGCTTCTATGAAATCATCCCAAGTAGGTTCTATCTCAAGGCCAATATCATCTGCACTGAATATCTTTTTGTACACTTCTCACTAATTTTTTATAGGTAATGATGCTTTCAAAAGAGCAAAAGTGATCCTCTCTTTATTGGTGAATTTATTTATAGCAAAATAAGATGACAATTGATCCAACCAATTTTCTACTGCATCAGCATTGATTTTGCCTTCAAATGTAGTAATATCAAAATTCACCTGAACCTTGAAGGGTGTTGGGGCACTGAAAGGATGTGCGGGTGCAGATGAGGAGCCAAAATTTTCCATCAAGATTTATTGGAGAGTTTGAGTGAATTGTTGTAGCATCTATGCTTGTTGCTTTTAGAGGGATTCATTCACCATTTCCTTGAAAGGATCGGATGTCTTGGTGTTGTTTGCCATTTGAAGTCGTTTAGAGCAAATAGGTGGATAGTCTGTTGGTTTTATTTTCTACCCAAGCTTCTTGTAATCTGACCTCATCCTTAGGATCATACACTCTAAAGACAAACTGCTCTGATACCACTGATCTAAAACTTGATAGCTTTGGTTGAAAGATAATTTAAGAAACAAGAACAAAACAATTCAAATAATGTTATCTCTGAGAAGAGATGTTTTATTGATCAAATTTGCAGACCCAAACATATGCTTATCTCTGAGAAGAGATGTCTAATTTCCATTTCGGGTTACCTCTTCATTTATACATGTTTTGAAGGTGTGGGGAGGATGTGGAAGGTCACCAATCTTGAGGGAGATGAATTGGTTCAACTTCTATGATTTACAACAATACAAAATTTGAGAAATTACTATTTTTAAAAACTTATTATTTTTAAATTGCACTACTAAAATTGAAATTTGGGACACTTCCATTGGGTTTTATGGGGTCAAACTTCATCAAGTGGATCTCAATGACATCTCATGACGTTCCCCTCATTATTAGATTTCCAATGGTTCAAATGACGAGTCAATTGGAGATACGGTGCAAAAATTATTGCTCCCAGAAGTTTCGCCATCAATTGGGGTGGACCCATCACCCGATTGTCATATGAATTGTTGCCCAAATCAGGATTGTTAGTGATGTGGCTGGTTGGTGATGTGGCATGGCCCATGGTGGGTAGTATGGCCCAAGAAGCATCTTTATGTTGAAAATATGAGAGAAAAATGGGATGCATTTCTCCACTTAGTCACATGGGTTGGATTTTGTGGAAGCATGTGAGGACATAATGATAGTGGATCTGATGATTTCATTTAGACATGTGATTGTGGGGCACAATTTGTCTATGGGATCCTATTGGATGAGGTTAGGTCAAAATTTGAGAATCTTTTGACTCATGTGAAAACACATGGAAAAGTGGGGGACAAGGATCACTATGCTAGATTGAGGTCACATGTCAAGTAGGGTGTAACACTTTGGTGTGAACATGGAGTCGTCAAGAGGGCATTATGAGATGTTATTCAAAGCTTGACTTGGCACATGGGGGAGACATAGTTCCCTATTCGTGAATAGTGCACCCACTTCTAAGATGGTGCATTTTCTCCTCTCTCTTATTATTCTCTCTATGCTGAAAATATTATTAATAACATAAGCTTTCTCATTGTAATTCATCCTATTAGAGGATCCATACAAGCTTGTGCTTGTATGCTTGGAGGTTGGATCTTGATGGTTATGCTTTGCTTGGTTCATAATTTGAATGCTTCAGGTGGAAGCATAGAGTGTTTAGTATGTTAGCACTGAAAAAGTTGCTGGAGGAGTTATTGTAGAAGAGAGTTACTGTGTTAATATGAAGTTTGGAAGCTGCCATTTTGCCCATAGTTTTTTCTTGCACATTGTAGGGTTCCCACGCAATCTCTTGTGTAATGTGCTATCTTTTGTCTCTTTATTTTGTAACTTGTTATTCTGCATTTTAATTACTTGCACTGTAGGATATAGTTCATTGATCTAACATGTAGTATCAAAGTTTTTATTCCTAACATCTGGTATTAGAGCAATGGTGAAAAACTCCATGTATGAGTGTTTTTTGTTGTTGGCTGGTTTGTGCAAGTTGAAGCTACTATGACAGGAAGAGAGACCAAGTTCAAGAGAAGAAAAAAGTTTTAATTTGGCAAGTAACTCTCTGTGGAGCAAGGTGGAGGATATTTTGGTGAAGATCCTATTCTCTTTATGTTGATGAGGAGAAGCTTGTAGATGAGTGGAGGAGAAAGCTAAAAAAGATCTGTTAGACAAGTCAACAATCTACATAGTGTTTCTATTAAAGATGAAGTAACTATACAGTTTGAGGAGCAAAAAGGTCTCCATAGGTGAATGTTGAGGATAAGGCATGACCTTGTTTTAGTTCTTAGAAATAAATGAAAGGGTGTATTATGTGATATCCTATAGACCGCATATTTTAACCAAGATACTAAAGATAAAAATCCATGCAAAGGAAGGAGGTACAAATAAACCTAAAGTTGTACCTATTTTTAAGTAGTTAAGGATGAGGAAGATGAATATGTAGATGAACAAGACCTAGTGTTCTTGAAAGGATAAGGCCGATGTTGACCATATATCTCAGGGTTGCTAGAGTGTTGTGCATATGGTTATGGTGTTGGCCAAGTAGATCGATGCATAGAGTAACACTCAAAGCACATGAGTTGGTGTTTTGGCAACATTTAGTAGAGCATGATGCATTTAAGATGCAAGCTCAAAAGCTCAGTAGGTGTACTGATGCACCGAGTAGTGCAAAGACTTCTTAAGAGTTGTGAATTGTTCAGTGAACTTATGTCATGTTGATAGCTTGGTGGCTATGTGGATAAGTCTGGTTTTGACTTCTATGAGATCCTCTCTCCTCACTCATATCAAGAGTGTTGTGTGAACTAGTTATTATTCAAGGATTTGAAACATCATTATTCCTACATGGTGATCTCTCGTAGGGAGAGAAAGATACAAGGATGAGGCAAAAGTGTTGTTAGTTTGCATATTGAAGAAGTCACTATACGGGTTTCTAACAGATATGTTGAGTAGTATAGGATATTTAGTACCTTCATGGAGAGCCAAAGTGTTTAATAAAAGTTTCTGCTATGTGTTATTGACATGTTGGATATAGGGTCCAACATGATCACTAGTTTGATGGCTCGGTGACTAGGATGTGATGAAGGTGGTAGGAGTAAACCAAGGATGAAGATGCACTAGGATGTGAAAGCAAGAAAGTAATCCACTTCTTGCATTGTTGAGTTGTCTTACTAGGAGTGTCTTATAATGGAGAATAATACATGTTATTTTCCTATGTATTGGATTTATTAGGAGTAGGAAGCTTCGTGATGCCATGGTGAGCACTAAACTGGATATTCCCAAGCAATGGGAGTTGTGAGCAGTTCATGGTAGAATCTTGATAGGAGGATTGGTCTATGTTATGGAGAAGTGAAGAGTCACTTTAGGTGTTGCAATTTGTGTTGGAGAAGTAGATGTTAACAAAGCCGATCAAGACATATAAGTTTAGTAGTGAAACAAAACTTCTACTGGGTTTGTGTTAGGGAAACAATGGGCATAGATGAACAGCTGCTTGTATAATACTCAGGTGTGGTAAAATCCTATGTATATTGACATCAAATGGGAGTATGTTAGGTATGAAGTCATTATTCATAGTTGCTATTCACAATCACTATTTATGGCCAGTATTCATGATGATGTGGCATGATGGTGATGTGGATGGTTAGTGATGTGGTTGGTTGGTGATGTGGCATGGCTCACGGTGGGTGGTATGGCCCATAGAGCATCTTTATGTTGAAAAGAGGAGGAGAGAGAAATGGGGTGCATTTATCAACTTAGTCATATGGGTTGGATTTTATAGAATTATGTAAGGACATAATGATAGTGGATATTATGATTCCATTTAGACGTGTTTGTGGAGCACAGTTTATCTGTGGGCTCTTGTTGGATGAGGTTAAAAGTTGGAAATCTTTTGACTCATGTGAAATCACATGGGAAAGTGGGAGATAAGGATCACTATGCTATATTGAGGTCACATGTGGAGTGGGGCATAACACTTTGGTATGCACATGGAGTGGTCAAGGGGGCATCATGAGATGTCATTCAAAGCTTGACATGGCACATGGGGGAGACATGGTTCCCTATTCATGAATAGTGCACCCACTTCTAGGATGGTGCATTTTGTCCTCTATCTTATTATTCTCTCTATGTTGAAAATGCTATTAATAACATAAGCTTTCTCATTATAATCTATCCTATTAGAGGATCCATGCAAGCTTGTGCTTGCATGCTTGGAGGTTGGATCTTGATGGATATGTTATGCTTGGTTTACAACCTGAATGTTTTAGGTGGAAGCATTGAGTGCTTAGTAACTTAGCACTGAAGGAGTTGTTGGGCGATCTGTTATAAAATAGAGTTGTTGTGTTAATATGAAGTCTGTAAGCTACCAGTTTGTCCATGGTTTTTCCTTGCATATTATAGGGTTTCCACATAATCTCTTATGTAATATGTTACCTTTTATCTCTTGTTATTACACATTTTAATTACTTGCACTATATGATATAACTCATTGATCTAACATGTATTAGATTTTTTATTCCTAACTTCTATTATCAGAGCTTTGGTTGTGAAGCTTTGATTTCTAATATTTAGTATCAGAGCTATTTTATTTCTAACATTCTAGGCTTAATTTGCACTATTTAGTAGAAACCAATATGAAGTCTAATTGAAGCACATTTATGGCCAAAATGGGGTGTTACAGTTTGCCCCTGTTCGGAAAGGTATTGCAACATACAGGGACAATAACATCTTCTCAAAGAATGAAAAAGTCATTAATGCCTTGGCTAGAAATGAAAAACCACTTAATGATGGAATGAAGCTCCAAATAAATTTTGGGAAGCTTATGATGGCCCCTTGAGGGAGTGGTCGACACATACGATTGATAGACAGTCCCTTGAAAAAAATCAAGAAAAAGAATGAAATTAAGCCATGGGTGAGATTAATCTAATCGAGATAATGATTGCATGCATTGATATAAAATTAATGATTTGCACAAAGATAGTTATAATCAGTAACAGAGGTCGAGACACTAATTTTCTCAAAGATGATTATAATTAGTACCATAGGTACGTGCCTCGACAAGGTGGATGAGTCAAATTAATGATTTGCTCAAAGCTGGTTATAATCATTTTGATGACCTGGATTAAATAATAATTTTTCCCCAGTAGGGCATATTTGATCATGATAAATTAGTTGTGTCCCATTTGGGTGGATTGACAAGCATAACTCAAGGAGATAACCTATTACACAGATTAAATATGAGTGGGTGAAAATGTAGATGTAATGGTCTAATGATTGAAGAAGCCACCAAAAACTAGGCACATGAGGATGCATAAAAGTGATTAAATAGATTATTGGAAGAAAAATAGTGTGGCCAAGCTGACCCAAGATACAATATGTATCTAAACGATGCATACATAGTCCAAATAGACCTAAAGCCAATGTACTTCACCTGGAAGTGGAAGAAAATGGAATGAGGAATATAATTGAAGAAAAAAATTGATCGATGTGAATGATTGAGTTGTACCTACCAATGCAGACATGCTCATCCTTATTAGCATTGATACAACTAGAATGGTCAATGAGTTGATTTTCAAGGAGGGTGGGGGGATTTGCCAAAGTGAACAAGGAGAAGTTTTTATGGCACCTTTGATAGTAAGCTTCATCAAAATTATTTTGGTTGTAGCACATGATGATATCCATCATGATATAAAACACCATGATGACCTGACTGTAATTTGCATAAGGACTAACTCTCGATCCAATAAATAATTAAAAATAACACATCAATGATAAAAACCATGATGATAATGTTGACGTATGAATATGGATGGGCTCAAGAAAAATGTGCAAAGAATCACCCAATGAATGCATATACACTAAATCAAGGCACAACAATGAAATCAAACAAACAGGTAAACAAACAAACAAACAAACACCTAAATAAAACACACAAAAAGCTTGAAACAAAAAGCATCATGTAATTAACTAGTTAGTACCTACATGTGAAATCTCAATGGAATGATAAATAGATGGTGCCCCTAAGCAAAGCTATATGTAAGGGAAAAACATGTGGGGATAAAATATCCTGGTATAAGCTGCATGCTTTGGTGTTACTCCAATAGGGAGAAAGTTGCAAGCTTGACCTAAAAGTGTGAATTGGATGGTTCCCCTAAGAAAGGATAAATGCAAAGGGAAGGTTACACCCCCAATGGTTTAGGAATGGATTGGAACCAACAATGTATTTTGCCCCAATAGGTTGGATTGAATATTGGTGACTAGGTTCAAGACAAGGCTAATGCTTTTAGATTTTGGGGCTTTATATCTCTCTAGGAGATTATGAGTCGTTTCTAATTTTTATTTTATTTTTTAAATGTTTTTGAAAATTTTGGGGTATTTTAACTAATTATAGATTGAAAATATAACATAAAATGGAGAGAGCGTTCAAACTTAAATTGCTCATAAAATGACAAGAGCATTCAAACTTAAATTACTCACAAAATGGTGAGAGCATGGCATAGGGGTGACTGAGCTAACCTCAATGTGAATTGAGTGTTGCCTACATAAAAAAGACCTCAATTCACTGTAGTTCTACCCTGCAATGGAATAATCTATCTAGGTAACAAGTTCACAAATAGGCAAATGGCAAAGCATAGAATAATGATGTGACAATGTGGATAAAAATAGGGTTGTTCCTAATTTGACCAAAGGTGGTTATAATGAGGAAACAATGACATGGGTCAATGATATTGATTTGTCTAAAGTTAATTATAATTAGTAGCATTGAAAATGAGATAGAACATGACAATAATGAATAATACAATTTCCAAACCACTATCATACTGCCCCAAGATACTGCCTCAATTTGAAAAATATACTCTCAATGAATCACCATATTGTATCAACCATTGAAACTTTATCCAAATCCAATATCTAAAGGTGCCCAAAGAACCAATGGATTAAAACCAAGGTCAAAAAGGGTGGTGATTGGGAGAGTAAAAAAACTTTGGTGAATTAAGGAAGGTATGGAAGGAATGGTATAACGTACAATACAAGGAAGGTGATATTATGGTATGATGCAAACAATCCTCATAGAAAATACCTTGGGTATTTCAAGTGAAATAAAACTTGAGATGTATTACGTTCATTAGTTTATCAAACTTGTATTATGTTATGATAATTGGCTATAATGGTAATAAGGTTGCCCCCACGTGATAAGGTAAGGTAAATGGCAGGGTATGAATAAGGTTGCCCCCAAGTGACAAGGTAAGGTAAATGGCAAGGTATGAAACAACAAGGGAAAAGCAAGGTAAATGATTCTATTGTTCCTGCTAATGTGGAGATGCATGTCCTGATCAACATATGATACAACCAAAATAGTCAATTATGCAAATTGCTAGCCCACACCCCTTCTGAATAGCTACTCTATCAAGAACCTATTGTTGATTTGGACTTTAATAATGTTATTGTGATCTTAATTGGTCGTTGACTTTGTTTCCTCCAAACTTCAAGACAAGATGTCTTCGTAGCCTCTATAAAGAAAAGTGCAGCCAAGGATGGTAAATAGGGATAAATATTGGTTTAAAGGTCTAATTTGGAAATGGAGAAATGGATCATAATGGAATGTATAATGGTTTGGCAACAAATGAAGATTGGGATTTTTAGGCAGACATAATGTTACTAATTCCATATTTGACATAATTTTGATTATGGTGGGGCCAAAAACTTTTGAATATACTCTTGATAGGATCACCGAATTTTTCTGTAGTTTAGACTTGAGAGACGCTACCATATGATTATGTTGTAGATTGGAAGTTGTATTGATGTTATATTTAATAATGTCTTCATCAAGAAGTGAATAATTATTGTGCTTAGCGATTGGCACCTCAGAGAGGTTTTCACCAATAAAATTGTCTTGATTGTCCCATAGTGCCTCTAAAAAGGTTTCACTAAAGAACATTGAGTTTTAAATTTGATTGTCTTCTACTGTCTCAAATAAGGCTTCACTAAAAAATGTTGAGTTTCGATTGTGATTTCCCTCTAGTGACTCTAAAAAGGTTTCACTAGGAGATTGTTCTTCTTCTGCATGAATGTGGTCTTAGTCCCCTTGATGTTATGCAACTAGTATGTCACCATGGATGTAATTCATCAAAGTGTGATTCTGTCGGTCCCAATTGACACTTATGGGAGGTGGAATGTTAATATAATGGTTATGTTGGTAGGTGTCAATGGTAAGTGGAATGGTAAGAGGTAGCAAATCTTCGTATAAGATAATAGGAAAACTTGTGTCGATAATAAAGTAATCATATTTGAAAACCATAGAAGGATCACAAATGTATTCAAATTGATTTGCAAGGTATGTGTAACCAATGTTGTAATAGCCACAAAAGTATTTTGTAATGTCCCTTTTTCTAGCTCACGTTGTATGGTGTTGTTTTTAGCCTATTTCTCCTTGGTTCCATAGGCTAACCAGGGATTTTATGGAATCTTGAGATTTTTGGCCTAGGTAATTTTCGTTGCAGGTCAATCCAGGGCATTTGGAGGCAGTTTGGTATACTTACTATTTTTAGTAAGTCATTAATGTTATTAATAATAATTCATCTGGTGGGTTGTGATCTCCAGTGTCAGTGCCTTTTCAATGAAAAATTGGTTATTATTGTTAGATGATTTCAGCTCCATTGGTTTAATTCATCTCCGCATTAATAAAGTTTAAATTATAAAGTTAAATTCAATTATTTAACTTTATTAATGTGAGTCAAGCTAAGTGGGAAATGAATAGTAAAAGGGGCCCTTTATTTTAAAATACATGAGACATCAAAAAAGGCAAAAGGGAAGTTATGTTTTATCCCACATTGGTTAAAGTGTGAGTGAGCTCTTATGAGAAGTTTATAAATGTGTTGCAAGGGCTCACTTTCAGCTACGCTTGGTTTATGCTTGGTTATTATTTTCTCTTAGAGAATTTTGGGAAGCTTTGGCTTTCAACAAGTTTGAGGACAAAAACCCTCGAGCTTGGAGGCAGTGGATGGAAACCCATTGTCTGTTGAAGGTATTATTTAGGTGTCTCACTTTATGCTTCAAATTCATACTTCTGGTTATCCAATCTGACTGTAAGTTGTGTGGCTATGATTGAATATTTTTTTTGTTATTCTACTGAAGATTTGAAAGCAATATTCCTATGTAATTTCAGAGCCTTGTTCTAAAACTGTTATAATATGTTTTACATTGAAATTTGCTTGCTAGTTATTGGATGAATAGAAATTAGTTCATGCAAACGGTTTGTTTAAATTTTCTGTGGAACATTTGGAAAAATTGGGGCAAATATCCATAGGGGATGTTACAGTGGTATCAAATCCATGATCCTACCATCCTATGTTGGTTTGCAAAAGAAGATTTTCAGATGATGCTCGGGTTTGATGAATCTCAAAAATTCTTTGGTTTGATATCAGAGTTGATTAAAGAATTAGAATTTGAAGTTGGTCTCTGCCTAGGAGACAAACCCTGATAGTGAGAGGGAAAAGTGTGGGTCCCTTGTAGTTTGAAGACAAATATAAAAATTATATGATCGCATAAGAAGAAATTGCCCAGAAATCATAGGAGCCTTATTTCTGAGTGCAACATATCTAGAAGTGAATCATGAAATTCAAGTTGCCCATTCATGAAGATCACCATCAGAGTGACGCAGCATTGAATAAGGCCATGAGTTGAAAGAGTTATTTGACTGTTTAATGAAATCGTGGTAAGTTGTGTTATTCCGCTCAATCAGCAAGGGAGATCGAGACTCTTGTTTTTATTATATGACACCATCTTCAAAGAATTATGGAGTTTGATATATTGCATAGCTGCCATTCCATATTGAATGCATAGAAAATAAAGAGAGATTTATGATTTTAGAGTTTATTATTGTTGCTACCAAAAAAGAGACAATCTCTGGCACAATTCTAGTAGGGTCCCCCTTGTCCTAAAATTATAATAATTATAGAAAGGAATTGTGGAGGTATAGGAGTCTTTGCAATCTTGCGTGGGGCCAAATTGATGAGATTAACAATTTAAATATGAGTTTTAATCTTCAGATTATTAATTGAAGCTTATAAATGTATAAGGGAAATCACTGGATATATCAAAGGGAAGTAGCATAATCTATGGTGTCTATGGATCCTTCATTATATTCACTAGTTCAAAAGAAAGTCAATTTTAAGGCAGGTGCGTGTGTTTGAAAGATCACAGCGTATATATTTTGTAGTCATTATTCAGAGAAGCACAACCTTATAGAGTGAAGCCTTCATCATAAGAAGTGATGTGAGTGATTGGGGAAGATTGAATTGTTAATTATGATGGGCATTCAAAGATAATTTTGCTCAACAGTTATAACATCAAGGTATTACTTGTTTCAACATTTGGTGATTGGACGCTGAGTGTGTCACCATTTAACGAAGATATAAGCAGATTTTGGTATCGAGTATCATCAGAATACATCAATTACAAATAGTGTTAGCTTCATCTTAAGGACAGGAATTGTATAATATCAATTACAGGTAGCTTGATTTTACATCAACAAATTTAGAAGTTATTGCACTAATTCCTTAGAAGAATGTAAGTCAATTGTTTGACAGAATGTATTTTGTGATATAATATGAAATATTATAATTCCTAAGTGTAAACCGCAAGGGGAACATTCAAATCTTAAATTTGAATCCATCTATTCTATCTTCCCAACTATTTGATAAATTGCAATACATTTGGTAATGTTTCTTTCTAGCAAATGCATGTTATATGTTTGATAAAATGTCTATTAGATTTTGGAACTGAAATTGCATTAGTAGACATCATAAACAACATTCCAAACAAGCTAAAGATTCAGAAATACAGAGACTTACAACATCATGGCAAGAATTTGATGAAAAAAAAAATTAGAAATCGAAGACAGATTAGTTTGGGATATTACAGTAAATAAAATGAAGACAATGGCATATTTGAAAAGTGTCCTTTTCTCAAAAGAATTCAATAATAATTTTAATGGTGATCAGTTAAGGGATTTACAGAAAGAAAAGGAAGTAGGGAATCGGCTTTATGTAATTGGATTACAATTGAAGTCCACGGAATTTCTTGATGATGTTCTCTCTAAGTTGGAGGAATTAGATACATATTTGTCCAAAGTAGACCAGTCAGATTGGAGGCCTCTGAATTGGGCCTTACAACCCTCAATGCTCACTTTGGCTTAGTACAGGTTTGTGGAACATCCTTATGAAGACGTGAGACTTGCAGTTGCTTCTTGTCACAGTGAGATCATAAGGATAACAACCCCTGTAACACCCTATAATGATGACATACTAAAAAGGTTTCTACAACTGATTATGGAGAGCCTATATGGGTTACATTATGTCAAAACCCCTACTTTTGGTAAGAAGGCTAAGATTTTAGAAAACATGGCAAGAACCAGATCATTTATCATTTTGTTGGATCTCAGATGTGATAAATTGATTCTTCGAATGTTTCAATGCTTTTTAACTGAAATTAGGAAGCATCATCCAGATAATGTGAGGGCTTGTATGCAAACTATTATGTCCTTAATCTTAGATGAGGATGATGATATCCACAAGTGGTTGCAATTAGACTTGTTGGCCATTTGGAGGAAGGAGTAGTGTGTTTCCCCCATGGATTATGATTTCTCAAAAGGTTTAGTTGAACAAAAAATTTGGTGGTTCAAGGAACATATGATGGCTGCAGAGCTAATTTCTTTGGGTATACAGGTCCCAGGATCACCCAAAAAGAGCAAGAACCAAATGAAGAAAGAGCAGATCTGTTTCACTTGTTAGGAACACTGGTCATTTGATCACATATGTGGAGTTAACAAGGAAAATAAACCATTACATTCAAGCAGTGTTGAAAACATACCAACAAATGAGGTTACAAAGTTTGAAAAGGATGGCTTAACTCAAGAAGGGAGTATGCTTGAGTCTCAAGATGTCCCTAATGAATTGTCAGAATCTTCATATGATAAAGAGTTGCGTGGAAATGAGGACATGGCAGTAGCATTTACCTTGCATCTAGATCATTCCTACAGAGATTTTGAGGCATCTACAAAATGGTGCATTAGTCTCTTGGTGGGTGACGTAGAGATTATGATTGACAATCCATATGAAGGTATGGTTTCTAATGGTGTTCTTTTGGTTGATCACAAAGTGGAAGATAATACAAACCTAGATCAGCCCTTTAGAGATATTGTAAACATAGCTTCCCTTGATGTAGAGCATGAGGTTGACATGGATAATGATGGTGTGGATTCTTGGAAAGATCACAATGCATCTTTTAGTGAGATAGTTGATTCCTATGATGACACAATTCCTACACATGAAGAAAAAAAAATGGTATGGGAAGATAAAGATAGGGAATCACGGATCTTTGTCTTCAGTTGAGTATGTTTCATCATTCCATGCATAATTCAGCAAATCAATCCTCTATAGCAGTCCCTTCCATGATACAGAATGACAAAGCAAGGGGCACAAAAGTTGAACAAGTTTATGGAAGAATGGAAGAGCTTCACAAGGACATAACTTGCAGCCTTGTGACATCAATTGAAGAAGAATTACTTGACACACTACCACCTCTAATCACATGGGAAGGATGTGAGACAAGTTTAGAATTGGTGATGTTTGATGGCTCCAGCGGAAGCAAAGAAGATTCCAAAAGTCTGATTTGGGGCAGCGTTAGCCTACATCCTCCTTCTCTTGATATTGTGGCACTTACAATTGAGAATACTGATGAAGACAATGTTGCAAGCGTTGGCCAAGAAATTTTCAATGATGATACAGTAAAAGGGGTCAAAAACATGGCTCAAGCACATAACAATAATTCTAATTTGAATGATAGCATTTATGTTTCTATTTTTCAATAGGAGGTAATGACTTGGTTGCATGGGGAGGATAGCGTTATGGAATCTACCTATGATAGAAACCAAATTGTGTGTGATAACTATGGGGAATATAGGGTGGATTCAAGCCACCGTGGTATGGAAATTCCTCATCATTCTAGGGAAGATCACATAGGCAAGGACACAAAGGTTGAAACCAATCATAAATTTCAGTTTGAGAACAATAGTGATATATTTCACCTTTCTCCTAATGTTGCCACTAACAATCATGAAGAAAGCAAGGGCACAGTTTCACCTGCTGATGGACTACAAGAGGCAAGTATGGTACATGGTAATTTTGATGGTGTCTCTTGTCATAGGACTGAGTTTATACATTTTGATACAACTGATATAGAATATGCCCAAGTTTTGGATGAAAAATGGTTGGAAAGAGCTAAACAAGCTAAGATTGTAGTTCAACAAGTCAATCTTCCCTTTCAACATATTCATGATATTCTCCATTCTTTTAATGATGAGAGGCACAAATTGCCTAACCTAGAGTCTCCAGTTGAGATAGTTGATCATTCCTATGATGGTGATAGTGATTGGTTTGATGACATATTTGATATCATCTATGCTTCTAATCAGAGTTATGACAGTGAGGTTTGGTGGCCATTTATGTTGGTTTAAGGGCATATGGGGATTCATCTTCACATTGACTGGATGTCATACATGCACAGATGGTTACATAAGGGTACTTGGTTGACAAACTTCTTTTTCATCTCTTATAGTGGGTTCTACATGTTGGTTTGGGATCTAGGTATTGACATGATTGGTGCATTGGCTCTTATGGATTCCACGATGTTGCTTCACAGCTTGTGGAGTATGGTGTTTTTATCAGGATGGAGCAACAAATTGGTTGATGTTTTCTTGAGGGCAAGCAATCTCTAGAAGGGAGGACTGTAATGTCCCCTTTTCTAGCTCACATTGTATGGTGTTGTTTGTTGGGTGAATATTTTGTCAACCAGCTAACTGGTGAGCAAAATAGGTCTCTTCAACCAAAACATAGGGAGATTGGTCAGCCAGATGTGTAGGTTTACTACATCAAAAGGGGACAAATCTCTCCTCTCATCAAGGGGAGGTTCCCTATAGGTATAAAGGGGCTATATACTATATATATAAGTAGAAAATAACACTCAAGGGTAGAATACACCATCCATCTCTCTTTTTTCAGAGATGATGCTCACATACAGAGGAGAAATCTTGGTGAAGACACTGAAGGCACTTCTCTTCTTTCAAAAGTGGTCTTATAAGAAACAATAAGAGTTCTTTCAAGTAGGAAAAGTAGCTGGTAACCAACGACGTAGTAACCAGCAGAATGAGGTGTAGCACAAAGTCTCCACCTCAGTTGCTCAGAGAGTGAGATACGAAGAATAATGAGGGCACAAAGTCATCCCAAGGTCATTTACACAAAAAATAGAAAAAGACAAACACACTAAAGGCAATTGTAGGCAGTACAAAGTCTTCTTACAGTTGGCTTCAGGACACCTTCCTAATTACCTTCACAAGTTCTGCTTGTTAGATTAAATGAATAAGAACACATTTAGAAGATAGACATAAGAACAATCTCCTAAAATGATACTAGCTATAACAACACAAAGTCTGAAGGTAACTTGTTTTCTTATTCAGATAAAATAATATGAACAACAATCTGAGCTCAAAGTCTCAGTATTTGCCTTTCAATTTGGGTAGAGTTTTGCTTATGTATTGGGAAGATCTCTTTT
Organism: Torreya grandis; assembly: GCA_037957365.1. Classification (NCBI taxonomy): domain Eukaryota; kingdom Viridiplantae; phylum Streptophyta; class Pinopsida; order Cupressales; family Taxaceae; genus Torreya; species Torreya grandis. The sequence goes on from JARHVA010000031.1 coordinate 1,528,172, forward strand.
AAAACAATAAAAGAGATTACAATATATAGCTACCCAGAAAAGATTGGCATGCTTTTCTTTGGAGCAACCCATGTTGCCTTCAATGCTTTGAATGCATCTTCAGTTTTGTCCTTTTACCATGCTAGAACAGGGCGGCTGCCTTAACTATGGCATGTCAATTCATCTCAAATGTCTTCTCCTGGGTCTGGATCATCTGGTCTATCCCCTCTGACGTTTGTGCAGTTGTCCATTTTGCCTTTACTCCAAAGGAGACTAACAGGGCATGCCTCCAATGTTTACAAGCTAGAAAATCTACTTCACAGACTATTCCAGCTATCGAAATAACTATTGCGTAGATATTTTCCTCTTTATCTCTTCTAGCTGCAATTTGAGCTCCCAGACTATCTTTTACCCTTTCTGGTTTTGTCTTTTCCTAGAATTTGAGCTCTCAGGGCTATATCCTCAGTCTTGCTATCTCCTTACGCTCTTCCATCAGTGGTTCTTTCCTTTGGAATTTTGGCCTTTTGCATTCAAGTCTGCATTCCAGCTTTCAAAGATCAATGGCTATTTCATTTCCATGAATTTGATGTCTTTGAGCCCGTCATCATTAGGAAATGAATGGCTAGTTTGTTGCACTAAATTTGACAGCTACAGGGACGTCACTTTCCTTGGAAATTCCTTCAATTTTGTCAATTGATTTTTCCCAGAGGGGACTTGCCCTTTGGGGCCTTGAGAAATGGTCCGCTTTGGGTCGGGGAGAGCCTCCTGCAAGGGTATCTGCCCTTCAGGTAGTCTTCGAATGGCCTTCAAGCTTTTTTCTTCCAACGGGTTTTATCTTTTATTTCCTTTGGACAAAATGTCTGAAGGAAATCTTCCTTGCCTTGTCTTTCCACTGGGCTTTGCTTTGTCTTTTGAGCGAATTCCTTCGGACAAATTGTTTGAAAGATTTTGCTTTGTCCTTTGTCTTGTTCATTTTTTTTAAGGAATTCTCTTTGTCTGTTTTTGTTCACTGCCCTCTGCAAGGGCACTAGGCTTGGTTCATTGCCCTTCACAAGGGCACTCAGCTTGGTTCATTGCCCTCCTCAAGGGCTGTCTGCTTTGGGGCACTCCCTTGAACCTGTCAATTGAACTGACCGATTGAACTAACTTTGGTTCAACGGTTTAATCTTGCATTTGAAGCCATCTTTTTGTGTAAGTCTTTTGATATCTTTGAACTGATTGAACCCATTGAACCAATTTGGTTCAAGGTTCAATGATTCAATGGTTCATTCTTTGCTTAAAAGCTTGCCGATGAACATTTTTGGTTGAACCAAGGTGTTGAACCATTCCTAAAAATGACTAAGTGTTGGAAACTTGTTCTTTTGATTGAACTCGCCTGTAGAAGCCTTTGAACCTATTGAACCTGCTAATTTCAAGCATGTTGAGTCTGTAGAAACATATCTACAGAGTCCATAGTTTCAAGCCTACAGAGTCTGTAGATTCAAGCCTACAAAGTCCATAGATTCAAGCCTACAGAGTCTATAGATTTCTAAAAAGCTTGAAGAATGGAGAATTTGAATGCACAGAACAATTTTTGAAAAGGGAAGAGAGGATGTTGGTCTGTAGGACCAAAATAGTTCAAATGTTGTCCTAAAAATGAGTGATATTTTTGGGGACAATAGCTGGCTCCAGTTGGGAAACTTCCTTCAGTTGAAAACTTGAAAAAGCTAAGGGAAGTAGAAACCAGAATCTCCAGTGCCTTGAAGTATGCCATTGGGCTATGGAGTCATGCTACCCAAAAATAAAGGCTCTAAAAAATGAAAATGAAAAGCACAAAATAGAATTAAAGACTATACAAATGTACAAGTGAACTTATCTAATACTTTAAGAATTGAAGTGATTCAGACACTGCCCATTATGAGACAATGAAAATGGCATTCCATCCTGATAAACCAACAAGAAACTATTTTATCCCCAGAATCGATGACGGGCGAATGAAACTCTCCATGAGGAATCACATTTCTTGTGCACTCCTTTTGGTTCTCTCTTCTTGCCCCATGGCAAGGCATGGTCTCCAATATGAAAACCATAAATTTTCACTCTCTCGGTGAAGAATTCTTCTTCCTGACTTTGGCACACAACAGTATGGCCCACTACCATAGCTTGTTGTTCTTCTGGTTTAGTCCAACACATGATTTGATTGTCAACATCAAACTCCTAAGAAACCATCAGTTCAACATCTCCTTTAGCGTGAAGGAGTTTGACACCTTTGTCTTGAGTAGCTTTCAACTTGAGTAACAGAGACTCATACTCGGCAGTGTTGTTGGTGTTGCTGAACTATAACTCATGTGAAGGAGGAAGAATATCTCCTTGAGGAGATATCAACACCATCTTAGCTCCAGCACTGATAGAGAAATTGCTGCCATCGAATTCCTAGATCCAAACATCATCAAAAACTGATCTTCTATCAAATTTTTCTTCATTAGAGAGAGAAGATCCTTTTTTATCTATACTGCACCCTACCAATTCTTTTGATGTCTTGTTTGAATTGAATTTTAGATTGCCACCTATAGGACTTTCATCTACAGAAACATGAGCACCCTTTGTGGTCAAGAAGTAATTATCCCTGCCTAGAGACTCAAACAAAATTTGGGCTTCAAGTGCTGATGTCTGAGTGACAACATATTTTACCTCCTTTTCAGGGAGAAATCTCTTCATGATGCCTTTGATAGGGATCCTTGCCTCAGACAGGTCCATGCTCAACTCTCCTCCAACATCCTTGTAGAAATTTCATCCAAACAGAATGTCATAGGATGCTAGGACGTCGGCCACCAAAATTGTCATCTTGATTCTCTTTTTTGGGAATGCTACAAACGCAAATTGGGCATCCTTGATCTATCGTAGTGGTGTCACTTGTTTATTCTCCATGGAGAAACATCTCCCAAATGTCTTGGTCAGCATGAGCCCAAGAGATTCTGCCACTTTGGCAGGCATGACGTTGTCTGAAGCTCCGAAATCAATGATGCAGTTACTCATCTTGTGATCGTTTATCAATAGAGAAACATAAAAAGGCTCTATTTTCCTAGGGAAAATAGGAGTAATGACAAGATTGTTTGGGATGGACATGTTTTTTGGAAAATCATGAGTTACCTTTCTAATCTCTTGTCCTGCAGGGATGGCTGTATTCTTCACACACTCCACCAACCTGTCCAACTGCTCAGACTTGGCTTGTAGGAATTCAAATTCAGTCATTTGAATTTTAATTTTTTGACATGGTCAATTATGTCAAATGACTGAAATGGACTAAAAAGAGAGGATGAGAGTTCACCCTTTTGGTTCTTGGGAGGGGGAAAACTGGACTGGGAATTTGAAGTAGAAGGCGTAGGGATGTTTGGTGGCTTACCTTTCTTGCAATCATCAGGTCCTTTGGCTGAAAAGGAAGAGTGGTTCCCTACTTAGCAATTGAAACTACTGGTTGAGGTCACTCTTTTGACTTTTATTTATCAACTGGCTGGGTTGACTGGTTCTTGGATCGGGTGAACACAACATATGATCCCTTAGTTGCATTACCTTCACTTCTAGGTTCATCATGATAATTTAGGAAACCAATGTTGGAGTCGCCAACTAATTCTTTTTCTTCCTTAGTGAAGAGATTAACATCATTTTCTTAATCAAACTCAAGTTGGAAAGAGAAATCATGTTCAGTTTCTAGATATCTAACTACTGAGTTGGTTGGATGTGATTCAAGGGCAAGGTTCCTCTGTGGGGGATGAAGATGATTTGGTTGCCCTTGATTCCTGGCAGCATTGCCTTGATATGTCTGATTCTGAAATGTCTTATTTAGCATATCCTGATAAGGAGGAGCAGACATACCTTGGGCCACTTGTCTTTTCAAGGCTAACAGTTCATTTGCCAGCATTTGCACCATTTGATCAGTGGTGCTTATAGATGAATTTTTAGAAGATGAAGAGGATCTATCTCTATTTGGGTCTCTCCTTGTCTTCTCTACCAAGATAAGGTCATCTTCTACCTCAGTAGCCAAGTCTTGAGTAGCCTCAAGGTCTATGTGTCTAGCCCATCTCAGCAAGAAACTCACTTCAGGTAGCTGTGAGTTGATGAAGAAGCATTTGAGGTTTTCAGGTATTGGTTGAGCAATTGTAGAAATTCTGTTCTTGAGCTTGTCAAATTTGGCAATGAAATCCCTCATAGGCTCATGAGACTCTTCATCTGTGTGAGCTGGGATAGCAAGGCATGTGCATCTTCTTCAGGCTTGAACCTGGCTTCAAATTTAGCTTTGAGTGTGTCCCAGTCAGTCACTGATTGAGCTTACAAATGGTAGAACCAGTCTACAGCAACACCTTGTAGTGTTTTCATGAAAATCCTAATTGACACGTCTTCAAATTCCACTCCTATTATGCCACAGGATACGCTGAAGGCTGTAATATGTTCATCAGGGTGAACTTTCAAATCACCAAAGAATTTGGAGAAGTTATTTCTTGAGCTGTGTGGAAGTTCATGTAGAGGTGGAGTGAGGTTGAGTGGGCCAAAAGAGTTACCCTAGGGGCCTTGAACTGCCATGATGGGATTATAAAAAGAAAAGAAAAATAAATTTAGGCGGCGTGTGGATAGGCAAAGCTTTGCTAACAATAAAAGAAGCAGTTTTGCCTTGTGTTGGTGTCCTGGTATGGGTAGGAGGAACACTCCTGGATCGTTGAACTTGAAGTTGGGGAGGAAATAAGTTGAAATTTCCTTGCTGCACCAACTCAAAGACAGGGTCAACAACACCTCAAACTCTTTGACTTCTTGTATAGCGTGGAGTTGCTAGATTGTGAAACAAAAATGGAAAAGGACTGGTCTTACTTCAACTTGAAGCTTGAGGCTTCAAACTGCGCATTCTATCCCAGTTAGCGTGGGGGTGGAGGAAGATGGCAAGGCTATAATGATAGTGGATAAGACACAAAATAGAGTTTTTAGAGTCTATAATGGATAAGGGTAGGGACTGCTTCATCTGAATCTTGAGGCTTCAGACTACACGTTCATCCCTAGTGGAGTCGCCAAAAACTATTGGGTGAATATTTTGTCAACCAGCTAACTGGTGAGCAAAATAGGTCTCTTCAACCAGAGCATAGGGAGATTGGTCAGCCAAATGTGCAAGTTTACTACATCAACAGGGGACAAATCTCTCCTCTCATCAAGGGGAGGTTCCTTATAGGTATAAAGGGGCTATATACTATATATAAGCAAAAAATAACACTCAGGGGTAGGATACACCATCTGTTAGGTTGTGGAACTAAAAGCTTCACTAGAATGCAAACAGGAGGAGTTACAGAGGTTGCGAAGAGTTGCAAAATGAGTTGCAGGGCAACCGACGTCAGTCTGATCAATTGACATCGGTCAGATAGCAGTGAAGAAGCAACCGACGTCGATTACCAGTCGGCTGACATCGGTCAGGGAGGAGCCAATGTCGGCAGCCTATGCATGAACATGCAGTTTGCATGTTGATTCTGGAGAGTATTTTTGGACTGTTAGTTTGCATGTTAAAGGCTAGTTGTAGTCTTGAGTTGCGCATCTAATTATTGTAATTAAGATAGTCTAATTATTGTAAGTATGAGATCTATATATAGACTCATGGGCTGTATTGTAAACTTGTGCTAGAGAGTAAGAGAGCAAAATAAGCTCCTTCTGAGAGAAGAGAGCAATGGTGTGTCCCTCTTAGTGCCACAGTACCAAGTGTGGGTGCTGGTTTGGAGAATCAGAAGGGTTCTTCGTATATGTATGATCTTGGTCAGCAGGTGAGCATGGCTTCTTTTGGAGATCTACAATGGTGAGTAAGGTCTAGTGATTTGCAGGTAGCAGCAGAGAGTAGGAGATCTACTTGGAGTACGGTTGTGTGCTTGGTGTACTGGCAGCGTGTTACTGACTGGTGGAGGTGAACATCAATTATGTATTGGAGTTGATTGTTGGGACCGAGAGAGAGAGAAGAAGGTCTTGAGGTGTGGCGAGCCTTTGAGGTGGAAGAAGTGGCATCTTCTTTATTGTATTTTTTTCTGAGTGATTATTAATACAATTGTGTATTGTCTCTCATATTCTTGTGTTGTTTCATATTTCTAGTTACTTATCATTCTGGTTAAATTCTGTGTTTAGTTGCTAATACAAGAAGTAATCATATGTGCTCTAATTGGTGGAGCAAGATCCTGACAAGTGGTATCAGAGCCTGGTTGTAGGTTCAAAAGATGATACCATCAAGTGGTATCAGAGCTTTTAGTTGGGTTACTAACATGTGGTTTCAGATCTGGTTAGTGTTTGTTGATTACAGGTCACTCTCAGGGGTTTCAGATTGAGTGGGAGTATATCAATGGCAGAAGAAAGTAAGCTATGAATGGAGAAATTAAATAGCACGAATGGTCTGATTGATGGAAAGAAAGAGCAGGTAAAGGGAGATTGTTGGTCGGTAAAAGATCAACGTGTAGAAATAGATGTTGCAGGGGTTGTTACACAGGTTGCTCTGGGTAAAGTAGAATCTTGGTTTACAGATTCTTTTGCTTCTTTCCATGCAGCCCGAAATAGAGCATCTTTTCATGGGTATGTCTTTAGAGACTTTGGAGAGATTTATTTAGGGGTTGGTGAGCCTTGTCAGATTATTGACAAAGGGGAAGTGAAGCTGAAATTGCAGACGGATAACACACAGGTGTTGAAGGAGGTCATGCAGGGCCTAGTCTTGGAGATGAGTCTAATTTCTTCAAGAAAGTTGGGTGATGGGAGATGCACAGTAACTCTCATAGTGGATGCACTTGAATTAGATGGTGGTAATAAAGTAGGTATCCTTTATCTATCTACTTATATTACTGATTCACCTTCTGTTGCAGAGATGTGGCTTTGTAGGCTTGGTCACATATGTAGGAGGGGAATGCAAGTTTTTAAGCGAAGGTCAGATATCTTTGACAAACTTAAGAACTGGAAAGCCTTGGTGTTCATGGAGGAGATGATGGACAGAGATCAGCTGAGGGAACTAAATTATTCTGATCAGGGCTATGTTGATTTGAGCAGGGTTTTGATCCATGGAGAGCTCACAGGTAAAAAGTTATCACTCACAGGCAAACACAGGTACCGACATCGGTCATACAGTAATCGACATCGGCAACAGGAAGATCGACGTCGGTGAGACAAGAACCAACATCGGTAGAAGGGATATCATCGTCGGCCAGGGAGACGACGTCGGCAGTCAGGGTCAGTGCAGGGAACCGACATCGATTAGATGCAAATTGGGAGATGGCCGAGATCGGTCACTGGAATAGATGGTGGGCAGACAGCAAGCTGTCAATAAGTCTCAAACGCTCATACGGAGGTCAGAAAGGGGAAGTGAACCTCATATTCGTTGTTCACCTTCTTTATATTGCTTATTGATGGTCGAGAACCAGGAAGATGTGAAGAAGCAATGCAGGTAGAATCTAGAAATAGTGGAAGCTTGGCATGGATGAGGAGTGTGAGTCCTTGGAGAAGAACCAAACAGGAGCTTGTTGGTGGAGTTGTTAGCTGGAAGGAAGCACTGAGAGACGGATGGATTCCCAAGTTAAAGAAGAGAGTGGATGGATACTTGAGACGAAAGGCCAAGGTATATGGTCTTGAGGAAGCTGCAGGACAATGGTACAAGTTTTGATAGGTGGATGACAAAGCAGAGCTTCAGTCAATGTCAGTGTAACTATTGTGTTTATCTTACCAGGTGGATGATGAGTCACGACATTATCCAGTTACTGTATGTGGGTGATTTGCTAGCAGGTTTGTACATACAGGGTTTTGCTGAGCTAAAGGTAGGTTAGTTCAGAGGTATGTCATAGAGAATTTGAGAGCAGCAAAATTCTTTGGCATAAGAGACATGGAGATTTTGTCTCCAGTGGGAGCTGATGTGAAGACGGTGTTGGCAGGGTTCAAGATGCAGGATGCAGAATCAAAAAGCACACCAAGGGCTGGACAGTTCAAGCTTAGCTTAGAACAGGGTTCAAAATCACATGAGGTCTAGAGTAGACCTGAGTTTTTCCAAGCAGTGGGAGTTGTCAGAAAGTATGGAGCCAATTCAGGGAAAGAATAATAGAGGGCAGTTCAGTGGATTCTCAGGTATTTGAGATGGACTAATAGTAGGTTAACATGTTATGCAGGTTCAAGGTCTTCACTACATGGGTTGTAGGTTCGGATGTGGCAGGTTACTTGGATGACAGGAGTAGCATCACAAATTGTGTGGTGGTTGGTCTTCAAGATTGATCTTGAAGAGGGATACAAGCCAGGAAATGAATTAGACGGTGTATAGGTACAGGTACAGGTGCAACTGTTTATCTCCAAGTGGGAGATTGTTAGGTTGTGGAGCTAAAAGCTTCACCAGGATGCAAACATGAGGATTTATATAGGTTGTGGAGGTTGTGGAGAGTTGTAGAATGAGTTGTAGGGAAATTGACGTCGGTCTGATCAACCGACATTAGTCAAATAGCAGTGAAAAAACAACCGACATCGGTTACCAGTCGGCCGACATCGGTCAGGGAGGAGCCAACGTCGGTAGCCTGTGTGTGAACATGCAGTTTGCATGTTGATTTTGGAGAGTCTATTTTTGGACTATTAGTTTGCATGTTAAAGGCTAGTTGTAGTCTTGAGTTGTGCGTCTAATTATTGTAATTAAGATAGTCTGATTATTGTAAGCATGAGATCTATATATAGACTCATGGGCTGTATTGTAAACTTGTGCTAAAGGTTAAAAGAGCAAAATAAGCTCCTTCTGAGAGAAGAGAGCAATGGTGTGTTCCTCTTAGTGCCGCAGTACCAAGTGTGGGTGCTGGTTTGGAGAATCAGAAGGGTTCTTCGTATATGTATGATCTTGGTTAGCAGGTGAGCATGGCTTCTTTTGGAGATCTACAATGGTGAGTAAGGTCTAGTGATTTGCAGGTAGCAGCAGAAAGTAGGAGATCTACTTGGAGTATGGTTGTGTACTTGGTGTACTGGCAGCGTGTTACTGACTGGTGGAGGTGAACATCAATTTTGTATTGGAGTTGATTGTTGGGACCAAGAGAGAGAGAAGAAGGTCTTGAGGTGTGGCAAGCCTTTGAGGTGGAAGAAAAAGTGGCATCTTCTTTATTGTATTTTCTTCTGAGTGATTATTAATACAATTGTGTATTGTCTCTCATATTCCTGTGTTGTTTCATATTTATAGTTACTTATCATTCGAGTTAAATTTCATGTTTAGTTGTTAATACAAGAAGTAATCATATGTGCTCTAATTGGTGGAGCAAGATCCTAACACCATCCATATTTATTTTTTCAGAGATGATGCTCACAGATAGAGGAGAAATCTTGGTGAAGACACCGAAGGCACTTCTCTTCTTTTAGAAGTGGTCTTACAGGAAACAACAAGAGTTCTTTCAGGTAAGAAAAGTAACTGGTAATCAAGGGCGTAGTAACCAACAGAATGAGGTGTAGCACAAAGTCTTCACTTTAGCTTCCCAGAGAGTGAGATACGAAGAACAATGAGGGCACAAAATCATCCCAAGGTCCTTTACACAGAAAATAGAAAAAGACAAACACACTAAAGGCAATTGTAGGCAACACAAAGTCTTCTTACAGTTGGCTTCAAGACACCACCTTGATTACCTTCACAAGTTCTGCTTGTTAGATTAAATAAACAAGAACACATTCAGAAGATAGACATAAGAACAATCTCCTAAAATGATACAAGCTATAACAACACAAAGTCTGTAGGTAACTTGCTTTCTCATTCAGATAAAATAATATGAACAACAATTTGAGCTCAAAGTCTCAGTATTCGCCTTTCAATTTAGGCAGAGTTTTGCTTTCGTATTGGGAAGATCTCTTTTAAAATAATAAAAGAGATTACAATATATAGCCGCTCAAAAAAGATTGGCATGCTTTTCCTTGGAGCGACCCATGTTGCCTTCAATGCTTTGAATGCATCTTCAATTTTATCCTTCAACCATGCTAGAACAGGGCATCTGCCTTAACTATGGCATGTCAATTCATCTCAAATGTCTTCTCCTAGGTCTAGATCATCTGGTCTGTCCCCTCTGACGTTTGTGCAACTATCTATTTTGTCTTTACTCCAAAGGAGACTAACAGGCCACGCCTTCAATGTTTGTAAGCTAGAAAATCTACTTCACAGACTATTTCAGCTACCAAAATAACTACTGCATAGATATTTTCCTCTTTGTCTCTTCTCACTGTGATTTGAGCTCTTAGGCTATCTTTTACCCTTTATGATTTTGTCTTTTCCTAGCATTTGAGCTCTCAGGGATATATCCTCGGTCTTGTTGGATCTTTACGCTCTTCCATCAATAGTTCTTCCCTTTGACATTTTGGCCTTTTGCATTCAGGTCTGCATTCCAGCTTTCAAAGATCAACGACTATTTCATTTATGTGAATTTGACATTTTCGGGCCCGTCATTGTTAGGAAACCAATGGCTAGTTTGTTGCATTGAATTTGACGGTTACAGGGATGTCACTTTCTTCGGCAATTCCTTTAGATTTGTCATTTGATCTTTTTCAAAGAGGACTTGCCCTTTGGGGCGTTGAGAAACAGTTCGCTTTGGGTCAGGGATAGCCCCCCACAAGAGTATCTGCCCTTCAGGCGGTCTTCGGATGGCCTTCGGGCTTCTTTCTTCCAGTGGGCTTTATCCTTTATTTCCTTTGAATAAAATGTCTGAAGGAATTCCTTCAGACAGTTTATCTGAAGGAAATCTTCCTTGCCTTGTCTTTCCATCGGGCTTTGCTTTATCTTTCAGGCGAATTCCTTCAGACAAATTGTTCAAAGGATTTCGCTTTGTCCTTTGCCTTGGTCATTTTTTTGAAGGAATTCTCTTTGTCCACTTTTGCTTGCTTCCCTCTGCAAGGGAACTGGGCTTGGTTCATTGCCCTCCGCAAGGGCACTCAGCTTTGTTCATTGCCCTCTACAAGGGCTATCTGCTTTGGGGCACTCCCTTAAACCTGTCAATTGAACCGATCGATTGAACCAACTTTGGTTCAACGGTTCAATCTTGCGTTTGAAGCCATCTTTTTGTCTAAGTCTTTTGATCTCTTTGAACTGATTGAACCTGTTGAACCAATTTGGTTCAAGGTTCAATGGTTCAATGGTTCATTCCTTGCTTAGAAGCTTGCTGATGAACTTTTTTAGTTGAACCAAGGCGTTGAACCATCTTGAAAATGACTAAGTGTTGGAAACTTGTTCTTTTGATTGAACTCGCCTGTAGAATCCTTTGAACCTATTAAACCTGCTAATTTCAATCATGTTGAGTCCATAGAAACATATTTGCAGAGTCCATAGTTTCAAGCCTGTAGAGTCCATAGATTCAAGCCTGCAGAGTCCGTAGATTTCTGAAAAGCTTGAAGAATGGAGAATTTGAATGCACAGAACAATTTTTGAAAAGGGAAGAGAGGATGTTGGTCTGTAGGACCAAAATAGTTCTAATGTTGTCCCAAAAATGAGTGATATTTTTGGGGACAACATTGTTGTTAGCCTATTTCTCCTTGGTTCCATAGGATAATCAGGGCTTTTATGGAATCTTGAGGATTTTTGGCCTAGATAATTTTTGTTGCAGGTCAATCCAAGGCATTTGGAGGCAATTTGGTATACTTACTATTTTTAGTAAGTCATTAATGCTATTAATAGTAATTCATCTGGTGGGCCGTGATCTACAGTGTTAGTGCCTTTTCAATGGAAAATTGGTTATTATTGTCAGATGATTTCAGCTCCATTGGTTTAATTCATCTCCGCATTAATAAATTTTAAATTATAAAGTTAAATTCAATTATTTAACTTTATTAATGTGAGTCAAGTTAAGTGGGAAATGAATAGTAAAAGGGGCCCCTTGTTTTAAAATACATGAGACATCAAAAAAGGCAAAATGAAAGTTATGTTTTATCTCAAATTGGTTAAAAATGTGAGTGAGCTCTTATGAGAAGTTTATAAAAGTGTTGCAAGGGCTCACTTTCAGCTATGCTTGGTTATTATTTTCTCTTAGAGAATTCTGGGAAGCTTTGGCTTTCAACAGGTTTGAGGATGGAAACCCTCGAGCTTGGAGGTAGTGGACAGAAACCCAATGTCTATTGGAGATATTATTCAAGTGTCTCACTTTATGCTTCAAATTCATACTTCTGGTTATCCAATCCGACTGTAAGTTCTATGGCTACAATTGAATATTTATGTTGTTATTCTATTGAAGATGTGAAAGCAATATTCCTATGTAATTTCAGAGCCTTGTTCTAAAACTGTTATAATATGTTTTACATTGAAATTTGCTTGCAAGTTATTGGATGAATAGAAATTAGTTCATGCAAACGGTTTGTTTAAATTTTTTGTGAAACATTTGGAAAAATTGGGGCAAATATCCATAGGGGATGTTACATATTTCGATTCTAAAGCTGAGTTTGACACAAGGGACTCTAAATCCGATGTTGAGATTGATGTTGATTCTAAATCTTATGATAAATCTGATATCGGTTCAAGAGTATAACCTAACTTTGATGTTTATTCATCTAGTGTTACGACAAAGATGCTATGTTGAATGCTTGGTATTATATGAGTAATGGCTTGTGGTTGAACAATGGGCTCTTTAAAAATAGGCTTAACTAAGAAGGACTCCACAAATACTAGCTTGTCAAAGTGAGGCTCCTTAAAAACATGGTAATAGTCGAAATAATGATTTGCCCAAAGGTAGTTATAATCATTAAGGGGTGACTCAACAAAGACTAGCTTGTCAAAGTGAGACTCCTCAACCAAAGAGAAAGGGTCAACAGACAACTCCACAGAGACTAGCTCATCAAAGTGAGGCTCCTTAAAAATATGACAATGGTCAAAGGGTGATTCAACACTAGCTAACTCATCATAAATAGGCGTTTCAACAAAAACATCATGGATCGGTTAGTTTTCTTGGCCTTGGCTTACAATTGGTTGTAAAATATTAAATCTAGACACATGTTGGTCTTTAAAATATGGATTTTAGAGAGGTAATAATTGGCTCTTTTATGGCTCGAAGACCAGCGTGGATATTTTAAAGTGGGAGAAGGTTGGTAATGGATGAAGAATGACCTATGGTTCAATAATGAGTTCTTTGTAAATAGCTTCATCTAAGATGGGCTTAACAAAGATTGACTGTGGGTTTGGGATGGTAATTGTTAAGTGTGAAATCACTATTCACAAGTCACACAATGGTGGCTAGGCAGGTGAGGTGGCTCTTAAGTGATGTGGCATGGTCCATAGGGTATCTTTTATTGTTGGAAAGGTAGGAGAGAGAAATGAGGCACATTTCTCCACTAGGCACATGGGTTGCCTTTTGAGTTTTCATGTGGTGAGCATGTGGGGTGCCATATTTGACCCTTGACTTGTGGATGCATGTGGGAGACAAAATAAAGAGGATCTAATCATTCTCTTTAGGCATGTGCCTATCGGGCTTCTCTGTTGGAAGTTAAAAGTTGATTTGGGTATCCTTTGAACCTTGAGTTTGCACATGAGAAAGTAGGGTATTCCATCTAAGTGCACATGGAGGAGGTCAAAAATGCATCATGAGATACTCCTTTGAATGGTGGACCTTGTATAATGATTCCCACTTTCACTATTCCTCAATAACATTGCCACATGGAGTATGGTGTATTTTTCCTTTTCCCTCATGTTTTCTCCATTATTCATTCTCTCTCTTTGTGATTTTATAAATAAGGATGCCAATCCTTTGTATTTTTAATTCAGGCATTCCAAGTTGTGGATGTGAAGAGTGAAAGACTTGTATGTCTTTGTTGAAAGCTTTTTGAAGCTTTATGGAGCTAGGGAATTAACTTTGTTGTAAGCTTATTGTAAGTTTGTATGCATTGAAGACAAGGAGAATGTGAGAGATTGGAGAGGTGTAAGTCATAGGTTTTTGTCACGTGTATTCTCCAAGTGCTACTATAATTAATAGATGATCATTTCTCCATGGACGTAGTCAAGTTGGTGAACCATGTAAATATTGTCTTATGGTTTACATTGTTTGAATTTGATTTATTTCAAGTTCTATTTCTGCTTTCATAGTTCCTCTCTTTACAACTTAGAGGATATTTTTGCATTGTCTTATTATATCTTAACAAGTGGTATTAGAGAAAGGTTGTTTGTTGCGAAGGATTAAGTTGTAGGAAGCTAAGGATTATAGCTTGAGTGGGAGTTATGGTAGATGAAAAATCAAAGGTGGAGAAATTCAGTGGGCAAAATTTTAGTTTATGGAACATACAGATGGATGACTACTTATTTCAGAAGGTGATGCATTGCTCAGACTGCAAACAACAATATTGATGAGAGTGTTGTTCTGAAAATACCATCTGGGTTTTCTATGACTTTAAAAAAAAATACTAATCACACATAATCACTTATCTTTTAAAATCCATGATGATTATAATGGCTAAATACATATCTTTTTGATATACGGTCCCTGGTTCAAAACCCAACCACGCATAGCATTTTCCCATGGCTTAAAAACCTCTCAACAGGCATATATCTATAGTCTCTTCTCATCGAGACCGCCTCGATTTTGCGTACCATCCTCCCCATGTTTTTCTCAGCTGCGAGCTTCAAGGATGAGTCCTTTCAACACCATCCCGACTGTGTCCCATTTATTCTCCAAATCATATTTAGGACGGGTAATTAAAATAGTCATCTCTGCATATCTTCCAAAACTTGAGGACCCCATCCTACGTACCTCATTCTGAATAGAAGAGTATGCAAAATAAAACACAGGCTCATTCAATACACGATCTCAGTCTGCATATCTGTATCTCCCGCGTTCAAGGCCTAAAGGCTTTAATAAACTTCCATGCTTGAATTATGTTGTTTCAAGCGTCTATACACATGTCTTCCATGGCCGAAGCCATACAAAATAGAAGAAAGAAAGATGTTCAGGTATATACTCATTGAATTTTGTATTGTGTCTATTGACTCGACCCTGATCTGCATGCCTCACAGCCCTTAACAAATAAACGACCTCCCCTGGCTCAGGACTGTGCAAATGTGACTGTCTTCGCTCTTCTTACCTATGAACTCTATGTCTGACACCAACCTATAGGCTTGTTCTAACAGCGAGCTCTCTATGGTGAGCTCCTACGGCCATACCCAAAAATGAGTTTCACCCACACCTCTCAGGATTGTGTAGATAAAATGTCGTAGCATTGAATCTTTTCCCATCAGGACTATGCAAGTGATGCTACAGAAAATTATTCTCAGACTCCTACATCTCCCATGCATTCATTTTACTTTTACATTGAGCGATCCTTGGACAATGGACTGTGCGTGTATTTGAAAGCCCTGCCACATACCCTGTTTAAGATCCTTTATTGCATACAGAGTTCTTTAGATCTCTTGATCATGTAATACCATTTTAAACTTGTTCTTGGCATACACCTAAAGGTTCCTCATGCATATCTTACACCATAATGTAATCATTATTCTTTAAGCTCTTATGGGAAATTATATACACACAGGCCTGATTACAGTTGAAACAGAGTTCTACATATGACATAAAAAACAACATCATTTTTCTTGATCAAATAAGAACACTTACACAGAAAGGAATCAATACATCCATGACCATGATCAATGGCCTTATTAGACATCTTCACACCTTCTTTTGTTCTCACATCCAATCCTCAATTTTCTCTTTCTTGTATACCTGCATTCTTTCATGCTTGCTGATCATTCCTCCTCTCTCCTTGAATGAGAGATTCTCCTTCTATCCTTCCTCTTCTCTACGTCCCACTGTCCTCTTGAATGAATTTTTCTTTTCTCCTCTTCTCAAATTAATGCATATCCTACTCTTTTTTTTAAAAGTCTCCTTCCTAACCTCTATGCCCAACTTGGGCTCAAGACAAAACAAAAACAATTTTTAATTTGCAACAATATACTAAGGTTGAAATATTTTCAACCACTCCTCCTTTATTTTATCAATAGCCCCAACGTAGGAGATTCTCCATTAACCACTTTCATTCATTTTAATTTTTACATTGAATTTTTACCTTTTATAATTATTCCTCATTAACAACATTTTTGGAGGGAAAATACAATAATTTGAATTTGAATTTAAACATGACTTGCATCCCAACGTAACCATGTCTTGCCTGAAGATGTATGTAGATGCTCCTGCATCAGGAGGGCCTTTACTTACCATTGGGAGGTTTATCCAATAAGCCAACATCAATGTCAAATGAGAGTTTGGAGTTTATGGTCACACAAAGAAAGAATGTTGGGCTCTTCTTGGAAAATCAAGCAAGGACCAACATGAAGGTAATAAGGAGGCAAACATAGTAGGTGATGTGCTACAAGATGTTTTAATTATTTCTTTAGATAATATTAGTTAATCTTAAGTTTTAGATTCAGGAGCTTCATTTCATGCCACTCCTAACAAACATTATTTTAGAGATTATGTTCAAGGTGATTTTGGACATGTTTATCTTGATGATGATGAACCTTGTAGTATTTTTGGAAAAGGTAGTGTTAACATGAAATTGCAGAATAAAACACTTGGGTGCTTAAGAGTGTTAGGCACATTTCAAGTTTGAATAAGAATCTAATTTCTGCAAGACAGTTGGGAAGTGATGGCTATGTGGTCACTTTTACTAGTGACTCATGGAAGGTTACCGAGGGTTTTCTAGTGGTGGTAAGAGGTGATAAGGTGGGTACTTTATATTTATCCACTATTTTTACTAATACATCTTGTGATTTAGCTGCTTCATGTGGAGATGCAACTTTGTGGCATTACATACTTAGCCACATGAGTGAGAAGGGAATGAAGATTCTTCATTCAAAAGTAAAATTACCAAGACTAAAAGAAATAAACTTGAAATTTTGTGAGCACTGTGTGTATGAAAAATAGAAATGTGTGCAATTTTTAAAAATTGGACTAGCTAAGAAAATAAGGAAGTTAAAGCTTGAGTATATAGATGTATGGAGACCCGTTTAGATATCTTCACTTGGTGGTTCAAGGTATTATGTCATATTTTTTGATGATGCAACTAGAAAGGTTTGTTTTTATTGCATTAAACATAAATATAATGTATTTGACACATTTAAGAGGTGGAAGAATTTAGTTGAGAATGAAACAAGTTTAAAGCTCAAGTGCCTCAGGTTGGATAATAGTGGAGAATATCACATCAAATAATTTGATAATTACTATTCACTTAACATAATCCATAGGCAAAAGATGGTTCTAGGAACACCACAAATGAATGGTGTATTAGAGAAGATGAACATAACCATCAAGAAGTGTGCTAGAAGTATGAGGTTGCATGCACGATCGCCATTATAGTTTTGGGTAGATGTTGATACATCCACGTACCTGATAAACATAGGACCTTCAACTGCCTTAGATGGTGGCATACTAGAGGAGGCATGGAGTGGTAATCAGGTTGACTATTCTTTTCTGAAAGTTTTTGATTGTGAAGCTTTTGTTTATATTGACAAAAAGAATAGGTCCAAATTAGAGGCAAAAACTTAAATATGTACTTTCATTGGCTATGGTACTAATGACTTTGGATTCTGATTGTGGAATGAGGAAGATAAAAAGATCATCAAGAGTAGAGATGTCATCTTCAATGAGGAAGTCGTGTATAGGGAACAATTGATGGAAAATAAGAAAGAGGCAGCAAAGAAGGAATACACAATGTTGGAGGACATTAAAAATGAAAGTGTCCTAAAGGTATTAGTGCATAATGTGCAACAACAATAAGAAACCCAAACCCCTGTTGTGAGGAGATTTACTAGAGTAAGTAGACCACCTGAAAGGTTTTTTCTTTCTTTTAATTATTTGTTACTTACTGATAGTTGTGATCCAGAAAGCTTTTAATAAGCAACACATGTTGATACCAAGAAGAAGTGGGAGCAAGCTATGGATGAGGAGTATGACTCCCTCATGACGAACCAGATATGGGATTTGGTGAAGCTTCCAAAAGGCAAGAAGGCATTGCATAATAAGTGGGTATACAAGATGAATGAAGAGGAAGAAAGTAAAAATAAATACAAGGATAGATTGGTGGTAAAAAGATTTACACAGAAGAAAGGTATATATTTTGATGAGATCTTTACTCCTATTGTTAAAATGACTTCTATTAGAACTGTTTTGAGTATAGTTGAAATAAAAGACTTGCATTTAGAATAGTTGGATGTTAATATTTCTTTCCTTCATGGGGATTTGGAGGAGGAGTTATACATGGATCAAATACAAGGTTTTGAATTCAAAGGTAAGGAGAAGTTGGTGTGCAAATTGAAGAATACCTTGTATGGCCTTAATTAAGCTCCACGATAATGGTATATTAAGTTTAATAATTTTATAATAGAATAAGGCTATTCTAGATGTCATTCTGACCATTGTGTGTATTTTAAGAAATTTTAAAATGATGGCAATATTATCCTTCTTTTGTATGTGGATGACATGTTGTGGCAGGTTCTAACATGCATGATATTAATGTACTCAAGAGATAGTTGGGAGATTCTTTTTCTATGAAGGATCTAGGTGCTGTTAAACAGATCCTTGGGATGAGAATATCTAGAGATAGGAAAAATCAAAGGTTGAAACTATCACAGGTAGAGTACATAAAGAAAGTGTTGGAGAGATTTAGTATGTAGAATGCTAAACTAGTTAGGACTTTTTTGACATGCCACTTCAAGTTTTCAAAGGAGCAATGTCCCAAGACATAAGAAGAGATGAATCACATCTCCACAACACCTTACTCATCAGTAGTTGGTATCTTAACATATGCAATGATGTGTATGAGGCCACACATTGTCCATGTCATGGGAGTGGTGAGTAGATTCATGACTAATCCAAGAAAAGAACACTAGCAAAAAGTAAAATGGATTCTGAGTTATCTGATAGAGACCATCGATGTAGTGTTATGATATGGTGGATAATATGTTATTCTACAAGGATATGTATATTTAGATATGGCAGGTGATTTGGATGGTAGGAGGAACATTACTAGGTATGTGTTCATTGTGGGTGGTACAATAGTGAGTTGGATATCACGTCTATATAAAGTGGTAGGATTTTATACCATATAGATTGAGTATGTCACTGCTATAAAAACAATCAAGGAGATCATATGGTTACAAATGTTGATGGAGGAGTTGGGACACCAACAAGGAAAAGGGATACTTTTTAGTGACAATCAACGTGCCATTCACCTTGCGAAGAACTCAACATTTCACTCCAAGACTAAACCCATTCAATTGAGGCATCATTTCATTCAGACAATATTAGAGGAGGAGAAAATGAAGCTAGAGAAGATACATACGGATGAAAAACTTGTGGATATGATGACCAAGGTGGTCACAAGAGTGAAGTTAAAATTATGTTCAAATTTAGTTGGTCTTCGTGGATGAAAAAGATCAGAATAAAAAATTGGTTCAATAGATGTAAAAGCTGAAAGTTGTAATACTAAATTCAAGTGGGATAAGTGTTAAGTGTGAAGTCACTATTTACAAACATTATTCATAAGTCACTATTCATGGGTCAATATTTATGAATGAAGTAACAATGGTGAGTGGGTAGGTGAGGTGGCTCCTAGGTGATGTCGTATGGTCCACATGGTATCTTTCATTATTGGAAAGGTAGGAAAGAGAAATGAAGTGCATTTCTCCACTAGGCACATGGGTTACCTTTTGAGTTTTTATGTGGGGAGCATGTGAGGCACCATCCTTGACCCTTGACTTGTGGATTCATGTGAGAGACAAAAGAAAGATGATATAATCATTCTCTTTGGGCATGTGCTTGTGAGGCTTCTCTGTTAGAAGTCAAAAGTTGATTGGGGTATCTTTTGACCCTTGAGTTTATAAATGGGAAAGTGGGGTGTGTCATTTGCGTACGTATAGAGGAGGTCAAAAGTGCATCATGAGATGCTCCTTGAATGGTGGACCTTGTATAATGATTCCCACTTTACTATTCCTCAATAGTGTTGCCACATGCAGTATGGCACATTTTTCCTTCTCCTTCATGTTTTTTCCATTATTCATTCTCTATCCTTATAATTCTATAAATAAGGACATCATTTCTTTGTATTTTTAATTCAATCATTCCAAGTTGTGGATGTGAAGAGTGAAAGACTTGCATGTCTTTGTTGAAAACTTGTTGAAGCTTTGTGGAACTAGGGAATTAGATTTGTTGTAAGCTTATTGTAAGCTTGTATGCATTGAAGACAAGGAAAGTGTGAGAGATTGGAGAGGTGTAAGTGACATGTTGTTATCATAGGTGTATTCTCCAAGTGTTGTTGCAATTAATAACTAATCATTTATATATGGACGTAGCCAAGTTGGTGAACCACGTAAATCTTATCTTATGGTTTACATTGTATGGATTTGATTTGTTTCAAGTTTTATTTTTGCTTTCATAATTCTTCTTTTTACAACTTAGAGGCTATTTTCGCACTATCTTATTATATCCCAATATTAACTATGACTCATCTACTCATAATTATGCAACCTTGTTGGAATAATGAGCTACTAGATTTGGAAGGGCCTAAAATGGTAATGAATGGGCATTGAGAAGCTTGGTTGTTGACAAAGGCCAAAGGAGGAGGGCCTAGAATGGTAATGAATGGGTGTTGCGGAGCTTGGTTGCTAATAAATGCTAAAGGAAGAGGGCTTGGAATGGTAATGAATAGGCATTATAGAGCTTGGTTGCTGATGCAGGCCAAAAGAGGATTACCGACATAAGTAGGGAAGCAGGTACCATTATCATTAAAAGGGTAAACTTGGTACTTTAATTGGCTCAAAGAAGGGAAATCTTGACATATGATAATCAGCATGGCTAGGTTTGGAAATTAACCCAAAAAGGATGGTCTTGGTCTATGAAAATGGTCTTGAACGTGGTCTATAGAACTTGGAATTGGTCTAGGCAAAGTGAAATTAGTCTTGAAAATAAACATGGGCTAGGCATTTGAAAATAGAATCGATCGAGGCATGATCAGATCTATGACTAGGTATCGTGAAGAAAAGGTCTAAAGTTCATTCAACACTTGAAACGTGGTCTAAAAAGATAGGTCAATGCTTGCAAATGTCTTGAAACTTGGTCTAGTTGGATAACTTGGTCTATTGCTGCAAATGGTTTAAACTTGGCCTAGAATGGTTCTCTTCTCAATTATCACTGATATTCTAAGGTCTTTGATACAAATGGTCAACAGAAAGGCAAATTTGAATCTTGGTCTTGGCAAAGTGTTTTGAACAAATATAATCTAGGTCTAAAATGAAAAAGAGTGCTAGATCTTTGGTCAAAAGGCACAAAGCTAGACCCAAAAGTCATGAACTATGTTTGAAAAATGTAAGGCAATGCTATGTATTTGGTAAGAAAGCACAAAGCTAGACTTTGAAACAAACTAGGTTGAGGTATGTTGTCCCCCAAAAATATCACTCATTTTTGGGACAACATTTGAACTATTTTGGTCCTACAGATCAAAATCCTCTCTTCCCCTTTCAAAAATTGTTCTGAGCATTTAGGTTCTTCATTTTTCAAAGCTTTCTCAGAAATCTACGGACTTTGCAGGCTTGAATCTACGGACTCTGCAGGAAAGAAGCAAGCTCTCAAAAGAACAAGTTTTCAACACTTAGTCATTTCCAAGATTGGTTCAACACCTCGGTTCAATCAAAGGATTTCAATCAGCAAATGATAAAGGACTTAGGCTTGAACCATTGAAATTTGAACCAAAGTTAGGTTCTTCATTTTTCAAAGCTTTCTCAAAAATCTACGGACTTTGCAGGCTTGAATTTACGAACTCTGCAGGAAAGAAGCAAGCTCTCAAAAGAACAAGTTTCCAGCACTTAGTCATTTCCAAGATTGGTTCAGTGCCTCGGTTCAATCAAAGGATTTCAATCAGCAAATGACAAAGGACTTAGGCTTGAACCATTGAACTTTGAACCACTGAAGTAAAGACGAATGGATAGCTGTGCAGACATCAGAGGGGACAGACCAGATGATCCAGACTCAGGAGAAGACATATGGAATGAAATGACACGCCATAGTTAAGATAGCTGCCCTATTTTCAATGCAGTCCTTTGACAAACCTGAAAATGCATTCAAGGCATTGAATGCACAGCATGGGCCGTTATATGAAAAACAAGCGCCCGAGTCTTACTTGGAGCGCTATATATTGTAATCTCTCATTTTTTACACAGGAGACTTCTCATTTTTACAAGAATGAAACTCTGCCCATTTTGAAAGGAGAAGACTGAGACTTTGAGCTCAGGTTGCAATTTAATTTCTATTGTTATCTGAATGAGAAATCAAGTTTTTCACAGACTTTGTGCTGTTCTGACTTGTGTCATCTGAAGGTGTCCTGATTCATTTAATTTGGTGCACAAAATTAGTGAAGGTAACAAAGAAGTGTTCTGAAACCAACTGTGAGAAGACTTTGTGCTTTCACCATTGATTTCAGTCTGTGTTTTCATTTTATTTTTGTGTTGAGGATTCTGGGGTGACTTTGTGCCCCCATTATCCTTTGTGATATACTCTTTGGGCAGTTGAGGTGGAGACTTTGAGCTCTGTTTCATCTTGTTGTTCCTACATTCTTTTGATCACTGGTTATTTCACTAACTGAAAGAAACTCTTGCTGTTCCCTGTAAGGACACTTCTGAAAGAAGAGAAGTGCCTTCAGCGTTTATAGCCCAAATTTTCTCCTTTTTCTATGTGCATCATCTCTGAAAGAAGAGAGATGGATGGTTTGTCTCACCCCTGTGTCTTACTTTCTGCTTATTTATATTATATATATCTCCGCATATTTAATAGGGAACCTCCCCTTGATGAGAGGAGAGATTTGTCCCCTTGTGATGCAATAAACCTACACATCTAGATGACCAATCTCCCTATGCTATGGTGATAGGAACTATTTTGAATGCCAGTTAGCTAGTCGACAAAATATTCACCCAATAGTTTTTAGTGACTCTGCTGGGGAAAGAATGAGTAGTTCCAGTTCTTTCTCATTGTTATTTCCCCCCCCAGCTTTACGCAATAGTTTTTGGCGACTCCACTGGGGAAAGAACGAGTAGTTCCAGTTCTTTCCCATTGTTATTTTCCCCCCCAGCTTCACGCAATAGTTTTTGGCGACTCCACTGGGGACACAATAATTTTGTGCAATTTGGAACCTCAAGTTTCAGATTAAAACATCACCTATGTCTTACCCATAATAGTTATAACCCTTATCCATTATAGAGTCTGGCGACTCCGTTCCATGTGTTACCCACTATCATTAGCTTTACCATCCTCCATCTCTGTTTCCATTATTTTACCTGGTCTGCAAAACCAGAGTCGCTGGAAAAGAGTGCAAAGTCTGAAGCATCAAGCTGAAGCAGGGCCAATTCTTTTCTATTTTTGTCCTGCAATTTGACCATTCCACCCACATGCGTTATCCCCATTTTTCATAATCCCATCATGGCAGTTTGAGGCCCCTGGGGTAACTCTTTTGACCCACTTAATCTAACTCCACCCCTGCATGAGCTACCACTCAGTTCAAGAAAGAATTTCCCCAAATTCTTTGGTGATGGGAGAGTTCACTCTAATGAACACATTTCAGCTTTCAACATAGCTTGTGGTGTGATAGGGGTGGAATTTGAAGACATGGCAGTCAGGCTTTTCATGGAGACACTATAAGGTGCTGCTATAGACTGGTTTTACCATCTGCAGACAAGATCAATGACTGGCTGGGACACTATCAAAGCTAATTTGAAGCCAGGTTCAGGCCAGCAAAGGATGCACATGCCTTGCTAGCCTAGCTCACACAAATGAAGAAGGATCCCCATGAGCCTATGAGGGACTTCATTGCTAGGTTCAACAAGCTGAGGCATAGGATTCACATGATCGCCCAGTCGACACCTCAGAATCTCATGTGTTTCTTTATCAACTCACAGCTGCCTGAAGTGAGTTTTCTATTGAGACAGGCTAGACATATAGACCTTGAGGCTGCTCAGGACTTGGCTATTGATGTAGAAGATGACCTTATTTTGGCAGGAAAAATAAGGAGAGACCCTAATAAAGGTAAATCCTCTTCATCTTATGAGTATTCACCTACAGTCACCACTGATCCAATGGTGCAGAAGCTAGCAAATGAAGTGCTGGCCCTCAGAAGACAAATGGCACAAGGGATGTCATCTGCTCTTTCATACAGAGATGTACCAAGGAGGACATTTCCTAATCAGGCACATCAAGGGCAACCCAATCATCTTCCTCCACCGAAGAACCTTGCCATTGAAGCATCTCCAACCAACTCAGTAGTTGGGTATTTGGAAACAGAGCATGATTTCTCTTTCCAACCTGAGTTTAATCAAGAAAATGATGCTGGTCTCTTCACAGAGGATCAAGAAGAGTCAACTGGCAACTCCCACATCAGTTTCCTGGATTACCAAGATGAACCTAGAAGTAAAGGTGAATCATCCGAGGGATCATATGCTGTGGTCACCCATTCCCAGAATCAGTTAGCTCAACAAGCTGATAAAGGAGAAACAGAGGAGCGACCTCAACCTGCAATTTCTATTGCTAAGCATGGGGCCACTCTGCCTATCCAGCCAAAGGACCTAGTGATTGCTAAGAAAGTAAGTATCCCAAACATTTCTGCACCTTCTACTTCAAATTCATAGGCCAGTCCTCCCACCCCTCCTATAAACCAAAAGGAAGAACTCCCATCCCCTGTGCCTACTCCAACCCAACCATTTAACATAATTAATCATGTTAAATGTGTCAAGACCCAAATGGTGGCCCCTGCAGCCCAAATTTTGTTTGAGTCTTCAGGCAGGGATGAAATAACAAAAGAATTGGTGGAGTGCGGCATAAGTGCAGAAGAACCCTCCCTTCCAAATGAAGAAGAATCTGAGATATCTGAGGGGGACAATCAAGACATGTGCTGGGCTAATCTATCAGAACAAAAAATTATGGTACTAGGCCGTGTTGCTGCCCATTAAAATTAGGAAAAATAACTCTTTGCTAGGAGAGCAAAGATTCATGGTTTTTGGACCAAAAGTCAAGTCTTGCTTTGGGGCAAGAAGAGAAGAAAACCAAGGGAAAGACACAAAAAAGTGGTTTCTTGGTGGAGAGTTCCATTCACCCATCACCGATTCTGGGGAGAAAATGGCTTCTTGCTAGTTTATCAGGATAGAGTGCCATTTTCGTGGGCTCTCAAGGACAGCATCTGAGGTACTCCAATTCTTGAAGTATCAGATAATATCATATGTACATATGTATATCTGTATAGTCTTTGTTCTATTTTGTGCTTTTCATTTTCATTTTTTGGAGCCTTTCTTTTTGGGTCGCATGACTCTGTAGCCATTGATACACTTCAAGGCACTGGAGATTCTGGTTTCTACTCCCCTCAGCTGTTCCAAGTTTTCAACTAAAGAAAGTTCCCCAACTAAAGCTCGCTGTTGTCCCCCAAAAATATCACTCATTTTTGGGACAACATTTGAACTATTTTGGTCCTACAGATCAAAATCCTCTCTTCCCCTTTCAAAAATTGTTCTGAGCATTCAGGTTCTTCATTCAAATAAAACACAGAACTTGAAGCAAGAATCAAGCGACTGGCTAAAAAGATAGCCCGATAGCTCAAATCACAGCAGGAAGAGACAAAGCTGGAAAAGACAAAAGCAAAAAGAGGGAAAACCTGAAATGTCTGTGCAGGAGTTATTTTCAATAGGCAAAATAGTGGATTGAGTAGACTTCTGAGTGCACCAAACCAAGGATGCGGCCTATTTTCTTCCATAAAGTAAAGACGAATGAATAGCTGTGCAGACGTCAAAGGGGACAGACCAGATGATCTAGACTCAGGAGAAGACATATGGGATGAAATGACATGCCATAGTTAAGACAACTGCCCTGTTTTCAATGCAGTCCTTTGACAAACTTGAAAATGCATTCAAGGCATTGAATGCACAGCATGGGCTGTTCTATGGAAAATAAGTGCCCAAGTATTTCTTGGAGCGCTATATATTGTAATCTCTCTTTTGTTACACGGGAGACTTCTCATTTTTACAAGAATGAAACTCTGCCCATTTTGAAAGAAGAAGACTGAGACTTTGAGCTCAGGTTGTAATTTCATTTCCATTGTTATCTGAATGAGAAAGCAGGTTTTTCACAAGCTTTGTGCTGTTCTGACTTGTGTCATCTAAAGGTGTCCTTATTCATTTAATTTGGTGTGCAAAATTAGTGAAGGTAACAAAGAAGTGTCCTGAAACCAACTGTGAGAAGACTTTGTGCTTTCACCATTGATTTTAGTCTGTGTTTTCCTTTCCTTTTTGTGTTGAATATTTTGGGGCGACTTTGTGCCCCCATTATCCTTTGTGATATACTCTTTGGGTAGTTGAGGTGGAGACTTTGAGCTCTGTTTCATCCTGCTGTTCCTACGTTCTTTTGATCACTGGTTATTTCACTACTCTGAAAGAAACTCCTGCTATTTTTTGTAAGGACACTTCTGAAAGAATAGAAGTGCCTTCAGTGTTTATAGCCTAGATTTTCTCCTTTGTCTGTGTGCATCATCTCTGAAAGAAGAGAGATGGATGGTTTGTCTCACCCCTGTGTCTTACTTTCTGCTTATTTATATTATGTATAGCTCTGCATATTTAATAGGGAACCTCCACTTGATGAGAGGAGAGATTTGTCCCCTGTTGATGTAGTAAACCTGCACACTAGGATGACCCATCTCCCTATCCTGTGGTGATAGGAACTATTTTGGTCACTAGTTAGCTGGCCGACAAAATATTCACCCAACAAGGTAAAAATTTGCAATTAATCTAAGGCAAATAGTTTGAAACACTTTGACTCAATCTTGGCACATAGATTTCAAAAAAAAATTGACCTTGGTATGAAAACATTCACTCTAAGTACACACCTAAACTAATTGGGAAATTCAATCTTAAGTAATCAAAATAAGAGTGGTGAGTAAAACATCCAAGCCCAAGTGATAAGCAAGGCTTCAATGTAAACTAATTGTGCTTAAGGTTATACTTGAAAAGTGAGTTTCAACCTAAGTTTAAGGCAACAAATCGATTCAAGGCACACAAAAATAAACCACTTATTAGATCTAGGCAAAAGGGTCTTTGAAAAAAGAAAGAAATTAGTCCAAGTTACACAATTTAAAGGTAAGAAGTAAACACCCAAACCAAAATTAAGCAAGACCGAGATGTAGACGAATCAATTTTGAATTTGAACTTCACAAGACAAATTTTGAACTTGGTTTAAAAGACTTGGATTTTTTAAATGGAGAACATCCTAGCCTAAATAGAGAGCGTAACGATACCATTTTTAGACCAAACGTACACATAGTTTTGAACTTGGTTTGAAATATGGCAATATTTTTGCATTAACATGGGCCACATAATGACGTCCAATGAATTAAATGGTTTTGGATTCAAAAATCTAAGGCAAATATTTAGGATGAAATGGGCAACATAACGATGCCCCATTTAAACAAGTGACACACACAAATGTTAAGGGATAAAAAATCTAAGGGAAAAGTGTGACACCAAATAGATATAATAACACCTCTTAGGTGAAAGTGTGATAAACACATGTGATGGTTATGAATCGTTTTAAACATAAAAATAATTTCTAATCTCAAAACACACATAAATCAAATAAAATTAAAATAAAACAAATGGCTCGTCCTATCTCTAAAACTAACACAGGTGTGTGTAGCTTTTGCGAAAGTTTTCACTGATATACCAATGCTTGTGAGGAATTAAGTGTTAATCTAAAAATTAAAATATAGGTGTAGGTAGAGTTTTTATGCCCCCTTCTATCTCTCAAGCATTAGTACATGGCATAAACTTAGAGTGAGGAGCACTCGACATTTGGCAAAAAATTCCATGATAAGTGGGGTTGAGTAAAAATATATAAGTTTTAAATGTACTAGATGGTTTCAAGTGTGGTTAACATATGATCACAATCACGTCAATTAGGTTCATACCTGCTAACTTACTATACAAGGGTATATTCTTTTGCATAAAAAATTCCAGTCATGTACTGCTTAGTATAATCCAATGTTTAACAAGACCTAACTCAAGTTTTCATTAAGATCAGAGAAGTTAGTTGCTCAACACCTTGACAATCCTAGTATCACCTGCCCTGATTTATATACCCCGTCATGGAGAGAGATTGGTATGATGCTGGGAGATGAAGCCCCAAGTCAATGCACCCCTAAAGAATCTTTGACAATGGTGCTCCTTGCATCTTCTCTCCTTGTCACCTTAGCAATGTTGGGCTTGGCTTTAGCTTGGATTTGATGTAGTAGTCTATCAATATTTGTACATTATAACCTTAAAAAAATGTTTCTCTCTCTCAAAAAATCAACATTATAACATTACACAAAAAATATCTCTTTAGAAGGACCTTGACACTTTTATTTATAGCCTTTCAAACTAACTCTAATCTAAGTGCAATTAGGTTAGAGTTAACCATGATTAAGTTTAGTTTAACCCTAGTTGAGTTAAGAAGGGAAAAACAATTAATATTTGGGATAGAGATCTCATTTATTAAGCATGGCTCTTCATTTTTAAATTTAAGGCTTTAATAGAGATATTTTCAATTCCTTATCTTTGAAGATGATGACATTATCATGACTTCAATTTTATTGGAATTTTATTTTAAAAACTTCATATTCACTAATTACACATGAAAATTCTACTTAAGCATTTAATTTGATTTGCTTAGTTAATTCATTATCTTTAGCATTTTTTCACTTTAGAAATTATTTAAGTATCATGCTTAATGGGTCCAAAGGTCAAACCATCAATTTGCTAGATTATAAATTGACTAGAAATGAATCCATGAGAATTTATTATTGCGTATTGGATAATACCTTAAATAGGGATGTCTCAACATGATTCTAATCTCTAATATTCGATCTACAGACATAATTGGGACATTTAGTGTTTCTTAAGCTTAATTTACATTGTTTGTAAAAACCAATGTGAAGTCCGATTGAAGCATAGTTATGGATAAAATAGGGTGAATAAAAACACACTAAAAATATAACACCTCAAGTCTAGACACTCAAGGAGAAAGAGAACAATACAAGTAATTAACAATGGAAGACAAAACAAACATTATTTACCTTTCTTGAGAGCAAGATTTGCATGTTGGCTATGGAAGAATGTGCTCAATCATGTGCTCAAAGAGTCTTTGACAATGGTGTTCCTTACATCATCTCTCCTTGTCACCTTGGCAATGTTGGGCTTGTCTTTGAATTGGATTTAATGTAGCAATCTATCAATATTTGTGCATTATAACCTTACAAAAATGCTTCTCTTTGAACAAATAAACATTATAACATTACACAAAAAACTCTTTTTAAAAGGACCTTGGCACTTCTATTTATAGCCTTTCAAACTAACTCTAACTCAAGTACAGTTAGTTTAGAGTTAATCGTGATTAGGTTTAGTTTAACCCTAGTTGAGTTAAGGAGGGGACAAACAATACAAATTTGTGATAGAGATCCCATTTATTAAGCATAGCTATCCATTCCTTGACTTTGAGGATGATGACATCATCATTACCTTAATTTTATTGGATTTTTTTTGTAAAATTCATATTCACTAATTGCACATAGAAATTTCACTTAGCCATTTAATTTGATTTGCTTATTTAATTCAGTCTGTTTAACATTTTTTCACTTTAAGAATTGTTTAAGTGCCTCGTACTTAATGAGTTCAAAGGCCAAATTGTCAATTTGCTAGATTGCAAGTTGATTGGATATGAATATGTGAGAGTTTACTGTTGTGTACAAGATAATACGTCAAATATGGATGCCTCAACATGATTCTGAGAACTAATATCTAATATATGAATGAAATTGAGACATTCAAAGATTTCTAGGCTTAATTTGCATTGCTTGGTAGAAACTAATTTGAAGTTTGATTGAAACATAGTTGTGGCCAAAATAGGGTGTCTATAGTTTGACCCTATTTGAGAAGGCATTGTAATATAAAAGCATAATGACATATTCTTAAATAATTAAAAAATCGTTAATGCCTTGGCCAGTGCCCTAAAAGGTAATATATGAGCCTTGGATGCCCCCTCAAGTAAGGGGATGTTAAAATAGAGTCAACAAATGTTCCCTCAAAAATAAGGAAATGATGCAATCTATAGGTAACGAGGGTATAAATACTGATTTTACCAAACGCAGGCATATGGGTAAAAATATTGATTTGCCCAAAGGCAGTTATAATCATTAGCACAATAGATTGCCCTAATAGAGTGGATGAGTCAAAATAATGATTTTCCCAAAAGTAGTTATAATCATTGACACAATGAAAATTCTCCAGTAGGGTAGTTAGAAGTGTGTTATAATTCATGTTTGTCCTAGTAGAGCAGATATGATCAGGAAAGGTCTACATGATTTTCCCCATTATGAAAAATTAGGAAATGTGGCATATGTACTAAATCTGTACTCATGGAGCAACAATATGTCAGTATAGAGTATAGGCATGAATTTGGAATTCTTACTAGTATGGAGACACACGTCTAAACTAGCAAGGATTACAATTATTTTGTGATTTAATTACTCTACATTTGGGTAGTATTTGGGTAGGTTAGGGATTTTTCTAGGTGTGAACAAGGAAAAATATTGCCCATTGCATTGTTAAACAAATCTTTTGACCTGATTTTGTTGTAGCTTATGATATTATGTATCATAGTTATAGACAACTATAATAACAATGTGAATCCAAGGCATGAAAAACTCAATTTAAATGTATGTACAAATCACTTAGGTGTAAGATATGAACAATCAAATCTTAAATGAATATAATGAAATGAATTAAGTGTAGGAATGTACACCAATTCACAACATAAATATAAGATATGGATAATCAAGACTCAAGTGTAAATAAAGTTAAAGAATCCTATGACAATCAAGAAACAAAAAGATAAAAAAGCAAAAAAAAACAAGACAAAACGCTACTAAACATATAAATAAATAATAAAACACCAATAAACAAAAATAAACAAACATTGCCACAAATAAATAAAATAATAAAAAATAAATAAATAATCCAAAGCAAAAAAAAGTGCAATAAGTAAACTAGTCTAAACAAATAAAGACAATATACAAATAATGGTTAATCACAATATTAGTACAAACATAATACAAATTATTTATGCATGTGTAATAGAGGTGTTACTCTTGGCGATAGGGTGACCCCTAAGCTAGATAAAAATGCAATGGGTAAAACAACACTAGAGAAATAAAAATGATATTGCCTATAAGCAACAAGGAACAATGACACAAACAAAATGGTAAAAATTACCCCTAGGCTATAGGGGACAATGACAAAAATAAACAAAATGAGAAGGAATATAAGAAAAGAGGTAGCCGAGCTGACTCTAGATGCATTAGGCAAGTAGATACTAGCTACATAGTTTCATGGGCACAAGGTCCAATGTGAATGTTAGGCCAAATGTAGTTCTTCTAGGATATGGGATAGAAAATGATGAACTAAAAAACATGATTGACTTGCAAAATAAAATAGGAATTATATCATAAAATGGTGAGTACATAGGAAAAGAGGAGGATGACATTCAAAAACATGAAAGCGTCAACACAAACAAATCATGCGAGTGCAAGAGTATGGTTTAAGCTAAAACCATACTGAAAGGCAAGAGAAAAGTATCCACAAATGAATTGAATTGGTAATTTATAGTGTCTACTACATCTAAGGTTTAAAATGAGAATGAGCTCACAAAATGATGAGAGCATTGGAAATGGTTACTCACAAAATGGTGAAATCATAAGTAGTAGGTGCTCACAAAATGGCGAGAGCGTAAGAAAGTTAAGTGGTCATTAACACATCAAATTTGAATGCACAATACTTATAATATAAACTCATAAAATGGTAAGAGCATATGGATAAGGCCAATAAAGATGGAAAAACTAAAAGACAAGTGGTTACTTATAAAATAACTAGGAGTCCAAGAATCCTTAAGGTGAGGAAGTCAAAAAAGAAAGGAAGGTGCAGTCGAGCTAGCCTAAGATACCATATATATCTAAGTGTTGCCTACATAACCTGTGTGGACTTCAAGTTGATGTAGTTCTCTTAGAAATAGGAGGAAAAAGGCCAAGGTGGCCTAGAAATAAAGTTGAATAGATAAGATGGCCCATCCCAGAAATTTTGATGGCTTTATTTCTCACATTGAAATTCTATGCCAATTTTCATGATTTTGTGATTTTTAAGATTTTTAAATGTTTTCAAATATTTTTGGAATTTTTGGGGTATATTAACTCATTAGAGGTTGACAATATACCACTTAAAAAATGGAGAGAGCATAAAAGGTCAATGAAACTAAGGAGAAAGAATCTAAAAACACCCAAATATTGTTTGCACTAACATTGTGATTAACCATGTAGATTAATCATAATTTATTCATCTACTCATCTCTAAGAGGGGAGTTAGTATAGTGTTAATATGATAAGAATATTAATAAAAACACATTAAGAATATAACACCTCAAGCCTAAACACTGAAGGAGAAAGAGAACAATACAAGTAACTAACAATAAAAGATAAAACAAGCATTATTTACCTTCCTTGAGAGCAAGAGTTGCATGTTGGCCATAGAGGAATATGTTTGGTTATGTGCTTAAAGAGTCTTTGACAATGGTTCTCCTTGCATCATCTCTCTTTGTCACCTTGGAAATGTTGGGCTTGGATTTGGTTTGGATTTGATGTAGCAATCTATCAATATTTGTGCATTATAACCTTATAAGAATGCTTCTCTCTCTC
Organism: Torreya grandis; assembly: GCA_037957365.1. Lineage (NCBI taxonomy): Eukaryota > Viridiplantae > Streptophyta > Pinopsida > Cupressales > Taxaceae > Torreya > Torreya grandis. The sequence continues at coordinate 1,560,878 of JARHVA010000031.1, forward strand.
AACAAATAAACATTATAACATTACACAAAAAACTCCCCTTAGAAGGACCTTGGCATTTCTATTTATAGACTTTCAAACTAACTCTAACCCAAGTGCATTTAGGTTAGATTTAACCATGGTTAGGCTTAGTTTAACCTTAGTTGAGTTAAGGAAGGGATAAGTAATTAATATTTGGGATAAATATCTTATTTATTAAGCATAGCTCTCCATTTCTGAATTTAAGGATTTAATGGAGATATTTTCAATTCCTTGACTTTGAAGATGATGACATCATCATGACCTCAGTTTTATTGAAATTTTATTTTTACAAAATTCATATTCACTAATTACACATAAAATTTCTACTTAAGCATTTAATTTTATTTGCTTAGTTAATTCATTTTACTTAGTATTTTTGCACTTTAGGAATTGTTTAAGTGCCCCACTTAATGGGTCCAAAGGTCAAACCATTAATTTGCTAGATCGTAAGTTGACTGAATATGAATTTATGATAGGTTACTATTTCATACAGAATAATACTCTACATAGGGATGCCTCAACCTGATTTTGAGCACTAATGTTTGATGTGTGAATAAAATTATGACATTCAGTGATTCTTAGGCTTAATTTGCATTGTTTGGTAGAAACCAATCTAAAGTCCAATTGAAGTGCAATGTCTACACCAAAAAATATTATGACAACAAGGACAATGGTTGCATAAAATGATATGAGTGGTGATGGAATAATCTCAATGGTTCTTTTCATTGGAAAGCTAATGAAATAATCAAAGTGTTACATAAAGGAAGAAATGCACTCTCATGTGCTTGTTGATGGAGTTAACATCGCAAAAAAGGTTACATTAGATTTTATTTAAAATTTCAAGACCTTAGTTATTATAGAAGAAACACTAGATAAAGAGATGTTGAAAATGGTAACAAAAACAATAGTTAGGACAAAGCTTTATGAAGCACATGCAGATCAACTAACTGACATTATTGTAAATGCAATACTTTTCATTAGAAAACTAGAGGAATCAATTGATCTATTTATGTTGGAAATTATGCATATGAGATATAAGTCTAATGTAGACACCAATATCATTTAATGGATGGTCCTTGATCATGGAGCTCGTCATCTAGACATGAAGAAGCATGTTGAGAATTGTTATATACTCACTTGCAATGTATCTCTAGAATATGAAAAGAGTGAAGTAAATGCAGGTTTATTCTACTTGAAATTGGAGTGAGAAGGAAATTATTCTAAGTCTTTTCCTTGTTATTCGCAAACTTTTCACCTTATGCAAACACAACTATTGAATCCCAATAAGGGTGCAAACACCACCTCTAAAGTTCAATGAAGCTTGTAAACATCTCTCATTAGACGTGAGCAACCCCACAAAAGAAAAAAGCTCTTTTGAAATATAAATGTATGAAATGTGATCAATATTTCGTGTAGCTAAAAACAAAAGCCTTGTACTATTGGATGAAATTTTTATAGAGGCAAAAAATGTATATCCTTTGTTGGAATTGTGGATCAAGGGTACATTGAAATTTGTGTTCAGTATAACATGTTTAGTTATCATAGACAAGAGGTGCATACCAATTGTTATGTACAATCCCATAAGTATCGAGTGAGAATGGTGATTGCATTAAAGACATAGACGAAGATAAAAGTTAAAGGAATATTGAACCAAGCGTATTATATTTAGAGCATGTTGGATGTTCCTTTTTGAGTTTTGGGGAAGATGCGAGCTTAGACATGAATTTAGAAACTCAAAACTTGGGGTACGTAATTGGAATCTTCCAAAATTCACAAGATACAAGTGTAGAATATAGGGAGAACTATTTACCAGGGGAAATAAATACAAAAGACATATTTACTTGAGCTGAAGAATGGATATTATAAAAGCAAGGCTACTCTGGAGGATATAATTCACACAAGGATGAAATGCAGTATTAAGGTAATCCTTCACATACCTTTAATAAGAACCAATACAATGATTTAATACTTATAAACAACTTAGATTTGATGTATAAAGGTGATGGGTTGTTCATTGACAATAAGGTTTTCCAACCCATTTCAGATCTCAAGTCAGGTATGTTTCATTTTGTGGATCAACAATAGAATGCTTAGTTGCCAAATCCAGTGAATAATGTAGAGCAGTATAACTATGTAACCAACATGTTATATTTCACGAGTAAATTCTGGTGGTGTGTATTTACAATTGCATGTTTTCTCCGAGTAGTGAATATTGTGATAGGTGTAAGGTGATAATGATTGATGGCTAGCAAATCCAAGTGCAATTTATTTGAAACATTTTGTCAAGCAGTTTTTGGTCTTCAAATGCACAAGTTTCCTTGAAGTTTGTTTTGAAATGGGTCATGAGAGGTTTAATGGCATAATTTTTGGTTACCATTTATTTTGAAGAAAATCCAATGACATTCTTATGAGAGGTTTAATGGCATAATTTTTGGTTACCATTTATTTTGCAGAAAATCCAATGACATTCTTAATATTTTTGCCAAAGACAAGATTATTGGTCAAGAGAATAAGACCACCCAAATACACCAAAATCCACGAAGTCATTTTTTAAAATAATTCATGCAATACCTACAGGTGAAACCAAATGCAAATTGATAGGTGCAAAGTACAAATTTAACAACAATTATCCTAGCTCATGATAAGTGGAGGTCAATGACTAAGCAAATTGAGGTGCATTTATTTGAAGCATTTTGTTAAACAATTAACATGCCACTTATAGATTGTGCCAATATTTGAGATCCAAATGTGAAGGGTAAGTGTAAAATCAAATTCAATGACTAATTGCATGCATCTTGCCAGCCCGTGCCACTAAATATTGAGTGGGGATTGGTTTACAAGTTAAAATCAAATACAAATTCCAAGTATGAAGCCAAGTCCATAACCTTACAAACATCTTCCTCAATGATGCCAATTGGGCAAGTTGACACAACCACATAGACACATTTTTTTGAGGCATTTCATCAAACATTTCTTATACCTTTGTATGGTGCATAGGGGTCTCCACAAAGATAATTTCCATTGACAAGTGCAGTTTATATCAAGGGTGTGAGTGTTACTAAGTACAAAGGGTCTACTATTAACGACAATGATGAATGGCCTTCAAAATTCTCAAAAGTCTTTGTGGAATTAGATGATAGTATGGAGATGTGATTTAATGACAAGAGGCATTTTTCTAGAGTCCATCTGAAAATATGGAGGTAGTTCTACCAATTTATGAGCTAGGTCCTGATGCACTGTTGGACTTAATGGGAGGATGATTTTATTAATGCATTGAGCAAGAGGGAAACTATAATAAAAACTATTTTGCTTGATCAAGGATTCATTGCAGGTATTGGAAATTGGGTTGCAGATGAAGTGATTTATTAGGTAAGGATTCATCCATTGCAATTTAATTCTATGATATCGAAAGAGAAATATAAATCCCTACACAAGTGTATCAAAGAGGTTATAAAATGGGCTGTGCAAGTTGATGTTGATGGCGATCATTTTACTTATGATTGGATTTTCCGTTATCAATGGGCCAAAAGACTTGGAAAAGTGAATGTTAAGGATGCAAGAAAATGATATGTGTATGAGATTTAATTTGGTTAATGGTTTGGCAGGTGATTGAAATGACATTGAAAGTTAGAGTAGATAGTAGTCAGTATCTTGAGAATTAGATTTTCACTCTCGTGAAAAGAAACCTGGAAAAACATTTGTAGATAGAAAAAAGATTTATTTTATTATTATTGGTGGTCGAACATCAGCTTATGTTCCAGAATTGTAGAAGATTGATACACCGGCACCTAGAAACCCTCTTGTTAGAAATGGAGGAAACAGGTCTTGACAAAAGTGATGTGGACATTGTTATTTACTATAATTTGCCCACAATCTTGGAATACTATGTTCAAGAGATAGACCATGCAGGTCATGATGGAAGGTTGGCTTATTGTCATCTCTTTTTGGAAGACACCACTTATTTCAAGATCTAGAGTCTTATTTACAGATTAATATGCAATAAACAAGTTCGTGTGTGAGGTATTTACCTATAAGGACAAGCACTCACAAGTTTGTTCCTTAAACATTGCAACTACATCAAGAAATTTTGATCTTAAAGAAAAATATATGGACACAATATTATCATATACTTAGATATTGATAGAGAGTGCAAATGTTTATGGTCTTTTCGTGTAACTGTTGGATCTTGTTTTGCAATTTCTAGTTAGAAATTTTGTAAGTGTAACCTTGCAAATGTAATTTGTGCAAATGCACTATGTCACTTTGTAAGTATCAAATCGTGCAATTTTGATTTTCACATTTCAAGTGGTGTAAAAACATCAAAGAATTTTTTCACCATTCAAGTGGTGCAATTTTGTATTTTCACTTTTGCACATAGTGCAATTGCACCAACACACTTTTACACCATGTAAGTGATGCATTTTTGTAAACTCATTTTTGCACCATATATAATGCAAAAAAAGTGTTTAGGCATCATAACCACCTTCCCACATTATAAATATGATTGTTAGGTTCATTGTAAAGGACTTTTTGGGTAGTGAGACTCTGCAAAGATTTTGTCTGAAGAGCTAAACTTTATTTTCAACTCAATAAAGATCGAGACTGGAAGATTTTTCAAGCTTTGTATTCAATATTTCTTCATGAGTTGTATCTTTGTATATGATTCTCTTGTTTCTATATCTTTACTTTCGATTTATCTTCGTAATCACTACCAAATTGTCAAAAAGTGGGAATTTCACATTAAGTATTTCTTTTGGAATCTTTTTGTGTTATTTCTATGAATGTGAAATCTTGGTGGTGTTTAAGCAATATTTTAATTATTTTTTATGGGTAAATATGAGATAGTTTTTTTCATTTTGTTATCAATATTAAATAATTATCTCAATGTATGTTGTGTACTCCTAAGAGTGCATTATGTCTTTACCACCCATTGAATTAGAGAGGTTTCTATGAATACAATGTTTTCCCCTTTTTGGACTATTTTGTTAAGTTTTCATATCTTAGCTACTCAAAGTTTTCTTTCATTTTCCCCAAGATTATCATGGTAGCTTATGTGTTTAACTGTCTATAACAATCATGTTATCCTTTTATTCCTTTCCCTTCTCAATTTCCCTTCATTCCATTCATTTCCTTTCTATATCCTTTCTGTGCTTTTTTGTTAAAAGTACGAAACCCCCAATAGAAAATATTTTTGTTGTAAATAGATGTGAATAAAATTTCCCCCAATTTTCTCTTTTTGGTTTTAAATAAAGGTAGATCCACCTACTAATAGGAGAGAGAATTTGTCCCTATGTTTCTGACCAACATAAGGACTCAGTTCCTACACTATTGACTCAAAGTCATCAATTTATCGCCCTGACAAATTTTCAAGCCAACACAACCCTTTGACACATGCATGGACTCAAAATAGGGAATGATGGAAAAAATTCAGTGAGTATAAGATAAAGTTTAAACAAACAAAAATATATTACAGTTTTGACAGAGTTTATTTATACCAAGTGCTAACCCTGACAGACAAGCAAAGTCTAAAAGCAAGAGAGAATAGTAGGTGTAATCCTGACTAAATTCCAATAACATTTTGTGACCAAATTTGCCAACCCTTTATAATAGGAAATAATGCACCCTCCTTATATAGACATATTGTTGCATGAAGCTCACTCAACCCACTATTGGGATGTTTACAACCTTCAATGATGATTAGAAAATGAAGCTAGGATTCTGACAAATTTGCTAGTTTGAGTATCATCTGCAATTAGAACCCACACCTCTTTTAAGATAAATGTTTGTCCTTTTTTTTCTTTGTCTCTTTTAACTCATTATGATCCATACACCAAGTGATGACTCATTCCATATTAAGTGCCTTAAATTCAATCTGGAGGGCTAATTGTAATCAGATTCAAATATTGATGGTAGTTTATCATTAGGATTTTCTTAGAACTACCATCCCACCATGATATGCACATACTTATGCTTCAATTCATAAAATTATTAAATGGATATGTCAATTCAGTCTAACTTTGGGACCTTTGATCTGATTTCCCCATTACTTGCCTTGAATTTTATTGCTTCTAGGTCTTTTAGTTGGTAAGAAATCACTCGTATTTTAACTATCATGTAGAATTGACACACAGTCCATTTGGGAATTTGACGGCCTTAATGGGCTAGGCGACCATCAATCTTGGTCCTTGACCTCCTTTGGTGACTAGGCCTACTTATTTGGATGTTAGCGTTCTTTCCTTTCCCTAGGGTTGATTTCCTTGCCACACAACAACCTACTGCTTTGCCTATGCTTTGAATGTGCCTTGGTCATGTAGTAGTGGGATGCTGCCACATGGTGACATCCTGATAACCCAGGGATTAGATGTATACTGGAACTATACAGACTTCCCTAAAAAAGTAGGTCATCGAGATTGTGCCATGTGGCATGATCTTGCTAATTCATTCACCTAGAGACATGTTGAATTATATGGACCCCTAAGTAGCGGGTCACTAGAATCATGCCATGTGGCACAATCCCACTAATTTACTCACCTAGAGGGTCTACTATTATATAGATGAATCTAGGACAATGGGTCACTAGGATGACACCACTTGGCAAAATCTTGCTAATCTGCTCACCTGAAGGTCTACTGAATTGTTGATGCCCTGTGGAGCAGCAGAAAGATGCCACGTGACTCCAAGAGAAAATTTGAAGAAATGGCTAAGTACCAAAGGGATTTTGTGAAGGTTTCAGGACCATCATGAGCCGTGAAAGATTTCCACATGTCTCTAGGAATTAAGTGGCCACCTACGGGCAATGACACAAACAAATATAGTCAACAACTCAAAATTTCAAAAATAAGTGATCAGGAAAATGTAAATGAAAATGACTATGCTTTTCAAAATAGAGATGATTAAGTTTTTGAAATAAACACAAGAAAGGAGTGGAAACTTAATGAGGAGAAAGCCATTTTCATTGAACTCAAAGCTAATTTTTTTTTCCATTTATATGAAACTGATTAAGGTAAAAGGGGAATTTCATGAGCAATTAGTCATTCGACATTGAAATAATGCAAAATTTGGTTACACCACTAAAGGTAAAATTTAAAAACACCCTAAAAAGTTAGATAATTTTTATACTAATCCATTTCAAGATGCAATATTTAGACCAAGGATATATGATAAAGATTTACCATGTAGACTTGGTAAAATCAATGAAGCATAAATTCAATATTTCAAATTTTCACATTCAGACAATTGAAAACCATAGGTCTAATAGAAAGAAAAAGGGTACTCATATGAAAAAAAAAGATGGGGTGTGTTAGTCATAACAAATGAAAACTTTTTTGGGGAAAATGGTGTTCAACATTTAAAACCCAGGTTGAAAGCCTTAGTTCTTACACAAAACATAGAATGTAAGAAAATCCTTAGACATAATCATAAAAAGAAGGTACTAAAGTCAGATGAAACAAGTGACATACTAAGATTCATATCTGTAAAAGGACCATCAATGTATGTGTAGTGATAATTTTTAATTCAATTCATTTTAGGATTCACATAAACAAGTTCAAATCAAACTGAGCATTAGAACTTCTAAAAGGTGATTTATTGGTTGAATGGCTTGGGGTAGAATGACATGGGCATTGCTCTACTGATAGCTTGACATCCATATCTTCGAGAGAGATACCTTTGATTCCACTCAAGGCCTTATTCCACTACTAGTCAGGCTAACAAGCTTGTGATGGAGGTTGCCTAAATCACCCTTTCATGGAAAAACATTTTATTTGGCATTTTAAACTTAGTTGTCCTTAGGTATTTCTCTTTGAAAAATTATTCTATTGTTCATTCCATTGAGGCTTGGTAACCAAACCATGGGTAGGAGGACATATAGATCTAGATACTTGAATGATCTTAGATTGATGTAGTGTTTTCTCACTACTTCAAGATGTTCAACTAAGTGCTATTTGATGGCTTCTAACAAGAAAATGTAGTTGTTTTAAAATTCACTTGTTCTGTTATGAATCATTGGCCTTCAAAATCTAAAATTTAAAGTACTTACAACATTTGAATTATTTCAAAACAAAAACTCACCTTCAGGCCTCTAAAGTCTGAACTGTACCTTCCATGCTTTCATCCATCTTTTTAATGTCTGGTCCACTGATACAAGGGATGAATGGATTCCATATGACCTTCTCCTCTTTCTCATTATTTATATCTCAATTGAGGGTAAAAAATTGGGTATCGACCAAGGGCAAGGTAAGGGTAGACTATCATTTTAGAGTAAAGGTTGAGCACAAAGAACCAAAAGGGGACAAAATGAAGAACAAGGAGCAAAACAAACACAAAACGAAAGTAAATCCTACTCTATAAAACTAGGGAAACTAAACTAAAGGAAGCAAAATGTGGAAAGCAAAAAACTAAATCAAATCTACTCTAATATATACATCACCAATGTCTTCACTCAAAAGTCATTCAAAAATTGTCTTTGATGGAACAACTGAGAAGTAGTGATTTATGAACTATCCATTCACAGGCAATAGGAGATCGTTTCCTTCTAGATCCTTGAGATGAAAAACATTCTACCCCAACAACTCAAATATTAGGTATGTACCAATCCATAATGGATCAAAATTAGAATGTTGGCCCTTCTTCTCATGGGCTTTGTTCCATAATAGCAATAGATCTAAAATCCTAAAGGATTTCACCTTGGCTTTCTTGTCAAACCACCTCTTGATAATGCTTTGATGCTTGTTAAATTTTTATAGAGATTCTTCTTGGGCTTTTTCTAATTAGACAAGGTCAAATAGTCTGTAATTTACTTTCTTGTTGCCTTTCATGTACTATTGCATGAAATTATAGGTGGACAACTTTAACATAATGAGCATAACTAAATCTATTCCTTAGACCAATAGAAATGGTGAGCTCTTAAGTGCTTATTTATACCTGGTGCAGTCAACCCAAAGGGAAATTTTCAATAGCAAATGCCACTCTCAAGGCTTCCTTTTTACAGACTTCTTGATAGCCTCGATTAAGTTCTTGTTCGTAGATTTTGCCAATCCATTTTCATATGAGTAGTAATTGAAAGAAAATCTCAACATGTTTCCATTGTCATATACCCACTCAGTGAATTTTATAGATTTAATTGCAAGACCATTATTATAATTTAATGAGACAGGGGTCCCAAATCATGTGATCACATTATTTTACATGAACTTGATTACTTCATTTGTCGTGCTAATCTTCATGACCATTACCTCTGCCATCTTGTGTAATAATATGTGGCAATAAGAACAAACTTGTGACCTATTGAGGATTTAGGATTGATGACTCCCATAAAATCTAATCCCTATTGGGGGAATGGTGTCCTTTCTATAATTAGCTACAATAACATCATAACGTTGATTTCTCTCTTAGCAAAGGGTTGACACTAATGACAAGTTCTAACATGTGCATAGACATATATAAATAAGGTTGGCTTATAATAACCAACCCAAAGTATTTTTTGTGCCATTGCATTTGCTATAAGATGACTCGCACCTAGTTTCACATGGAAATTAGCCATGATTCCCTTGGCTTAAACTTCTAACAGGCATTTAAGATAGACACCTTCATGATTTTTCTTGAAAATAACTCCTTTATTCATCATATATTGTACATCTCTCAACCTAGGAGATGGGTTCCCATAGAGGAGGTTATGAACAATTGGGGTATACCAATTCTTATGCATTATTTATTCTTGGTCTAATTGATGTAAATTGATCCTTAGATTGATCTCAACTATAAGCTAAGTTAAGCTTTGATCTTAGATCAGCTTGGCAGACTTAATTTCTAGGTCATATTCTTGTAGCTTGGTCATTCATCTATCCCTACACTCCCCTAGCTCGTTATGCCCCAACTACATGCACTTTATTCCTAAGAATATATTGCTTGAATTTATTCATAGCTTTGACCAGAGCATAGATATGTTTATCCAAAGTAGAGTATCTTAGCTCTACGTCTTTTAGATTAGTTCTCATAAAATAAATAGGGTGTTCTCCATCCAATCTTTGTGTGAGATAGGCAACAATGGTGTGCTCAAAGACAAACAAGTATATGTAGTTTTTTTGGCATGGTTTGGACTGATTAGTACTAGTTATTACATTATAGCATCTTTGATGCCCTGAAATGATTTCTTTAACTCATCATGCCACTCTATTATGGCACCATGTTTCAACATAGCATTTAGGGGCTTCACAATTTTGGCAAATCCAGAAATGACCTTACAAACAAAATTAATTTTGTCAAAGAAAGATTTTAACTCTTTTTTTACTATTAGGTTGAGGAAATTTATAAATCGCTTTAACTCATTCAAAATCTATAACAATACCTTATTTTATGATGATGTGATCAATAAGCTTACCTTCGGTGACATTGAACACTCACTTTTTGGGGTTTTAAGAAACACCATACCTTTTGCATCTCCCAAACATGTTTTGCAAATGGTAAATGTGATCTGACCTGCATTTTGAAAATATAGTTAAATCATCTATGTAAATTATTATTCACTTACCAATTAAACCTTCAAATGAGAAATCCATAGTCCTTTGAAACATCGCTCCAACATTGATCAATCCAAATGGCATTATTTTGTAGGTAAATGTGCCCCATTTCATTATAAAAGTGATTTTGATTTGGTGTTTTGAATTGAATATAACCTGATTATAATCCAAGAATAAATCTAAGAAGAACATCATTTGGGATCCAATCACCATTTGGATCACTTTGTTGAGGGAAGGCAATGGATAGTTATCTTTATTTGAAGCTTTGTTTAGGATTCATAAGTCTATGCATATAGTCTAATCTCACCATTCTTCTTTTGTACGAGCACAAGTTTTTATACCAAAGTAGAATGGTGGACTAGAAAGATTATTTCAGTTGAGAGTATTTTGTGAACTTCTTTATGTATCAATGGATCCAAGATTGGGTTCTATAGATGATATTTTGTGATTATATAGCATCTCAGTCTTGTACACTTGGTAAACTCATTACCCTGGTTGTTCCTATTAATTCAACACATGCCTTTTCTCTACAAGCCTCACATTTGTTCTATATTATGCACCTTGGCCTCTTTCTTAGCATGACCAACCTTATATTGAATATCACCAGCCCAATCTGAATTTGTATAACCAATCAATTTGATGTCGATGTTTGTTTCATAGTCAATCTTAAAACTATGAGTACATGAATTTAGTGGAGAATTCACTTAGTTGCTTTCCAATGCAGCTCATGTGGTTCTTGTATGAATATAGAGACCATGCCCATTACATATAAAATATCAAGTGTAGTATGCATAATATAGAGAGAACTGCCAATAATTTATCGATATGAGGTAGCACCAACTAAAGGAGATGGACAATCAACCTCAAGCTTCACACTAGATAGAAATAGAGTTAGAGTTGGCTTACATTTATCCATGTTAAACCATACAAGTGAATCAAGAGCATACTTGGATTGTGAAATAGTGATCCCAGAGTCAGACTGAGAAATTTTAATCTTGAAGAAATAATTCAACAAGCCTAAGTCATTGAGAACCTATCAGACAAAGCAATTTTCACTACTGTGATGGTGGATGAAAAACTCCCTATGATAAATAGGTTATCCACAGAGAACTAAAATCAACAGTAAATCATATTGTTTTAAGATGTATACATTTGGTGAACCCAATCAAAAGAAGAAAGGAGTCCATCTTGGCATACCAAGCTTGAGGATCTTGTTTGAGGCCATAAACATATTTTTGAAGTTTGTAAACTAAGAAAGAATTCTCTACACATCCTTGTGGTTGATACATGTATATTTCCTCTTTGAGGTCATCATGAAGAAGGGCACTCTTCACATTCATTTGATGAACATCCTAACAATGTGATGCATCAATAACAAGAGAGTTGGATTATGTTCATTTTGGCAACTGGGGTGAACATCTTGGTATAGTCAATGTCATGTACCTAAGAAAAACCTTTTTCTACCAATCTTGCTTTGAACTTATCTACAGACCCATTTGATATAAATTTTGTTTGGTAGATCCACCTACATTGAACAATTTTTCTCCCCTTAGGAAGATTGGATATATCCTAAGTGTTGTTCCTTTGTAAGGAACCATACTCCTCTTCTATACAAGTATCCCTCTCAAGAGTGCCTAATGCCTCACAAAATAATTACAGATCAGAAGCAAATAAAATGAAAGCATGTGGGGCATCTTGAAATTGTGAATGTGTTCCCCTGGTGTCTGATGTATCTCCAACCCATTGGCCAACCCTTTGAAGTGTCTGTCTATCCCAAAGAGGACTAATGCTCAAAAAGTTAAGAGGATATTCCTCATCCTCTAGATATATTTAGTAGAAGGAAGAGGGGAATCCTCATTACTACTCTGATCATCAGAACTAGAAGAAGAATCTGGATCATCAAGTAGATCTTAATCGTCAGAATTGTCATCAAATCCTAGTGCGTCTAAGGAAGGGGAGAGGTGTTGAGTGTGGAGTATGAAGGACCCTTTTGAAAATGAACACTCCTCTCAATGAACAACTAATGATTGATGGGATGGAGATGCATATATCCCTCGACACCCTCAAGATATCCAACGAATATGCAATGCTGACTTTGAGGTTCCATTTCCTTACATTTATTCTTCAAAATATGGGTCATAACAGAAGATCCAAACACTTGAAAGTGATTCATTATGGGTTTATAACTACTTCATGATTCAAAATGAGTGACTCACTTTAATGGTTTATGAAGAACTTGGTTCTATATATAAAAAACATAGTTGATGGCCTCGGCCCAATACTAAGGTGCGAGAGACTTGGAGCATAAAATTGGTGATTTCCTTCAATGACCTATTCTTGCACTCTACAACCCCATTCTACTAAGTAATATATGAAACTATATGATGTAATTCAATCCCCTCTGATTATAGAATGGCATAAAATGATTACTAACGTACTCACCACCATTATCAGTGCATAAAATATTGATGGCTTAACTTGACTATTTTCCCACAAATGCCTTGAAGTCCTAAAAATGACCAAAGACCTCATATTTTTGCTTAAGAAAGTACACATAGTTTTGGAAATGGGCCAACAATGTCACTATGGACAATATCCAATATATGTTCAGCTCTCTATGATTTTCCCTTGTCATACTTTTCCTCAAGATTCTTACCAAGCATACAACCCTGGAAAAATCCTTCAAAAAACTTAACTTGTGATAACACTAAAACCATGTCATGATAACTAAGTTTCTCCAGGTAGCGATAGTTGGGATGGTTGAATCACTCATACCATAGTTTATTCACCCCATTTGAATGAGTGAGTAGTGCAGTAGAGGGTTGATCAAGTGTAAAATGTAAAAAAATATACAATCATGATTGGTGATCTACTTTCCCAAGTGTAATAATGGAGTCATTGTTTGCTTCCTTATTAACCACAAAATTAGGTATGAACTCACTCTCTTATTTGAATCGATGTAACTGATTTGATAAACATATAGGAAATTGGTGGATAACGAAGGAACACATAGAAAATCATGAAATGTCCCATAATTAACTTTAATAGATCTACGTCCACTAACTTCTATGAAAGTATCGTTACCTAATAAAATAGAAGGCATATAACAAGGTTCCAAGGATGAAAACATGCCCTGTGTTGAAGCCATCTAGTGCAGTGCACCATAATAAATGACCCATGTGGAAGGCTAAGATGAAAATGCAACAAGTGATTTGCCCTTATCTTTTCCCTTCTTACTATATTCGGCTTTAAAATATCCTTGTGTTAATGAACTATGATTAGAACAATCAGGGACACTGATGTTATGCTTCTTAAGCATTTTTATCAGTGGGTCAATCTATTTCTTCATGCATTTGAATTCACCATGTCCAAATTTCTCACAATAGCCACATGCAAGTCACTCTTTCTTGGATTTACCATTTGAAGATAACTCTTTTGATGTTTTTGACATAGCATCAGATTTTTAACCCTTCTTTGCTCTGGGTCCTTATTTTGTGACTTTTCCTTGCTATTAGAAGCCTTTTATTTTTCATGACTCATAATTAAGGCATGCAATTTATATGACTTCAGTGTACCCATTTGAATGTGCTTATCTTACTCTCGAGTCAAGTCGATAGTAAAGTCATCCAAGGATGACATGGTCTATGTAGCTCCAACAACATGCTTGGTGGCATGGAAGGTAGAAATAAAGACATAATAGTTAGAACCTAATTTTTCAAAGATGAAAAGAATCAATTGATCATCCTTTTTATCAATACCACATATTTTTAATTGCAACATGAGTGATTTCAACTTTGTGAAGAAGTCTTGAATCATATGAAAATTACCTAGGCTCAAACTGATGAGCTCATTATCCAACTCATGACCTCTCATGACATTCTACTTTTCAAAAAGTGTTTTCAATAAGGTCCACACTTTATTTGGAGTTATTATGAAAGAGTAAGTCGAGAGACATACACAAGCACAAAAGACCGTAGGTTTCATCACTTTTCTGGTACCACTTCACCTTCTCTACTTCAGGTGTCAATTTTGTATTTGTACCCATCATGATTTGGTGTAAGCCTTTGATCCTCAAGAGTATTGCATTTTGACTTTCCAATGGTGATAGTTAAACAATGTAAGAATTGAAACTAAACTTAGATCCACGATACAAAAAAAATGTGTTGAAATGTGTGTGTTGAAAGATGATGATACACAACCCCCCTGAATCTATATATGTTTAATTTCACAAGGCACTAGAATATCACCAATATGTGGAACTCAAAAAAACTTGCACTTTCAAAAACATGACACCTAAAACATAGCTATTGGCTAAAAGTTATGAAAGTTTGAATGTTCCTTACCTGTAAAAAATAATGATCTCCACTTGCATAAATTTGAAATTTTTAGGTTGAGAAATTTGGTGTGAAAAACTTTTGGTAGCAACTTCCTCACAAAAAAACTTATGCTCCCTTGGAGCAAAAGTTAAACAATTTTGGGTTGGACGTGACCAGAGGTTTAACTTCCGTATAACCAAGGGATAAGACCTATTTTGAATGCTCTCTTCCCCCTCAATTTGATTGATGGGTGAGTGATATCATCTAAAAAAGACCCCTTTTTGAAAATACATATTTAGTTAGCTTGCTTAAGTATCTTTTTAGGTCATTGTGAAAGATAAATCCACATTCATGAGGAAGTGAGGACTTGTTTACCTTTCACCTATTAATGTACATTCCTAAAGCTTTTATGGTTAATGATGTTAATGTTAATATTGAAATCTTTCGATTGTTGATAATTAATTCTTCTTAGGTCATGTTTGATTTCACTACTACACACAGGTAATATCTTTGTGTGTTGGACTCTATCCAGTAGATCTTTAATTGTGACTCAATTTTAAGAAGTCTTGAATCATATCAAAATTATCTAGGCTCAAACTGATGAGCTCATTCTTTAACTCATAACCTCTCATGTTGTCCTACTTTCTAAAGATTTAATAAAGTCTACACTTGACTTGGAGTTGTTACAGATTCAATATGAAAGAGCAAGTCGAAAGATATAGATAGATATATAAGATCATAGGCTTCATCTCTTCTGTTGTACCACTTCACCAGCTTTGCTTTAGTTGTCGGTTCTATTTGTACCCATCATGATTTGATGTAAGCCTTTGCTCATCAAGAGTATTTGCTCTTTAACTTTTCACTCGTGATAGTTGAACGGTGTAAGAATAAAAAATGAACTTAGATCCATGGTGCAAAAAGGAAGTATGTGTTTAATTATGTGTTGAAAAACAATGATATACAAGCCCATGAATTTGAAAAGGTTCACTTTTATAAGGTACAAGAATACCAAAAATATGTAGATCTCGAAAAAACTCATACTTTTAAAACAAACAACACATGAAATGGAGTTGTCAGTTGAAAGTTATAGAAGTTTGAATGTTCCTTGCTCGCAAAAAATAATGATCTTCACTTCATAAATTTGAAATTGTTTTGGTTGAAAAAATTTGGTGTGAAAAATATTTGGAATCCACTTCTCTACAAAAAAATATTATGCCCTCTTGGAATAAAAGTTAAGCAATTTTGGGTTGGACACGACCAGGGGTTAAGACCAAATTTGGGTGCTCTCCCCCACTTTGATTTATGTGATGACGGGGAAGTGAAATCATCCAAACAATGACCCCTTTTTTGGAAATGAATAGTGTCACACCTCATGATATTAAATTTGACATTCTTATGGCCATCATTAGAGTTTGGGAATCCCTATGAAATCATCAGGGTTTTTTATCACTCCTGTAATCAAAAAGTCTAGCATCAAGGTTTTGGAGGTCCATGTCAGTCATTGGAGAATACCATCAGGTTGTAATCCCTTATTGCAATGGCAAAAGTTATGATGCAGAGATGGTTGACACTTCCCATAGCGAGAAAATGTGTTGGGGTTGTAGCCCCTTTCTATCGATGTTAGGGTGTGGAGCTAAAAGCTTCAACCTTTGCAAACTGAGGAACGATGGTTGCTGAGTTCTACAGGAACCGGCGTCGGTAGCATGACCGACGTCGGCAGGATCCAGTGCAGAAGGCAACCGGCGACGGCAGGAAGTCGGCCGACGTCGGCAGAACCAGACCAGCAGGGACCGACGTCGGTCGCCTGTGTGTTCCCGAAGTGTTCGTTTCACGGACAGTTAGTTAAGTGAACGATGAGTTTGCATGTCAAGACCAGCCAGAGTCTTGGGCTGCGAGGATAATTGTCTAAATTAAGAGTCTTAGTTATTGTTTGAGTTAGGGATCTATTTATAGACCCATTGGCATGTATTGTATAAGGCATGAGATAGAAAGGAAGAGTTCCTTCTAGTTGTAAGATCTATGAGTTGCAGGTTGTTGCAAGCTCATTGGGTGATCTACATGTAAGCTTGGTCTTTGAATTGCAGGTTGCAGGTTCATGAGAGATCAGCTTGAAGTGCTATAGAGTGCTTGATGTACCGGCAGGGTTATTACTGACTGGTTGGTGAGGTGAACACCAATTCTGTGTGTGAGTTGGTTGTTGGGACCGTTTTTTTGTGTAGGAGAGTGTGTGTGAGAAGAATTACTGTACACTTGAGGTGTGGCGAATCTCTGTAAGGTGAAAGAGTGTGGCGGCTCTTTGATGTATTCTCTTCTGTTAGTGTTAATACAAGATAGTGTATTGTCTCTCATATTCTGTGCTATTGGTGAATTCTAGTTACTTGTGTTTCTGGTTATTTCCGCATATTCAATTGCTTATATATTTGGTAATCATACTGTGCTCTATCTGAGGAGCAAGATCCTAACCAGTGGAGTCAGAGCATGTTTGTTGTTCCCTGATTTCCTGACAAGTGGTATCAGAGCCTTGGTTGTAGGTTCTTGAGCTTGATACCAACAATTGGTATCAGAGCTTTTGGTTGGGATACTAACAGATTGGTGTAGATCTGGGTAGTGTGTTTTGATTACAGGTTACTCACAGGGTTTCTGTTTGAGTGGGAGTTGAGCAATGGCAGAAAGCAGTCAACTACGAATGGACAAGTTCAATGGCAAGAACTACCAATTATGGAGGATGCAGATTGAGGACTATCTGTATCAGAAAGATTTGTACTTACCGTTGGGTGGGGTTGCTAGCAAAACCCTTGGATATGAAAGATGAAGAATGGGAGGTTCTTGATCGGAAGGCTCTGGGATCTGTTAGATTGAGTCTTGATTCAACTGTGATTTCCAGCTTATCACAGTGTAAGACAACGGTGGAGTTGATGAAATCTTTGGCAAATTTATATGAAAAACCCTCGGCTTCAAACAAGGTATTTCTTATGAAGCGTTTATTTAATTTGCAAATGTTGGAAGGTGGATCTATTCATAGCCATCTTAGTGATTTCCATGGTTTAGTAAACCAGTTAAGTTCAGTGAATATTGTATTTGATGATGAACTTAGAGCTCTCCTAATCTTGTGTTCATTACCTGAAAGTTGGGAAGGTTTGGTAATGGCAGTTTCTAATACTGTGTCTCCTTCAAAAGTCTTAAAAGTGGATGATGTTGTGAGTGTAATCTTGAATGAAGAGATACGCAGGAAAAGCACAGGTGAATTATCTGGAAATGCTTTGAGTGTTGAAGGAAGAGGAAGGCCAAGAGAGAGGACAGAGCGTGGGAGATCAAGGTTGAAGACAGGCAAGAGATCCAAGTCCAGGTATGGCAGAATAACCTGCTGGAAATGTGGAAAGCAAGGGCACCTAAAGAGAGATTGCAGATCGGGTGAAGATCATCATGAAGAACACGGAGAAGAAGCAGATGTTGCAGGCTACGTTGCACAGGATGCTCTGGTATGTTCTTTGGATAAAGTAGAATCTTGGGTATTAGATTCTGGTGCCTCTTTTCATGCATCTCCACATAGAGAATTTTTTCATGAGTATGTCCAGGGAGACTTTGGAGAAATTTGTGTAGGGGATGGTAAGCCTTGTCAGATTGTTGGCAAAGGCAAAGTGAAGCTGAAATTGCAGACATGTGACACATGGGTGTTAAAGGAGGTCATGCATGTCCCAGTTTTGAAGAGGAATCTGATTTCTGCTAGAAGTTTGGGTGAAGAGGGTTGCACAGTAACTCTCTCAGCGGACTCTTGGAAGGTCACCAAGGGTACACTTGTTATAGCTAGAGGTAAGAAAGTAGGTACGCTTTATCTATCTACTTGTTTTACTGATTCTCTTTCTGGGTTATCTACTTCAGCTGTAGATTCAGAGATGTGGCTTGATAGGCTTGGTCACATAGATAAGAAGGAGATGCTGGTTCTTGAGTCAAAGAATATGCTTTCGGATTTGGAAGGCATGGATCGTGGTTCCTGTATGCAGAAGAAGAAAGTAAGGTTTCTTGAGGAATCCGATGTTAGTGACAAGAACGGGAAAGCCTTGGTTTTCAAGGAGAAAGTGACGGACAGAGTTCAGCATAAGGTGCAGAGGAATTCTGAGCAGAGCAAGGGTGATTTGGACAAGGTTTTGATCCAAAAAGAGCTCGCGGGAAAAAGTCAGGTCTCACAAGAAAAACACAGAGACCGACGTCGGCAGGAAAACCGGCGTCGGCGTCCAGACAGGGACCGACGTCGGCCATGTGCAGCCCGACGTCGGTGACTCGGGGCAGACAGAGACCGGCGTCGGCCAGGGGAAAACGACGTCGGCGGGGAGGCAGTCGCAGGGAATCGACATCGGTCGGCTGTAGACTGAGATGTGACCGGCATCGGTTACTGAGACGAATTTTGGGTGGACAGCTAGTTGTCATGGAGTCTCAAGCACCCATATGGAGGACTGAAGGTGTAAGTAAGTTCTTAAATTCGTCATTTCCCTTCTTTACACTACTTGTTGCTCACTTATGGCATAGGACCAGGAAGTTATTGAAGAAGCAGAACAGGTAGATCCAGGAAACAGTGGGAGCTTGGCATGGATGAGGATGTGATTCCTTGGTGGAGAACCAAACAGGTGTTTTGGGTAGTGTTGCCAGCTGAAAGTAAGCACTGAGAGACGAATGGATGTTGAGGATGAAGAAGAGCGGAAATGGTTACATGAGATGGAAGATCAGGGTATATGATCTTGTATTAGCTGCAGGACAATGGAGGTTTGATCATTGTGTTTCTCTTTACCAGGTTGGATAGTATTAGCTACACTATTCTATTTTCTGTATGATGTGCTTGTTGCAGGGTTACATATACAGGTATTTCTGAACTAAAGGTAAAGCTAGTTCAGGTGTTTGTCATGGAGAATCTGGGAGCAGCAAGATTCTTTGGCATGAGTGTGTTCTAGAGACATGGAGGTCTTGTTGACTTTGTTTCAGGATGATTGTGTGAAGCCGGTTAGCACGCCGATGGTTAGACAGTTCATAGAACAGGTGTCTTGATTCACATAGTGAGGTTGAGTGCATGGTATGTACTAAACCTGAGTTTTCCCAAGCAGTGGGAGTTGTCACAAGTTTGGAGTCAATCCGGGAGAGTAATACTGAAGGGCAGTTTAGTGGGACCAGCAGCAGGTGCACATGCTATGCAGGGTCAAGTTCTTTTTCTACATGGTTGTAGATGCGGATGTGGCAGGTAATTTGGATGACAGATTTTGCATCACGGATTTTGTGGTGGTTGGTCTTCAAGAGTAATCTTGAGGAGGGATACAAAGCCAAGGAAACAAACTAGACGGTGTACAGGTACAGGTACAGGTTGCAGCTGTTTATCTCCAAGTGGGAGATTGTTAGGGTGTGGAGCTAAAAGCTTCAACCTTTGCAAACTGAGGAACGATGGTTGCTGAGTTCTACAGGAACCGGCGTCGGCAGCATGACCGACGTCGGCAGGATCCAGTGCAGAAGGCAACCGGCGACGGCAGGAAGTCGGCCGACGTCGGCAGAATCAGACCAGCAGGGACCGACGTCGGTCGCCTGTGTGTTCCCGAAGTGTTCGTTTCACGGACAGTTAGTTAAGTGAACGATGAGTTTGCATGTCAAGACCAGCCAGAGTCTTGGGCTGCGAGGATAATTGTCTAAATTAAGAGTCTTAGTTATTGTTTGAGTTAGGGATCTATTTATAGACCCATTGGCATGTATTGTATAAGGCATGAGATAGAAAGGAAGAGTTCCTTCTAGTTGTAAGATCTATGAGTTGCAGGTTGTTGCAAGCTCATTGGGTGATCTACATGTAAGCTTGGTCTTTGAATTGCAGGTTGCAGGTTCATGAGAGATCAGCTTGAAGTGCTATAGAGTGCTTGATGTACCGGCAGGGTTATTACTGACTGGTTGGTGAGGTGAACACCAATTCTGTGTGTGAGTTGGTTGTTGGGACCGTTTTTTTGTGTAGGAGAGTGTGTGTGAGAAGAATTACTGTACACTTGAGGTGTGGCGAATCTCTGTAAGGTGAAAGAGTGTGGCGGCTCTTTGATGTATTCTCTTCTGTTAGTGTTAATACAAGATAGTGTATTGTCTCTCATATTCTGTGCTATTGGTGAATTCTAGTTACTTGTGTTTCTGGTTATTTCCGCATATTCAATTGCTTATATATTTGGTAATCATACTGTGCTCTATCTGAGGAGCAAGATCCTAACCAGTGGAGTCAGAGCATGTTTGTTGTTCCCTGATTTCCTGACAGTTGACACTTCCCATAGCGAGAAAATGTGTTGGGGTTGTAGCCCCTTTCTATCGATGTCAAGATTTTTGATTACTCCTGCAGTCCAAAATCTTGATGTGGGGGTTATCGACTGCTCCCGTAGTCTGAAATCCTGATTTTGAGAAAATTGATTGCTCCCACAATCCAAATTATGATGTCAAAAATTTAAGTTAGGGATGCAACTTGCATTTACAATGGTCAGGTTTTAGAACATTGGAGGTAGGATTCCTTGCAGGTGTTGTAGATGTCGATAGTTCTTGTAGTGTCAGGGATGTTAGAGTTTCTTATAGTGCACACAACGATGACTACTCTAACTTTCACAAAAATCACTAGATTTGGTCTGCCTCTTGAAAATCCACTAAAGACCCATTAAAGATCTCTAAAAACCCAAAAAAAATAGAAAGTATTTTCTCTTGAAGACTGTAGATTATACGGATTTACATGAAATGATTAAAAACCCTTGAAACCCTAAAAAAATGGTAAAAATTGATTGTCACAAAACTAGGTCATCTTTACAGCCGATCCTAAGGTTTTGGCACCTTCTGAATTTGATGGCATAATTCATTTTAAATGAAAACCTACCAGATTAAATATGACCAGTAAGAAATATCTTTCTCTTATTCTTTATCTGAATTTGGATCAATAGAGGACCCCATAAGAAGAGCAAAATCTGGGAAAGGGTGTGTCTTCAATATATTAGGTCAATGAATGGTAGATCTATGACATGCAAGTTAAAGCTCAAGATTTCAAAATAAGAACAATGAAATTCATCCACCAGAAAAGCTTTGATACCATGTCGGAGTGGGCCACAATCAAGGATCTATTGGATTGAGTCGAATACACAAAAATTAATTATATGTAGTAACAAAATCAATCATGAGCAAGGAAGAAGTAATTGCTCAATAATTGAAAGATTACAATATTCATAAAAGCTTTAGTAAGGTACATTATATA
The DNA here is from genome assembly GCA_037957365.1 of Torreya grandis. Classification (NCBI taxonomy): domain Eukaryota; kingdom Viridiplantae; phylum Streptophyta; class Pinopsida; order Cupressales; family Taxaceae; genus Torreya; species Torreya grandis. The sequence goes on from JARHVA010000031.1 coordinate 1,582,966, forward strand.
GGTGAAAGATAAACATGTCCTCACTTCCTCATGAATGTGGAATTATATTTCACAATGACTTAAAAATATGCCTAAGCAAGCTAACTAAATATGTGTAGGGAAAAACCATTAAATGGAATAAAAACTCATACTAACAACCCATTTGAGTATATGTACGTAATATAACTCTAGGAATGAAATGTCCCATTGGGCCTAAAATTTATGATAATATATAACATGTTTAATTATCTTACCCCCGGTAATCCCTAAAAAGAAGCATAACAGTGAGGCAAGAAGTAAAATATGATAATAAAAAAAATAAAATATACCAAACATAATGCAAACATGGTAAGAAGCACACTATACTTGATGCAAACATGATAAGAAGCACATTATACATAGTGCAAACATGAGATGGAAAAATGACATCTAGCTATAACACAAATAATTCATATGTGATTCAAGAGGATCTTCCAAAAGCAGTCCTCGTGATACATCTAAGCCCATTCTCACATTTTTCGATAATTTCAGATCATGTTCAATGGTTTGTAATACTCTTGAACCAACCCTATAAGTTCATGGTACCTTCAAGATCATCAATTTATCTCCAACAAATGGCATACACATTTGTACATTGGCATATTTCAATTTGTGCAGATCAAACATGACACCATCCATACATGAGCCAAACCTTATGCAGTATACATTGGTAGCTTTGGCAAGGTCCTACAAACCTCTATGCCATATTGCTAAGTCCAACTCACATCATGCATTACTGCAAGGTACCGGTAACTTGTTGCCTTCGGTGCACAATTGTCAAGGGCTTAGCCCCTTGTAGACTTGATAACCAACACCCCCATTTCCCCGCACCAAACTGAGTGTTACACTTTTGACACCAATTAGTCAATCTTCAGAAGGTGAAGAGTCACATGGAAGCTCAACTGTTTCAAATTCTATAACAATGTTTTTTCCCTTCACAAGTTTGTAAAGTGAATTTGAAGACACTTTAAATGTTTATTTTTTAAATGGTGGATGACTACAATTCTAAAGCAGATCCTTATGTTGGTTATTCTGACATAAAATTTTAATGTCAATGATAAGTATGGCTACACATTTGAGAGTAGGTAATTTTTTTGGTTATTACAATATTATCTTGTTTTATCTCTAGGGTAAATTTTATTTAATTTTCTCTAATGTAATTTATATTTTACAATGGTCACTATGTATTTAAGCCATTAATGATGGTTATTGTTAGTTATGATGAATTTGTTTTTATAAATTATGCATATGACCACACATTCTAGAGTGGTTATGCGTATTGGTTATTGCAACATATTCTAAAGTGGGTGTATATATTTGTTACTATAACATACAAGTTTAATATCAATTTATTTTAATAGTAATAATTTTATCATCGTGACGATAGATCATGGAGTGAGATACCTAACATTGATACAAAAAAACTCTTACATATTTTTTTCTCATAAGCTTTATATTATTTTTATCATATGGATTTTGAAATCATTGAATCTTTACTAATAATTTCTAAAAGCAAAATAATGAAAAATAGAAAATAAATTGTAAAATTTGAACCAAAACTAAAGATGGAGAGGATAATCCAAAGTGGATTCCCCTACAAGCAAATTGGCTTCTGACAACAATAATTTGTAAAAACTAAAATAAATAAAAATAGAAAAATGAAAAGTTAAGATGAAGAGGCTAATCAAAAGTGGATGTCCCTATATGTAAATTGTTGCCTTGTATTGATACACCATTGTCTCTCATCTAAAGTGTGGTTCGAAATATAGCAACCATCATTACCAATCTCCAAACTATCGATCGACTCTTAGTATGAATAATAGGCCACTAAGGGACTGGGTACTATTACTATAGATAATAGCCTCAGACTACCAAACATAAAGTTCCCTCTACCCCTCTAAAGAGAAGAGAATATTTAATGCACTCTTGGCCCGTAATACAATCTTCAACCTTTAACCCACTTACCTTTATCTTAGGTTTGGATAAGCAATTGTGAATCCTTGACCCGTATATTATATAGGGATTCATTGACAAGAATGAACATCAATTTTTCAAGTCGTAACAAAGGAAGTCCCTCATATGTAAGTAGTAGAGGTGGTCGAGTCCTCTCCCATTAGTCAAGCCCCCATACCAAAAATATATAGGGTAAAATATTGCCCCACATATTAGAGAGGGTGCCCTCCCCCTTGTCCTACTGGTTGAGAGCATTGCATCTATAGTTTTTGCCTCTCTTTATATTCAGGTAACTATATATATTCTAGCTCAATCAATAGATTCAGACACTCGATCGATGGAAGTAATCAAATTATTGGACCCCTATATATATGTTATGTTTGTTATGATCACTCCTTAACCTATCAATGTGAAGGGCCCTATATCTATTTATATATTGGGTGTTCACTTGCCCTTACCCTACTCTACCCACCCAATATATCTATTTAGCTACTTGGCTATCTAGAGGGTGAAAGCCTATCTATATCTATATGCTCAAATTTCTCTCCCTATTGGTCGAGCCTTTCTTCTCTTAGGAACCTCTCCTAATGGCCCACTATATAGTAGTTTAGACAATGATTCATTTGATAGGATGAGGAGGGCTCAACCATCAATCCTATATATAACTGCCACTCAGTCAAAGGGGAGAAGGTCGAGGACAATTTCTTCTTCTCTAACAATTGGATTTTGAATCTCTCTTCCCTCCCCATCATGGGCTTCTCAATTATTCAGATCTATTCTCATTTACTCGTCCAAGTAACTCTCCTCATTGTTTTATTAGTTACTCATATATGAATTATGTAAATGGTGATTCAAACTATCTTGTTAGAACCCCTATTGGTGAGGCTTTCATCTAAATGTTTGCACATGATTGATAGGTTGAGTGTATGGTCTATCCATGAAGCAAGACTAAGGTTGAATGAATTTTCCCATCTATATGCTCTACCCATCTACATATGTGGGTGGGCGTTCGAGAGCATAAATACCCTTAGCCTAATGGCTGAGTGGATCAATGTGAAATGAATCTTGTATCTAATATGTGATTATAATGGATGGGTGCTTGATCAATCAACTAGATCTTGAGATTATTATGAGTCATGTTATATAGGTCCTCTGACTCCTCGGCCTAAAGTCTTCCCCTCCTCCATCAAGGGAGAGTCGTCAATAACTATATAACATAACCACCCTCGAGACACTCAATCCTATATACTATATTGGATATGGGGATGAAGTATGTAGACAATGTGAGCTATATAATATATGGTAGGATATGTACTATGCTCAGAAAACTCTCCTGGTATCTACAATCCATATAAATCACTTGAAGTGGAAATAAAATGATAATAGCAAATTGTTCACGATCCTTATGACTCACATTATTCCATTAAATAAAAACAAATAAAATAATAACTTACCATAGATATAATATTTAAAAATATGCAATTGCTAATTCGATGTGATAAAATAATAGTGTGAAAATAGAAAAAAATAATGGTAGACTAAAATCAGACAAGGTGTTGTGTAGTTCTTGCATGTTTAGGGTTAAACTTCTATTGTTAATTTTTTTGAAGAAGCCTTAGTGATAAGTTTAGATGTTTCTCTTTTTAGTTTGAAGACATCAATTAATTTTGAGGCCATATTAGAAACCAAATGCTCTCTTAAACTTGTCCCAACACTTTGGGAAAAATGCTTCTTTTGTTTTTATTTAGGAAGACTAACAAAGAGATATTTTAATATCAAATATAGAAATTTTATATAGAAGAAACAACACTATATTAACCAAAGAAGCATGTTAACAAAATTTCAAATTGTCGCTTTACAAGTCATCTTATTATTATAATTTACTTGCCTTACAAATTTATTGTAATAATTTACTTGTTTTACAAAGTTCTTTTTTTAAAGTGGGAAAGGTGGCTAGAGGGTGAGAAACCCAAAGTAGCGATTTATACTTATCATTCCCCTTTCCTACTAGGAAATGTGTAGTTTCAAGTGGGTATCCTTACCTTGAGATGGTTACTAAAAATATATAGAAAAAAATGTCATTAAGGCATTGATTACTCATAAAGGTAAGCTTAAAATTACTTAAATATACAATTAAAATCCCACAAAAATCCCCCTTTTAATAAGTCAAGTGTATCTTTTGAAAACTTTCATAAAACTTAGGTCTTTGAATTGAAGTGGGTGCCTCGTAGGTCACCTTTTTTTAAATTAAATTTTGATGCAGCAGCCAAAAGAAACCCCAAGGCTTGTGGAATGGGTTGTGTTATCTGGGATTGTCTGAGATCTTTGAGTAGCATTGCTTCCAAGAAGTTGACTGACGAAACAAATAATGAGGTTGAAGCCTAGGGGTTGGTCCTTGGGCTTTAAATGGTATAAATGTGTGGCATTGAAACTCTAATCATCGAAAGTGACTCGATGATAATCATAAGAGTTCTTAGGAATCACGGTTCACAGTGTTGTAAACTATAAAACAACTAATATTTTGAAAGGTTCTCGTCATGGCAAGCCCAACATTGTTATAAGGAAGGATATAACATGTTGAATCTTTTGGCCAATTCAAGAATTGATCAAAGTGGTGTTTTCTTCATGGACAATGTTTTGGAAAGATGGGATGGATTGGGAGATTGTTCGATTGGGGATTTGTGTCTCTGTCTCCCAAGTTTACCCTGATTTTATCATTAATTTTCTCTTGATTTAGGGAGATGACTTTATGATTGATTACATCCATTGCCACTTCGTGTTAGGCCTTTTTTATTCATAATGTCAAACCCCAATCCAGGTGTGTGGTGTGTGAGGATTATATATGATGATCTCTCCTTTATTTGTTATCATCATTCGTCTCTTTTTTGTCTCTTCCGTCTGAGCTCAACCTTTTTTTATTTGGTTGTGCCTCTTGCCTTTTTCACCATGTTGTATGCCTCACTACCTTGATTTTTCTCATATAAGAGAGAAATGATAAATGATATTTCGTTGGGGCATGTCTAACGAAAGGGTAATTTTTTTTTTTTGTGTTCAATCGAGTGAGGTGTTAAGAGTGATTAAGGTAGTGCTAAGCATTGATTATATTAAATTGGAGATGAAAATTCATGTAAACTCTAAGGTGGATTCTATGTTTGTGACAAATTTATTGTATTTGATCCATGATTAGTTACTAGTGCAAATGGTGGCAAAGTAATTCATCAGACAACCTTAACACATAGGGAGTTTGGAGGAAGCCCTAGAAATGACTAACCTTCTCACTCCAAGGATCTTGCCTATTGCTAGAGCTAAATGTTGGTGTTTGGTTTCCATGGCTTTATTTTAGTAGTTAGAATACTATTTCATGTAGTTGGTTGATGTGGTGAATAATATGCAAGTGTTCTTGCATTCCGAATGAGTAAGGGTGGGGAAGCAATTCTCAATGATCAATTTAATTCCTCTTAAGCATCCTTTCCTGCTTTCACACCCTATGATGGAAAATAAAGCAGTGGAATTCATTGTGAGGGTTGTTATGTGTTGATGAGGTTGGTTGGTTTACCCATTCAAAGTGTCTAGGAAAAGCATGTGGGAGACTCCATTAGTTTTCATGGGGAAGCATCGTCTTCTACAACGGCTAGTGGAGGAATCAATACTGGTCAGTTATGGTGTTGCAAATCCTTACGTGTTATTGTCACTTTCTAGTCTCTTGGTTAGTTCTAAATATGTCTTATGGTCATTTTTTAAATTGTAGACTGACATTTGGGCTTGGTTTCAGTTTCCTATTGGTTAGTTATTGTATGTGGGTCCCACTAATGATTTGTTGTAAAAAATTAGTTCTGCTTATAGCCATGTCCAATGTCCTTAGTTGTGTCATGGAACATGAGTGACTCTTAGTAGTTTATCTATGAATGCAATACTAACTTTTTATATCAATATGACAAGCAGGGGACCCCTTACAACCCTCAATTACTTATTAAAAAAATCTCGCAAAAGTTACTGATCTAGTTATAAATCAAGTTCATGAAACATTTTGGATTTAGTTTTCTCAAACTTAAAACCATAATTAGAAACTAAATACTTTATTTGATTGCAAATGTTGAAGTAAATTGCCAACAAAATAACATATTTATCAACTTACTATAGATCCAACAAAATATATGTTTTCTTTTAATCAATATTATTATCTTTTTAATTAATAATAACAATTTCAAAAGTAAATTGTAGAGATCGATTTGATTTAAAAAAATATTAAAATTCATCACCACCATCATCAATTTAAAAATCTTCAAAAATAACCCCAATCAAATCCTTGCCAATTTACTTGATCTTAACTTTAGTGAACAAAGATTAATGTTTTCCCTTAAATGATTGGCTAGAAAGAAGATTAATCTCTCTTTAGCATTAAATGCACACAATTGTCTTTCTCAAATAGTGTCATCACTTAACCTTAATTATAACCACCTTTATACACACTATTACTCAATAATGTAATATACTGCTTTTAACCTATTTTGGTCATTTGTGTGTATAACATATTTTTATTTTGATTTAATTTTTACAATTAACCATAGTGGATCTATATGAATTGACACATGGGCAATATGATATAGCTTGTGCCATGAAGGGCATTTCATTACTATTTTTGCTAACAAGGTAGATAGAGACAATATTTTGAGGCCCATAATTTTCTCAAATATAGAGCTTCTATGAAACATTGACACATTGAAATTAAAACCAACTGAAAAAATGCCCACGAGAACCCATGTGTGGCTTCATTTATATGCCCTACCGTACAAACTCTGGTAGGACGACATTTTATACCCTAAGAAATTTCATGAGGAGTTTCATTTGTGTTTCCAAGGCAACTTTAGTTTCCCACAACATGCCAGCTTAAAGTGATTATTAAAGGGCTCAAAATAGCTTTAGTAATCTATTGTTCTACCATATGAAAGTAACCCTTTAGTGGTGCAAGAACGAGGAGGGGGAGACTAATTAAATTTTTCCATTAATTCCCATATTGCAGAGGTTACAAACAAATAATTGGCCACGTAGACATTTCGTCAAATAATTGGACAACATACTACAAATATTTCTTTGCGTTCATTAACATGATGGAAATACAATTTAGTTTATGCCATAATCTGGGTTATTGAACAATCAATTTGCATGGAGGAAATAGTACAAAACACCCCTAGTCCTATGCAGAACTTATGCCTTCAAATTGGCAGTCACATTATTCAGACCAATCGAAAAATACATATCACTACGATTCTGGTCTATTTTTCAACAGACCCTCGAAATAGAAGGTCATTTTGCTTATAAGGACGGATTTGGATGACCCATCCACCTCCCTCCAATGTCTCTTCCACTTCTCTCAATTATTCATGATCATTCCAGGGATTTTTGTTTATCTAACATTCCAAGAAAGAGTCCAAAATTTGCATTGCACTTACTAGTGGATGTAATATGGTTTCCAACTATCAACAAAGAAGAAATGAGTGCTTTTGTCGTACTTGTAACTCTATCGGGTTCTATAAGTCATTATCCACTACCATGACCAAATTAGTCTTCCATAAGCACCATAACCTATGCAAAGTGCTCCAAGTCCCAATTAGCCTTTTCTTGAAGCCATACATTACTCTACAGACCCTGTCAGGTCTTTCTATTCCAAAAAAGATTGTGAAAACCAATCATGCCCAGTCTCAATCCTATTCAGACTTTGATCCTCCGCTCAGCACTTGATTACCAATGTATCATGTTTCATGACCCAATCGACATCAGAAAGGCCGAGCAACACTATCGAAGCCAAACACAACAATGAGAGACCCCATCGGAATTAATACTTCTGATTACAATGCAATGGAGTATTGGTCTATTCAAGACCAATTTGGGCTTCAAGCTCTCAATCGACACTAATACTAAGCAAAATTTACCAAGACATCTATGAGCCTTGAATCCTAGAATGCAAAGAGATTTCAAACTGCTAACATCCATGACCCAAACGAAAGATTGACTCTGGTTTACAAATCAATAGGACTTAGAATCTATCTTAGACCCATGCAACAAGAATTGTTGATAGACAAAGGCTTGAGACACAACATTCAAGCATAGGCTAAATCAGGATATAAAGCTCAATTAGTAAAGTATGAAGATTGTCGTGTTTACAAAAACAAGGCATGAGAGCAAGGTAACATAGAGGGGAATGGAGCATAGTCCTGATTCAACATAGAAACTTGCAAACCATTGAAAATAAAGACAACAACCTTCCTTAATTGGAAGGGTTTACCATCCCAAATAACACACAATGGTAAGCACCAAGGCAACCGATCAATTCAAGATGAAGGTTGAAAATGAAGGTTAATGTCACCAATACAAACTGGGTAAGAACATGAACAACTTGGCACAAAAACCAATAACTTCCTCCAAACACACAAGAGCCAAATCATAAAACAAAAGGAAACAACGAAAAGCAAATACCACTCTATTTTTGGCGATGCAAGATTGATCAAGACTGTAGATGCTCCTGCATTAGACACCTGAGGTTCAAAAATGTGAACTCCAACGCACATGGACGGGATAAGTAGCGAAGTTACTCTTTTGGTCACAAGGCAAAGTGACTATGGCATACCCATCCAACATACCAAGTAAATCAATTAAATGTTCTTTTTTATGTGCTATTTCTAACTCGCACACGGTGGTTTCTCTTCTCATCTCTTCACATTTATACTCTCTCTCACTCCTTTTGGGATTAGACTCACCACAATCTCTCCCCTTTGTGGTTTTCGACCCACCATCATTTGTCCTCCTCCACCAAAGGCTTAACCAACTATCATTCAACTCACATGTGGGCTAAACCCCATTCTCATTCGTCCACCACCACCTAAGGCCCACTTGGCTTTGCTCACACCTTGTCCAATCAATTGTTGGATCCTCTAAAACATCACATATCCATATTTACAGTTACTCTATCATGGCTGCAATTTCATCTATCACTCCAATCTCAACACAATTGAACTGACATACACTAGGGCATCCAAGTGGTAGCCCTTAACATCAAGAATCACCTCAAAAGGACAATATTTACTTTCACATCCTTCATTGTCTGCATTGCTATAGCAAGCAATCTCTCCATATGAACAAAAAATTTACCACATATACCACATGCTTGGGTTTTCATACACATTAACAACTCCTCCTTCCACTTGTTGAGCTCAAGGAATTCAATCTCTACACCTGCAACCTTGGGTTCCTCTACACATACTATGTTTGATCTCAAACTCAACGAAATCCTCTTATCTATCTCCATGCTACAAGCTTGCTCCATGTCAAGCTTTGGCTTCTCAAAGCATTCACCATCATCATTCAGTTGTTATCGACACAAAACTCCTTCCACACACAACTGCAAATGAGCCTCCACCTGCATATCTCCTTGAGAACTAAGTTGTTCCCATGCTCTATCACCCTCTCTTGTCTCCATATTAGTTTGAAGACACTCATCCAAGGCTAGAATATCATTACCAACCATCCCCTCAATCATTATTGCCATATCATCACTTGGACTGCTTCACTTTGTTTCTCACACAAATGAACATGATGGACTGCACCACACTTAGTCTTCTTCTTCGCTACTTTCTCCATAGTTGGACCTACATAGTGCACAAAAACATTAAGAAAAACAAGAACTCCCTCACACAATTCATCCACCACTCCATCATGCTTCAAAGGCATGTTGTCCAACTTCATTCCAATTCTAGCATGTTGCTCATGTTTTCCACTCACACCATGGATTGCCAATGGCCTATTCTCCACAACTCTCATGGTTGTTTTCACCTCCTCTATACCTCTAATTTCAAATCTTACACATGACTGAACCTTCACTATCATCTCTTTGTGTGTACTTACTTGCATAGCCTTTACATCTAGTGTTTCTTCCAAAGAAACTTGCAACTCTTCTTAGTTGCACTCTTCATCTTCTTGCAACTCTACATGGATGAAATCTTCACTCACATCAATTGTTTCACCATGGAAATGTGTATCATACCTTGGTTGTCCCCAACCTCACTACCATCCAAAAGAAAAGTGAGAATCTCACTGCCATCACAAACCAAGGAAAAATCAAAATTTGCCCACTCATGGGTCTTCACAACCACTCGCCCATCATCACACATGGGTTTCCATCTTCTAGTGGATAATATACGACCTTCCTTTCATCTATTTTGAGGATGTCTTCACCTATGGGCTGCTCACAACTCACATACATCAAGTTGTTCTGAAATCATAATTAGGCTCTACATATAGAAGCCTCTTTTTGTTGCCTTTCAAGACAACTTGATATTTTGTACACATATGCACGTCCATGATACTTATTGAAGTAGTCTTTTTCTACTCACATGACAACTCCCCATCCATATTGCCTCTCTTGGAAATATTCTTAGCACCAACACTCTCAAGCCTCTTCACACGAAGCTTCTTCAACCATCCTAACTATAATTTTGGGTGCACAAATTGACCCAACATCTTAGAAATCATATGTTCCCACTCCCAAACCTTCTACTTACCTTTCCTTTGTCTCCTCACTTGGAGATCATTCCAATATATTGTTGTAACTCCATTCAACTGCTTTCACCATCATGGGGTCAACAATATTCATGCTCTCAAAATACAATTCTAGCTCAACTATTCGAGTCATGAGTTGTTTTGAATTCTCTTTACTGCAAATCAATAAAAAATTATCAAATTATTTCTCTTTTCTCCACCACAACCCCAACTGGTCTCTTTTGTCTGCACAATCCCAACTGGTCTCTTTCATTTGCTGGCCTCTTTTACTTTGCTTGCTTGGCCTCTATCCAAATCATTTATTCGCGCTTATAGGGACAACAATCCCACCATCAACTCTTCCTTATCATCATCACATGTAGTGACACCATCATCACTTTGTACAAACATATCTAGTCTTCCTTGAAACATTTTCAACATCTTTGTCAACTCAACCATCTCTCGCCATGAATTAGCAAGCTTCTCTTTCACAACCTGCAATGGACTCCAAATTGAGTCTCTCACAAACTCTCTCACACTCTTGCAGGACTTCACACACATGCAACCGCCTATGCAAGCTTCTCAACAACTTGTAACTCTATGTAAACTTCTCTATTGCCTTCAACACATATTGAGGAGTTTTATTCCACAACACAACCGTAAGGATACTACCTTGCTCTGATACCACTTGGTGTAAGCACAAGGAGGGGGAGACTAATTAAAGTCTATCATTAATTTTCGTGTTGTAGAGGTTACATACAAACATTTGGCCACACAAGTATTTTGTCAAACAATTGGACAACATACTATAGATATTTGTTTGCATTTATTAACACAGTGAAAATACAATCTAGTTTAAGCCATAATCTGGATTATTGAATGATCAATTTGCATGGAGGAAACAATACAAAACACCTCTAATCCTATGTAGAATTTATGCCTTCAAATTCACAGTCACATGTTATTCAGACCAAGCAAAAAATATAAAACACTGCAATTCTGGATTATTTTCCAACAACCCTCAAAATAGGTCATTTTGCTTATAAAGACAGGGTTGGATGACATGTCAACTTCCTCCCAACGTCTCTTCCACTTCTCCCAACGCTTCATGTCATCTAGGGATTTTAATTTATCTAATGTTCCAAGAAAGAGTCCAAAACTTGTATTGCACCTACAAGTGGATGTAATTTTGTCAACAAAGAAGAAATGAATGTTTGTGTCTTACTTGTAGCTCTATCAAGTTATGTGAAGTCATCATCCACTGCCACGACCAAATTGGTCTTCCCTAAGCGCCATAACCTGTGCAAAGTGGTCCGAGTCTCAATCAATGTTTTCTTGAAGCCATACATTATTTTTCAAACCTTGTCGGGTCTTTCTATTCCAAAAAAAACTGAAAACCAAGAGTGCCCAGTCTCAAACCTATTTGGACTTTGATTCTCTGCTCAACACTTGAATATCAATGTACCCTGCTTCATGACCCAATCGACACAATGCAATGGAGTAGTGATCTCTTCAAGACCAATTCGGTCTTCAAGCTCTCGATCGACACTACCACTAAGAAAAAATTACCAAGATGTCTGCGGGCCTTGAGTCCCAAAATGCAAATAGCTTTCAAACTGATAACATCCACAACCTAATCAAAAGATTGACTCTAGTTTACAAAGGAATAAGAATTAGAACTTGTCTTAGACCCCATGCGACAAGAATTGCTGATAGACAAAGGCTCTAGCCACGACATTCAAGCATAGACTAAATCAGGATATAAAGCTCAATTAGTAAAGTATGTTTGTTTAGAAAGACAAATTATGAGAACAAGGTAACATCGAGGGGAATGGAGCATAGTCCTAATTGAACATAGAAACTACCATACAGTTGAGAACAAAGGCAACAACCTTCCTTACTTGCATAGGTTTACCATCACAAATAACATACAATGGTAAGTGCCAAGGCAACTGATCACTTCAAGATTAAGGTTGCACATGAAGGTTGATGTCACCAATACAAACAAGCCAAGAACACAAACAACTTGGCACAAAAACCAAGAACTTCCTCCAAACACACCAAGAGAAAAACACAATGAAAGAAGACAACATAAAGTAAAGACCACTATATTTTTGGCGATGCAAGATTGCTCAAAACTGAAGATGCTCCTACATCATTTAGTGATTATTATCTGTTGAAGAAGGGTATACTATCTTTTTTCAATGTGTTTACCCATTCATCCCTAGATCACTCTGATAAAATAATTATTTTATAAACTGAATAAATAGTCAAAGAATGGTTAGCTTGTGCCACATGCTAGATCGATGTTTTTTAACGTATTTTATAAAATAGCAACAAAACATATGCACCAATATATAGCGTGAAAGATATAGCTTGGCCCAAATCTATTTTAAACTATTTTAGATATGATGATGATGGTAATGACCCTTTTTAACATTCTTTATACCAACTTAATCTGTACGACCCAACAAAGTGTCTTGACAATGCAATTTGCTTATATCTTATGTGATGTGTGATCTTATTTGTGAAATCCACAACTTTCAAAGAAATTGTCTAGGTCATAAATGTTACAATAACATATGACCATTGTAATGTCTCCAAATGAGACAATTCAACCAAAAAAAAGTTTCCCTTACAATACACAATTTTAAATTCTGAAATTAGCTAAATCAGCGAACTCTAGCTCAAATATATGCTTTAAAAACATGCAATATACTTCCAAACTCTAGACACCAATGTGCAAATAATATATTGGTAATTTCCACCAATTACTTTAAGTAAATAACACCTCAAAATTATTCAAAATAAGCCACGAACTAAAAATAGAGATTTTATACATTTCTATCCCTTGTATGTAGATGAAAATAAGATTTAACCTTACTATAAAATATCTGATTTTACACATAAAACAATAGCTGAATATTTGTCAAACCCCTTCTAAAAAATCATGAATAATTTACCAAAAATAGCTACACAAATCCAACGTCTTTTTTGGGCTTTCAGAGTGATCAAAACTCTCTTCCAACCCTAGTTGTCCTACCTAGTTGTCCTAGGTCAAACTTTGCATATAAAAATCAGAAATATTATCTATGTTTCAACTAAGGTTTTAAACCCCTTCAAACAACAAACCCTCACTTCAATTCAAGTCGTCACACACAATTTTTTTCAATAAATATTAGCCATAAATCCATAATTTATGAAGTCAAATCCCTCATGAAATATGCCTAAAAATATAAATAAATAAATCATAATTTATTATTTATTTATCCACTTGAAAAGACTTTGCAAACCTTGTCCAATCACATAGAAAGTCAACGCCACACTTCAACAATAATTATCAATAAATTTCAACAATGAAACTAGGTCAATTTGACCTCAAATTAGCCTTGAAACCCACACAAACAAGTCACCAAGCAAGTCGTTCCACTCTAGGACAATAATCAAATTCCACCTCTGTAAATGTGGCATCAAAAGACACTATTTTATCGAATAATCAATTCTAAAAATCTGTAAACATTTGCTAGACTTACATCTCAGCATTTTCTTCAAGCATAAAGAATCAATATCAATTTTCAGTATTTCCTTTTAAGGAGAACTCCGCTATATACTTATATCCTTCAAAGGGGGGCAAACCACCTTGAAAATGCCAAATACTCTTTCATAACTCTCCTTGCCAACTTTTAGAATATCTCCTATTTGCATTTGATCACTTACAAGCCAACATTGTTTTTTAACCAAAAATAATATTAAATAATTGTTTAAATAATAAATAAAATTACTTTTAGGTAATAATTCAATAATTATTTCAATTAAATACTTTGGTGATAAAAACTAAATTTATAAAATATTCTATTAATCAACTAATAATTACCTTATATGAGCAAATGATTAAAATCACCATTCGAGTAATTATAATTAATTAATAAAATAAAACCCCAAAACAAATCATTTAGTTTATGGGGAAATAGACTAAAGGTCTTCAATACCTGCTCATGAATGGTTTGGAAATAGAGACATTATAGTCCTCCCTTCTCAAAATTGTTTGCCTTCAAGCAATTGCAAACCTAGATGCTCCAAAATTGAGTATTTTTTCCAAGTAGCATCCTCCAGTGGCAAGTCCTTCCATCTAATCAAATATTCTTGGAGACTATGGTTCCTTAGCTTCTTCTCATGAACCTCAATGATAAATTCCAGAATCAAGATTATTTTGTCTTCTTTATCCAATAGGGGCAACTCTAAAAAAATGATAATGCGCTGCCCAAAAACCCTTTTGCGATAAAAAACATGGAACACATTGTGAATGTTACCATTTTATGGAAGCTCCAACTGATATGCTACTTCTCCCACCTTCTTAAATGGCCCATAAAAATGTGGTTTTAACTTTTTCAAACCACTTTGTTTGAGGGAAGATTGTCTATAGGGTTGCAATCTTTAAAAAACCCAATCTCCTACCTCAAATGACCTCTCAACTCTATGTTGATCTGCATATAATTTCTACTAATTTTGTGCATGTTGTAGTTTCTCTTTTAGTGCTTTCATGATGTCATAACTTTGTTGTACCAAATCATTTGCCCTAGGCACTCTATTATCTGTCATCACCAAATTAATGAAAGAAAAAACATCATAACCATAAAGTGTCTTAAAACGAGTCATCCTTATAGACATGTGGAAGGTTGTGTTATAACAATGCTCGGCTATATGCAACCATTTTATCTATATTGATTGTTGTCCCAAAACATAGTTATTCAAATACCCTTCCAATCATTTATTCACAACTTTTGTTTGTCCATCGGTTTGTGGATGATAACTGGTGCGAGGAGTGAGCTCAATCCCTGTCAATTTAAAAAGTTATTACCAATATATACTCATGAACATGTTGTCCTTGTCACTAACAATGTTTTTGGGAAGCCCATGCAATTTGAACACTTATATAAAAAACACATCAACAATCATAGGAGCATTGTACTTCGCTGAAAATGGATAAAAATGAGCAAATTTTGTAAGTCTATCAACTACAACATATAAATAATTTTTACCTTGAACCATAGACAACCCGGTAATGAAATCCATAGAGATGCTCTCCCATTTTTGTGAAAGAATAGGAAGGCGCTGCAAGAGATTTGATGAAAATGCATGCTCACTTTTATTTTTTTGACATACAAAACATTCCCGAATGTACTTGAGAACCTCCTTCTTTAAGCCCTTTCAATAGAACCTCTCACTCACAAGTTTGTAGGTTTTAAAATTACCCTTGATGACCAACCAAAAGAGTGTCATGGGCAGCCCTCAAAATCATATGCTTTACCTTAGATTCGGGTACTAAATAGACCCTTTTTTTGTAGAGTATAAGCCCATCCAAAATTCTGAATTTATGATCAACAATTACCTCTTCAAGCAAGTTGTTAGTAAACTGATTTTTAACATATTCCAAGATAATTAACTCTTTCTAATCTACTATTATAAAAGACAGAACAAATTTTTGCATCTTCTTGAACATAAAAGCAATTTGAAGTGACCTTTTGATCATAGCTTGAAGCATTACCTCTTTGCCACCCACCTTGAATTTGAGCATCACACTTCAATAATTGAGGGTAAATTCCCTCAATGAATGCAACCTTAAAACCTTTTAAATCTTCCACAATCAAATCGAGCTTAGCCACCAAATGTTTGCCAATGAAATTGTGAGCAACCCCACTATCAATCAAGATGGTTACCTTGTGCTCCTTCAAAGTCCCTTCTACCCAGAAAGGATAGTACTTGGGTGCTCTTGAAAGAGTAACATGTGTGTTGCCCATATCTTGTGTGTCATTCTCATGCACATGCTCATCAACAACATTCTCATTAGTATCAACAATATCAAAATCTAAATCATCATCAATTACCTCAATGCAGTGGACATGTCCTTTGCCCATGCAACGGTGGCCTTTGGTCAATGGATCTTTGCAAGTGAAACACAACCCTTTCCTTCCCAACTCATCTCTAGCATCTTTCATATTGTTGGTATAGGGCAACGATCTATGAGGTGGCACATATGGTGTAAAAGGCTTCTTTTGTTGCTTATTGAGTGGTGCCATAAGCTGCCCACTTTGTGCCCTTGATTGCCCACTAAAATCAGAACTTGGTTGCCTTGTATTTGCCCATTCAAGTAGCAAATAGGTGGTTACCCTATATTTGCCCCTTTTGGTTAATGAATATGTGGCTACCCTCTTGGCCATTCATGGCCCCTGTATGTTGAACATTCTAAATCTAAAGCCGTAGTGATAACATTTTGCAAAGAAAGAGGGTTAAAAGCCTTAACCAAAACCCCTCAAAGGCTCAATCAAACCCTCAACAAATAAAATAACCAACCTCCTCTCACTAACATCCGGTACCATTATTGAAACCTTTTGAAAATCAACATACATTTCAACATGATGATTTTGTTTGAGTTGTGTCAACTCACGAAAATGTATCTCTAGATCTCTCATATCAATACTCTCCATGATCCTCTTACCCAACTCCTCCAAAGTAGCAATGGATCCGTGGCCTTGTGTGATTAAGCCATGAAACCACCACTTATGAGCAATACCCTCCAAATGTAAGGTGACAAACTTGAAAGCCTCATCCTTAAACATAGGATTAAGTGATAAATATGTCTCCAACTTCTGCAACCATGATCTCATAGGTAGTTTATCAGTACCGTCAAAAAATAGGAAGAGAAATCTTATCCAACATTTGTTACAAATCTCTACGGGGTTGCATATTCAGAACCCTTGGCTTGGATCCTTCATCTCACAATAATTTCGAAAAGATAAGAGTGGTTGTGTGTCATAGCTTAGCGCTGCATACTCTTGTTGACGAATATCAAAATCACCCCTTGATGCCTCCATCTTCACAACTAGTTCATTCTGCAAAAAAGTGGCCTTGAAGAATCATGAGGGGGTTAATAGAAACCCTCTCATTGCCATGCGAACTATCCTCCCGTGAATGGTGATGGTTCTTATCTTTTTGTGTGGTCTTCAACAAAGCTAACATTTGCATATTTAAAGTACGCTGAAGGTCACTTCGACTCTGTTTGATCAACTCCTATAAAAACTTCACATGCTTTGAAGAGAACCCCTTAGGCTCTTGATCCTCCAGCCTTTTCCCTTCTCTAATAATACAAGATCTTTTTACTTGCTTGCATCCAACAAACCAAAATGCACAGGGAGATAAACTTGGTGCTCTGATACCACTATAATGTTTCCAAATTGAACAATTCAATAAAAAAAAGTTTCCCTTAAAATCCACAAAAATCTGAATCCTGAAATTAGCGAAATCAGTAAACCCTAGCTCAAAGATATGCCTAAAAAATATGCAATATACTTCAAAACCCTGGACGTTAATGTGCAAATAATATATATATAATTTTTAACAACTACTTTGAGCAAATAACCCCTCAAAATATCTAAAATAAGCCACGATATGAAAATAGAGATTTTATATTTTTTTTACCTCTTGTATGTGGATAAAAATCAAATTTAACCTTGCTATAAAATATCTGATTTTATACATAAAATAATAGTTGAATATTTGTCAAACTCTTGCCACATATCATGAATAATTACCGAAAATAACCACACAAATCCAACGCCTTTTTTTAGCCTTCAAAGTGATAAAAAATCATGTTCCACTCTGATTGCCCCAGATCAAACTCTGCATATAAAAATCAGAAATAACGTGTCTTTCAACTAAAGTTAAACCCTCAGTGCAATTCAAGTCGCCACACTTGAAAACATTTCTCAATAAATATTAGCCATAAATCCACAATTTATGAAGTCAAAATGCTCATAAAATCTGTCCAAAAATATAAATAAATAAATCAAAATTTATTATTTATTTATCCACTTGAAAAGACTTTGCAAACTTTACCCAATCACATAGAAAGTCAATGCCACATTTTAACAATAATAATCAATAAATTTCAGCAATAAAACTAGGTCAATTTGACCTCAAATTAACTTTGAAACCAACACAAACAAGTTACCAAACAAGTCGCCTCACTCTATGGTAATAATCAAATTTCACCTTTACAAAAGCGACAAAAAAACCCCATTTTGTTGAATAATCAGCTCTAAAAATTTGCAAACACTTATTGGGCACACATCCCAATATTTTTTTCAAATATGAAAAATCAATATCAATTTTTAACATCTCGATTAAAGGAGAACTCCACCATGTACTTGTACCCTTCAAAGAGGGGAGAACCACTTTGAAAAGACAAAATAATTTTTTTTAAGTTTCATTGTTGACTTTTAGCATATCTTTTCTTGCCTTTGATCACTTACAAGCCGACATTTTTTTTTTACCAAAAATAATATTAAATTGCCTAAATAATAAATAGTAATTAAAATTATTTTTAAGTAATAATTCAATTAAATACCTTAGTGGTAAAAAACACTTTTATAAAATATTCTATTAATCAATTAATAATTATCTTATATGAGCAAATAATTAAAATCATAATTCGAAGAATTATAATTAATTAATAAAATAGATATTTAAAATGAATATTTTAATCTATGAAAAAGTAGACTAAAGATTTTCAATACCTACTCATGAATAGTTTGAAAATGGAGACATTAAAACCATTTAAAAGTACAAATACTTGATCAAATTGTGTAAGAAGACCTACCTTTTTAAATGTATTTATCATTTCATCTCTGGATCAAACTGGTAAATAATCATTTTCTCACACTAAGTATATCAAGGATAGTTCGCTTGAGCCATATGCTAGATCAATGTCTTGACCTCTTGAATAAAATAGTTAAAAAACCAAGCACCAATACATTGTTTGAAAGATATAGCTTGACCCAAGATCCATTTTAAAATACCATTGAAGATATTATGAAACCCACAATGCTCTCGTGAAGCATGCCAAGCTTATAAACATACTTAATGTTTGAAAATCCAGAATGAGAGAAATGAAACTAGCATACTTACACCAAAGGGAAACCTCTATGTTCAGGTGCCAATCCTAACCTAGAAGATCTAATCAAATTGATAGGCCCATTAACTAACATGTTAACTAAAAACATGACTCATGCAACCACTTTTACATGTACCCTCCCACACCATGCCAACTTAAAGCGTAGGTATTAAAGCCTTGAAATAGCTACTAACCTATACCTCCTGAAGATCTACCCTTGAGCAAGCACCCTCTGCCTATCAAAGATCTACCTTACCTGCTAGTCTCCTATAACTATCAAAATCTACCTTTTTAAGGAGTTCATCTATTTCATCCCTAAATAGATAGATCAATTTTGACATACTATAAAATAGACAAATAACAATATTACACAGTTTAAAAGATATCCCAACATTCATTTTAAAACACTATCTAAAGATCCTTTGAAACCCAGGTCGCTCTCAAAGAAGAGGCCAAAGTCATAAACGTTACAATAGTTTCTATGAAAATTCAAAATGATTTAATTACAATATTTCCTGGGCAAAAATAAAAATTGAATTGATCCTACCAAAACTAATATGCTTACTCTAAGCGCAACCTACAAAAGTACTTTTAACTTTATCTTTGGTCCTTCGCCTTTATCAGGTAGTAATCCTAATCCCCGAATAGGCCACAAACTAAATTAAATCATATTAGTGTGAATCACTGACCTATTAACTTAAATCAAGACTAATCATTTAGATTCATTACTAACAAGATATGCTGAGAATTGCATAGGTAGATAATTAGACTCGAATAATTCCGATTGCTTTCTTTTCAAATTACTCACTTCAATTGCTCAAGAGTTTTAGCTTTTAACATAAACACGTTTATCAGTATTGAGTAAATAATGTCAAATGGGATGGAAAAATAACAGAAAAAGTTTTGACAAAAATAATATCAGGCCTCAAAAGATAAGCACCATGGCCAATTCCTAGAACTCCACACCTCAACTAATAAGAGTTGTTATCTATAAACATGCTTAGCCTTTGAATGAAACAATCTCAATTTCAAGTAGAGATAAAATAAAATCTAAACATAGCATGTAATTGCAAAATTGACAGGATATAATGATATAACAAAACTCACATGAATTAGATATGCAAAATGAGGTGGTGGTCGTTCTACTGCAGTAGTACTGCTACAAGGGCCAATAGTTTTTGGAAATTTTCAGAATACATAAGAAAGCATTTCAAAAGCAGCTGGATGATTTTTCTGAAAAACACATTCAGTTGGAAAAAATTAAGAATTAGGACGTTAACAATGAAACACTGCATCGACGAAACTCGTTGAAATGAATTGGTTGTCCTTTATTCCAAACATTGAAATGAATACAGATATGGGCAAAAACTTGTGAGGCCCAAGTTTGTTGCTATCAATATATATATTCTTGGTCTATCAAAAGCTGTGAAGGCAATAATTGCGCTGCCTGATATTGGTTCAAAGCTTCAAAACTGAGAGAACCTTTGGAATAGAGAGAAAAACAATCTACCCCGTCATCATCATTTAAAAGAGTAGATAATCCTCAAAATAATTAGAAAATTGAACCGCCGACTTTTATGAAGTGATATTTAATTTTACTTTCAACTCTATAAGAATAAAAATAAAGATGAAAACACTAGTCGGTTCTATCCAAGAATTTCTCGATCAAAACTGAAAAGGCAGCAAAGCCTGCACATCCAAGGCAAGCAGCTTGTGGACCACCTACAAGCAAAAATAGCTATGAGTAATGCACCAGAGGGGCAGACCACAACCCTCATAATCATAAATGTAAAACGTTTTTTATTTTTGCAAAGTTAATAGCATTGTATCAAAGCTCACAAAATCAAATCAAAAATACAAAACTTAGTTGAAATTCAAAATTTAGTGAATCAAATAGATGGTAGAAATATTGCTTTAATAATGTTGAACCTTTATAAGAATCTAACCTCAAATGACCTAGCTTGAAAGTCCGATTTGAAATCTAGAGCTACATGGTCCTCAGATTCTTATGCTACATGGTTCTCAGATTCTTATGCTTCTAAGTTTTAAGCATTAAAAGCTGCTTAAGAAGTCCTTGTATGCATCACAGCAACATTAGATGTTATTTAATGTAAAATCGTGTATTTACTCTAGAGCTCTTCAGAGGAATTCTTGTAGCATAGTGCTTTATGTAGCACATGGGTTGAAAGGTCAAAGAATATGTACATGCACACACCATAACATTGGTTGCACTGATTCTAAACAAGAATTGTCATTAACACGACACGGAAATGGAATACTGTGATTTGTAATCCCTACACTTCTCCTACCATCAATACAATGATTGGCTAATTTGACATAATTTTTTAATGTATTAATTTACAGCATTAATAGGTTGAACTCGATAAAACATCCAGTACATAAATTGTTTGGACTCTCTCAACAGTACAGGTTGAACTCAATAAAACATCTAACACAGACATTGCTTTCACTCTTTCAGCTGTAAAAACTCAAGAATGTGAAATTACATTAAAATTGCTTATTTTTAGAAATTAGGTGGGTATTAGACAGTGAAACTGGAAAACGTGTTTCCTGGGATGTGGGACACATATTGAAGGCATGAAAACATCTTCATTATGAGATACGGATAAAGAGATGTCTCCAACAAAGCAAAAAATAAACTAGTAGTTGCTCCTGATATTGCAAAGTCGAGAGGGATATGAATTTTTTATTTTGTAAATGGGAAGGGATTTTTTATATGGTAAGGGTTTTTGGGGGAGCAGCTAGTGCAGGTCACCAACAAGTATAATAGATGAACCTCCATAATCTTTGTTGTTTTGTTCAGAGAATGCCTCACACAACCAGTTATTTATATGACGGCATTTTCAGGTTTATGAAGCACATCTAATCAATTTGAACATATTGAATATGCTTCAGATGTTCTTGAAATTTTGTTTCTTGTACTTCTACAGGCTTCATTTCTTCTATAGGAATTCGAAGGTCTGAATGTATAGTTGATGCATTTATGTTGAATACCAATGTGGGATTAATTTTTCTAATGAATGAGGTTTTATTGAGTAATAGAAGCAATTCCAAGATGCACTGAAGAGGCATATCTGTCTTGGGGTAGTAAGGCATGCATTTAGAGGCATTTGAGCGAGAGCTTTTTTTTTTTGGATTATGAAGCCATAGAGGAGGGGAGGGGAAGGACAAACAAGCAAACATATGCACTCCGAAACCAATCAACATGTTATGAGGAGGGTCACTTCCACTATGGCATAAGCCCCATTGGCATGTATTTAAAGGCATTTGAACAGAGTTTTTTTGGGGGATTATGAAGCCACAGAGGAGGAGAGGGGAAGCCCAAGGAAGCAAACATACTCGTTCCACAACAATCAACCAATATGTTAGTAGGAGAGCCACTTCCATTATGGCATCACCCCATTGGTATAAGGATCATGGTCTATTGGGTGTTGCAACACATGAGAATGTTGTATTTGGTTACCCATATAGGTATGATGAATGCCCATGACTTATAAAATATGGTTCGTGGATGCATATTTTGAAGTAATAACATATTGGCCGGTTTATATATGCCTATAATCTAGAGATGTTGAGAAATCTGAGATCTTTCGTTAATAATATTTTCTAGCTATTGGAAAATAAGGAATAGTAATGGTTGCAAGGCATGAGCAGTAGTGTAAATTTAAGTCCTCTCTATATGCTGGTGTACTTAAGAAAAACAATATATCTTTTGAGGCCTGCATTAAACCGAAGAATAGTCGGGCTATCTTGACCGTTGAGATGCCCCTAGACAATAACAATGTTGAAAACAACAAACTTCAATGATTAACAACATGCAAATGTGTGTACTCCGATGTGTCCAACAAAAGCCTATGTGCTTCAATGAATGCTCTAATGATTTATCGACATAAAATGTTCGCAAGACAAACAAGGCAGGAAAAAGAAAAGTGAGTGCACCCTAGCCACAGGAGGGCACACAAGTTTTTTGAGGCCATACATGGACATTCTAGACTATTTGGAACATTAGTGCACATTTTGTACAAGGGCTCGGAAAGGTGGAAAAACAAGGGAGAGAGGACATGATAGCTGGAAGGGGTTGAGAGAAGAGACAAAAAGCATTAGAAGTTGACAAAAAATGCCAATGACACCTATTTTGAACAAATACTCAACCAGTATTACTAATACATGCCTAAGGGCCACTTTAAGTGTCTACAATAAAAAGATTATAGAGGCGTGAAAACAATTGTGGGGTGCACACATTGTATTGGGATGTTATCATGCACCTAATCCTATGGCATAAATGACAAAGTCACGAGAAGATAGGTGTGCTCAGGTGTTCTACCTGTGTCTATGATTGTGACATGGTGACTATCTCTTAGGATTGATTTTAATATCATAATTTTTTTAATAATTAGTCATCGTCCACATCCAATGACAAGCTTCTTTTACACAATTGTTTTTTCCATTCACTCAAAGGCTTATTTCTATGTTACTTTTTATTTATTTTTCCTTACTCAAATGCCTTGACAAAAATGAATCATAGATATATGTACAGAGAATCATAATAGCCCCACAGAAATAGGTAAATGCCAATGGCAAGAGAGGGCGTTTTGTTTTGCTTTCCTCTCATTTTCTCTCTACCTCGTAAGCGTCATCTTTCAACAAAAAGTTGCATTTTCATTTTTAGTAGATATATAAGAAATTGTAGGAAGTTGTAGCGATATAAGGAATTGTAGGAAATTGTAGCTATCCACTCATTTATTTTAATTTTCTTTGTTCTTGTTGTAAAATGGTTTCAGTAGTTGATGCTTTCTCTGAATGCCAAGTCGTCGACCGTCCATTGTAGCAGACATTATAATATAGCTGTAATAATTTTCTTTTTCTTTTTTAAGTTTCCATGCCCGTCATGTCATGCCACCTATATCTCAAGAGGTGATCCACACCTTTCTGGCCTCTACAGGTGCAGCAGGTTCAACATCTCTTCAATTGGCTGCATAGATTGACACCTCTATTCCTCCACCTCCACACCCCCGCAAGGGCAAGGACATCAGCATCGGCACTAGCACCTACCATTTCAGGCGCCTACTCATTCACTCCAATGCTGTTTTGCACCAGAACAATAATAAAGAAAAGAAATCAGCTTTTCCTCTTTGAGTTGAGGAGGAGAAAAAGAAGAATGTTGGGAGAGGGAATGAAGAAGAAGATGAATTTGGTAAAGTAAAATGTAAAATGGAGGTGACATCGTTGAGAGAGAGGCAGGTGAGCACAGAGGTGGTGATGGGAATGAAGATGAAGATGAATGTGGTAAAGTAAAGTGTAAAATGGAGGTGACATCGTTGAGAGAGAGGCGAGTGAGCGCAAGCAGATGAGCAGAGTGTGTGGGAGGTGCTCACCGATTGAAAGATTGGCAGAGTTCTTTCCAAACCTGGTGTTGAGTGAGATAATACAATGCAATAAACATGGAAGAATACAGATGAGGAAGGGGCGCACAATGCAACCTGTATTGGCACATCCAAGCTCAAGTTGTAACGGACCTACACAAGCTTCCCCATTTGGTCCGTATTTCTCCTCATCCAAAAATTTCATCTAGAATTAACCTCTCTTTTTCTTGTTGTGGGAAACCTGTCATGAAGCCGCTCTAGTGTATTTTGTCTCTCCTTCATTTTCCTCCGCATCAATGGGGGGAGTAACCTCCAGACTGCTTTACTTGTAAACTGTGCCAATGCTTCCACAAGGAGATTTGAATGAGCTGGAGTAAAAGCATCCGCTCTTGAAACTGCAAAATGTTTCTGGGAATAAGTACTATTGACAAATGCCCGACTGGCAATTTCAAAATTTTGTGTGTATACTGAAGGACCTGTGCATAGTTTTTTGAGGAGATTTGCAGGTGGGTATCAGCTCCAAGAAGATTACAGCCTTTGGGGACGTGATTGCAGTGATTTTCCATGGATTTTTGGCTGAGAGGAAGAGGAAAACTGCAAATGCAAGGCTGAGAGGAAGAGGCAAATTTCAAAGTGGCAAGGATTCAAATTTCATTTGACTGTTGACATTTTCAGTTTTAAGTTTCATTTTCAAGTAACCCATCATAATGCCTTAAAACACCTAATGAAGAATTAGGTTAAATAAAAAAAACAAAAATGCCATAGTAACTTGTTTTTCAAATTTTATTTTGTTTAGGTTGAGATTTGAAACCGTACTGAGTATGATAAATTTTAAAATTAAAAAAATTATTTGTTTGTTTTAATAGCAAATGCCATTGAAATTTGTATTTTTGTAAGTTTGTGAATTTTTTTAAGGTTAAAACTTTAAAAAAGTGAGTAAAATTAAAATTAATAATCTTTAATTGCTATTTTTAATTGAAATTCTGAATTCATAGTAGTGCCAGAAAATATTTTTATTTTTAATTGTTTTCTGTAGTCAGAATGTTTGGAGGTGGCAAGGTCCTGCCATGGAGGTAATTGTTATTGGATTTTGGGGGCCAAAGAATCCTTTTGGGACTCTGACTTTTATGTGCAAGCTTTGTGGGAAGAGATTTTAGGGCACTTACACGAGGCTAAAGGTCCATTATTTTTCACATTAAGTGGAGAGGAATTGATCCTTGCCCCGTAAATGAATAAAAAATCCAGGAAGCTATAAGGGGCCAAGAAAGGGTTCACAGCTGGGTTGTAGGAAACGTAGTGGAAATGCCCGGAAACGTCCAGACGTTTCTGTCGGGAAGCTGCGCCACAGTCGAGAAAAAAAAGAAGCCTAAAACAATAAAAAATAAACCCCAAACTTTGCTAAAAACCTATAAATACACACAACCAACATTTGCTGTTGTAAACAACTAACAAGAGCAAGGAGAAGGAATTTGGAGGCAGCCATTGTAAAGAGGAGTTTGGAGGCAGCCATTGCAAGAAGGAAGACTTTGGAGGCACCCATTGCAATGAAGATTTTGGAGGGCACCCATTGCAACAAAGAGCATTATGAAGGCACCCATTGCAACAAGCAGCGGTTTGGAGGCAGCCATTGCTGATTTGAACAAGTTTTTCTCATTTCTTTCTCATTTCATTTTCATTTACGTTTTCTGGATTTTAGTTATTTAATATTTATTTTTTAAACTGTTAAACACCCTACTTCCTAGGTTTTAGTTTTCCATTACAAATTTAAAATTATAATTTTTTTACGTAAGGTTTTATAAAAATTCAAATGTATAATTATAATTTATTTTTTTTCTGGTTACTAATTTGATAATATTTTGATGTTGCGTATGCTCTCACCTCGCACCATTTAGGTGATCTTGGTGATCAAAAGCAGATTAAGATATCTTTGGCATCAAGTTCAGCTCTAGGGAGAGGGCACCGTGAAGCAAACCCAGAAGAAGACCCGATTGCAATGAAATATGACCCTCTTTCTCCTCTTTGGAGAGGTGAGAGTGCTCGAGCACATTGTTAGTGGTGGCTCTCATGTTTGGGTATGCAATGAATGCATGTCACATATAAGTCCTCATATACTCAACTCAAAACTCATTTGACCGGGTATGGAGGATCGGGGATCAAAAAGTGTGACAAAATTCCAAAGTCATAAATGCTGGACTATATGAAAGACCAAGAACACGTTGATGCAAAAGTTGCTTCAAGAAGTCGATCCAGAACAATTCTTATGCAAAGAAACAAATCAAGAAGGCCACCTACACCTTCATCTGCAAATCATCCTTTCATTCAAACTCAGGCTCAGTCAATTGAAATACCCTTGGATGAAGAGGCAGAGACCACCTCACGAAAAAAACCAAAATGACCATTAGAAAAAGCATTCGACTCAAAGAAGAGGGACATTGCTGATGAATTGGTCGGTCGATGCATTTATGCATGTGGACCGTCCTTCAATGTTTTGAGGTCTTCTTATTGGCAACAAATGTTGAAGACAGTCAATGAAGCTCCACAAGGTTACAAAGGCCCTAATTCTGAGAAGGTTCAAACCACACTATTGGCAAAGGAAATTGAACATATTCAAACTTCTTTGCATCCAATTAGAGATTCGTGGAAGGATTTAGGAGTGTCTATTATCTTAGATAGATGGAAATATGCTTGGAATAGGCCCTTGATCAAAGTTGTTGCAGTATACCCTAAAGGGGAAACATTCTTAAAGGTTGTTGATCGTGAGAGCCAAGTGAAAGATGCTCAGTTTATTGCTAACATTTTGATAGAGATGTTATTGAGTCTGTGGGTCTTCAACTTGTTATCTAAGTCATCACGAACAATGCAAAGAATTGTAGAGCAATTGGGTTGATTGTAGACGATAGATACGAGCACATATTTTGAACTCTGTGTTGTCGGCTCCCTCAATTTGATATTGCAAAAGATTGACAGAGTCTCATGGATAGAGCAAGTTTATGCAGATGCAGATGACATTTTGATGTTTGTCGCAAACCATCACATGTCCCAGGCCATCTTTGATTCTTTAGGAGATTCTCAAAAATGGAATTGTCGAATGTAAAAGTACAAATTCTTGCTTTCAAAGTTATAACTTTCTGGTTCTAAATGTTTAGCAAAGTTTGGACAATCAAACTTATAAGTCTTATTTTCTTTTTGTAGATTGTTGAGACTAGATTTGCCTTTCACACGCTCATCTTGAGATGACTTGTGAAGGTAAGAGAGACTAAGCAGTATGGTGATTAGCAATGTTTGGACCATATAGAGGCAAGCAAGCTCTGAAAGAGCCCATAAGATAAAATCATTGATCTTTGATGATAATTAGTGGGCCAAGATTAAATAGTTGCTCAGTTTTACAGAGCCTATTCTATCCATGATCCAATATGTAGATACAGATGCAGCTTGCATAGGAGAGGTTTATGATGGGATTGACTCTATGCTTGAAAGTATGAGAGAGATCATACCAAAAGAAAGAGCAAGATCCAGAAGAATTTTTTTATAATGAAGTCAAGTTTGTGGTCATGAAGAGGTGGAATAAAATGACCACCCCAATGCATGTCCTTGTTTATGCTCTTTATCCAAAGTATCATAGAAGTAAAACACTTCGGCTACCTAATAGGCAACCACCATATGATGATATAGAAGTTGCAAATGGAACTACGACAACATTCAAAAGGCTTTTTCCCGATCCATCTATAGCTAGTGTTGTCCGCAATGAAATGGGTATGTTTGAAGCTTCAGAAAGTAGCATGGGAGAATTTGAGGCTCTTTTTGACAAGTCCAACATGACTCCAATCAAGTGGTGGTATGTACATGGCCATGATGCCAAGTACTTACAACCTATTGCGATAAAATTTCTCTCACAGGTATACAATTAAATCGAAATTTTTATTAAATTATTAACATATTTTTATACATTGTTACTAATTTCAAACTTGAAATTTCTAACTAACAACCTTTTTTTTGTGACAAGTGGCTAGTAAATATTTAGCAGAGCGGAATTGGAGTACATATGGCTTTATCCACTCTGCTAAATGAAACAAGTTGGCATTCAAAAACGCTGAGGATTTGGTATTTGTGCATTCCAATTTGCGCTTCCTTTCACACAAATCTGAGGACTATATCTGAGGGCCTAACAAACTTTGGGATATCCTTCCAAAGACTACAGACTTCGATGCTTCTGCATTTACTCTTGCCCAATTTTCCCTACTTGGTGTTGATGATGAAAATCAAGGGAGTTCTACACAAGGGGTGGAGAGTGGAGCTAGTGGGAGTGGCATTCATGATTATGAGGACAATCTGAATCTAGATGATTTATTCTAGATTTCAATGTATTTGCAATGTCTAATTTGAACCTTTGAAGCAATGAAAGAATGAATACTATGTATTTTCAAGTGTTTTACTAAAAAATGAGTATTATACATTGTTAATTTGCTTATATATATATATATATATATATATATATATATATATATATATATATATATATATATTGTACAAACGTTTCCACAACATTTCCAAATCAAGGTTTTTGAAAATTGGCATTTCCGCATTTCGAAAATGTTTTCATGTTCATTTCCAAACCATGTAGGTTGATAGTAAAGTGTTGTACTTAAGCTCTCACACTTCAGCATCACCCATAGCTCCAAGTCAAAGAGAAACAAGAGATACATAATCAGAGACAAATGTGTCCTCAAGAGAAGCAATGTAGGTGGGCACAAGATGTGGGTTCATCTAATAGGAGAGCACACGTTAGCAACAAGTAAAACCCCATTGGAAACTTGTTTGATATGTGGGGTCAAGATGCCATTGATGCAGTCATTGCACATTTCTATTAGGTAAATGGCATACCATTTAATATTGCTCGTTCACCTTATTATAAGGAGATGGTTTGTGCCATAAGAAAATGGAGTGACTAGGTACACATCGCCTAGGTCTAAGAAGCTTCGCACAACCCTTATCGACAAAGGAACAAAGCTATGCCAAAGCAAAAGAACATGGCCTACAAAAAGGTGTAACGTTGTGATGGATTGTTGGACTAATACTAGAAACCATCCACTTCTAAACATTATGATAACTTCCACCAATGTCCCTTATTTTTTAAAGGAAATTGATTGCTCAGGATAACAAAAATGCAGAGTTCCTTCAAAACTAGCTACGTGACAACATTGAATAGGTGGGGCCATTACATTTTGTCAAGATTATTACATATGCTGGCCTAGTTTGTATTTTGGATGCCATGTGTGCATGCATTGAATAATAAATTCAAAGACTTTGGCAAGTTTTAGTGGATTTCTTATCTCATTGAAAATGCAGGAAAAATCATCGCCAATCACAATCAATTTATTATAAATATGCCAAGGTGGAACTCCTCATTCCTACTAACACATTCTTAAACATCTTTATGCGGTTAGAGAGGCTTTATGTTCCACTGTAGTTAGTGATGCATGGGCAACTTGGAGGCAATATGTATCATAGACTATTGTTGAGGTGAGATGGATGGTCCTTGATAACCTTTTTTGGGTTGATGTTAAAATTTGGTTGAGTTCATTAAACTCATTTGTGAGGTAATACACTCTGAAAATTTAGACGAACTATGTTTCGGGTAGATTTATGAGTCTATGTGAAAGATTTAAAAAATTAAGTCGTGAAGGGATCCATCTCTATATCCTTTGATAAAAAGAAAATATATATGGGAGATAGAACAAACTTAACATGCCTTTGCATATGGCTGCCTATACTTTAAATTCAAAGTTGTAGGATACAAAAGTCACCAAGTAGAGGCCGCCTTGTAATCATATAGAGGTGATGAAGGGATTTTATGTTGCAGTAAGGAATACTTATGGCTGACTTGTTGATGCATCTATTAAACTTAGCGGTCAAACTTTTCACCTGGATGAGATAATTTCAATAGCGCGGAAGCCTTGATTGATAGGCAAGCAAAGAGAGTCCCCAAAAAGGTGTGGTGCAACCATCACAATGAACCATCTAAATTTCAATCATTTGTGATACAATTCTTCAAACGTGCATGAAAAAATTGAGTGCTTATGGTTTCATTCATTCACCAAAGCAGAACAGCCTAGAGTCAAAAAAAGCAGAGACCCTGATCTCCATTAATAGCATGCTTAGGCCTCTATCTGATATAAACCTAGGGTACAAGGAGGGTCCTTCAACAAAAAAGGACCAAATTCCACCTAATGAAGAAGCCCAGACCTTGGACGATGAGATGGTTGAGGCAAATTATCTCAATGATTTACCTCCAACATAGGGGCTAGAGTTTGAGAGTGATTAGTATCTGGAGAGTTTCTTAGTAGAGAACTTGAAGATGGGCAGCATAATGGAAGTGGGAGTTTAACCTCATCTATATGATAAGACATGAAACAAATTAGATATGTATCAGATTTTGTTTTTGTTTTTTTTCTTGCAATTTGTCGCCATTTCAATATTTATTGTTGATACTACCCCTAAGATTTGTAACTTGTTTCTTTACAACTTGATTTATGTCATACATTATTATATAATTAATCTCTACCTTATACAACATCATATTTGTGCACTTGAAAATGTTCCTTTTTAAAATTTTATGCATTTACAACTTTCTAGAGTTGTTTAGCCATCGTATAGCAATTTTTTTTAATTTCACATATATTTTTAAATATTTTTTTATTTTTGGCATCTCCAAGTGCCAATCTCCCATTTCTTTGAAAAATGGTGTACCTGTATCCATCTCCTGGTGACACTAGTATTGGATACAGTGTCAGTAACTACAGCTCTATATCAATTTAAATAAAAGTTGCACCAGAGCATTGCTATATGTAATAAGGCTCTGGATTGATCAAGCATACCACCTGCCGGGCTGATCAAACATATCATCTGCGGGGGATCCAAGTAAATACTAGTGCTCAACAAATGAATGTGTGAAGGATGAACTCCAAACGTCCCAAATGAGTGTGTGAACGTTGTGAACCCATCCATCATTGCTCTCGAGAGATCTCAGCTGGCCTTGTATGTTAAACATTGAATTTAATTATTTATAGGAATAATAATTAGATGAGTTTGACATTGGAGTAGTTACAAGTACAAGGACTACAGCACAGAAATTTTGGTAAAACATGTCAAAATTGTAGTTAAAACTTAATTGGGTACATATGCAGCAATGTATAAGAGAATGAACTCTATACATAAGAGGCCATATCTCTGCTCGCATAATTTCTCAGGAAAATTGATAATACAAAAACAAATACAAAGAAAACTACCTTTCAAGTCTTGTGAGACAGATGAAGAACCTAAATGAGGTTCATTAAAGTTAAAGATACACTCATGACTGTTGTTATCTTAAAAGGAAAAAAGAAGTTAAATTTGACTGATACTATCCCCCTATGAATTATGTAGTACATAGATATAATAATGGACAGTTGCAGATGCTTTTTCTCCTTTTTGCAGAAGTGTTCATTTTCTTACTTTTAGGGGTAACATCTGCCTCCCTTGGACACAGTCCTGGGTTCAAGAAGGGGGGCATGTGTCCTAGCAGTACAAGAAATGGGGCAGATTTAACAAGTTGACTTACACTTTTCAAGTAATATGCTAGTATCTAACATCTTAGTAGCCAGAGAAAGATAAAGCAAAAGTGATTCCAGTAGTAGTAGCGAACAAAATGGGAACAGCCTAACCATTAAAACGGGGTTGTGGGAGAGCAATCTAAGCACCGTACTACTAGGCAAAGCGGTAGAATACTGCACCCTAGATGGTGAAATCTTGATAGCCAAAAGCATCATCGAACAGTGACAGCTTACATTCAAACCTGAGTAGCACGGGGCACAGGGCATGGGGCACGTGGAATCCCTTGAGAACATTTAACAAAGTCATCAAACATTTTTCCCATGAACTGGACAGGTTTACACTAAATTATTAAATTGGGGCCTAGGGTTTGCCATTGCTACAAAATAAACACCTATGGAAGGCATCATTGAATTTACTCAGTGTACCATTAGAGATATTCTAGAAGACAATGCCGAGGAACCTACATTATTAAGAAGACCTTAGCCCCGGGGGGCAGCCCAACCAGTCAAAGAGGTTGCATTAAGGTGCCTCGTACCTGGTGACTGGTAGTTGTGTTTCAGTCCCCAATTTATCCACTCTGCAGGGAGTGTGGGCATTTCCATAGAGCCGGGTTTATAGTGGCAGCCCCAGTCAGTCTCGAACCCCCCATCTAATGGTTTGAGGATGGCTTCGATTACTAATTTCCCCGTATCAAAAAAAAAAAAAGAGCAGGACCTCCCGGAATACATAACCATAGCAAAATATGTATGATGATGAACTTTATACACACACATCATATCCCACAAGGATAATATGCACAAGTTATAGTATATAATATCACATCACAACACAAAGAACAATGAATAATGAATGGTTTTTTCAATTATCACGACCTCATGTACAAAGAGAATAACCACCTTAAACTATAATGGAACCCATGGAAATTCATACCAAGAATCAAATCTACAATCCTCATATATGTTACTACTCATGAGAGAGCACGGCAGTTGGGTATGACTCAATATCTCAAGCACATCATTCTTATTTTAAGAAAATGACTCTTTTATTATAATTTTATTAATCATTTATTCTAAGTACAAGTTATGTATTCTACATTTATCCCCCTTCTGAAATCACTCGTAATTCTTGACAACTGTTCTTGGCAATGTGGGAAGTATATATACAAGCAATGCTGGCCTGAGATGCAGAAGTGTCAACTTGGACTATATACTAGGAAGAGTAGAAGTCAAGCCTGGAGAAGGGGACACTCATGTTGCTGTAAAAGACTATCATGGGGATGGTGAGACATCTGTATTGTATTTTTCCAACTCCTTCATGATCATCATCTGCTTCATCGCTGCCCTGGCAGTAGTATAGTATTCTTTGAGTTTTGCGTCAGTCTTTCCTGAATGCCTCAAACCCCAACTGCTTGGCCTGCAATTATTGTTCAAATTATGATTCCTTGTTTCGAACTGCAGCCAACTCTAGCTGCAATAGATGCTCTCCTGGAATGATCCTCATACCGTTTCCTTGCCTTGTCATACCATTTCCTTGCCTTGTCTATCCGCTCCCGAGAACTTTGAACTGCACTTCTTCAATCAAACCTGGTTCTGACTCATCATGTACCATCTCTGCTCGTTCACATATCTTCTAGGCTAGTAAATTTGTTGAATGGATGAATCATTGTTGGCCTCAAAGTCAAGTCTCTATACCTCTGCTAAGTTTTCCATCACAAAGTGCCATCTTGAATGCAAATCCAATTAAACCAACTAATCTCCCAAGACTCGACCACTTTGTATTGTAGGCTTATGCATATTATAGCAGACATAAATAATTTGTTAATAATCTTGGACATGTTCTTCTCCTTTGGACCAGGCACTTATACATGACTTTCTCATTTTAATTATCAGTATTCCTATTTTTCTTTACCATCCGGCCATGTCTTAACTTCTAATATCTTGCTCCATCTCGGAATAGGGGTTCAATAATGGGTTTGTGTGGGTTATCCCTTTCAGTTGGTTTCCTTTTTCCCCCAGAAAAAGAATTGGCAGCAAGTTGTCATATCCCTAGACTATGTACTTGCATATTTTGTTTGACCAAGACCCCGTTGTAATTTGGGCTCAGAGGATTTGAAAAATTATGATTGTATTCACAGCTACATTTTTATGCTTTGTTAGAATGGAATTAATTATTGTGCATATTTGATTTAATCATGTGCAATGATTTGAGCATTATTGATGTATGGCATCTATGAGCTTATTAATGTAGGTGGCATTATGTGTTATTGTGTTTAACAAATTTAATGCTTTGATTATGATTTTTGCTATGGTTATCATAATGCTACTAATGTTATGATTCATATGTGTTTTGCAAGGTTTTGGGATTCCTAACTCGATTGAGCGGAGAGGGAACCTCAAGTGCAATAGTAGTCGCAATCTCATGCGGATAGAAGGGAGTTATCCTACTAAAAACCAATGACTCACCATTGCATCATATATGTCTTTGCATTTGCATTGGGCTTATGATGAGAGTGTTGGTTATTTGTGATATGGGCATGCAATACATTTCTTTAGGGTTGACATGTATGTTCATGAGACGCGTAGCTTATATAGGACATGAGAGAGCTTGACATAGTTTGGGGAACTATCTGGTTTGCATCACTTATTCATTATTGAGAATACAAGGAGTGAGAGTGTGGGTTAGTATCTCAAACACTAAATGCCTCCTTATCTACTCTCTTTGTGGTGATCAACGTAGTACGAAATCCCATGACCCGTTCTATATAGCTATATTGAATTCCAGAATGCAGCAGGGCATGGCTAGGAATTGTGACCAATGATAGACATAGAGTGGCACACTTTGTGAGTAGTGGCGAGATCTAGCGAGGTTAGCTATCAGCTTACCAGTAAGGCAGTCTAGCCAATTTGCTAAGCAGATCCAGTGGCCTTTATGCCGGAACTAGGCTTTCATGTACCTTTACTTTTTGAGGTGATTCTCTAATTGTTATATGAATGTTGTACTTCCACATATGATGATAATTGTACTTCCATATGATGGTAGGTGTACTGTTTGGAGCCTGCTATGTTTTACTCTTGATTGTTATAGTAGGCATATGTGGCTAAGGTGTTTTTGTGACGAGTGTTACTCATATGGGTGGGTATGCTCTTTCATATAAATATGTCCCTTTAACTTTTGAGGTGGTTCATTTTCAGGGATTGATAGATGTGCATCTTAGATGCATGTATTGACTACTATGTGATTGATTGACGACACACAACTATTGTATTTCATATTAACCATTATGCTATCAGGGTATGCTCTTTCATTATGTACATGTTTTGGGATTGATTGATTCTCTTGGTTGTGTTATGAGCATGTTGTACTTGCATATGGTATGTTGCATTTGTTACTTAGTCTCATTATTAGATTGTACTAGTTAGGCACTGATGATGCATTAGTTCCTAGTGGGGTAAGTTCCCCATGTGCATTCCTTCGAGACTATTCCCGTTTTGGCTAGGGTGGATAAGGTAAACCACATTGGATGGGGTCAGTTGGTTCCCTCCTCTCTTCCGACTTGGGTTCCAGATGTGGGAAGTTGGTATGAAGTTGTGACAACAAAACCTACATCTCAAAGATCATTGTACCTTCATGTATTTGTAATACTTATTATATTGTTATCACGCAATAAAGTAATCATGAAGGGATGTATATTATGGACATGTGATCCTTGTGATCAACATTTGAAAACAAAACAATGTAACTAGAATTGTACTTTGTACTTTAAGATGGTTATATGGAATCAATTGTATGCATTTATGTTATTTGCATTGTAATTATTACATGATGGGAAAAAAAAGTTTTGTAATTTATGTGAATCTTACACAAGTAACAGATTCTTTCCTCAACTCGAATAAATATCGTGTTACTCTCAATGTCCAAGAGTTTCGCTTTTGATGATCCTCCATCTATTGGAGTGATTGCAATGGATCCTCCTTTTTTTGCTTGGGCAACTCCTTATCATCGTTGCTCTCATTCTCTAAGTCAATCGGAGTGACTCACCCTGCTTCTCTAGGTTTAATCTCCGAGAAGCATGCTCTGTGTTCTCTTGCTCTATATTTTCATCATGCAAATGCTTATAAAATCTATGCATCCCCGAAGTGCTCAAGCCTATGTCTCATTATCAACCTCCATTGCCAAGTTTACTAAGAAGATTCTAACTCTCCCTCCCCAAAATACATTGAAGCTTGGTGTTCCATGTCCAAAAGAGGGTTCATTAAAGGGAGTATGAGTGGGCTCAATGATCACATATTGAAGCTTAGGATCCCTATATGCTATCAACGAGGCCCTATTCAAGGCACTCAATGCAAAGGGAAAAAGAGGGGGTATTCCCTTAAGAGTACAACCTCTTGAAGGGTTTGACCTGATATTTGCTCACTCTTCATCTTGTTAATCAAGATGGCATGCATCCCCCTTATCCATATCATCACTCCATCTCCATCAGCATTGTCCTCTCTCTCATCCTCTAGCTGCTCCTAGGTTGTTTCTCCTTAGTCATGCTCCTTCAAAGTAGATATCAAGAAAAAGTATCCTCTCACTTCCTACATGAAGCAGCATCACCAAAGACCTCCACATCCTCCTTTGTCTCTTAAGAAATGATTGGGAACTTCCTCTCTCTCATCCTCTAGCTACTCCTAGGTTGCTTCTCCTTAGTCATTCTCCTTCGAAGTAGATATATCTTGTCCTTTATCTCTATCAAGAAAAGTATCCTCTCACTCCCTACAAGAAGTTGCAGCACCAGAGACCTCATCCTCCTCCGTCTCTTGAGCAATGACTGGGAACTTTCCTTAGTCCCTTTCTTCTTGCAAACCAACTTCTCTTTCTCATCCTTTCAGAGACACCCAAGTGCTTTTGTGTTGGGTTTGCCTCTGAAAGCATTGCATTTCTCATAGATTGTCATTTTCTATTCCTTTAACTTTTTGGGTGCTCTCTTTGAACACTTGTGACAATGGAAGCCCAATGGTCAAAAAAATTCCATTGTAACACAAAGGGGTACCCTGAGTGCTACAATGGAGCTCCAAAACAAATGACTTCCTCCTCCACCCTAGAAAGCAATCCCGAATATAGACTTGGTCATAAAACAATGATAAAAAATGAAATGACATGTAGAACATCTAGTCAAAATCATCTTTCAACTTTTCTAGGACCAATTGAGAATTACACCCTTTTATTCCTTACATGTAGGTCATGAGCCATAATGCAAGAAACATCTAGTGCCGCTCACAAGTCAATGGCAGATCAAACCCTAGACACGTTGGGTTTCCTCATCCTTCATGTAAACAATCTTCAACCCTCAAGTTCCTTGGACATTCCTTGCACGAACATAATTTAAATGATCTATCCGGCAAAAATCTAGGGTAAAGTCTTCTTGTTTCTAGGATCTCTATCTTCCCAACCTTTTTCCCTCAATTGGAAAGTCTTGGGGTCCTCTTGATTTTGTACTTAGAATTTGGACTTTCATACACTCATCATAGTGCTTTAACATTTTCAGAATGATGTCCTTATGAAACTTTGCTTTAGTCAAATATGGGCATGGTTGCAACATTACTGACTCTAAAGTTCTAGGCCTTCTCTACCAATGGTTATCTTGATTCTTCTTCCACCAATAGTATATGATAATCCAACGAAGAAGATACAATTGCATTTCCTTCAACATTTTCTTGACCTCACCCTTCTTTACCTCGATTTTCGTCTTTTTCTTGGCTTGTTTCTTCTCCATGGGCTTGGTTTGTGGCATAGTTCAAAATTCTCGTTCTCGGTTTCTCGGCAGGGCAAAATTTGAACTAGGACTCAAATCTCGACATCTCTCAGTTACTTTATTGCTACTATTAAAAAAAAAATTCATAAAATAAACATATATTAAATGTAAAACATTGTTAAATGACATGAGAAATGAATGTAGAGAATGCCATAAGTATATTTTCTATTAATTTTTGACAAGAAAGAGTACAAAATTACAAACTACAAGTACAAGCATTCATTTAAACTTATGAACAGCCCAGTTGAAGGCAATGAGCAATAAGTATTAATGGCAAATGCTTCAAGCATTCATTTAATCTTATGAACAGCCCAGCTGAAGGCAATGAGCATTGAGTATTAATGGCAAATGCTACAAAACTGTGGTTTTACTTTTTAGCCTCTACAAAGCTTAAAAGAAATCTTGAAAACACACCAAATGCTGATTAACCAGATTCCATCCTCCTACAATTGTTCAAAATCTTGGCGATATCTCAAGCCTTAGGCCCCTGAAAGGCTAAATCTCAAGCCCTTGAATCGCTATTGGCAATTTGGCATGACTGTGTATTCACTATTCATGGAATCATTGCTGGGAAAAATGCTTAACAGTTAACACTAACAGTGAACATAATCAATAGTAACATTGTTGGGAATCATGAACCACTATTGGGAAATTCCAAAAACCCTATTAAATCTGTGTTAAATCCGCGTATTGGGGAACTCAAAAAATCCTATTAAATCCGTGTAATAACAGCCTTTAGATTTATTTTTTCCTTAAAGCCGATAAATCGCGATTTATCGGCTCGCGAGAAACAATCCTTTCTATCGTTTACCAGTGAACTCGCAAGAAATGCCAAGGAACGATGAGAAATGACGAGAAATCGCCTAGATTTTGAACAGTGGTTTGTGGAACCTTCTAAATATCCTATTTCTTCCTCTCTTCCAATATATCCTTGGCAACAATGCAATGCATTAGATTGTGTTGCTTTATGGGAATAGTCTAGGCCATTCGCTTTCCTTGTCGTTGGCTCGCGGAGTACTCTTCAAAATCTAAGGTCTAAAGCCTCGGAAATCACCTACGCAAATTAGAAATCGGTAATGATGATGGGAGAGGTGGGCACCCCTTTCTATGCATCGACCACCTCCTACTTGGTTTTGATTTCAGCGATTCAAGAGTTCTTGTATCCACCATTTACAGATTCCTTAGAGCTTGAACATGATGTGGCCAACAACTGTTGATCCTTCTTATTCATGTTAAATGAGAAATCCTTAATTAAAAGTCTTGTCACTTGACAAATATTACAAAATTGATTGCTTGGACAATTCACACTTAAATACTTTTATGTGCAGCATTTCCTACGTTGGAACTCTTTCTTTGCTTTTTGTTTCACTTTAATTCCTTAACATCCTCATCATGTCGTTTCTCTAGGTCATTATCCTATGAGACTCAAAGGAGTCCTCATAGTGGCTTGTAACGTGGGATTGCGTGTTTTCCTTCTCGTCATTTTCTAAGATCACCACCCTATCATACACATTATCAATGGCACAATATTCTCCTTTCTCTTGAGCTTCGGTCTAAAACCTTCAATAAAGCATCTCTTCTTTAGCCCATCTGTAAGCGGGCTCTCCAACTTGGTGATCAATTCCTTTAAAACCTCCTATCATACATGTGAAGAAAGTCACATTTTCCTTCCTTTTTGCTATAGATTTCTAGAACTATCTCATTGTCTTATTGCAACGTGAACTCCTTTTCAAAAATCTTTCTTGACTTCATCTCAAGAATTCATCTTTGATTTGGTTTGCTCATCTATTTGCATGACCTCTCATGTTCATGAGAAATTACTTCTACCAGTACCGCTAATCATTATGCCCGTTCACTGTCCTAATTGTAACACGTGTTAGATGGATAAACAGGTT
The DNA here is from genome assembly GCA_037957365.1 of Torreya grandis. NCBI lineage: Eukaryota > Viridiplantae > Streptophyta > Pinopsida > Cupressales > Taxaceae > Torreya > Torreya grandis. The sequence goes on from JARHVA010000031.1 coordinate 1,623,082, forward strand.
CTTGATACCATGCACTTGAGTATCTTCTATTTATCCCCCCACTGGGGAGGTCTCGCCATGTTGCATGACTCGATAGTTGGTGGGTGCCCTTGTGGTCTCCCCCTTTGATTCAAATGGTACTGCCTAGCCTCTCTTCATCTTTAGTTCGGCCAGCCTTGTCCCCTTTGGTAGTGTCAAATTGTTTGCATACCAACCTCAAAAGGAAATTCGGCTTCCAAGTGCAAATTGCCACTTGGCACACTATCTCCCTCAATCTCGATATTCTCCTCACCTCCATTGAGTCTACACTCATTCTCACTCTTGACCTGCTCACCTTCTACAGTTTCCCACTGTTGTGCAGCCAAACTTTGTCCCCAATGATTCTTCCACCATCATTTTGACTTTCCTCAATTGTCTAAACGTTTACTTTAAATGATTCTCCTTTCGTCCTCCGACTATCTCCTCTTGAGCGACCAATTTATTCTCCTAGAAAGTTATTGCTCTCTCCTTTCATTTGTTCTTCTTCCAATATCTTCAACTTTTATCATCCTAGCCCTAGGGATAGTGGATTCTTCACTCCTCTAGAGTTTGAACATCAACAAGATCAGTGATTGCCTTATCAACTTTGTCATTGATAAGCTTCTTCTCTATTCACACTCTGCTATATGTCTAGACATTCTAAATGCAATTGTCTTCGGAGGGCTCTAGAGAATAGAGATAAGTCGATTCTTAAATGCCCTAAATCTCTTGCAAAGTAAATAGTTAAAGCCGCTTTGACTATAACTTTAGTGGCAAAAGATACAAGTTATAATATCAGAGAATATCACTAAAGCATACAAATTGTGATTTTATTGTTGAGATACAATAATATGCCATAATGGAGCTTTAGTTTTAGATTTGGTGCAAGACTATTAAAATCAGTTTAAGCTTTCAGATTTGGAATCACAATCTATCTATTACATGCTAGCTGTGTTATACAACTTTGTTATTTTCATATAATACTTGTGGAGATTTATTGCAAGGTATGTTTGCCGGTAGCTCTGTTTTTCCATAATTCTAATTGAGTTTTCGACAAACCAAAAAACCCAATCTTCTTAGCAATGACAGCCCCTATATTCAATTGCTTAAAGACAAACAAAAGGTCCTCTATATGGAACATCTCTATTTATTCAAGAAAAACTTTATCTAGAAGACCAAATCTAACAACAAATAAACTCAAGTAATACACTGAACCAAAGTAACAACCTCTAAATGTTAAAACCTATAATTACCTTTTGCAGATAGTGCTCCACCAGTAACGCACCCAGCGACCACGGTATTAGTTGTATCATGTTTAGCCCTTGCCTGTCAAAAAAACTAATTGAATATTACCTTTTTCCCTATGCAAAGGTTATTGCTCTGATGTGTTTTCAATCAATGCAAAATGAACTCTAAAATTGATGCTCAAATAGAGAAAATGGTAAGAGCGGTTTTTTGCACTTAAGGTCACCTTCTCAACAACACATTCTACACCTGAAAAAATAACTCCCATTATTGCAAATGCCTTCGCTGAGTGCAAACTCCTGCTTCCCATCTGCTTTGCCGTGTAAATAAATTGTTGCTTAGCCGTCATTTGTTCTTGCATAAGTGGATTGTCCAGAGCACCTAAGAACAAACCCATAAATACTCCAAGTCCACCTCCTTCAAAGATGCAAAACCATTTGTGTTAGGTTCAATTCAGGTCTAAAGGTTTATATCACAAATTACCTACTATAAAAACAATTGCCCTCAATCGTAAGCATTTCAAACTTCAAATTTAAATGGGTATTAAAAATGCAGAAAAATGTTTTTCTGCAATTCTAAGATATTAGGAAATTAAAATACATTATAAATACAAGGCGAGCACCTCTTCTGCTCAAATACAAAATTCGCCGATTTTTCGGCATGAAAATCGAAATTCATTGATTTTTTCAGCATGGAATAAAAAACGCCTGAAATTAGTCAATTTTCTGTTTGTGTCTGCGTTGGACAGTGTGCTGCACCCAGACTGTGCTGGATGGAGTGCTGCACCCAGGCTGTGCTGGATCCACTGGGTGGTGAGAAGGAAGGGGGCTCTGCATGACAGGACTGAGGCGTAGTAGAGCACAGCGTCAATGCAGCCAGGGCAAGCTTTTAGCAGATCTCAGATACACTAGTTTATTATATTCACCCTAGAGGGTGCTTTAGTGCTGGGGTTAAGATTCGGGTTTTTGTCTTGGCTGCTGGGTGTTTTTGTTTTATATTTTTTTCTATCAGGTGAATGCAGTGTCTGGATGCTGGGTCGACATGGTCAAGGCCAAGGTAGGTTTTGTTTTAAAATTTTTGATTTTATTTGTTACTTCTTATTTTATTTTATGTTTTGTTTTAATTTTTAATATTTTATTTTACGTACTGCTTTTTAATTGTGTTTATAAATTTTTATTATTATTTTAAATTTAGTTTTAATTTAAGTTACTTTATTTTATTTTACATATTGTATCTTTAATATTCTGATTTGACTTATTTTTATGTCTTTATGTTTTTCTAAGGTTCGAATTTAATGGCAATTTTTTTTTTTTATCCAATGGCAAACTCGAACCAAATTTATCTTCATCAAACTCGAAGTCGAAGTCAAACCTTGTGACTTAGGATTTTGTTGCTACCACACCAACTCCCACAAACAATGAAAAGCTACTTGATCAAGCACAAATAGAAATATTGGATATCCAGAATCAGGAAGGACAAAAAGAATTGATTTTTCAATCCACAACAGAAAATCTCAGCCAAAGCAAGAAAGAACAAGAGAATGAAAACAACACAGACCAATCAAAAGGACTTGATCCCTCTCATATTCAGATATGGGACACATCTCTTTCAAATAAATTAAAGAAAAAAATAAAACCCTCGGAAATAGATTCAATCAACATAATTTCGAGAAGGAAATCCCCAGAAAGAAAGAACCAAATTTGGGAGCGGAAAAATCAGAATAAGATAAAGACCAAGGAGGCGAGCACCTCTTCACCAATGTAGTCATAATATGCGGATTCTTTCAAGGAATGCAAGAGGAATAGGCATGCCCAATAAGTGCCTTTTGCTAAAGAGACTAGCCAAAGAGGAAAAGGCTGATATGATCCCATTACAAGAGACTACCACAATAGTGGACCTCACTTCAATATACTTTTGTGCAAAAACGAAGACTACCATCCAGTGGGATCCTGCAAGATATCTTATCCTTGCTCATGAAACGCATGCTTGGGGTGTTGCCCTGAAATCTTTTTCTTATGAATCGCAAGAACGTTTCTTTTGGCCAATAGCTATATCCACACTATGGATATAATGAATAACAAAATAAATTATTTCAATCTTTTAAGAGAATGGACTGCAATCAGAATCAAGACAATTTAATACTCGGGATATTTTAAGTCCATAAAATCTCCCCATGAAAAGAAGAAGGCAGAGGATTCAATGCCATAACTGCTGAAGCAGTAAACAATCTTATCAGAACTAATGGCTTAATAGACATGTCATTCACCCGAGGTGTCTACACATGGTCCAACCAAAGGAAAGGGGACAAATGGATTGCAGAAAAACTGGACAAAATTCTCATTCCATCAATTGGTTGAACAAACAATTAAATACAGATGCTCGAGTAGGAGATACTACTTTTTCCAACCATTGGCCAATAACTCTGGAAATTAACAGAAAGCACAGACAAAGAGCTAATCAATTCATAGTATGTGGCTAACACATAAAGACTTCAACGGTAAAGTACAAAAATGGTGGGAAGAGGACAGGGACATCAAAGGACATTATATGTTTTAATTTTTCAAAAACTCTCCAATTTAAAGTCAAAAATCACAAATTGGAATAAGAATGTCTTTGGCAATGTATTCTCACAAGAAAAAACCACCACAGAAAAATTAAGCCAGGTTCAAAAGGCTATAGTAGAGGTTGATCATACAACAATTCTGGCTCATCAAGAACAAACCTTGATTAAAGAACTCACAGAATTCCAGGGAAGGTAAGAGCGCTACTGGAGGCAAAGATCCAAAGAGACAATGCATGGAAATGGGAGACAATAATTCATTTCACAAATCTGTTTTGAATAGGAAATACGTCAATTCTATTTTATCAATCAGTAAGGAGAACAAGCGAGTCCTAAGGGATCCTAAAGAAATATCTGAATATGTATATCACTACTTCAAAAATCTGGTCAATAAACATAATGATAGGCGAGGCAATAATGAGGTCAAAGAGATCTTTCTTTGTAACATTCCAAAGCTGATTGAAGAGAATGAGCATGCGCAGCTCCTACAACCAATAGAGGAAGAAGAACTCAAACAAATTGTATTCTCCTTCGACCAAGATAAGGCACTGAGACTAGATGGATTTCCAGACCTTTTTTACGAAAACTCTACGAAGTCATTAAGAAAGATCTACTAGATGTAGTCAAAGAATAACTCAAATCAATGCAGCTAAAATGGTGCTGATCCCAAAGAAGCACAAGCCAAGCGGGCAAATTCAGACCCATAGCTCCCCGTAACATGATCTACAAAATCATATCTAAGAAAGAAAGAAAAGAAATTATATTAATTTCTACAAATGACCAAAATTAGGTTCATGGGACTCAAGAATACATCCAATTACAATAGAAGGTGCTAGGTAAAAGGACCCTAGGATCAACGAATAACTAAGTAAAAGAAGAACAAAAGCACTGAAAATAAACAAAGGGTAAACCAATGCAGTAAAACCCCCAACCCACGCAGTCAGGTTACGCAGTAAAGACAGATTCTCCTTTGTAGAGGAACCGGAACAGTGGAAAAAAACATTTGGAGGTGATGAATATCATGACCTTAGTTTTGCTAAAGATTGACCACCAGCTGATGAAGCTCGCAGAAACGAGCAAGGAGCCTTAAAGCCTCTTATGTCAAAGTTGATACCGATACACAATCAGCCTTTGTCCCAGAAAAATAGATTATAGATAACACAATTTCTGTTTAACAGATTGTGCACTAAACAAAATCCAACACCGACCAGGACTAGTGTTAATACTGGATATGTCCGAGGCCTTCAACCAATGCAACTGGAAATTAATATTAAAAACCTTAAAAGCATTTGGTTTGAGGGAGGGATTTATTTTGTGAATTGAGAGTTGTTACTCCACTCCTTATTCAGTTTCTATGAATGTCACTTAAGGGAAATAGTTCACATCAACAAGAAGTCAATGGCAAGAAGTGAGAATCTATTTCATCCTAATGAAGGAGAATCTTCTCAGATTCATAAAAAAGATGTAAATAGAGAACAAGAAAGATACGGCATGCCTGCAGTTGAAGGAGGACAAAGACACTTGGGATATCAATTTGCAGATGACACGATACTTTTCTCTGCAGTCAGAAAAAAAAACATCATAAACATAGAAATTGCACTCTCCAACTACTGATAAGCCTCGAGTCAGGTTATAAATGACAGCAAATTAACTGTCATTTTTATAAACTTTCCAAAAAGGAAAATACAGGACTTCCAGCAAACCCTCAAATACAACGAAGGTATTTTCCAATGGACTACTTAGGATTCAAATACAAGGAAGGTGTTTTTTCAATGGACTACCTACGATTCCCAATCCACGGGAAAGCCAACAGGGCTCTACGGGAAAAAATTAAAAAAGGGCTGGAAATCAAACTCTCGCACTAGACTAACAAGTGGCTAACACTTGCCGGCATAGCCCAATTCATAAAAGCAGTCCTACAAGTTGTCCCTGTACACCTTGCGCTCCTCCTAAAACCATTTTCAGTTGAGGCCAAGATACAAGCTACACAAAGAAGATTTCCATGGCAGGGAACAGATTATCAGTATAAATATGCCCTGATTGAATGAGAAACCATTAACAATCCAAAGACACAAGGAGGGATAAACATAAAGAAACACACACCTTTTCAACCAAGCATTTGCAACAAGACTTGCTTGGAGACTTTACAAATTTGAAAATAATAACTAAGCAAACATCCTAAGACAGAAATATTACCCTAGACAAAGGATGGATGCTCTAATCTCTACCTGGAAGCTGCCTCTGTTTGCAATAGCCAAACAAGTATGTGAGGGAATGAAAATACTTCACTCCAACCTCACATAGCAGATTGGGAATAAGAAAAAAGTAAAGTTCTGGGAGTACAGCTGGAATGGCAAAAAAATCACTTCACAATAGACGTTCCAAATCAAAAAATAATGCAAGAAAAAGGTTTACTTAGCTTATCAAGCTAGGCAGTCAACAGAAACACTGGGAAATCAGAATGGGATTTCCATACCATCAAACAACGTGGGACTGAGTCCCGCAGTCAAATTGGGAATCTGATAGAGGAACTCCAATATAGATGTATTATGATAAAGGTTGATCAGGACATATTTATATGGGGACACACAAACAATGAAGGGTGCACAGTCGCCTCAGCTTACAATATACTTCAATAGAACAATCCAACTCATAGGAAATGGGCTAAGTTGTGGTCATCAAACTTATGGCCTAAAATAAAACATTTTCTATGGCTTACCATACATGGAAATAATTTAACTGACCAACTAAAAAAAAAGATTGAAAAGGCCCAAGCATACACCCCAATTGTAAAAGGATTGACGAAAATTCAGTACTTGCTTGTCAGTCAATTCAGAACTAGTGCTGTTCAAAGAGATGCTATCATATGTATCTTATAAGCATGGACCAAAATAGACACGGACATGGAATGCATCGATTATATGCACCAAATAGTTGCAGGCTTCACTCTATGGAATATTTGAAAGGAAATGGATGATAAAATATTCCAAGATACTGAAAGACAGCCAGAGGATCTGATGAGAGTGATTGAAAGTCAAATCAAAATAATTGTGCTTCAATGAAAAGTTAAAAAAACACAGGACCGCATCTTTCACTCTTACAATATGAAGGATCTTCAAATAGCCAAGGAATGCCACCTTCCATTCTACTACAAATATAAGTGGATCATAATAACACCAAAAGAAGCATGGAACCTGCTCGAAAACAACTAGTATAAAGAAGGAACTTACCCAAAAATAGCTGGTATAAACTCAATTTTGACGAGGCAGCAATGAAAAACTCAGGGAAGGTAGGAATAGGGGGAATAATACGTAACAGTTTGGGGCAACTAAGAGTTGCATACACACAGTATATAGGGCACCAAACTAAAAATATGGCTGAACCACTTTCCCTCAAGGAAGGACTCCAAATTGCGGATAGACCGGAAGTCACTCCCCTCAAAGTTTAAGTTGACTTCAAAATCATAATTTAAAGGGTGGAAAAAGAGTAACCTCTCTCAGGATGTGATTGGAAAATGCAGGCAACCCTCAGAGGTGATAAAGGTATTATAAAAAAAATCCAACGAATTACTCTTGAACATAAGCCAAGAAATTTCAATTCTGTATTTGATGGCTACCAACCAACAGAACACATTGCGAACATTGACCAACAAATAAAGAGTTACCAAGCAATATTCAAAGAAAAATAAATAGGGAGAAACAAATGATTTATGCCCATGTTGTTAACTCTAAATCAGAGTGATGCCTGAGTGGGTATTGAGCCCGCCCACTCTCTTCTACTAGTTCTTTTAATTAGACATACTTTATTCTTATGAGTCCCTCAATGTCTTCTTATGATTCAAGTCACGTTATAAAAATGTTACTTTTCATTAGACCCCCTCTATCACAATACCAAATGCACATCTAAAAACTCATCCTCTAAACTTTACAAAGACTATCATGTAGGCCATTTGTCCACCACCATCACCCTCGCTTTTAGCAAAGACCATATTAAATACTCTAATATTATGAAATATGCCTTTAGTATTTCCATCGCCCTCTTTTGTCCTAACATCAACACCCCCTCTAACTATTATCTTCACCCCGCCTTGTACTGTCCCCCTTCTAATACTGCTCCCCATAATGATGTTAGGAAACTTAATAAAACCACCACGTTTTACTTCCCCTCAACTATGTTCTTTGAGGATAAATTACAAGTACAAAAAGAAAAGCGCCCAGGATCATGATAATAAATCCTTCCCACACGAGTCACAGGAATCTTATCGAACAGATGCTACACCACTAAACAATGCCATATGTAAGATCTTCTATCAATAAATGGATGATAAAAGGACGTCACGCCAAGATCGTCAGCATAAGGGAATAAATTCCAACCATCCCAAATGGATTTGGTAAATATTCCTTTTTGCCATATCCTATTAAACATTCTGCTTATGGCAACATTCCACTCCTCTGTAGGTTTCATTCACTTAGTGGGCTATCAAAAGGACAAGTCATTTGAGAATGCTACACAACATGGCAAGTGGACAATGGTGGAGGATGACTTAGATGACATCCTTATCTTTCAACCCATAATGCTAGGTCTACTCCAAACAAAGGTGGCTTTAATAGGTATGAACATGACTTCGATTAGGATTGCAGAACTCATAACTGGAAATCTTCAATCTGAAATTATTTTTTATAATAATTTTATGCTTGCTTTACTTCAAACCAAAGCACATAAATTTATATGCAAGATTTTCCCTCACTTCATTAGATCATTTCAACCTAATCTCCTACATCATGAACAACCATATTTGTGGCAATTAATAACAAAAAAAGTCACAGGCTAATGGTGAAATCTGAAAGAGGAGACCTCTAGTATTGCAATTGCAAGTGCTTACAAACCCCCCAAAAGCAAGTAAAGGTCTATAGCAGGAAAAAGAGGCATCATAAAAAGGAGTTGTTCAGGAAAGCAATGGCTAACATTGTGCAAAACAAAGAAAAGAATAAGCTGCAGAATTCATCTAAAAACCAACCTATTCAAATTGAGGATGAAAAAACTGAGAAGATGAGCATTGACAAAGACATGAATACCTCTCCTAGTCAACAACAAGGGTATATTGTGCTGAGAAAAAACCCATGATTTCTAGTATATCTCATCCTTTCTGTACCTTCAGTGTTCCTTTCGACACCACCCTCTTCCACCTAAGGCCAGTCACACCACTAGGGTTAAGTTTGTTGCTGAGCTTTACACTGATGACACAAATAGAGACCTTAGGCTCTCTACTCGCCCCAATATGGTAATCAATACCTTTAGTTTTCCAAAAACTACCATGGGTAACCTAAGCGCTAACTCAGTTAGTGACAATCCAAATCCACTATTACCCCAAAAACCCCATTGGCTTCGCCTAGTGAGTCTATTAATACAGCCAAACCTCAAGCTCAAGCTCCCACTTTGTTGTCAAAAAGGAACAATGCTAAAGCTACAGAGATCTTCTATGTACGTAAGGCCCTGCAAAATATCACTCATAGCATTGACAATGTGGCTGCCAAAATTGATGACAAGGGGATAGACATATCTCTTCTTGAAAGAATCTCATCTCTTGTGGTCTCCTGCATGCAACAACTAAAGGACTATATTCTTGTTTTATAAGAGGTTGTCACTCATCAAAAAGTTTGCATCAACTTCCTCACTCGCAACTAAAACAAGCTTCAAAGCCACACAAAGGCTAAGGGGTGAATCCTCACCTCTGAGAGGAATAGAAAAAGTCTTGCAAACCAGATGCTTTCCAATGAACAACAAACTATGCTAAAGTAACAACACACGAGCCCACAACACCACCAAGACTATTAAAAGAGAAGACATGTGGTGAAATACACTTTTCCGACCTGAAACCACCACTATTGTGCCCTTTGGAACCGTCAGATGGCTGCTCAGGAGCTGAGGACTGAACAACATTCTGCTTCTCATGGACATCATGAAAATTCTAGGGCATGGTTCTTCTAGTGTCTCGTTGAATATATCTACCCTTCCTTTCTCCTTGCTTGGTGTAGGTGAAGAAATAGTTTTTGAAATACTAATAATTCAATAAATATAATTATCTTTTATCAAAAAAAAGTATCATATGTACATGTATGTATCTGCACACATCATATTTCCATACATACAATAATGACAAATATATATAGTGGACGACTAATGTAAATGGCTAAATCTACAATATATGAAATAGGAATGCTGGCATTATACTCAAATTAAATGTGCCCGGTCTCTATATAATATTAAATCTTTTGCATGAATGAAGAGCCCAATTTTGCCAAACAATGAAGTATATATAGAATGAGTCATAACAGATACGTCAATTACACAACCATACATAAACATTAAAGCATTGAGATTAATTTCAATAAAAGGAAAAGTGCATAATTAAATTATACAATATTTATTAATTCATTACACTAAACAATGTGTTTTTATTTATCAACAACGTATTAGACAAATAGGACAAAACATAATATTTAAATTCACAACCACATCTATTGCTCCATTTAGATCAATCGGCATCCCATTGACACAAATCAAACAAGAGTGTGGGGTTTATTATACTAAGTTGTTGGTTTCGATACTACTACGGGGGTTGTATACACCTCGAGTTGGGTACGGCTAGATACAGTTGTCCAATGAATATTTAAAATATAAAAATTAGTCAAGATTGAAAAAGGGCAATACAAAAAATTAAAGGTAAGTTAGCTTTTAGGGTTTTATTTAGGCTTTTTTGCACTTTTTAAGTTTTTGTTTTTAATGTTCTAATTGATTGAAAAACAATCAAAATTGAAAAAATAGTCAAAAAGGGCTTTTTTTCCTGCAGTTACACCCTGCATTCGACCAAGAAACATCTTGCCCTGCCCAGGGACACCCAAGTTTGTCAAACGCTGAACCCAAGCATGTACCATACCAAAACTAGGACCAGGACTAGTCCCATGTACATGTCGAACCCGACTTCTTAGTGTTTATATGTAAAGGTAGGTTCAATACAATAGAAAGTGGGAAATTCAAGTTTGAGCGTTTGATGCAATGTAAGGAAAATGCAAAGACTGAAGATATTGGAAGCCCTGATAAGTAAGATGTGGAACCCTTTGGCCCATGGAGCATATTTGCATTCATAACAAGCAAAACCACATCAAAACGTACGAAATGTGGGGGCACCTACACACCCAAAACATCAACCGCACTTGCAAATCAAGACAATGATGGAGAAAAGCTTTTCCAAATATGATCGCATTAAAATACAAAATAGATCAGTGTGCAAGAGGAATGGAGATCCCCTGTGTATTGTGAACATAGGAATCCGATAAGGGGAGATTAATATAGTGTTAGTAGAGGAAATCAAAATCCAAAAACACACTAATGAACAAACACCTTATGCCTAGATCTTAGGGGGAGCTTAGTGAGGAAAAACCATTGACAAAGCACAAATAAAAGGAAAGAAAACAAACTTTCTCACCTTCCTTGAATGCTCTAAAGGATCTCCTTGTTGGCTTGCTCGGCTTGTGCTTCAAAGGTCTTTGTCAATGGAGCTTTGGCTATCTCCACCTCTTCTTGGCATCATTGGCTTTGTGGCTTTGGCTTGTGAAGCTTGACTCAATAATTTGGCATAATAACACTATATCAAAATGACTTTTAAAATCATTTGAGCATAACTTTACACCAAAATAGCTTAAAATTATGAGTGTGAGGCCTTCTATTTATAGATTTTTCCATTTGATCAAAATGAACCTGAACCGTCCATCTCAAGATGAAGATGTGTGGCCAGGAATTCATTTAATTTTGGAGGCTAAAATCAATAAATGCCCTCATAAATATTTGGGATAGAAAGGCATTAAAGAGGCATGGGAGGACTTAATCAGATATTTGTGGCACTTATGGCTTGTAGATGCCACCCCATAGATGATGTCACCAAGTGATGTAGATATTTACAATCAATTTCCATTAATGAAATAATCAATAACCTCCATGGAAAATCCACTTAAGCTCTTGATTCAAATTAATTAGCTTTAAACATGATTAATCAATTTTGGTGCAAATCTTAAAAATTGGTGCTCAATTAATCAAATTGGTCAAAATGTCGTATTATTGGATCGCAATTTAAATGGATTGGAATTGGAAGACGATATCAAATGCGCTGAAACGTTATCCCATTTAGGATGTTGCCGACACAAAATAACAAAGGCACGTGTCTCATTCAAGAAAATTGATAGAAAAGAGCAATCCAGAGCATCCAAGTGCAAAATCATCATTTTGAATCGAAATGATCTGATCAAAGTTAGGTATCACATAAAATGCATTGCTCCATTTAGGGATACATTAGCCTAAATCGGCACTTGTCTATGACAAGCTCAAACCGTTTAGTGCGTTTAAGTGACTTTGGCCTAAATTATGCATTTTTGTAGAAATTGGTCTGAAGTTTGGTCGAAGGTCATTGGTGGCCAATTTTAGGTGTCTACAGTTTGCCCCTGTTTGGGAAGATGTTGCAAACCGTAGGCATCACAATGTCTTCTCAAATAATGAGAAAAGCCCTGTATGCCAAAAAGATGATTGAAGAAAAAGCTCCAAATGGTCTTTGGGAAGCCTAAGATGATGCCCCATCGAAGGAGTGGCTGTCACATTCGATGGATGGACGGTCCCTCAAAAAGAAGCAAGAAGAAAGGTGGAATTAACCCATGGTTGAGATTAATTCAAACAAGAAAATGCTTGCATACATTGCGTTAAAAGGTACTGATTTGCCCAAAAGCAGTTATAATCAGGAATAAAAGTCAAAAATAATGATTTGCCCATAAGCGATTATAATCATTAAGATGACCTAGATTGTTTGATAAAGATGATTGTGCCGCAGTTAGGGCTGATTAGCAAGCATAACTCAGAGATATACCCTGGAATACAGATTAAAGATGAGTGAGTGAACACGTAGATGTGATGGTCTAATGACTAAAAAAGCCATAAACAACCAGTCATACGAGGATGCATAAAGCGATGAAAAAGATTAATAGAATAATATTTATCAATAGAAAAGATTCAATTGCACCTGCCAATGTGGAGATGCACGTCCTTGCTAGCATTAATACAACTAGAATGTCCAATGGGTTGATTTGATCAAGATGGATGGAAGGATTTGCCAAAGTGTCAAGGAGAAACTTTTGATGCCCCACTGCTTGTAGAACCTCCTGCATCTAATTTTTGTTGTAGCACGTGACAATAGGCCTCATGATAGAACACCATAAGAACTAACCCAAAATGTGCATAAGGACAGACTCCCGATCCAATAAACAATTGAAAACAATGCACCAATGATAGAAACCATGACGCTAATGTTGATGCATGAATATGGATGGACTCAAAAAATAATGTGTGCAAGGAATCACCCAATGAACACATATAGACTGAGTTGAGGCAACAATACCAAAAGCAAACCAATAGACAAACAAACAAACAGAAAGCACACAAACAAATAAACAACTTGAAATAAACAAACAATCAGAGAACCTAGAAACAAAAGCAAAAGAAAGCATCATAATAATGGATTTGGCCCAGTAGGTCGCTTTGAGGATGAGGAACTAGGCTTAGACAGGACAAATGTTTTTGGATTTTGAAATATTTGAATGTTTTTGGTATTTTGGGGTATCTTAACTCATTAGAGAATGACAAGATACCTACTCGCAAAACGACGAGAGCATTTGGCTTAGGTTGCTCGCAAAACGGCGAGAGCACATGGAAAGAGGGATTGCGGTGATCGCAAAATGAATTGAACACGGTCCATATAGTCCCAAAATGACCTCAAGTCAGTAATTCCGTCTACACAAAAGACGGAGAAAAAGCAACTAGATCCCAACAAGTTCTCAAATCCGGCAAATGGCCAGTGAAATGAAAACAATAATGGCAAGGTGATGCGGTAATGCATGAGAAACAAATGCTGCCCTTAGTTTGCCCATGGGCAGTTATAACTAAGGTACAACGGATCAGATCAATGATACTAATTTGCCCATAGGCAGTTATAATTAGTAGCAAGATCGATGAACACTGATTTACCCCTGCAGGGTCACATAAACAAACTTGATGTAGGACGAAAAATAAAAGATATCTTGCCAGATCAATTGTCACACTACTTTCATAGACTGTCATTGAAACACGAATTTGATAGATTGGTGAAACTAGATCAAAATCCCCTTGCAAAAAGGTGCAGGAAGAACCAAAGGAACCAAGATCAAAACAAGATTAGGTAGGACGGCTTAAAACAAGCTTTGGTCCAAATAGAAATGGTATGAGAGGATGGTATGGTCTTGCTTAGGATAATGATCGGTTTTGATAGATTGGATAAAATGGTAAGAGGTTTGCCCCCAAGTAATAAAGTGAATGGCTAGGATATGCGACAATGGCAAAAAGGAACGGTAAATGAAAATAGCATGGTATATATTTGTGGTTGATGACGGTTGTTTGTTTTTGATGTATTTGGCCTGGGTGTCGTAGATGGCATATGATTCTGATTTTGTTGTTCCTACGGATGTGAAGATGCACGTCCTGATCAACAAATGATACAAACAGAATAATCAATCATGTAAATTGTTAGCCCACACCTCATCTAAATAGCTTCTCTGTCAAGAACTTGCTGCAGATTTGGACGTAAATGATGTGATCTTTGTTGGTCGTTGATTATGTTTCCTTCAAGCATCGAGACAAGATATCTTTGTAGCCTTTGTAAAGGAAAGTGCGACTGTGGATAGTAAATAAAGATAAATGTTGGATGATAGGTTTAATTAGGAAATGGAATGGTGGATGATAATGGAATGTATAATGCTTGGGTAACAAATGAAGATCACGATTTTCAGGCACACAGTGTTGTTGATTCCAGATTCGACATAACTTTGGACGTGACGGGGCCAAAAACTCTTGCATATTCTCTCAATAAGACCATTTGATTTTTTTCTTGTTTAGGCCCGAGAGTAGCTACCATTTGATTAGGTTATAGATTGGAAGCTATATTGATTTGATCTTTGATTGTCTTCATCAAGTAGTGAAAAACTTTTGTGCTCATCTATTGGCACCTCGATGAGGTTTCTACCAATGAATTTGTCTTGATTGTCCCATAGCGCCTCCAAAAAGGTTCCACTAAGGAACGTTGACTTGTGACTTTAATTGTCTTCTAGCGCTTCCAAAAAAGTTTCACTAAAAGATGTTGATTTTGAACTTTGATTGTCCCATAACGCCTCTGAAAAGGTTTCACTGGGAGAGTGTTTATCTGCTACATGAATGTGGTCTTGGCCTCCTTGCTCTTCAATTGCTATGTCGCCATAAATGCATTTCAACAAGGTGTGATTATGTCGGTCCCAATCGACACTTGTAGGAGGTGGAATGTCAATGATATGGCTAGATTGGTTGGCAGTAATGGACTATGAAATGGTAATGGAATGAGGGTTGGCAGCACAATCCTCATAGAAGATACTAGGAGAACTTGTGTCGATGCTGAAGTAATCATCCTCAAAAACTATAGAGGGATCATAAATGTACTCATATTGATCTACTAGGCGTGCATAACCAATGTTGTAACAACTACGAACGTATTAAATTTCTGAATCTGATTCTGACTCAATGGAGTCTGAATCCAATGTCAACACTGATGTTGATTCTACTTCTAATGCTAAATCCGATATCGGTTCAAAAACAAAACCCGACTCTAATGTTAATTCATCTGATATGGAGTCTGTTACAATGATGTCTTGTTGAATGTTTGGTATTGGACAAGTAACGACCTGTGATGGCATAATGGGTTCCACAAAGACTGGTTTGTCAAAGTGAGACTCCTCAATGGTAGAAAAAATGTCAAAAGATAACTCCTTAGAAATTGGCTTGTCAAGGGGAGGTTCAGTAAAAATAGGCATATGGTCAAGGTAATGATTTGCCCAAAGGCGATTATAATCATTAAGAAGTGACTCAACAAAGATTGGCTCATCAGAGCGAGAGTCCTCGACAACTGGTATAGGATCAATAGGCAATTCATCACAGGTTGACTTATCACAAATGGTTGGTTGAACAAAAGCATCTCAGATTGGTTGGCTTTCTTGGCCTTAGTTTCCAATGAGTTGGAAAATATCAGTTTGAAACATAGCTTGGTCATCGAGTGATTGGCTCGGTTGAGGTACCGATTGGATTGGTTGGGGTTTGGGTTGGATTGGTCAGGGTTTTCTAAAGTGGGGAACGATTGGCACTGGACGAGGAATGGTCGATGGTTGGATAATGGTAGGGCGTTAGGGAGCGTGATTGCTCGCATGAGCCATAGGGCAAAGTCCTACAATGGTAGCGATTGGGTGTTGCGAAGCTTGGTTGCTATCATGAGCCAAAGGACGAAGTCTTGAAATAGAAATGGTAGGGCGCTGTGAAGCTTGGTTGCTATTGCGAGCCAAAGGACGAAGTCCTGTAATAGAAATGATAGAGCATTGCAGAGCTTGATTGCTCGCACAAGCCAAAGGATGAAGTCCTAGAATAGAAATGGTATGGCATTGCGGAGCTTGATTGCTCGCACAAGCCAAAGGACGAAATCCTAGAATAGAAATGGTAGGGCATTGCGGAGCTTCATTGTTCGCACAAGCCAAAGGATGAGGTCTTGCAATGGTAGCGATAGGGCATTGCGAAGCTTGGTTGCTCACATAAGCCAAAGGACGAGGCCCTGAAATGGTAACAATATTCCTTGGATGTTGTGGAGCTTAGTAGCTCATATACTCCAAAGAAGGGTTAACAGTAGCCAATGATTGGATAGCGAAAGGGCATTGTGGAGCTTGGTTGCTCGCATGAACCAAAGGACGAGGTCCCAGAAGGACAAGTTTGGGACATTGTGGAGCGTGGTTGCTCGCATAAGTCAAAGCATCCAAGTCCTCATAAACCATATCATCCCAGTCGAGGTTTTGAGTTGGATTGTAAGTTGGTTCTTGACTGTGTTCCTTATATTGATTATTGTAAAATGGATATAGATCCATCTCACAGACCATATTATCATCAAAGGGGTCTTGAGCAAAGCCATTTTGTTCAGCAATTCTATCATAACATGGATTGTACATGACTCCATAAGTGTAGCTGAGCATATCCGCATCAATGAAGAAAGCTCCAAAACAAAGAGGTTTTAGAGCTCTACAAACTCTAAAAAAACAATGTCTGAAAATATAAAGGGTTCAAACGTGTTCTAACTTGGTCAAAAGGGGTGGAGTTGTATCTCCAAAATGATAAAAAGTGGAGCTGTATCTCCAAAATAGTCTGAAAGTAGAGCTGTATCTCCAAAATAGTTTGAAAGTGGATCTGTATCTCCAAAATGGTTTGTGTTAAAACTTAGCATAACACAGTCTAACGTCAAATGTTATACACACAAGGTCAAGCGTCTAAATAAAAACCGGCATGTCAAAGTCTAGGCTAAAGTGTGTTAAGCACAAAATATACTAAGACGGAGGGTGAATCAGTATATTATATATCTTTTACTTAATCTGATTTCTTTTCTTTAACCACTTAATCACACAATAATATGCACCACACAAGAGAGAGAGAGAAACACCAAATTTTTACGTGAAAATCCAAAGTGGAAAAAACCACAGAGAACAATCTCAAGTATTGAACACCAACTCAAATTACAAAGTTCGCAAGCACCAACTCCTTTGTCGAGCACCAACACAGCAACTATTTGTGAGCACCAACCCAGAGGAGCACCAACCCCTCTTGTGTATAAAACACAACTATCTCTCAATGTTGTTTGCTCAACAAATGATAGAACTCTACAATATCTCCTATTTTTCTCTCATCTAAAACAAATACAAACCATGCACTCTCTTGCATATAACAAATGGCTTCTCAAGCTTTTATTTATAGCTATCCAAATGACTTTTGGCATTCACCTTTTGTGACCTTTCAATCCTCATGGAAAATGGCATCAAACTTGTATGACCCTTCGTATTTTTTCATCTGAAAAGTCACATAGTGACCTTTCATAAGCAAATGCATATTTTCCTCTTTTGTCTTTATCTTGATGACTTTTCGTATTCTTCAAAGTGTCCCTTCATGGAAAAATGCTCCATACCCTCTTTTGTCTTCACATGGTGACTCTTGGAATTCTTCAAGATGACTTTTCATGAGAAAATGCATCTCATTCCTTTTTTGTCTTTACCCCATGACTCTTTGATTTCTCCACGGGCCCTCTTTTGACTTATATGCAACTAAAAATATATTTGTTAATATTAAATAAATATTAACACACATTAGCCAAGATATGAATATGAAAAACGCCATTGAATGCAATGGAGCCTTTATCACCAATACTAGACCTTTGACATCAATGACAATATTTCCAACAAAGTGTTCCAAACAAGGTCTAAACTAGAAAAGGGAAAAAAGTCGCTAAGTCTTTTGTCCAAACATGGAATCAAAAACTACGCTTAAACAGGGTATGCTAGGACTTCTGACCAAACGACATCAAAAGCTAGGCTTTGAAACAAGAATGATGGGATGGGATTTAATCTAACAAGTTTGGAACAACTTTGACATAGACTCGACATATGGAATCAAACATAAACATGAGCAATTGGTATAGGCCACAAAGCAAAAGGCACCTTTGAAAAATGTTGTGTTCTCCCAAATAAAGACACAAACAATGATGAGGATAGGCTCTGTGAACAAACAAGCAATGAAAACAAGACTCTTTGAACAAACAAGCAATAGTTTTCAAATTTGAGTAATTAATTAACTGAAGTTACTTGACTCAAAAGAGAAAAATCTGTGTATCAACCCCTGTGAAGTGAAGCATAAACAAAAATCAATGAATGTTTGAATGTGAACTTGACAAGGTTAATTAAAAACTCAATGTTGAAAAATAGGCTTTGATCGACCAAACAAGCTAGACAAGATTGGAAGGCATAACGGCTCAAGATAAAGATCGAAATGGCATGCATGATTGGTTTGAAACGATGATATTTGATAAAAGGTAAATAAGTCTTGAAACAATTTGAGCAACTTAACGACGTTAATGTGCTCTAATGATGTGATCAATGTTTTGTTTCAAAGACTCCAAGGCACAAACTTGATAATGATTTGGGTAGCATAATGGTACCCGTTTCAATCAAATGACATACATACAAATAAGTTTAACCAAAATTACAAGGCACAAGTGTGGTGTAAAATGGCCAGCATAACATTTTTTTGATAAAGAAATGACATAAACAAACTTGTTTTGACGTGGTTAAAAACAAGCATATAAGTTTTTGTTTCAAAACACCAAGCAAGAAAAAGATAAGTGACCAAATACAGCTAATCATAACGTCCTAGATCTTATCAAGGTATGGCAAAATGGGATTGACTAAAACTAATTGATTTTCGATCATTTAGATTGATCCCATGTGTACACACTTTCACGTATGCATACAAGAGAAACAACACGTCATTTGGATCCACCTCAAATGGGTTGATGTGAAAAGGTTTAGTCCTTTTCACAACCACTACGTCCATCATTTGCTCAGTGTAATGCGATGTCCAAAATGATAATACGTCATGACCTTAGCCTCTACTAATGAAGATGGTTAAACCACTCAATGCACTGTCCCAATGAAGGGATCCCAATTTATATACCTTCCTATGGAGAGGGGTTGAAGACGATGCCAGGAGATGAAGCTCTGGGTCAAAGCTTCCCTATAGAACTTATGGAAAGTAATGAAGCCCTCACAAGCCAAGATGCATAAAATAAAAACTAAGTAAAAGGGTTTTATGGTTGTTTCTAGATCACCCAAGCCTTGCGGGTCTTGAGGAGAGCCTTGACAACATCTCTTTTACACCTTTGGACTAAGGCACAAGTTTGCAATGAAGATGGCGCTTCTGATCCCATAAGTTCCCTAGAGGACAGGGGAAGAAAATATACGCGCAACTTTCTTTTTACACAAACAAATTTAACTAAACAAATGATTTAAACAAACAAAACTTAACTTTGAAGTGAGTTCAATTTTAAAGCACTAAAATAAAAGATTTGGTGGTGTTCTTTGGCCCCTTGGCCTTGAGTTGCAAAACTTTTGAAAAACACCTACAAAAACATCCAAGTAAAACACCCTAAATTTTCCTTTAAACACCAAATGAAAATTCCTAATTCTTTTTAAGCATCCAAAAGAGGTTTAAAAAGACTTAATTAAACATGATTTGATCACTTCTCAGTAGGTCCTGCAAGAAAATTGTGAACATGTTTAGCTTAGAAGCTCTTTTGTGAATAAAAAAAGTAACTTTGAAAAATGAGATCTCGGGTTTGCACAGTGCAATACCGCAACTCTGTAAAACAGCAATTGGTTAAGACAATATCGCAACACACGGGTTAGATAGCAAAAATAGACAAAATCGCTACTCTAACAAACAATATCACAAATCACAGAGCATAACCACAACTTAGAGAGTTGTGGTATTGTCGCTTAACCCTAACGGCATAGGCTAACCACTAGTGGTTTAACTACAATACCGTGACTTCAATCGACGATATCGCAACTTGTGACATCGTGGTATTGTAATATTGCAACTATTGAGTCGCGGTATTGCAATATCGCAATTTGACCTGCAGACCAAAAACATGTTAGTCCAAGAACCTAGTTAAAATGCAAAATTACTACTGTAAGACAAAACCATGACTGTGTCAGTTGTGTTTTTGTGGTCCAGAGGACAAAATCACTACACAGTGACAAAATCGTTATTTCCAGAAAACAGCTTTTTGCTCAAATTTTTCACTGCTTTTGACCTCAAACTCCAAGATTCTCATGAAAATGGTTAGTAATATGATTGTAGAAACTATTTGAGCAAATTCGTGAGGTGCGGTCCCACTGGGTGTGCCATTTGTAAACATAGGAATCTGATAAGGGGAGATTAGTATAGTGTTAGTACAGGAAATCAAAATCCAAAAACATACTAATGAACTAACACCTTATGCCTAGATCTTAGGGGGAGCTTAGTGAGAAAAAACCATTGACAAAGCACAACTAAAAAGAAAGAAAACAAACTTTTTCACCTTCCTTGAATGCTCCAAAAGATTTCCTTGTTGGCTTGTTCGACTTGTGCTTCAAAGGTCTTTGCCAGTGGAGCTTTGGCTATCTCCACCTCTCTTGGCATCATTGGCTTTGTGGTTTTGGCTTGTGAAGCTTGACTCAATAATTTGGCATAATAGCATTATATCAAAATGACTTTTAAAAGCATTTGAGCATGATAACTCTACACCAAGATAGCTTAAAATTATGAGTGTGAGGCCTTCTATTTATAGATTTTTTCATTTGATCAAAATGAACCTGGACTGTCCATCTCAAGATGATGTGTGGTTAAGAATCCATTCAATTTTGGAGGCTCAAATCAATAAATACCGTCATAAATATTTGGGATAGAAAGGCATTATAGAGACATGGGAGGGTTTAATCAAATATTTGTGGCACTTATGACTTGTGGATGCCACTCGATAGATGTCGCCAAGTGATGCAGATATTTACAATCAAGTTCCATTAATGAAATAATCAATAACCTCCATGAAAAATCCACTTAAGCTCTTGATTCAAATTAATTAGCTTTAAACATGATTAATCAATTTTAGTGCAAATCTTGAAAATCAGTGTTCAATTAATCAAATTGGTCAAAATATCATATTATTGGATCGAAATTTGACTAGATTAGAATTGGAAGGTGATGTTAGATGCATTGGAAACGTTATCCCAATTAGGATGTTGCCAACACAAAATAACAAAGGCACGTGTCTCGTGCAAGAAAATTTGTAGAAAAGAGCAATCCAGAGCACCCAGATGCAAAATCATCATTTTGACTCAAAACGATCTGATCAAAGTTAAGTATCACATAAAATGCATTGCCCCATTTAAGGATACATTAGCCTAAATCGACACTTATCTATGACAAGCTCAAACCATTTAGCGTGTTTAAGTGACTTTGGCCTAAATTGTGCATTTTGGTAGAAATTAGTCTGAAGCTTGGTCAAAGGTCATTGGTAGCCAGTTTTAGGTGTCTACATTTATAACATGCAGGTTTGAAATCCTGACCACTCTTCAACTACTAATTGGGCACCAAACCCTTTTACATTGTAACTTGTAATCATAGTTACCATGTTTGAAAAGTTTGGATTATTCGGAAGGGGAAAAAAGTTTGGAAGTTCAGAATTTTACAAAAAGTTCGGTTCGGTAAGTTCGGTTCAATTCATAAAATTGTATAAATTAAAAATATTATAAAAAATAAATATATCATATATATTAAATCGAATATTTTAAAATATTAATATTTAATATAATTATAAATAATTAAATATATTATATTATATTAATATTTTACAAACTATATATATTTATATTTTATAAATTATAATATATAACGATAAAATTATAAATATATTATATAATATAACATTATGTACCATATTAATATTTTATAAATTATAAACTATGTCTATATGTGGAGATCTTAATAAATCTCATCTCAACATATTAATGCGAGGCATGCCTGCATTAAAAAGATAAACCTAATTCGCCAACGACCCCAAACAATTTATCGGCAGGCATTGACTCACGGCGGACAGGGGACAAGTGCAGTTTCGTGGAGAGATTTTAAATCAACGGCAAGTTTAGCCATTAGCGAGATCATTCGCCCTGACAACTTCAAACGACCGACAAGCAGCAGAGCTTCATTTACGATCTATTTTTTTCCTTTTAGGGGTTTTTTTTCATTTTTCGTTTTCTTGTTGGGCGAAAAAGATTTGATAGTGTAAAAAAAAAAAGGTAAAAAATGGGCCAAAGCCCCGAACCAAACCGGACAAGTTCGACTGGCCTGAAAAGTTCGGTCTGAACCGAATTTAGTCCAGGTTCAACCGAACCTGGTAACTATGCTTGTAATACTCCTAAGGACCTAGGAGACTAGGACCATTACTAAACATTATAAAACATGAGCTTCTAACAAAATAGCTCATTGCATGATATGCTGAAGTATGTAGTGCCTAGGCACACAATATGCTCTTCTTAGGAAGATTGCATCCATAGCTAGAAGAACCCACCATAGGGACACATACAAGAAAATGTTAATAGCATGCCAAAAAGTAAAATAATATAGGTAGTATAATAGGTCACCACCAAGTGAAACACCAATATGGTGTACACGACTCCACCCTTCCCCCACCCCCCTTGTATAGGAAGCGCATAAGGGGATTGTTTTATATTTACCATATATATTGTTCAAATTTTGTACTCCAAGGCTTTGACCTCATGACCAAGCTAGTAACTCGAACTTCCAATACACCTACACCTCGAAAACAAAGGTTGTTTTTTCCATCACAACTAACTCAAATGCCACTTTGGCATAAGGGACCCCATTCTAAAAGCTCACAAGCGGATTTCTTTCCATTTACCTTATATCTTATTCAGATTTTGGATCCCTGAGTGTCGACCTCGTGACCAAATTTGGGAGAAAACCGAACCTTGCCAATCCACCAAAGGCGAAATATAGATATTGTGATAAACATCCAAGGTATCAAATATAATAGCCCAAAATATATAGAAACATACCTCCCGATCTAAAAAAAGTGTCAAATCATCGGTCTTTCCATTGAACCCGCCATTTGGGCCTTAAAACATTTTGGAACTCTAAATGAACGAAATTCGGTTTGAAGAATGCTCTTGTAAAAATAATATGCATAGAAATGTTGTGATACTAAGAATTCCAAGGGAAACACTACAATCGTCAAAGTCTTCTCTTAAACAAAATACTACCACTACAAGATAAGATTAGAACCCCATACCTCCCAAATACCTTGTGCCCCAATAGTTGCACTACAGTAAGATTATTGAAAAGGGCATGCAACTAGAACTATTAACTTTTCCAGCTACTGGATCACAGCACTTGCATAGAGGTGATTGGATACCCCACAAGCGGGCTGAAGAATGACCCTTCTATTAAGCTTCTCCCATTTCCTTCCCTCCTTCCAATTTTGAGCTTCATTCCAAGCATGGTCAAGGATTGTTCTATAAATTGTAATGAAAAACCCTCCAAAGAGAGTCTCAATGAAAATGATTGTTTGGTCTTTCGAGGAAGATGAGTATTTTCAGCCCAAGGGTTTAGATTTTAGCCTTCTATCCCTTCTTTGTACTCTAGTGTTGCTTCCATTTATTTTCCTTCTGAATTACAGCATGAAGAGTTATATCCTAGATTAGATTCCTCTCTCTTGTTGCATCTTCTACCTCTAGATCAAGTTTGCTTCTTCAAACTCATCAACTACATATTATTTCTCTTCACATAATTCTGCATCAAGCTCAGCAACTACGTCTTTGTCTTCCTGTATTGTTGTTTGGACTCCTATGGTATAAATGAGAGCTGCAATTGTTCATACAACCACTGTCAACCAATGCCAAAAGCCTCCCGCTGCAACACTTGCAAAAGATCCATCTCTCTCTGCCCCACACATGGGATCAGAAAATCCATCACTATGATGACCCAAACTAATTGGGGTCTTATCTTCTGCTCTTGTCGAATGAAATTATACCGCAAATTCAACTCTTTAGTCATTCTTTCTCCATGATTCCTCAAGGTGTGATCTGCAACAAATCCTTCATGCCACATGTAGCATGTAGCATACTTGAATCACAACAAGCACAAACAAAACATACAAATACAAGAGCATATGCACACTCAAGAAATAGATTGCACCTGCAACTTCAGAAAACAAATGGAGAAAAAGACTTCTGCAAACATGATTTTATTGATAATATGAAATAGACTGATCATGTTGAGCCGAATAAGGCCAATGTTTGGTTCGGACCAAACTTTTTGGATCCACCGAACCAAACATGTTATGTTCAGTCTGAATGTTTTTATTTTTTATTTGTTAACCTAAAAAAATATTATTAAATATAAAGGAAAAAACAATAACATGCCTATTACGACAGTTACTGTTTTCTTCCCTCGAAACTGTTGAAGTAACCATGGAAGAACATGATGGATGATTTTCTTGCTGCTGGAATTGCTGCTACAGATTTTTTTTTCTCACTGCCGGATTTTGCTGTTGTAAACAGTATAAATCTGTTTTCGTATGGCCATGACCAGTCTGTTCAAGGATGTGTTGAAGGGTTTAGAGGCCAAGGAGGCCATGCAAACAAGGTCATGGCCCTGTTTTTTTAGAGGGCTCAGTGGGGTGAGAAGAGGCCCTTGGAGGCCGAATGGGGCTTGAGAAAGGCCTTAAGCCTTATAGAAGTATTAACGACCCTTGAGGCCGAATGGGCTTGGAGAAGGCCTTGGGACCTTGAGGGGGCATGAAGCCTCCATATGCTTTCAAGCACACACCTATACTGACAAAACAATAACAAGACAAACAAAACAAACAATGTATACATTGTAAATAGATTTTAAATGAATGGAAATCTCCTACACATGTGGTGAAGCTTTATGGGTTTTTACTTCTCAAAGGAAACTAACTCTACACTAAAAGTATGCAAGCTTCCACCTACATGGCAAGCTTTAGCTTAAGGGTGCATGGAAGCTTTGTTGGAGTTTGAGGAAGGAGGGACAAGGAATGGACAAGCCTTTCCCCTCTGTTCATCTCCTTCTCCCAACCTTGCTCATGATGCAAATGAGCCTCCAAACTTCAAAGCTTATGTTGACATTTGTGACGCATCCTTATGGATTAGGACGAGTTTTAGGTTTTCCCAATCCAACGGTTGTGGTAGAACCTAATTTATGGGTAGAGATTGTTTGCTTCACTTTTGGAGGGAAAAGTTTTTTTAAAGTTTTACCTTTTAAGGTGTTTTTGAGTTGACTTAAACTTTATAAAGTTGTTAACCTTATATTTTTATGTTGAGTTACTTTTCTAAATGGGGGTGTCACTTAAGTGGACCCCTTGGTATAGCTTTATGACTTAAAACCTAAGTAGCCAATACGAATAGGAGTACGAGAATTGGATACGTGGATACGGATATTTTGTTTTGGGGGGCTTGGATACATTTTTGAATATGGCCATACAAAAATATATACAGAAATTAAAAATATAGCCATATAAGCAAAATTAACCACATAATATGCATAGAGGTAACAAAATAAGTTAAATAACCACAAAACATACTCATAACGCAGTGCCAAATATCATGATATTCAACACTCGAACTCAGATTAGTTTTATAACAAGTACATAGTGCAAATGTTACAATGTACGAACAAAAATCAAGACAAATCGACATATTCATTATTCACTATATTCATTTTCAACTTCGGCTGCAATGTCTTCATCATCATGTGGTTCATTAGAACCATTAGCAGCAGCAATGCCACTCCCACTAGCTCCACTATGCAGGTCGTGCGAAGCACCATCTAGCTCCATGTCAAGCAATGAAAGGTAGGCAACGAAGGCGTCTGAGTCAGCTGTCTCTAAGTCCACATCCCAACACTTTGTTGCCCCTTCCTTAAATTCTTTTGCACCAAAAGGGTAGAGGTAATAGTGTAGCATTAATAATGATCTAAAAATAGTGTAGCATTAGCAAAAGGAAGTAGTTTCAATCCTATGCAATTGAAAAAATGAAGATGAGAGAACAAATGTGCAATGAGAAGTAAAATTGCAATGAAAGGTAGATGTGTTGTTTTCTTTTGATAAAATAAGTGTGAAAGCTCCTTTTAGGGTTAAGAATCTACTTTATTTTGTTTTTAATTGTTTTTTGAAGTC
Source organism: Torreya grandis (assembly GCA_037957365.1). Classification (NCBI taxonomy): domain Eukaryota; kingdom Viridiplantae; phylum Streptophyta; class Pinopsida; order Cupressales; family Taxaceae; genus Torreya; species Torreya grandis. Next base: position 1,649,598 of record JARHVA010000031.1, read on the forward strand.
CATGTTTGACTTTTCATGAAGTTAAATTGAAAAAATATTAAATAATCCCATTTTTCCCAGCGGATACGTCTGGGATACGGGCAGGGTATGCCCTTGCCCCTGCCCCTGCCCCTGTTCCTGCCCCTGCAGATATGCTTGGACATATCCAGGCATATCCGCCAGGGCAGGGGTGTACCCTATTTGTATCCCCGACAAATAGTATCCGGATACGTACCGTATCGTACCCAGAGCCCTGAGGAGCAGTATCCAGTAACAGCTTAAAACTTTTTTGTATGCTGGTTGAGCCAAGTTGATTTTGTATAAAGTGAAATTGAAGTTAGAACCTAAACATTGCATGTATAATATATCTATTTATAATAATTTTGAACCTTGCATTTTTTTATATTTATATATTTTAATTTTCTTCAAATATGTATATATTATTTTTTTCATTTTCTGAACCGAACTCCTCAAACATGATAACTATGGTTTCAACAAACCTTTGGCGGTAGCTAGGTAAACGGTTTCAGACCTATTTGTGGGTCAGATAAAGAATTTATGGTTTTTCATCAATTATTTTGTCTTAACCATGATCATTTTCTAGCCAATGCTCTTGGCTAATCCTGAGCTTCAATAAAAATGTTGTTAGTTGCTCAGGTGATAATCCCGGGATGTGAACCCTCTTTTAACTCTCAAAAGAAAAAGCAGTCCCACCATAACTGAAGTAGAACGAAATCCAAGTCCTGTCAAAGAAACTATTGTAGTAGATTTATAGAGCTGTTTATGTTCCAAATCAAGGTTGTAGCTCTTCTCACCCGTTCTGCAGATTCAATTATTTTCTTGGTAATTTCTTCCTCAGATACCAGTTTAACTTTAAAATCAATTTGACATTGTGACATTAGGGCTTCAAGAGCAGGCTTTTCTTTCCCCATTTCTTCAAATTATTCTGATTAGTTATGCAAAATATTGCCCATACAGTTTTCTGTTTCGTCAAACTTTATTCCAATTGCACAGCTTGTTGCTTCCATTTATCAATCATTCTGGTAATCGAACGGTGAACCACATACTTTTGTCAGCAACACAATAGACATGTACAATAAAAAATAATATCAAAACTCCCTGTCCACAAATGCACCGCACAGATATACATTACATTTCTAGAAAAATAATCAACCATACTCGTATCTTTTCAATGGCATAAAATACAAGCACATACAAAGTTCTCCTATTAGATTGTGAAAGAATCATTCCCTCACCCAAAACACCACTGACCACACTGCGAACTGCACAGTTGTTCCAGATATCTTGACCTCTAATTTCTTCAAATGTAGGGAGTTTCACTGGCTCTATTATTTTTTCAGGAGGTTTTTCATTGGAGGAAGCAGAGCTTGTTGGGTCAACTTGTGAAGCCATCTGAAAATATACACATCTGTTAGTATATTACTATATAATAACAATTACAACTTGATCACTCTAAAAGCCTCTTAATAAAAACAGACAGCAGGCTACAAATCCCACCTGGAAAACAAAAGGGGAACCTGCTCAAAGGTTTCAGAGATAGCCGAATAACAGAAACAAAAACTTGAAATATGGATGTAGGAAACAGTGATCAAATCAATCTTGTATTTCAGCTTTACAAAATAGATTTAATCTTTTAAGCAGACCCTTATAATATTTTGCACGCTACAATATCAAGGCAAATTGGTACCCTAGATATTATGTTCCTGTCCTGAAAACTCCAACTGCAACTCAAAAACAAAAAATCTAAGCTGAAATTAAAAACGAAGTGGAAGCCTTCATGGAAATAAACCAAAAGATGGAATAAAGCTCACCCTTAGCAAGTTGTCTGGTCATTTTGTGTGGTAAAATTCGGCCTATTTGCAACAAGATTCATCCATTCAATCATGACAGACAACCATCCTTTCTCAAACTTCATGTATGACATCACATAAATACAAAATTCACCTAAGTTTTCAACCATTGCACCTGCATAGCTGTAATATCCCTTTCCAAGCATAAGACAAGGGCACAGCCATTAAGGAGGGCGCAGCAATTAGAATCGTCTCTCTTGAGGGGAGTGCCACACTTAATAAAAAAGTAAACTTACATAGGCAGACCGTCCCACCTAAACACCAAGGGACGCCACCCTTTGGGACATCGCCTCCCTTGGGAAAAGACATTAGAAGGGTATTTATGAAGGAAAGATGGAGGAAGGGCAGATTGGAAAAAGTAAGATTTTATTCAATAAATACACCAAGTTGAGCAGCAGCTCTAAAAATGGACTTGAGAACGAAAACCCTCATTTACAATTAGACCCGAGAACGAAAACCCTTGAGGCCTAGTGGGTAACTTCATTCAGGAGTTACACTTGTGCTTCACTTTGAATATTTGACTATTCTTATTCAGAATATTTGTCTAAGACAGAAATCAAGAATTCAATATTTGAAATCAAAAATTTGTTATATTTAATTTAATTTTATAAGTTCATAAAAAATTGGTGAAAATATCAATGATATAGTTTCCAGTAAATAGGATTTAGGAAAAATCCAAATTTAAGTATTTAGATCCCATTGGGGATATTACAGTGGTATCAGAACAATTGCTCTTGTCAGCGTGTAAAATTGGATTTTGGATTTGATGCATAGTCTATGAATCATGGAGTTAATAAGAAAATATGATTTGAAAACAAAGCTTTGCAAATTGGGAAAAGAACTTGAGCATCCACATCATTCAAAAAATGTTTTGCTCAACGTTTTGAAGGAAGTGGCTAACTGTTTGTCCTCAGTAAGGCAATCAGATTCTAACTCTATCTTTTGGGAAATGACTCCTTTGGTAACTCATCTAGCCGAGTCCAAGTTGTTGATATATCCAAATCCAGATGTGAGACTTGGGGTTATCACTTGTATTAGTGAAATTACAAGGATAACAGCACCAGAATCGCCATACAGTGACAACACCATGAATAAAATATTTCGGCTAATGGTGGAATGTTTTGATTCTAAATGACATCACAAGTTCTTTTGCTAAAAGGGTCACAATCCTTGACATTATGGCGAAAATCAAATCTTGTGTGCTAATGTTAGATCTAGGATGTGATGATCTGATTCTTCACATGTTTGAATATTTCTTTGCTCTATCCATAAAAATCATACAGAAAATGTAATAGAGTCAATGCAGTCCATTATGACTTTGGTCCTGAACGAGAGTGGTGATATTGCACAACATTTGTTATCTATACTAATGGCTGGTAATGAACAGGAATCATCACCAATGGCACATACACTAGCTAAAAGTATTGTTGCTCAATGTTCAGAGAAATTAAAACTATTTGTAACAATTGAGGGCCACAAAGATATGTTGCTAGATGAAGAACCACAAAAAGTATTAGATACAACAAAATCTCCAAAAAAAGAAAAAAAAATCATGGAGAATGAACCAAAGAATGAAGAAAAATGTAAGGTGCAAGATTGTGAAGATAATTTGGTGCAGCGAAATTTCCAGATGATTTTACTAATGTTTAGCTTGATGGAAATTTCAGAACAGCCAACTACATGAAGCAAGTAGATGATGAAAGGGTTTCGTGCATGCATCAAACAGATAAAGTCAAGAAGGAAAAACAAAGGTACAGTAATACAAATGATTGAGACAACAAGAGTGGACCCTTGAAAGTCCATTACATGAAGATTGATGCAGGAATTTTGGATCAGCCAAAGTATATCAGAACCCTGAGCTTGTGTTGGCAAGAGATCTCTCATTTGACAGGGACCGCATCAAGGCTTCGGGAGTACTACATCATGTCTTATCTCTTGGACATGGTACATGGGCATGAGGGTTTACAAGTGCTTGGGGACAAGCAATTTTAGGAAGGGAGGACTGTAATATCCCTTTTCAAGCATAAGACAAGGGCACAGCCATTAAGGAGGACGCATCAATTAGAATCACCTCTCTTGAGGGGAGTGCCACGTTTAATAAAAAATTAAACTTACATAGGCAGGCCGACCCACCTAAACACCAAGGAACGCCGCCCTTTCGGACATCGTCTCCCTTGGGAAAAGACATTAGAAGGGTATTTATGAAGGAAAGAGGGTGGAGGAAGGGCAGATTGGAAAAAATAAGATTTTATTCAATAAATACACCAAATTGAGCAGCAGCTCTAAAAATGGACTTGAGAATGAAAACCCTCATTTACAATTAGACCCAATGATGAAAACCCTTGGGGCCTAGTGGATAACTTCATTCAGGAGTTACACTTGTGCTTCACTTTGAATATTTGACTATTCTTATTTGGAATATTTGTCTAAGACAGAAATCAAGAATTCAGTATTTGAAATCAGAAATTTGTTATATTTGATTTATTTTATAAGTTTATAAAAAATTGGTGAAAATATCAATGATATAGTTTCCAGTAAATAGGATTTAGGAAAATCGAAATTTAAGTATTTCGATCCCATTGGGGATATTACAATAGCTACATCATCCCTAGCCAAGGCTACAATATTTAATATCAGAACTCAATTCAAAGCCATCCAAACTTAATTTCAGTCCTCCAACAATCCTTTGCAGCACATCATTTTATCATTGGTCGTGGGTGCTTGGAAATTATGTAACAGTTCAATTTTTAGCAATGAAGATGAAATTAACTTGGAGCTTGTGAGGATATGAGTGTTGTTGTTGCTTCTATACTCATAAGGTCGGATATTAATTTCTCCCCAACATGCCAAGGGAAACTACTAGTATCTCTTGTTGCTCTTGCTCATCAAGAGTGATTAATTTCCTCCTCAACTCCAACTTTATTCCTACTGAACACTTTTACTACTTCTAGTTGTTATAATATTGAATCCCAATCATGGAAATTTCCCAAGACCATCTTTCTTTGTAACTAAAAGAAATCCCTTTCAATCATAAATTAGCAATAATAGTTGGATCTATGGTCTACCATTATACTGCTAAATTGTCTCGGTGTAAAAATAGGAGGGGATTAAGGTATTACAATGCCTTTTGGCTCTTACCCTGTTGTTGCAAGACATTTAAAGGAGGGTGCTACTGTAAAACAGCTTTTAGGAACCTTGTTAAGCATTAATCCATTAGACTTTTTGCTATTTTCAATACCACCACTTCATCCCTATGAGCATCACCATACAATGAGTGCCAACTGGACCATTCACACTCATGAGAAGGGTTCTGGTGAACAACTATTCATGAAAGATGGATATGAAGAATGACTCGATATTAACACGTAATTGATTCCAAAAATGGGTACTACTGTTTACATAGTGATGCACTGCAGATGCACCAAACATATAAAAATGAAAGAGCTAGGGAGCTCCACAATAAATGATTCATAAGGCATAATACTTGCTTAAGGTTTTGTAAATGGGGTAGCAAGCTAAGCGGACCTCATTGTGAAGGAAAGTCCATGGTTAAGCATGCTTGATCCCAAATAGTATTGGGATGGGTGACCTTCCAGGAAGTCCTGATTACCAGATGCAAGTCCTGACGTTGATGATTAATGCTATACGAAGGTTCAGTTCACTAGTTTCAATCCCTCCACTTCACCCTATCAGCATCATGTGATGCAAAGAGTGCAAAGTGGACCATTGACATTCATGAGAGATAAGTTCATGTAATCAACTATTTGCGCAAGATGTGTCATTAAGATTGATTTGATATTAATACACAGTTGATGCCTGCATAATAATATTTCATAGTTGGAATTATTATATGTTTGTGTATAAATATTATTCATGGTTGAGTATTGCAGGCTTGCACAATGATGACAGCACAATCAGGATAGGAAGAGAATCCCTACCATGAGGCAAGGAAACAGTGGCAAACAAACATACACTGCATGAATTTCTGTGGCCATCTGATATTGTGAGAATGCAATATGTGACCTCCACAATGTAGTGTGTGAAGACTTGGATTAAGATTGTTTTGAACTAGACCTTTAGAGGAATAGTGATCAAGAACCTAAAACAAGTTTCAAGTGGATCCTAGACCTAGTGTAAAAAGGGATTCAAACCTAACCTCCTTTCCCTCCTTTTTATTCTTTATTATATCCTATGTTTATAGGCTCGTCTTTTCCTTTCAGAAAGATTAGTTATAGTCATGGCTAAAAAGGAGTATGTGTTGGTTTTATAGAGGAAACCTGGTCAAAATATTAAAGATACTATTTTTTTTGGGTTATGCTTTGTACTTTAGATCTATCATCGCAACTCCGTTCACACATGTAACATACAGTTCATTCCAACCTAAAGAATCTGCTAATTTTTTATTAAATTTTTTTTTTTTAACTTATTTTAAACATTTATAAATGACACTGTCAAGAAAAGACTCCTTAACTGGTCTGGGAAACTAGTATGTTTTGAGTCCTTTGTCTTCTTGCACACAATACATGAAGATGTCTTCTAAGATTCTTTGCTTAAAAGTTATGCAAGAAAGGCATAGTTATAATTGAAGAATTCAACTACTTTACAAAGGCCTCACAATAACTATCTATTGCATTCTCATATTAAGAGTGTGAATAAACATAAGTACCTCTAACAGCGATTGAGATACATGAATCATTCACAAGTTCACATAATTTTACATTATACATGTAAGCCAATAATACCAAGTAACATGTGAATACAAATATTTATGATTCTCATGAAATTAATTGATAATCGGAAGTATGTACCAGCTAATGAACTCCAGTGTCTACAGCTTTGTCCTCACAACCATGACAAACAAGGGATGACGGGTCTGATGTGCCCAACCATAGGATTCCCTGACCCTCCCCAGCCATTGGGAACTAAGACGAAGAATCCAGGACAATGCCAAAGTAAAGTGCATAGATTGGGTATGGGTGAGGGCAAGTTGAGGACTCGGGACCAATGGGGGTGATAGAGTCAAGATAGGGTACAATTTAAGAAAATCTTCCTGTACTATGTAAGTACATCATAAACTAATCAACTTTCTAAAGTTTCCCCTACGTCCAACCTCAACATTCCTTGGCTTGCACTGTTTCATTTGGACAGCTTGAATCGTTATGCCACAAATATTCAGTAGATCTTTCCATAGCACTCCACTACTATTTACCCAAGTAATCTGTGATATGCATTCCACTGTGGTAACAACTTGCACATAGATCTGTGCTAAAGAGCACTCCACAACGACAACAACTTGTACATAGATCTGTGCCTAAAGGCACTCCACAATGATAACATGGTGTACGTGGATTAGTACCTAAGGGCATTCCACAATGATAGCAACTTGTACGTGGACCTAAGCTTAGAGGCACTCCACTGTGATAACATGCACATGGATTTATGTTTAGGTACTCTGTCAAAAGATTACTACCAGATCATCCCGACCTACAGAATTTGCTTATTTTTTATTATATTTTTTCAAAGTTGCCGATACGGGTACGGATACGGGCACGAGAATCGGATACGGGGATACAGCGATTTTTTTTTTGGGGTTTGGATATGACTGGATACGGCCATACAAAAATATATATAAAAAATTAAAAAATTAAAAAATATAGACATATAAGCAAAATTAACCACATAATTTGCATAGAAGAAACATAATAAGTTAAATAACCATAAAACATACTAATAATTCAATGCCAAATATCATAATATTCAATTGTCGAACTTACATTAGTCTTATTTATTATTACAAGTACATAATGCAAATGTTACAACTTACCAGTATGGACAAAAATAAAGACAAAAGAAAATCCCCTCTCTGCAGTTTGGTGAAGATTACAATGAGATGCCCTGGTGTTAAATCAAACTTAAGAGTATGCCCTGTTCTCTTCTTTGAGCTTATTCACAAGTTGATCTTTTGTATTATACCTGTGCAAAAGATCTTACCGTATGTACTGCACAGAAAGAGTCCTGGAGAACCATATTTTTTGGGACATTAAGGATAAGCAAAAAAAGACATAATTGATTTCAACCTCTCCCTCATCTTGATCATGTTACAGACATTTATTTCCTTTATTTGGCAAGGCTGAAACGCGATCCAATAACTGGAAGACTTGCTGACTTGCTCTGGCAACCTTCACAACTGTTGTATACAGCCCTAATAAAGAAGATACTCATGCAGATGAATCGACTGAGGCTCACATTTTGAAAACAGTCAAACACAGAAACAGTAAAACACAGCCAGACGTTGAAACTGCAGAGAGGTTTTCATACTTTGTTTTGTTTTTTGAAGTCCATGTTTGACTTTTTATTAAGCAAAATTGGAAACAAAAAAAAATTGCAGGAAATGCCAGGATATGGCAACCAGACATGTCTGGGCGTATCCCCGTGCTCCCGTATCCGGGGAGCATTTCCCCGCGCTCCCAAGGCCTGGGGGGGCGTATCTGGTAACGTAGTATTTTTTAAACTTATTTTAATCACTTATAAATGACACTGTCAATAAAAGACTCCTTAACTGGTCTATGAAACTAGTATGTTTTAGGTCCTTTGTCTCCTTGTGCACAAATCATGAAGGTGTCTTCTAAGATTCTTTGCTTAAAACTTATGGGAGAAAGGCATAATAATAATTTAAGAATTCACCTACTTTACAAACGCATCACAATAACTATATTTTGCATTCTCATATTGAAAGCATCCGAATAAAAATAAGTACTTTTTACACTAATCGAGGTACATGAATCATTCACAAGTTCACATAATTTTACATTATAGTTGTAAGCCAATAATACCAAGTAACAAATGAATATGAATACGTACGATACTCATAAAATTAATTGATAATTGGTAGAATGTACCAGCTAATGAAATCTTGTGTCTGCAGCTTTGCCTCACAACCACAACGAACAAGGGATGACGGTTATGATGTGCCCAACCATAGGATTCTCTGACCCTTACCAGCCATCGGGAACTCAGAAGGAGAATCCAGGGACAATGCCAAAGCAAAGTACAAAGATTGGGTATCAGGGAGGGCAAGTTGAGGACTTTGGTCAAATGAGGGTGATAAGAGTCAAGATAGGGTACGATTTAAGAACATCTTCCCATACCATGTAAGTTTGTCATAAATCAGTCAACTTTCTAAATTTTTCCCTATGTCCAACCTCAACATTCCTCAGCTCGCACTCTTTCATCTAGATAGTGGCTTAAATCGTTATGTCATAAGTTATAACCATCCAATAGATTTTTGCATGTCACTCCACCACTATTTCCCTGAGTGGCTCTATGATGGGCACTCCATTGTGGTAACAATTTGCACGTGGTTCTGTGTTAAAGTGCACTGCACAATGACAACAACTTGTACATGGATCTGTGCCTAAAGGCACTACACAATGATAACAAGTTGTGCATGGATCGGTACCTATGGGCACTCTACAGTGATAACTTGTACATGGACCTATGCTTACAGGCGCTCCACTATGATAACATGTACATGGATCTATGCTTAGGTACTCTATCAAGATTACTACCAGTTGGTCCAATCTATACCAACATTCCATTGATGGATCTATCTTGGACTAGGGCATAGGGTAGCAAGCCAATTATGCACCGGTGATCAAACCCCCTAGCATTGCTAAGCCTATTCCACTGTCCCATTTTGATTATATATTCAACCGAGAGCTGGGGATGTATATTTACAAGGGCGGCACATTGCTGAGTGCACATGGATCCATCCATTCTTTGATCTAAAGTTTAACTTGTGTGTTACACTAGCATGGATGCTATTGTGCCCCATACATGGTTCCATGCTTAAACCAATAGAATTAAAAGTTGCTACAAGCCCTCCAGGCGAGCTTTATAAATATCAACTCACACAATCCCATTTATTAGCAGCAAATCAACCATTGGGCTAGGCACAGCCGGTTAAGGCTTGCAACCCGTGCAGTGGGTGCAACCTAAAATGATATACAGCTGGATTGTTGTTTTTGTCTCTCATTTATAAGGTAACATATCACAATATGTTTTATTTATAGAGAAACGGAGTCTGAATGCACCAAGATGGAATTGGAACATTAGCATGCATCCTAATTTTATTATTTGCATCTTTAAATTCATGCCCTCACTCTCATTCCATTTTTTCAATATCTTACGCTAACTAAAATGTTATTAAACTTTTAAATCATTAGAGAAACCAAGGAGTTAAGAATGGTTTCCCTCCATTTACTTCTCATACACTTCCCACCATCGGAGACGAATAAGTACTTTCGGAGAACTGGGGTTTAGATTGCACAGTATGGGATTTACTAAAACTCAGGAGAATAAAACCTCAAGACTCTGTTTATTGGCCTAAAGCAACTTTTGTGTATCTTCAACTTTTGGATGAACAATGATATCTCTTAAGGCACACTAATATCTTGTAGAGGAAGTGGCAGCGCTGGCTGTATGAGTGTACATCGGGTATAATTCTCATTTTAACATGCTAAATAACCCTGCCCCGATTTATCATTTTACCTTTGGTTGATACAAATTTTACCTTTGATTAATATAATGATGCATTTCAGATTCATCCCAAGTTCGACTAGGAAAACCTGGGTTCGTTCTGATTCTTCTGTTGAAGAACCTAGGTGAACCCAAATGTTTTTGCCCTTTTTTTCACAATTAGACTTAGACAATTAGGATATAGTTCATTTTTGTATTGCCATTTTATGCCACGTTATATTTAAGAAAGACTGGTAATGCCGTAGTCATTTGGTGACAGTTGAAGCTTCTATCAATGATGCAGAGGCCACATCTGTACGTAAGTTGTTAAAAACTCAAAAATAACATAAAACAACACTTGCCTAGAATATTTTTATATAATTTTTTTTTTTTTTTATTTGGTACGACCATACCCGGCGTCAAAAAAGTTGTAAAGGCGAACACAATTTGCCGTACCCGAACCTGTACCCAAAACGAACCAGCTACTTAGCTTTTTATTAATGTCATTTGCATCAATCAAAGATCTATCTCACAAAAGTAGTTTTTTAAGGAGAAAATCATGATGATCTCGTTGCATTTTAAATTATATGGAGTGACATTATCAACCATTATATTTGTTTTCTTTGGTAAGGCACACTTAAAGATTGTGTAATTACCAAGTAAAATAAAGTTTAAGACCTCTTCTTTCTTCAATCTAAAAAAGATGACTAGAAAGCTACATTGCAGGAAACGTCCCCCCCTCCTGTTTCCTGTCTAGAAACGTTTCTGGTACAGAAACGTCCAGGACATTTTTGGGTAACGTCCGGGCGTTTCCAAGGGAATCCGAAGGAAACAAAGTCAGAGTCAACCAAAAAATTAAAAAAAAAATGTAAAACTAGCCCGAACCAGACAATATATATATATATATATATAAATAAACATTTAAGTATACGTTTACATCCAGTTTCTTATACTTTAAGCTATATTTTATATATATACTTTCAGGATGTTTGAGAGTGGTTTCAGACCTCTAGGAGCTATAATGCAAATTCTGGGTTTTGGAGGATCCTATCATCATATTTTAGACTTAGTCAGATTTTAGGGTTTCAGACTTAGCCGTATTTCAGGGTTTAAAGATTTCAAGGAGACATCATAGGAGGTATGAAGGATGTAGGTATGATAGAATAGTATGAGAACATCTCTCGCAAAATGCCACAAGCCGATCCCCCCTCCATTCCCTATGCACCCCTTAAGGTATGCACTCATGGAGATTAATTACACTGGGGAGCCCCTGCGACAGAAAGCATCAATAAATGATAAAGTTGAAAATAGCAGGGGTGGCATTCATGATTTTGAGGGTAAGCTTGATGATTTATTCTAGATTTGTATGTGCATTTTGTCTTTGAAGTAATAAATGAATGAATACTATATATTTTTAAGTGTTTTATTTTTTTAAGACTAAAAATGAGTATTCTGCATTGTTTATATATATATATATATATATATATATATATATATATATATATATATATATATTGTATTGTATGGACGTTTCCACGGTGTTTCCAATTCAAGGGTTTATTAAAACTGGCATTTCTGCGTTTCAAAAACCTTTCCGTTTCCGTTTCCGTTTCCAAACAACCTAGCTAGAAAGCCAAATGAGCGGTAGCACAAGACATGCAAAATAGACTGATTGTGACTCTCTCATTATTAACTAAACAACAGCCAACAACTAAAACACATATACATAAACTACAACTGCATGACCGCCTCAATAGCAAGAAACGCGATGGATAGTTTGTTGGAAAGAAAAAGTGAAGAGCTGGAAGGAAAACACTGAGTGTAACTCCTCCATTCGCACCAAATCAGACAGCGGAAGATGATACGAGCACAAACCAGAATTAAAATTCTTTAAAATTTGTTATTTTGGTTTTTGTTGAATCCAACAAAGCTCTAAATATTTGAGGGCAACAATCTGGATAAACATGCTGTCCATCTTTTGTCATAATCAGTATGCTTTAAGAGTATATAAATCATTAGTTTTTACAAAAAAATTGTTGTGGGTTTACAGCCATTAGCATGCCCTTTTTTGTTTTTTTTTTGGCAGGCCGATTGAATCAAGGCAACCTCTTTCCACCAAAATATCCATATAAGGGATGAAAATAAATCCATACACGCTGGTGATAGTGGCGCTGTTGAAAGTTATGGGATGCTTCTTCCACTTGTGCCCGTGAAGGATGCAGATGGCTTTTGGATTACTGTTGTTGTCTGTGAAATCTGGTTGGCTGTATCATGGATTTTCGAGATAACCATAATAAAATAAATCTGCCTCTGCTGGGTGCGCAGGGAAACTAACTGCCATGGAAATCTTACCTGACAAGCTAATTCAACCTCAATCCACTCCAACTGAGGGCACACCTGCAGCTGAATGCCTCCTTTCTGGCAAACACCATTGAAGGCAAAACATAACTTACAGCACCTCTATTCTAACATGCATGACTAGGCAGAATTCTCTTTTTTCCCGTACTCAGTAGAATGGCCATGGATCTGTGCAAATCAGATTTGACAAAGCATACAACTATTGATTTGGACACTTCATAGTTCTGACAGTGATGGGGGTCGTTGCTGCACAAGACCTCTTGCTATCAGTTAATAATACTAGGTTATAAAGATAAAATGGCTTGAGACCTTGTAGAGGAATTCCGGCATGACATGCCAAACGATAGGTCCTCAGTAGATGCATCAGGTTCATAATTTCACTGTGGTGACAAGGAAAATGTCTGAAAACCATAACAAAATTCATCATTTTTCCAGCTTGCTACTAGCAACAAACCCATCCCCAAATATATACTTTAAAGATTCAATAAATATATATTAAATTCTCTGTCGTATTAATGACAAAACATAATAACAAAGCATTCCTCAGGAGCGCCCCAGGCTGAAAGTTAAATGGTTATGGTTCCATATTTCAATGATAATTGGAAGTTGCATAAGGGATTTTGAATGATTACAGCGAGGAAATTCAGATAACTGCTCATACATACCAGGAAGGAAAGGCACCAAACTACCTCCTGCTCTCCTCCTTGGCTCTCCTCTCTTTCAATGCTTCAACTCCTTTAGACGCTCCCTTCTCCCTGACTTCTCCTCATCTCTACCTCTTCTTCCCTTCTCATGCCTTTTTATCATACTCCTCCGCCCCTATTTCATTTACCCCGAATTAATATTTGTCCCTCCCCCTTTGAAAACATTAAGGCCCTGTTGAAATGTTGTTGGTCTATTGGTGAAGTTGCTTGGTTCAAAAAAACCTACCAAGGATCAATTTTTGTCGAGTGCAACGGACTGACACCATAAGGGATGAGATCCGGTTTGAGTCCCAGTCAACTCTTGGCACTAAACAGGAGTCTGATTATCCATGCATCCAACACCAACAGTTTGCTAAAAGACTTGGTCAAAAAAACATTACAGCCCCTTGTTATTTGTCAAGCACGATTAACTTTAGGCACTGACATCATAACAGTCATTCTTATTAATGTATTTTCTTTTTCTTTTTCTTTTTTTTCAATTAAATTGTACCCTCAACCTTAAGTCACAAGGTTTGAGTTCGACGAGGATAAAATTCGGTTCGAGTTCGAATTCGGATAAAAATCAAAAAAAAAAATTGCCATTAAATTTAAAACATAAAAAAATTAAATTATAAAAAAATAAAAACATAATTATAAAAAAATTTAATGATAATAAAAATAAAAACATAATTAAAAAAATATAAAAAATTAAAACACAATTATAAAAATTAAATTCAACACGTAAAAAAACATAAAAACATAATTATAAAAAAAAATTAAAAAGTCAAAAAATAAATTATAAAATTAAAACAAAATTATAAATATAAACAAAATAAAAAACAAAACATAAAATAAAATAAAACTAAATTCAAAATTATAATCAAAATTAAAAATGAAAACGTAAAATAAAATAAAATCAATTAAAACAAAACAAAACTAGTTAAAACCTAAAACCTAATAACAAATTGTCCGTTGTCGACCTTAATATTAAGTGAAGCACATAAACATCAATATTACCCTTTGGAGTCTTGGACTGTCAAGTATGTGCATAAATTGGATTGAATTTCTATTTGCGGAGGTGGCAACGAGGAGTAATTTTGAGCATGTAGCGAACCGCAAACTAAGTGAAGAGTATCGAGGGCCCGTTAGGTGCTACGAGTAAGTTTTATACCCATAGGGCTGTAAGGGCTTTGTATCTGAGATGAAATTCGTGCAAGGGTAGCAGAGGAGGAGTTGTTAGCGGGCTGAGGGCCTTGGTAAAAATCTATGATGCACAAAAACGCAAACAGAGATAGATACAGTCGCAAAAAAATGCAGACCTAAAAAAAGAGGTTTTTTTCCATTTTTTCGATGGTAGAATAAAAATCGGTGAAATTCGAATTTTATCTAAAACATCATTGTACCTTGTGACTTAGCCCTCAACTTATTAGGCATGGCCAGGTAGGTCTTCTTTCATAAACATGTGTGGCCCACAAAATCATGGTAACAATGTGTTACCAATGTGACTAATAGGCCATTTCACCATCATCATGCCTCTCCTCTCTTTCGGTGCTTCACCTCCTTTACATGCTCCTCCCTTCTCCCTAACTTCTCCTCATCTCTACCTCTTCTTCCCTTCTCACACCTTTTTATCATACTTCTATGCCCCTATTTCATCTACCATAAATTAATATTTGTCCCTCCCACTTTTAAAACATTACAGCCCTGTGGTGAATTTGCATGGTTCACAAAGAGCCCACTAAGGATCAATTTTTGCCGAGTGCAAAGGCTTGAAACCAAAAGGGATGAGGTTTGGTTCAAGTCCCGGTCAACTCTTGGCACTAAGTGGAAGGAGTTTGATTATCTATACACCCAATACCAACACAATGCTAAAAGACTCCATCAAAAAAAACATTACAGCCCCTTGTTATTTATCAAGCACCATTAAAGTTAAGCATTGACATCACAATAGTCATTCTTATATTTTAATTTTCTTTCTTTTAAAAAAAATTGTGCCCTCGATTTATTAGGAATGGCCAGGTTTGTCTTCTTTCAGAAACATGTGGCCCACAATATCATGGTAACAATGTCTTACCCATGTGACTATAAGGCAACATCATGTATATAGGCTATATATATAATGTTATTACCCTTATTGTGCCAGATAGCTTTGATTGGGAACTGGTTTAAAGATCTCCTCAAAACGTTGTTGGATTCGCCGATACAATACGGTACGGTATGCGGGGATTCGCTAGTATGGTACGGTACGCTGCTGATCCACAGGGGATACGGCCAGGGTACGTCGTGCCCCCTACAGATACGGCCGGATAAAAAAACATTTTAATTTTTTTCCACTTTATAAAAAAAAGTCAAAACCCTAAACGCGATTATAACTGCAACCTGCGCCTCCGCGACTGCCCCTGCGCCACTGCGCACGCCCTGCCGCCACTACACGACTGCGCGCGCCCTGCCACCCTGCGCCACTGCGCCACTCTGGTAGGGTTTTTAGTTTTAAATTTCTTTTTAATATATAACATGATCAGAGTTTAGTTTTTTAAATTTTTATTTATTTCTTTTTAACTTTTTAATTTTTATTATTACATTAAAAACTTAAAATTTTAAAATATGTTTGTTTTTAAATTTTAGACTTTAGTCTTTAGATATATATTTATTATTAAGTATTAAATTTTAATTTTAAATTATTAATTAGTTTAAAATTTTAAATATAAATTATAGTATTAAATTTTAAATTATTAATTAGTTTAAATTTTTTAATATAAAGTATAGTATTAAATTTTAAATTATTAATTAGTTTAAAATTTATATTTATAATTAAATTTTAATAGCAATTTTTTGTGTTACCAGGAGCTATAAGCCTATAGCGATTTGTCAAAAATTAAAATGTCTCAGGGTGCAAGTGCTAGTTCAATGGGGCAAGGGATAACCCCCAAATATGATTCGCAAGCACCTCTTTGGAAATATGTGACAATATTAGAACCGATTCCTGGTGAAGGGTGTTTTTATTGGCTTTGCTCAGAGTGTAACAGTAAATTCAAGAGCTCGTATAGTCGAGTGAAAGCTCATTTATATGCGATTTATAGCACTGGAATCAGAGTTTGTAGTGGGCCCAACATAGGTGGAAACCCTGGGAAGGGCTTGCCACAAGCAAAGATCCTTGCATACATCAAAGAGCAAGAAGACGCAGATGCCGTTATGGGGCAAAGATCAAAACATCCTTTGAGAAAGAAAGGATCACCCCCTGTTGATCCATCTCGTGTTAATGTAGTGACCCCATCGCACCCCTTTCTTGATGCACCCATTGCAGCGGAAGAGGAAGAGGATTCACCTCTTGGTCGCAAAAGAACAAAAGATGCAGGCCCATTGGAGAAAGCATTCCAAAATGACTCCAGAGAGATAACGGAGCAGAGTATCGCACGTTGTATTTACGCATGTGAGTTGTCATTTAATACTGTTAGATCACCATACTGGTAGGAAATGGTGAGATCTATCAATGCTGCCCCTAAAGGGTTTGCCACCCCAAGGTATGAAAAGGTGCGCACCACCTTATTGACAAAAGAAAAAAACACGTTGAAGATGCATTGCAGCCCATCAAGGATTCATGGATCGAAACAGGGTTGTCCATCATTTCTGATGGATGGAAAGATACGGCAAATAGGCCATTGATTAATGTGATTGTAGTGAGTCCTAAAGCGGCAATGTTTTTAAAGGCCGTTGATTGTGAGGGGCAAGTGAAGGATGCACAATTCATTGCTAACATCTTGAAAGAGTCCATTGAGGCAGTGGGGCCTCAAAACGTTGTTCAAGTTGTAACGGACAATACTAAAAATTGCAGAGCTGCGAGCATGTTGGTTGAGGCAAGGTACGGGCATATATTTTGGACACCTTGTGCTGTTCATTCCCTCAATCTTATGTTGCAAAAGTTGGGGACAAAAATTGATTGGATCAAACAAGTACATGAGGAGGCGAATGAGATCCAAATGTTCATAACCAACCATCACATGTCCCAAGCCATCTTTAAGACTTTCTCAAAATTACAATTGTTGAAGGTAACTCTTAATTTAATTTTATAAGTTTGTAATTTGTAGTGTTTTTTATTTTTGAACAATTTTAAGTTTATTAATTATTTGTTTTAATTTTGTATAATTGTATTAGGTTGCTGAGACTCGATTTGCCTCACACACCATCGTCTTGAGACGACTTGTTAAGGTGCGTGAAGCATTGAGTAGCATGGTCATCAACAACCTTTGGGGTGTATGAAGGCAGATAAACAGTGAGAGGGCCACAAAAGTGAAAAGGTGGATCCTTAATGATGTGTGGTGGGAACATGTGGAGTATTTGCTGAGTTTTACTAATCCCATTGTCAGCGTGTTGAGATATGTGGACATGGATCATCCATGTTTGGGTGAGATTTATGATGGAATTAACTCAATGATTGAGAACATTAAATCCATCATAAATGCCAAAGAGCAAGATCCCACAGAGAAGTTCTTCAAGGAAGTGCAATCGCATCTTATTGAAAGGTGGAACAAAATGACCACCCCATTACATCTTCTTGCTTTTGCCTTGACACCAAAATACTACAGTACAGAGATTCTTTCTTTCCCTAGGAGGGTCGTACCATATAAGAATGTTGAGGTTGCTGAGGGATATAAGGTAGCATTCTCTAAAATATTTCCCGATTCAGAGGTAGAAGACCAAGTCAGAGAAGAGTTTGTGCATTTCATATCCTCGGTGGATCATTCCCTTGGCACTATCCGTGACAAGTACAAGATGGACACTCACTTTTGGTGGTACCTCCATGGGCAAGCATCCACCCACCTTCAACCACTTGCAATAAAAGTTCTATCACAAGTAAGATTTTAATTTTTTTACTCTGCCCTTCTTTTGACCTTTTCGATGTTTTTTCTTAAGTTTTAACTTTTAATCTTTTAATTTTTTATAAATTTTAATTCATTTTGTGGTTTCAATAGGGTGCAAGATCCTCTTCAGCTGAGCGGAATTGGGGCAGCTATGGCTTTATCCACTCAGTTAAACGCAATAAGTTGGCTGCAAAAAAAGTGGAGGATTTGGTTTATGTGCATTCCAACTTACATCTTCTTTCACATAAACAACCTCAATACAAGAAAGGGCCAACAAAGTTGTGGGATGTGAACCCAGAGACTGCTGATTTAGATGCCTCCCTTACATACCTTTCTTTATTTGACACGGAACTAGACAGTGCTTCACATGACTTGTACAGTGGATCTAGTGGGAGTGGCACTGCTACTGCTTGTGATTCTAATGAACCACATGATGATGAAGACATTACAGGCAAAGAAGAATATTAAATATATTATATAGTGAACAATGAAAACGTTGATTTGTGTCTATTTTTGTCCATACATTGTAACATTTGCACCATATACCTGTTATAATTTATAAAACTAATATAAGTTCGATTATTGAATATTATGATATTTGGCATTGAACTATGAGTATATATTTTGTGGTTATATAACTTATTTGAAGTTATTTTGTTTCCTCTATGCATATTATGTGGTTAATTTTGCTTATATGGCTATATTTTTATATTTTTAATTTTTTATATATTTTTTTGTACGGCCGTATCCAGCTGTATCCAAACCACCAAAAAAAAAATCGACGTATCCCCCTATCCGATACTCGTACCCGTATCCGTATCAGCAACTTAGAGGATAACCAAGCAGCCTGAAATGAATTATTTTCGAGTTACAATCATAAATTTAGTTGTTTATTCTTTATACTATTGAATGTGGTTTCTAAGGCCATAAAATGGAGAAAGGTGAATGACCACCACAATTTTTGGCAATGACGACAACTACTAATTTACATCCTTATAGCCAAGTTTGAGTGATAAAAAGAATAGTGCCAATTAATTAAAACCTGTGCGGCAATTTAGTTCTATAAGCCTTATGAGGTTATTATTGCTGCTAATACATGTTTATGACCAAGAGTTCACGGTGAAAGATTAAACAATTTTCGAGGTCTCTTGGCAAAGTCGGGCTTGGAAAAAGGTGCGATTCACTTTACTCATCATAATTGTTCATCATCTCCCATTTGGCCACCTACACTTCACACCAACATCCCCTTCTTGCCAAAAGAGATGACACGTAACATTAATTAGTATACATGTATTCAGGATTTAAATTGAATTTAACTTATGGAGTGTAAGACTAGGTTACCGATACTTGTTTACCCTCCCAATAAGGTTCTACTTGCTCATCAAAAACACCATGAACAAGTATACATACAAAATAAAATGCAATAAGGTTCTACTTGTTCATCAAAAACACCATGAACAAGTATACATACAAAATAAAATGACATACACGTACGTATATATAGCCCATTTAGGTCCATACAATAGTTACTTTAATATTGCTCTCATTATAACAAGCCCAAATTACATTGGGGCTTCTTTAACAATTCAAGGTTAAGGTTCTAATAGCCATTTAGGACGAGGCATCAAAAAACAGAGATTGTGAAATGGACTTCATACTTGCTATATGGATGCTGCAAATACTTATTGGGCAAAACTTTGTTCGTGTAAATGTTTGAATCTATGGACTAGATTCCTTTTTTTCTAGGTTTCACATGAAAATTGAGAATGTCTTTGGTGAATTAGCACAGGGCAGGGCATTTATGCAAGATAGGAGAGTGTCTTAAATGCCAGTTGAGCCCAGATGCATGTAGTAACTGAAGTCAGTCAAGTGCATCAACGGGTAATAACGTCATGAACTCCACTAATCGAACATGTCTAGATTATGCAATATTAAGGAATCTGAATGATCAAGTCTCAAACTTCTGACCTTGTGAGTGCTAGATTCACAGCTATCCTTTGACATACAATGATCAATCTTGATTTGAAGTGCGTGCTTAGATTCAAAGAAATACCTTAAATGCTTGTTGATAATTTAAGACCTTGATTTTCTAAAATAAATTTAGCTTTCTGCTATTCTACAGTGATGATTTTTGTATGTACTGTTTGTAAATGTGTAGATTTATTTATTGATACACAATTGTGTTTCGTCAATCAGTATTGAAGACCTCTATAATGCCTGGAAAATGTGGTGTGTTTTAAAAGGTTGCATCTTGCATTGGCTTGACTGTTTTTTTAATTACCACTATGCCCTTGGCCCTTGAAGGAAATGCCTTCCATGTGTAAGACCTCTCTAATGCCTAGAAAATGTGGTGTGTTTTAAAAGGTTGCATCTTGCATTGGCTTGACTGTTTTTTTACTTACCACTATGCCCTTGGCCCTTGAAGGGAATGCCTTCCATGTATAAGACCTCTATAATTCCTGGAAAATGTGGTGTGCTGAAAAAGGTTGCATCTTGCATTGGCTTGACTGTTTTTTTACTTACCACTATGCCCTTGGCCCTTGAAGGAAATGCCTTCCATGTATGAGACGAAAAAGGGTTTTTATGAAATATTGCCTAGAATGGGAAGATAAATCTATCCTGATTTGGCTAAGTTTCCTACCAGTTGGTGACACGCTGAAACTGGAAGAAGACCACGTAGCAGAATAAGGATATCGGATATAAAGATCAATCCCATTGCATATTCATTATTCAAATTCATGTGCGTGTGTCCTTGTGTATAATTAACCATGGATGATAGATCCAACCTGTAAAGAGAAACTCTATACAGTTGTTGATTTATTACGCCGAGACGTGTGTCTAAATAGATAGACAAGGAGGTAGGAATGAGTGTAGAAGTGTGAGATGTTAATAAAAAAGTTCAACCTCAAATTTGACATCCATTTGACAGTCATGGGGCAGTTTCAACCTTAAATTTGACATTCACTTGACTATCATACAGAAGTTTTTCTTCTTGCTTAGAGTAGACAGTCAAAAAATCATGGTATCTTAGGCATACAATTCAATTTGGAGCCTGTGGTTTGTTTCCCGAAAATATTTTTTCAAGCCCAAGGCAGTGGTGCAGCTAGATTGATGCCATTTGTCACCAATCAGCAGGAAATTCGTGAAGAAGGTAATCGAGTCATTAATCAGTGTGTTAGGTGACAAATCCAAGATATATTTGTGTGTTTTCCAGATGGATATATTTAAGATATCTGTACCAGTTTAGCATTGACCAAATATTTGTTGACCCTTTTCAATAGATTCTAAGGTTTTTAAGACCACATCTTGGTTCTGTCAGACTTTTTTGCTTGCATCAGAACAGAAAGTCAAATTTGCTTCTCATTTCTCTTGTTATTCATCGATATTTATATGGAAGCATGTTATTGTAGGAAACAAGTTCATTTTAAAACTACATGTCTACAAACCTTATGAGTTGGCACAAAATGTTAAAAAAATGGTTAACTGTTTCTCAGTAAACCCGTGTGTAAAGCTTTCCTAGGCCCTTGCAATCATTTTTAAAACAAAAACGTTTATGATGTTGGATTAGTCTCAGTTCTCGGTCAAGTGGTGAAAATTTGTATGGATACACACCTCATTACAAAAAAAAAAGGTAGAGTGATTAATGTCTACTGAGATATGTTGAGACATGGACCAGCTAGGACTCGAACCTAGGACCTTCCATACACTGCTGGAGTGCTCTACCACTGAGCTACTGGTCCCTCTTGGACCAGTCCATCTTCGGTCCGAGTGTGGCTTAACACCAACACCCCCCCTTAAGCCACACCTCTCGTGTGCTTGGGGCTTCTAGCCTAAACCTGGC
Organism: Torreya grandis; assembly: GCA_037957365.1. Lineage (NCBI taxonomy): Eukaryota > Viridiplantae > Streptophyta > Pinopsida > Cupressales > Taxaceae > Torreya > Torreya grandis. The sequence goes on from JARHVA010000031.1 coordinate 1,671,706, forward strand.
TCTGATACCATGTTGAGACATGGACCAGCTAGGACTCGAACCTAGGACCTTCCATACGCTGCTGGAGTGCTCTACCACTGAGCTACTGGTCCCTCTTGGACCAGTCCATCTTCGGTCTGAGTGTGGCTTAACACCAACAAGATATTAAACCATCAATAGCAGCATACACACAATAGTAATCCGAACAATGGCAGCTTGTATTCATAAAAGATCAATCTCGATACAACTTGCATAGTACAGGAAAGCCCTGATACAAGTGCCCTTACCCCGACGTATCTCCTACAATATATAAGACAAATGACATATGGTTGGCAGTTGACACAACTGTCACCACCCCAACACAACCAACAAGAGTCATTACAAATTACCTAAGGCCGACAATATAACCACATAACTTAATTATGTTGGTAATTGTTGACGCAGTGGATTGCACCCTGGCCAGGAGGCCAAGCTCCTGCCTTCCACACGCAACAATGGAAACTCCCCTCTCGCCTGTGGAACCGGCGAAGCTGGAGGGGAGAGTCTCTAAATAAGGGCTAGCTCCCTTTAATGTATCTTTTAGGCCCTGGATTTCTACTGCTAACAAACAAAATGAAAAAAGGGGGGGGCGGGGAGAAAGATGCTGAAACAGAACTTAAACCTAAACTAAAAAGGTGATACACCAAAAAAGATGACCCACCCAGTCCGAATATACACTTTTCACCAAGAAGAAGCTCCCATACACTTCATCTGATGTGGGAAACTCTTCTGTATCAGTGAGTCAGGGGTCCGTAGAGATACAAGGAGGAAGGAACTATCAAAGGTGTTCTGAGACACACTTTGACAGCGTATTCACATGCGCCTATATTCCTGCTGTAGACACTTCTGGCAGACCTGCAGAAGAAGAAACTTCACAATGCACTAAACATCCTGGAATCGTTCTGTGAAAAGCATAAAAGAAAATGACTTAACACAAAAAGAAAACATAGACATATGCGTGAGTGCAAGTTCAAATGGAGGTAAAAATGTGCTAAGTCTCGATTCAAGGTAAAATTTGGCAGAGTTCTGCCTTACAAACCCAAAGATTTTTGGGCAGAGTTTTGCCTTACGGGCTAAGAGATCCATCCCCTTTCAAAATGAGAAGTTTTTTATATAGAAAGAGAAGAGAACTTGGCGCCTTCTGGAAAAGACTTTGGCACTCCTTTTGCAAGTGGCCCATGTGCGTTTGTGAGCATCGGGAAGAGGAAGTCACTGTTACTGATGTCATTCTTCTAGAAGAGGCCTGCTAAAACCATGCTGTGTAATCGTCGATCTTGACTTTAGCGTTCAAACATTAATGTGAAAGCACGGGCCGCGCCTCTTTTCTGCAAAGAAGACTACTCTTTCCAGATATCACGCGATTTGTCCCCTTATAAATGCAAAATGGAGAAAACAAGCCACGTTGCTTACTGTTTGCGCCGTTTGATGACCACCTGGAAATAACTCGCCTCCCTTTTGACACCTGGACCATTTGTCCGCTTCTGCACTTTGTCTCTTCCTGGTTTCTATCTCTTTCTGGCTCCTTTGGCCCTCGGGGCTATCTTTTGGCGGGTCCCTGCGTTCCTTGGGCTCTTCCTGCTTGCCTTGGCCACTTTCCGCCGATTTCAAATAAGTGACACGTGGCGCGTTCTGCTGTGAAACGGGCAAGACATGTGGCAGCATCCGCCTAACTCATAGAAGCTTTAGGTACCCTTTGAAGGTCCTGCGGAAGAGGACACATGGCAGCGTCCGTTCTCTTTAGCAACAATACAGAAGCATTCGAGACTCATTCGGATTCATCACGAATGATGACACTTGGCAGCGTCCGCTCCCTTTAGCAATTCGTCCAGGGCCCACCACAGCTCTCACGGGACAAAAGGGAGAGACCGCGGATGTTGACACTTGTCAGCTTCTGCCGAGCTTTGCAGGGGACACGTGGCACGTTCCGCTTCTTTTAGAGAAAACATGTCAAAGCCTTCCGCGGTTGACACTTGGCGCTTTCCATGCTCTGGCTTTTCCTAGTGTAAAATTGACATTTGCGTGCCCATCACTGTTTGAAAACCAACAGCTAGTTCGCCGTGCTTGATTTTGACGTCCTCGGGCCCGTCACCCCTTGGACTTTCTTCGGCTTTCCTCTTGATTCGGCTTTTTCTGTCGCTCCATTTGCCCTTCGGAATTTCTGTCAGCTTTTCCTCCCATGGCCTTCCTCCGAATTTCTTCGGACTTTTTGTCCGAAGGAATCCCTTCGGACAAAAAGTCCGAAGAAATTATTCTAGCCTTTGCCTTAGTCTTTTTTGCGGGATTTTGTTTGTGGCCCTTCCGAATTCCTTCGGACCTTTTGTCCAAAGGAATTCCTTCGGACAAAAAGTCCGAAGGATTTCTTCCTTTGCTTCTTCAACTACCCTTTGAAAATGCCCTTCGGGAAAATTGGAAACGACCCTTCCGAAGGGTATTTCCTTTGCCTTTAGACAAATTTCCGAAAGAAACTTATTTTTTCGGCTTTTCTCTGTGGCCTCTTTGAAAGTGTTCCCTGTCCTCTGCAAGGGCTCTTGAGTCCGGAACTGCCCTCTGCAAGGGCACTTGAAATGGTTCGTTTTGAGCCTAAGTGGGAACTTGCCTCTTCCTGCAGAGTCCGTAGTTTTCCGCCTGCTGAGTCCGTAGAAATCCATGCCTGCAGAGTCCGTAGAAATGGACCTGCAGAGTCCGTAGAAATCTCTGCAGAGTCCGTAGAAAACCTGCAGAGTCCGTAGAAAACCTGCAAACTTGTGCAAAATCAAGAAATGAATTGGCTCAGAACAGCAGGGAAAGAAGGGGACCAATTTTTTGGCTTGTTGGGCCAAAAATGGTCAACAGTAATCATAGCAATACAAATGTTAGTCTCCAAGCAGCAAGTACCTATAGGTGGAAAAGAACAGGGGCAAAGTGAGACTTCTCCATTGACATAGGAGAAAAGAGTTCTCAGCAAATTGCCAAAAGCATAAATCGAGTTGGAGGATTTGTGAACTACTTGATTCTGCAAGAATGTTTTGACATCAACAAAGCAAATTGTGGAGGCATCGCCAAGAACAATTTGACCGTTCTACAACCCTTGAAAAGCCATGACAACGACCAAATTCTGTCAACCTCGTGGTCATCAATCCCCTGCTAGTCCACCATTTCATTCTCATATTGGTCGTCAAAACTTTGCCAAGTTCCTTGCCAACATGGTCATCAAGGTGTTGGATGTCGAGCAAAGTTTTCCTTAGGTCATCAAGCAAATGGGCGTCATAGAACAAATGGGTGTCAAGTTGCTGATGGACATCAAGGAGTTGCTCGTAAGGTATAATTTCACCATTTAAATGGTTGTCTGGGAGATGGCCATCCCTGTATTCATGAGTTTGTTATTTGTTATCACACTTGTCTCCCTCCAATGCATCACTGCCCACACCCTAGCCAATGAGCTGACTATCAAACTGGTCTTCAGCCTTATTGTTGTCCCTCTGGTCGTCAATAAGTGACCAAACAAATTGACAACCTTCTCCCATCCCTCTATCCGTCAAATGATGGTGGTCGTTGAGCATTTTAGGGGGCATGGCAACCATGATAATCAATTCACTATCAAGCTCATCATCATCGTGTGCTTGTCTTTGTTGAGTGTAGTCATCACTTTGTGCATGGGCATCAAGTACATAAATGTAGTGGTTTGGTCGTGCCTAGGCGTCAACAATCTAGCTGTCAAGTTGGTAAGAGTGGCTAGTTAGAACATGGGTGTCAAGCGCATGGATGCTTACTGTCAATCCGTCAAGTTGACAATGAGTCAAACTATGGGCATCAAGTGTTGCAAGAACATGGGCATTGGGTGATGGCGGAACATGAGAATGTGTTGCTGGAACATGGGCATCAAGTGCTATTTGGGTTTACCCGATTGTCGAAGAGCATATGGTGGTACGCTTTTTATTAAATGACTGCCCTAGTCTATGCCACTTGGCACTTTATCTGACTGATTCGGTTCTTTCCCTTCATGCTTCCTTCAAGATGAATGGGTACTATTTCCATATATGGAAACTGGAGGTTAATCATATTTATGCATTTTCTTCTAACTTTATACAACTTAAGCTTAGAACCATTAATTGTATCATTAATGGGTGTTCCATTCCAGTGCTCTAACTTGACTACCATGTTCTCAAAAATTTATATAATTTTAAAAGGTCCCAACCACAACACTTTGAACATACCCATTACTTAAAAAAGAGGTCGTCTTGCACCTTTTCTTAAATATTTATTGCTATAGTACTCGTATAGGCTCATTGATGTTGGCTCCTTAGACTGCATGTTGACTACCTATTCAAATTGGTGGGCCCACTTATCATCGAACTTTGCATCCATAACATTGAAATTGTATTCTTTGAACTTCAATGCATACACCAACAATGATGTTAATTGTTCGAAAGAATTTGGCATGACTTTTTCAATCTCCATAAGCTCAACACAATTGCAATCAATCTGAAACACTTCAGAGTCTTCCATCTGCCCGTGAAAAAGACTACTGAGGGAAATTGTCTCATCATTGCATAGTCTTCCATCTACCCATGGAAAAGACTATAGAGGGAATTTGTCTCATCATCGGAGAACGACTATGGCTCCAAGAACCCTTCATCATTTGGCTCCCTCGTCCCTCAATTCATGTCAACCAAGCATTTTTCCTCTGAATCTGAATATGATGAGTCGGATGAGGTTGCTTCCTCTCTTACCATCTAATTCTTCAAATCTATGATATACTTTCGACCTTTGTTTTCAATGAAGATCAAATTATTTTTCAAGTAATGATCAGCTTTGGCAGCTATCAACTAGCCTTGACCCAATAGTGCATCATAGGCCTTCTTTTGCAATGAGATGACCAAAAAATTCAACAAAAAGGGTTGGATTTATATAATTACCTTTTGTCCCATTAGTACAACCAGTAGCTTAATGTCGTGTTGATCTACTCTAATGAGTTTGAATGTCGAAGGACATATAGTTGGCTTCCCAAGACTCCTCTGGAAGAACATTCACACCAAAACCATCGTCCACTATAGTGTGTGTCAATTCATGCCAAGAATTTCCACAAGCCCAATTGTTGATTGTCGGGCTAGGTTTATCATCAAAAGCATATGATCGATCTCTTGGTCACCTAAAAAGGGGGGCTCGACTATGGGTTCATTCTTCTATTTTGTGCTATCTTCATCACCCAATGTAAGGTGCGCCATTGTATGCTCCATGTTCAAACCAATGTCTTGTATGGTAGTGTCAAAGCAACAATCATTTCTGCTATATAGGAAATCAAATTACCAATCACTATGGCTACACAAGGAATCAATGGAGCAATCACTATGGCTATGCATGGAAACCAAAGAAGAACTCTATGGTCAAGTATGGAATTACAGTAGCGCAGCAGCATATGGAACATGGAATCAGTGGGGAAATCATTATGACTATGCATGAAATAATAACTACTATAGTCATGCATGGAATTAGAGTAATGCAGTGGAATATGGTACATGGAATCAAAGGAGGAATCATTATGCATGGACACCAAGGCGATATACTTATGATCATGAATGGAATCAAGGTAGCACAATGAAATTTGGAAACAAGGTTGGAGAGCTATCACCTACCAAGATCACATACGGGTGGTTGGATGATCAAGCTTGGAGACAAGTGTGCAATGATTTGTAGCAGACATTATTTGGTTTTTCCTTACGTTTGGGGATGAAACATGTCAAGAAGGGAAGGAATGCTATGCACCTAGGGATATGATATATTAATGTATATGGGTTGATGGAGATGCCGACATGTGGCACATATCCCCCTTAGTTAAATGGATCCAGTATATTAGAAAAAATGAGTAACTTGTGGAATTAGTAGATTGGGTAATGGTCGGCCTACACTGAGATTACGAGGTTACCCATCCATTGTTAGTTATATAGAAGTCTATATAAAAGAGATGAATATCATTGTAAAGGATATCAATCAAGTTTTGAGTCTTCTATTGTAGAAGTATATTGGGGTTGTCCCCCTTGAAGTGGAATCGTGGAGTTATTCCTGCCTAGAGGAGTATTGTATGTTGTTGCCTTATCTTAAGGATAATTATTCTATTTCTACATATATTGAATATTTGGGTATCATGGGCCACCAATATCTATTGTGTTGTGTCGATCTACATTATATTCTGCATATTTTAAATATTATAAGTGTGGATCATAACAGACAATCGTCGACATTAGGGTTCTCAAGCCCACACCATCTTCAGAGAAGTCCAATGTCATTTGGTTAGGGCATTTTCTTGCAAAATGGCCACACTCATTGCACTCCCAATACTATACAATTGGTCATCCTTCGGAGTTGTACTAAATCCAACTCCCACCACCACTAAAATTTGACTTCAATAGTCCCTTGGCAATGCAGTGGGTGGTGTTGATGGTTCTCCTTGTCTGAACACTACTTGGCTGCTCTTCTTCCGCAAATTGTCTAGGCAATCCTTGACTAAATGCCTTGTAACTTGATAAATCTCACACAAAAGATCAGTATCTTCATTCTTATCATCTCCCTTTAGTTCCGTCATCATCAAGAGCATGTCTTTTCCCAATGCTCACAGATCCTAGTTCATTATCACCAAAATCAAAGTCTTCATCTTCACTTAGTCTTCTTGTGCAAGGATGATGTTTTATTCTCACTTTCGATGTACATTGCTCGATTATAGGCATCTTTATATGAAGAAGGTGGGACTACCTTCAATTTTTTTCTTAGTCAAAGAGCCAACCCTTCAATAAACCTCTTTTTCAGCCCATCAGTTGGTTCCTTCTCATGTTTGCCTAGCAACTCCTTAAGTCTCCTATTGTAAGCCCGAACCGTCTCATGCTTACCTTGTCCGGTGTTGTAGATCTCCACAACAATCTCATTGTCATCCCTCAAGAGTTTGAATTCCTTTTCAAACACTTACTTGAGTGTTTCCCAGGTTGCTAGTCAGTAGTTGATGCATCAGTGTACCAATCGATGACCATTCCCCGAAGGATAGCCGAGAAATATCTTAATCACATCCAAGCATCTATCTACCCATTGGCAATCTAGATCGTGATGCACATATGGCAATACCATATAGGATCGTCAGATCCGTCATTAGTAAATTTTGGCAAATTCTCCTTTTATGGAGATGGAGCTGATGGGGTAACCATGACTCTTGCATGGTTTTCTGGATACAAGCCTCCCTCTTAAGAAGGGAGGTGTCAAACATTCCTCTGTCTATCTAGCACTATCGGAGACATCCCTACGCTCGACCCTTTGTTCGACATGGATCCCTAGACTATCTTACCTGCATCTAGGTCCCTTTTCGTGCGCTCTAACTTGTCATTCAGGCTGCCCAAAACTTTCACGTATTCCTTAGCAGAACCCTCCAACCCAAACTAGTTGGCAAGGTCCACACTTCTTCAGTCTAGCAGGGGCTATGTCAATCTCTACCGACTCCTTAATACAAGTGGCATAGGGTACACTGATTCCACTGAACCCATGCTTGGTTTCAACTCCTTATGCTTCGATCTTGGCTTTTGCTTCACCGTCGGCTTCATATTTTGTACTTGATTGATGATTTTTATAAATAGTTGATGGTTGCAGCCTTTATTTTCTTTGGTGTTGCTCCACCAATCGAGTAAGTCATTTCACTTCTTGGTCCCCTCTCTGACTGTGTCTCTCTCCCGCCTTTGTTCAGAGTCAATAGCATGAATTAATACGCATACGTGTCAGTCTTGTTCTTCGTAAACTCTTTGTACCATTGTAATATCTTTTGTCGTGTTTCACAATTACGTTTGGCACATAGATTTGTGAACCAGATTTAATTTGACCCGACGTTCTTTAAGGCAACAACACCAAATGCAGAGTGATATGTCTACTGAGATACTAGACCATCAATAATTGCGTACATAGAATAGTAACACGAACAATAGCAGCTTGTATTCATGAAAGAAGAGTCTCAATATGATTCACATACCATAGGGAGGCCCTGAGACAAGCACCTTTACCTCGATGCTCCTGCTATATACAAGACAAATGGCATATAATGGGTAGTTGACACAATCGTCAACAAGCAAACTATTGGATATTTGTTGTATACTTTGCATGTGTTACACCTTGTAGCTACTTTATAGCCAGGGATGGCAACTGAGATCTAAGGCATTGCCCCCGAGAAAAAAACATATTCGGAACAAATTCACATTTTGGTGATTCCATAAGTATTTTTACCTATAGTAATAATATGGGTGGTGTTATGACCCATAGTTTTATGGGGACCGTCATGGATTGTATTTTTGGCCCATGGTTTTGGTACCCATGATATTGTAAGACTGTTTAAGCGATTACCTATGAATGTGCCTATATATACTCGCACATACAATAGGGGTAAAGTAGAAGTAAGAAATACACTATTGTATTGCAAGACAGTTAAGTTAATACAATAGTAAGGGAGGTTACTATGTAAGGTTAATTCATGTAAGGGTTTCTTAGGTGAAATCTTGTGTTCTGTGTATGTGCAATTTCCCCTATTCAATTTTAGCGTAAAGATTTTGTTAGTATTGTTTCTCTTGTATTGGTTTATCAGTCTTTTTCTCATAATTTGGTATCAAAACTAGGTTTTAGCTTTTTTGTGAAGAGTTAGGGTTTCATTTACCCATGATAAACTATTTCGCGAGTGAGAGCTCTATGCGGGGGCATGTTTGTGTGAAGGAGAATGATGGGAAGCACAAGGATAAAAATTGACATATTGAATGGTCAACATTTTGAGTTGTGGAAGCTCAAGATGGAAGATCTTATGAACAGCAACCAGTGGGTTCTTGTACCAGGAATTCAACCTACAGATATGAAGTTAATAGATTGAGAAAAGATTGATAGGAAGGCAAAGAGTTCAATCAGATTGTGTATGTTAGATTTTGTTTTGTTGACTGTGTCAACGAAGAAAACTTATAAGGAACTATGGGAAAAGTTGGGGATTTTGTATCAAAAAAAATCTCTGGTGAACAAATCATTTCTCAAAAAGAAGTTCTATTTATTGAGAATGAATGATGGTGAATATGTAGCTAAACATCTGAATGCTTTCAATATTGTGGTAAGTCACTTTCTGTCAAAATTAATATGGATGAAGAAGAAAAGTGTATTACTTTGCTTTGTTCTTTGCCTAACTCTTGGGATTAGTTATGGCAATAACACTACCACATCAACATTAAAATTTGAGGACATAGTAGAAGCCTTGTTATCAAATGAGATGGAAATTCATTGAGATTATCAAACAAATGATGACTTGATTGTAAGAGGTCGTTCACAAGAAATTAAAAAAAGCCTGGACACTCAAAGTCTAGAGGTAAATCTAAGACTACAACATAAGATAGAATAAATGTTGGAACCGTGGTAAAACGGGGCATTTTAAGAAAGACTACAAATCTAAAAAGATTGAAAAGGGTAAGTCATATGATGATTCTCAATTTGTAAGACCCCCAATGATGACTTCACAGATCTATTCTTGATAGCATCAAGCTCGCATAGATGCCATGATGCATGGTTTATTGACTCGAGTACCTCTTTCCATATGACTCCCCATAGGGAGTGGTTCTGTAAAAATGAAAAGATCAATGAAGGTGATGTCTTCTAGGGAGACAACTCTACCTACAAGATTGTTGAAAACGAGAGAATCAAGCTGATGTTCAAAGATGGAAGGGTTAAAACCCTCCTCGATGTTTTGGACATTCCAGGTTTGGCTAAAAATCTAATTTTTGTAAGCAAGATGAATGATGTGGGTGTGCAGGGAATATTTAACACGGAAAGTTGCAAGATGGTCCATGGAGCCATGGCATTGGCAAGAGGAGTTTGCACTAGAACATTGTTCAAACTTGAGGCAAACACTATCATTGATGGTTGTAATAGCTCGGTTAATCCTAAGGATAGAAATGGACTAGATCAAACTCTTACACAATCTACAAAAAAGACAACGCTCTGGCATCAAACGACGGGTCATATTGGAGAGAAAGGTCTTCAAGCACTAACATTAAAGGTAGGGTTGAAGGTAAATCTGATTGTCTTTTAGATTTTGACTTCTGTGAACATTGTGTATATGGGAAGCAAACTCAAGTAAAGTTTCCCGATAGTGCTACTAGAGCAAATGGTTATTTTGCATTTAATATACACAAATATGTTTGGACCTATGATTGTTCCATCTCTAGGAAAGTCATTGTATTATGTGTCTTTCAAGGAGTTTAAAGCTCTTGTTGAAAACCAGACAGAAAAAAAGATTAAGGCCTTGAGAAGAGATAATAGTGGAGAATATTGCTCCAATGTTTTCGAATAGTTCTGTGAGCATTATAGAATAGGAAGGCAAATGACAACTCCATATAGACCACAGTGGAATGGAGTTGCAAAAAGAATGAATAGGACTCTAATGGATAAGATGAGAAGTATGCTTAGAAAGGCAATTTTGGGGAGAAGCAGTTACGAGTGCCTGTTCTCTGATCAACAGATCGCCCACATCAGCGTTGATCGATAAAACTCCACAAGAAACATGGACTGGTAAGAAACCCTCTCTCAAACATCTTAAGGCTTTTGGTTGTGGTACTTATATGTATATTCCAAAAGAAAAAAAGATTAAGCTGGACAGCAAAACAATGAAGTGTATATTTATTGGATACAATATTGATGTAAAAAGATTAAGTTGTTTAACCCATAAACGAAGAAGATTGTTTACAATCGAAATGTTATCTTTAAAGGTTACGTGGGTTCAAAAACAAGGACAACCAAAAGATGAACATGAACAGTATCAAGTTGGACTAGAAGAGGGAGAATTTGTGTCTAAATTCAAAGCAATTGAAAATGATGAACCAGAAAGGGAGTTTTAAAAGGAAGATTCAAATGAAGCACAGGAGGAACCAAGAGATGTGGAATCAGAAATTTGGCAGGTATGTGTTGAGGCTTGGGCTTGAACGAAGCAAAGTTGATCCCTATGTATATTTTAAACAGGAAGGTGCAAATTTTGTTATCATATTGTTGTATGTCGATGACATGTTAGTTGGTAACAATAAGAAAATAATTAGTCAAGTCTCGGTTATCATCTCAATTTGATATGAAGGATCTAGGTGTTGCAAAAAAAAAAAAATTGGGCATGGATATTAATAGATATCATGTAAGCATAAAATTGTGGTTAAATCAAAGAAAATATACTCAGATGATTTTGTAAAAGTTTAAGATGCAGAAAAGTAAACCTGTGAGTACTCATTTTCTAGTTGGTCAAAAATTATTTGTTGAACATTGTCCTAAGACACAAAAGGGAATTGAGGACATGTCTCAAGTCCCATATGCTAGTGTTGGTGGAAGTAAAATATATGCAATGGTTTGCACAATACCTGATGTTGCTCATGCAATGAGAGTAGTGAGAAAATTTATGTCAAATTCAAGCAAGAAACATTGGACTGCATTGAAGAGGATCTTCAGGTATTTGTTGGACATCTGACTATGTGATATGCTATCAAGGTAGCCCTGGTGAAAGCAAGAAATTGAGTCTACATGGCTTTGTGGATTATGATTGCATTGGAGATCTTGACTATCATAAATCTACCAATGCATATGCATTCAGCTTGTTCAATGGGTCTATAAGTTGGATGAGCAAATGAAAAGTGTTGTTATATCCACCACAGAGGCTAAGTACATGGTTGCTACTCGTGCAAGGAAGGAAACAATTTGGCTTAAAAGGTTGTGTTCCACTATTGGGTTCATACATAAGGAGAGATTGTGACAATCGGAGTGCTATTTGTCTTGTAAAGAACCTTGAGGATCACTAACAAACGAAACACATTGATCCAATATCATCTTGCTCGAGAAATGGTGGAGGAGAAGATACTGCTAGAGAAGGTGGACACATATAAGAATGTCATTAATTCACTTACAGAAGTTGTGAGTACTTATAAATTTTCTTGAAGCTGAAGATAGATGGGCATGGCTGCCCTTAGCTATTGAAATTATGCAATTGTGAACACCTATGCAAAGTATTCAACAAGCGGGGAGAAGGTTGGATATTTGTTCAGTACTTTGGATGTGTTACACCCCTTAGGTATTGCATAGCCAAGCATGGCAATTTATTTCGGAACAAATTCACATTTTAGTGATCTAGTAGATATTTTTACCTATAGTAATAATGTGGACAGTGTTATGACCCATAGTTTTATGGGGAACCGTTATGGGTTGTATTCTTGACCCATGGTTATGGTACTCATGGTATTGTAAGACTGCTTAGGCGATTACCTATTGATGTGCCTATAAATACTCACACATGCAATAAGCATAAAGTAGAATTGAGAAGTACATTATTGTATTGCAAAACAATTAAGTTAATACAATAGAAAAGGAGGTTATTGTGTTGGGTTTTTTGTCCCATAAGGATTTCCTAGATGAAATCTTGTGAAATGTGTAATATTGTGTGTGCGCAATTTATCATGTTCAATTTTAGCATAAAGATTTTATTAGTGTTGCTTCTCTTGCATTGGTTTATCAATCATTTTCTCTTCATTGAACATAACCAACAAGAGTCATTACAAACTACCTAAGGCCAACAATACAACCACATAACTTAATTACATTGGTAATCATGACAATACAAATGTTACGGGTTACAAGTAGCAAGTACTTGTAAGTGGAAAAGAAAAGGGGCAAAGTGAGACTTCTCCATTGACATAGGAGATAAGTGCTCGCAGGAAATTGGTAAAAGAATAAATCGAGTTGGAGGATCTACACACCACTTGATTCCGTAATGCTTTCACATCAGCAAAGCAAATTAACAAGTAGGCTAGGACAATTATAGAGGGAGTTGTAACGTGTTACTGTACCCTGACCAAATCCCTTTGTGCTATTTCATTTCAAGTTTCCCAACTCCAACTCCCATGTCATATTTCTCTTGAAAGAGGGGGCAACTGCCAGATCCTGTTTCTATTTTTTTGTGATAGACAATGACTCGCCATGGCGCTAATGCTTTTAAACCTTGACCTGTGTATCATTTGTACACCCTAAGTGGGCTTGATGGTGAACGCATGTGTACTCCATAGAGGAGGTACAAGTTTGAATCTGTAGGTGATTAGCATATGTACACCTCATTAAACAAATATATAAGACAAATGGAAAACAGTCTACTAGTGGGTTTCCACAAGGGGGATCTCATACACCAAATTGGTGTCACACTTGGTGATGACCTAAAAAACTACCACTGTTTAACTAGAACATTTGGACATTGAATGCTTTTTCAAAGATTGTATATCCATTATGATGTGTTAGAAGGTTCAATTCACACTCTATAAAAACAAAACCTATCGAGGGCAAGTGGCTCAGTGGTAAAGCACTCCAAGGTTCATCTAAGAGGTTCTAGGTTCAATTCCATGATTTTCAACATGGTGCACCATTAATTACATCATACATTTGCATGCTTGGTACTAGGTTGAACATAATTATCTCAGTTGATATCTTCACTAGATAGAAGGATTCGTCTCTAATTGGACATATATATACATATACATATATACATATACATACATACATACATACATATATATATATCAAAAAAAAAAAAAATCCAGTTGTTTTACATTTCCACATAAACAAGACAAAGTGTTGTGGTATAAAGGTTATGCAGGGCAGTCATAAGAGCGTGATCCAAATTCAAATCCTCATCACTGCAGCACAGCCCAGAACTCTAGCAGACATGGCATAACGATTATGGGATACATAGGACAAACCCAAGTTTCAAAGTTCTAATGATGCTGTCTAATCTTACCCACACTATGTTAAAAAAGGCTCATAACCTCACCCAATATTGCCCAAGCAAAAAAGTAATTACATTAACAAAAAAATCTAGACAGTTTCTTGCAAAGAGACATTTCTTGCTTCCATTTCAGGTAGCACAGATTGGAAATATTAAGCTCTAAATAGCCCACCTAGCTTATCGAGTCTGTCAATGGATGGAACTTTTTAACAATTATCAAATGGTAGGTGAATCTTTTTCAGTTCAAAAAAGAAAGACATGTATTGTAGCCTATTGGCAAACTCTGAGGAGAAAAATAGAATTTACTGCTAATGTGTGCATATTTTGCTGAATCTAACATCGTTATGCATATTTGATGGAAAATTTTGGTGAATAATTTTTTAAATATTGATAATTACCAAAAAATTCCTTTTTTTTTTTTCCCTCAATTGGTGAAAAACCAGCCAACATGCAGAAGATAGCCCACTCAGATACCCTCTCATGTTGCCACCTCAAAAGTGAGCAGTTAAATATGGAATATTTTAAAACAACAAAATCAGCACAGATACCATGTTGCCAACTAAACAAGTGGGCAGTTATATATTGAATGTTTTAGAACATCAAAAAATCACTAGAGATGGCCTCGAGGCATGTGACAACTAAACTAAACAAGTGGGCAGTTATATAAAGAATGTGTGGGCAGTTATATAAAAAATTGTTTTAACATCAACAAATCAGCACATTAGCCTTAAGGCATGTGGCAGCTAAATTGCAAACTCCTCTTGTGTAATTTGTTTTTGTATTCCTTGGCATAGATCCTTGCCAATAAGTTGGATGATTTTATAAAGGTTGTCAAAACATTAACGAAAAAAAATTGTCACCACAGTCATTTTGTTGATCAATATAAAGCTAATATTCCAATAACATCCATGGAAAAAACAAACTAACAGTAAGTTGCACATTATTCCACCTTTTTTCAGGACCCGGACCAGCGGTGTTTGACCCCTTTTTCCGAGAGGCTGTCAGCCTTCGATGCGGGTCCTTGCAAGAGACCCCTACAGTTACTAGGCTAATCACCTCTTTCTTTCAGCCCATCATAGAGGATGGAGGTGTCAAGTGCCCTTTGGATACTGAGGCTTCACCCACAAAATGGTATAGGTCAATGATACGACTCTCTACTGCTGCTAGGGGACTCCAGCACATTCTCTCTCAACGTCGTAGATCAACTCTGTCTCGATGTCGGGAGGCCCTTAGTCCCCCTTTGCCAGCTTCCCAGGCCACAGGGGCAGACTGAAATTACCAGTTTCTTCTCAGACATCAAAGCTTCCTCGGCCTTGGATGCTAGGAGAGGTTCTAAAGGGAGTACCCTGCTTCCTCCTAAGACCACCTAGCCTAGTGTCCTCAGCATTAGGCACTCCCTGATGAGCATCATTAGATCATGCATTGGCCCTTTCACAATGACTGATGATGGCATTGAGGGCTTTTCCAGTCCAAATCTTGCTACAGATTTGGCAATTGATGGCACTATAGATTCTTCTGGCCCGAACTTTGTTATAGATTTATCATACGTTTACAACTCTTGTTTTGGCCTACTCACAGACCTTGTACTTCATTGGGGGTTCTTACCCTCATGTTGTTGTTTTATACTTGTACTTGATCATATGGTTTGGCATGCCACCGTTTTAGGTTTATCCAATCTTGTTCATTTTCATTGCTTTTGTTCATGGTTTTTAGTTAGTCCTAAACCTAGGGTCCTTACCCTAGCACTTTTCTATTGTAATTGTTTGTACACTCAAGTCCCATTGATCTAGCTTAGTCAGTAGTGGACACATATAATTTCTTCTTTCTTCTTTTTCTTCTCCGTTGCATTACAGTCATAATAGTTTCCCTACAAATTTTCCATACTTCGGTACTCAAAGGTTAAGATTTTAGAAACTTGACATGGGTTTAGGGTTTTATAAATTTCACATACTTATTACAGCTTTTATTTGCCTTTAGATTTTTGCTTTAGCTTTTCTGCCAATTGATCGTTGTAAAAAAGGTGTTCCAGCTAAATATTTTCATCGGTTGTATATTTGATGTTAAGTGGATTAGGGTTTAGGGTTTTTGTTTTGCACACTGCATTTCATTGGCTTTAGTTGCTATTTGCTTTTAATACCAAGGTTTTACCGTTCGTATGTTTTTAGCATGTGTGCTTTTCATTTTTAAGAGGCTTTTGGCTGATAAAGGATGTAATTAGTATATATACCTAATATTTTAATTAGTTTCATTGGCCAATATTGACTACTTGGGATATTAATATCTAACTGTCATTTTTTATAAATTTATTTAGGTTTTTTTTTTAATGAAAGATAATTGCAGTAAACTATGCAAATTTAGATATGTTTGATTTTTTTATTTAACATATCTCGCATTTTAACATTTATATTTTATCGTCTTCTTTATTTTTCATATCTTTCATTACTTTTTTTTTAAGAAAGAGTTATTTTTTAAGAAACTGAATAATATATTACTATTTATAGTTAATTTTTTATTACTATGATTCATATATTTAGAAAAAAATATATATATATACATATATATATATATATATATATATATATATATATATATATATATTGATTTATATAGTTTATTTTTAAATGGGAAATTTTAATTTGCAATGGGAAGCACAATGCAATAACACGAGTTTGATTTCCCTATAGTCCCATATCATGTTCTTTAGAGACGATGTAAACACAGGACTGCATTGTCAAGGAAAGTATCCATGTGGGCATTCATCTGTTCAAGGCGATTCATGACCAGTTTCTGCTCATTTGCCAACATGAGGACCCACTTCCCACACCACCAGCCACCCCATAGATATTGTGAAGCAGCTCCTAAAGGTTGATGTAGAGGTTTCTGCCTTCACTAGCTTCATCTTCCAATGAAGGGACCAGTCAGAGCTACCACACTCGGCTCTTCCCCACAACTTCCAAGGCATCAACAATGTCATGATGGTGCTGATATAAATCATCCTCGTCGTGAAGGTTAATGTCATCACCCTCACTATTAAGGCATTATCTCTAAACGAAATTGTTATTTTCTTAATTTGTTCTTCACTTAAGTCGAGAGGGCACATTTTACACCTCACTACATCTTAAACTTTTTGCTTCTTATTCCAAACCGACTTCATGTTTATAATGATGACTACTTAAGCATTAAAACAAACCAAACTAAAATTATCATAGAACTTCTAAGAAATTTGTTCCTTTATTTAATATATCATTCCTAAATATGATATGACAATTTAGAGTAGTAGAAGCAATTCCAAGATGCACAGATTAGGCGTATCCGACTTCAGTTAGAAGGGCATTTTTAGAAACTTGTTGTGAGTGAATCTTGAAGCCACATAAAAGGAGAGATGAGGCCGAGTAATCCAAGCACACTCATCCGCAATCAATCAACCATTATGTTAGTAGGAGGGCCACTTCCATTGTGGCATCACCCACATTGGCACAAGGATTATAGTATATTGGTTCATAAGCTGCCACTAACCAAGGCTTCCAAAAAGTTGTTTTAAACATTAATGTTATTCCAATTTGTATTCTAAAATTTAAACAGTCCACCTCCTCCTTGTTTTCTTAACATTAAATGTCTTCTTAACTAATAATGTCTGGTCCGCTCAAATACTAATCCGCCATTTGTTTCCTGATACAAAGAGGTGTTTAGGATCCTGCTTGGAACAATGGCGAAGCCACAACCTATTAACCATTCGGTGAGGCTTTTGTCCATTTGGAGCTAGATAGATAGATATTTTAATAACGCTCGTGAGAACCAAGACGAATACAATAAGGATATAGAGATTAAAGAACCTCAATGTGACCAATTAAATCATAAAAAGCTAGAGGTGTAATACCCAAGGGCATTTAAGACTTACTATGGGGTCAATAGCTAGTTGCATATGATGTGGATATACTTTTTATTTTAATAATGGAAGAGAAAGTGGGTCTTCATGTTGTGAACACTTGATTAAAACAAGCATTTGGACATTGTAAACGATGAGTCCAAATGGTTAAGATGACCTCAAACATAGAGATGAGGCCAAGATTCCTTATTAAATGCCTTTGAGTCCAAGGAAAATTAAAACTATACTTGTTGATAAGTTTGGCCATATGCATTCGAAGTACATTTGCTTACATTAGCTTTTCCAACAAGCCCATTAGTAACTTAAAGTTGACATTCAACCTTGCAAGTAATATAAGTCTTAGATGATGGTCTTAATAATAACACGGACATCACTTGGCATTCAAGTGATGTCCCATGTATGACCAAAGTTTGCACACAAAACCTCTCTCTCATCACTGAGAGGCAATGTTTACATTTATCTGCCATGTGAATGTAATTTAGCTTTTTAAACCATAACAAACGATGGAAAGTTTCTGAATACCATATGGAATAAGAAGAGATAATTTGGGCTAAACGTCAATAAATTTGAATGATTATAGTAACCATATATTTAGTCTTTTATGAAAGCAAAGAACATTTTCTACTGCAATATAAATTGAAACCAAGTGCATTCAAAGAAACCATTTGATGAAAGAAATAGCATGCAGCTGGGGCTTATCAGTTCAAGTTTTTCTCACTTAAAATCCTGTATTATATCAATGCAAGCTTGAAACACTAGAAAACATGAATGAAATTACAACTTACAGCCAACTTTCCTTCCTTTAGCTCATAGCAAGATCGTATTTGAAGCAATTAAAAACACGATAAGGAATAGCTCAACATAGATAACCTATTTTCTAATGTTACCCAAGTCTCGGGGATGGGAGACTATTGAAAGAAACTGAACTTTCATTAATTCAACAAAGGTTTCATAGTTATACTTATAGAAAAATCAATCCCTATGAAATGGGATCGTAACAATATTAACATCATAACTAACCAAATACCAACTAATAACAACCTCAAAACTATGTGAGTTGTGTTGTACAACAACCTCACATTTACAAATAGACTATATTGAATTAACCACCATATTTTATTCTAATATTACCCACCTTAATTCAGCATGATCTCAAATGAACAAGAGAGAGATTCTCTGAATGCCTCAAATTTGTGTCCTATGCAAGTGACTTAGTGAAGACATCTACATGATGTTCTTTTGTCAGACAAAACTAAAGCTGGATGTTACGTTGTTGAACATGTTCGCACATGAAATGTACCTACAACTCAATGTGCTTTGTGCATTCATGAAACACTGGATTGCGAACAAGTTTAAGAACACCTTCATTGTCACAATATAGGATGGTAGGTTGCCTTTGTGGTACTCCCAATCCTTCAAGTATGCCACATAATCATATTGCTTCACAGATAGCTCCTACAGTATCATATTTTGCTTCAGTGGAAGGCTGAGAAAAAAAGTTTTGCTTCTTGCTACCCCATGATATAGGACCAAATCCCAAATAGAACAAATATCCAGAAGAGGATTTTTTGTCTTCAATATTGCCTACGTGATATAAGTCCAAATATCCTATCAAGAAGAATTGATCATTCTTATTTTATTCTAGACCATAGTCTATTGTACCCTTTATATATCTCAGTATCCACTTTGTTGCTTTCCAATGAGACATCTTCAGCTCCTGCATGAACTATGAGAGATCGCTGACAACATAGCTCATGTTTGGCCTAGTGTATGTTAAATAAATGAGACTCCCAATCAACTATCGATAGGGAGTTGTATTTACTTGTGGTGATGGATCTATACGAGACAACTGAAGCCTTGTCTCCATAGGTGTAGCAATAGGTTTACAATCCATCATCCAAAATTTCTCAAGCATTGTCTTGGCATATTTCATTTGTGACACAAAAATATGGTGTTCCTTTTGCCATACTTCCAGTCCAAGACAATAGCGTAGTGGCCCAAGATCTGTCATGTCGAATGATCAGTTGAGATCTTTCTTCGTTGCATCAATCATCTTCATTGAACTGCCAATGATGACTAGATCATCAACATATAAAACAGCAATCACAATCTCCCCCCATTGTTGTTTGAGGTAGAGATTTGGATCATAAGGACTCCTCTAGAATCCATGTTGAATGAGATGTTCATCAATTTTTATATACCAAACTTGGGGACCCTGTTTAAGACAATACAATGATTTGATGAGTATACATATTTTTCCTTCTTTACCACGTGTGACAAAACCTTTTGGCCGAGTCAGATACGACTTTTTGTAGGTCTTCATTTAGAAAAGCACATTTCACATCCATTTAGTGCACTTTTCATCCAAATTGTGCAGCCAGCACAAATATCATTCTGATAGTCTTGATCATGACAGTGGGAGCAAAAAGTCTCATAATTAATGTCTTCTTTCTAAGCATACCCTTTTGCTACGAGTCATGCCTTGTACTTGTCAATACTGCCATTGCTTTGTATTTTGTTTTGAAAACCCGTTTACAACCAATTGACTTCTTCCCTAGTGGAAATTCTACAAGTTGTCATGTGTTATGTTTCATCAATAATTGATGTTATGTATTCATGGGATCCTTCCAAGGTTTTGATTCTCGGGCTCCCTGAACCGTAGAGGGCTCAACTAATTCAATAGCAGTGCTCACCAGGGCCAAATTGACCTCTTCTTGAGTCATGTTGTGAGTCCTTGGTCCGATGGTGAATGTGTCTGGAACTCCATCTAGTTTAGCATCTCATATCATACTTGTATACCATTTAGGCACACCTTCAATTGTTCTTGCGGGTGGTGGAACTGCATTATCTGACTGATCATCACCATAATCACTGTCACCATCAATGATTTTATCACCTTTTGAATTGTCTATAGATTTGCTTTGTGAATCAGGGGAGTGTGTCGAAGGTAGACTGTTATTACCTTTCTCATCAAACTCAACACCCTGCTTATGTAAATTTTCCTTATTTTTGGATTTATAAGTCTGTAAGCCACTGATTCTTCACTATAGCCTATAAAAAATGTATGTCATGGATTTGTTATCTAGTTTCTTTCTCTTCTTTTACGGAAATGCATGTATGCCTTACATCCAAAAACCCAAAGATGAACTATTGAGGGTTTATGCCCTATCCATGCTTCTTGTGGAGTCACCCCATCAATGGTTGTAGTAGGTGACCTATTCAATAGATAAATTGTTGTTTGTACTACTTCTACCCAATATGTATGTGCCAAACTTGAATCCTCAATCATGCACTGCAGCATTTCCATGATAGTGCAATTTCGCCTTTCTACAACACCATTCTATTGTGGAGTATAAGGTGGAGTCATTTGTTGGTGAATACCATGTTCTTTCAAATAGGTCGAAAATGCTTTACTGGGGTATTCCCGCCCTCAAAAAGAGCAGAGAGCTTTGATTTTACGGCCAAATTTTGTTTCCACAACGACTTTGAATTCTTTGTAAATGTTGAAGGCTTGGTCTTTTGTCTTTAAACATTATACCCACATTTTGCGTGAGTAGTCATCAACAAAGCTGAAAATACTGAAACCCATGGTCACTAGGTCTCATAGCTCCGCATAGATCGATATGCACCATATCTAATTTTCATGGAGCTCTAACGACACTTTTTCCAAATGAAGCTCTATATTGCTTGCCTGCTGACAACTAGCGCAAATATAAGTATACTTTTTCAATTGAAGAAGTCCTCTTACCATAGTATGATGACTGAATGCAACCAGGTATCCAAAACTCACATGCCCATATCTTCGATGCCAAATTCATTGATTCTGAATCCTTCACTATAAGTGCCTAATTGTTTTTTCGAACAAAGTCAAGTTGGAACATTCTCCCAACTCCAAATGCTCGTGCAACAATTTTCAAGATTTTCAACTTATCTCTGATGAAGCACATCTTTTTACCGCCTTTGTAGTCAAAATCAACCTTTAGATTATGCTCGAGAAATTGACTGACATACAGAGCAGCAGATATTTTGCAGTCATGTCATCCTAGGGGTAAGGAGATGTTACCAATGCCTTGGATACGATAGGGTGAATCATCACCCAAAGAGATGATTTTTATGAGGTGTCTCATTCAGCCTATAGAACCAATCTTTTCTTTCGGTCATATGTCGAGTTGCACCAAAGTTGACATACCAGATGGAGCTTGGTGAAGTTGATTCCTCATGAGAGTGTGCAACATATATGAAATCCTCATCTAATGATTGTCTTCCTATTCGACAATGTTGCCTTGCTGATGTTGTTTCTTTCTCTAGTTTCCCTTCTTCTGACCTTGTCCTTTGTTCTAATGTGACAATTGTTGGTTATTGTTCTTGGTTCTAGACGAGCCCTATGTGAACGAATTATACCAACAATATTTCAGCTCATGGGCTTTTCTACCACAAATGAAGCAATTTTTTTGTTTTCTATTCCCTTGTGAAATTTGCTAATGACCTTGTTTCTGGGGTTGTTTAGAAGATTTTATGAGTTTCTTTCCTTTTTATTGATGAGAATCAAGAGCATTTTCTTCTTCTTCTTCCTTTGCATGCATGGACTCTTCTTGTTTAAACATGTTGACCAACTTTCAAAGGTTGGCTTTTAAGTTGTGACAATCAATGTAGTCACAAAGATTATGTAGGAAGGTGGCAGTGCTCTCACGATAATTGGTACAAAAAAGGTATTTGTCACATGCTCACCCAATACCAAGATCGAAGCCCTCAAGCTTGCAACATGTCTTAGAAAAGCCTCTACTTTTTCACGACTTCAATTTGAGAGAATGAAACTAACTTTGTACATGGAGAATTGTGCTTTCGTTTTTGGCCTAATACATTGTTCAGAGCTTATCCCAAGCTTCCTTAACTATTTTACACTCACGGATATATAGTTGTGACTCATCCTATACCCTGAACATTATAATCAATTTTGCCTTCTAGTTTGCTTTGTCAAAACTTACGTTGTTGATCAACATCAGAGGTTGTCCGGGGAATGTGCCACTAATAACAGACCAAATGTCCTCAAATTCCAAATGTGTTTTTTGATCTTGGTTTTCCATGGAGCATAGTTGTCACCACGTAGAAGCTGTGAATCTGGCAAAAAAAAAATTGGGCCATTTCCGATCATTGTGAACAAGCTAACAAAGGGAGATGGATTGGTTCCTTATAACTCCAATAGGTTCCCTTTTTTATATATCATCAGTCTGATATGTCGGTATGTGGAAGAAGCTCATTCTTTCAATATACTCGGTGGTACGTGAATGAGATGTTTACGTACATGAGAGCAAAGTGGTGCATGGAACCAAGATAGTACGTGAAAAGGATTTGTCTGATCAATGGCACCTACTTATATGGAATTCTGCATAAGTCGGCGTAACTTCCCTATATACTTGGAATTTCCACCAATCAAGGTTTAAGCCTTATGATTGTGGTGAATGGGTAATGGAGAGATAGTTTAATGAAAAATTGTTTAACATTATTTCTCCCTAACAATTTATAGGGACGAAGCCCAAACATCGTTGTGGCAGTTGTATTAAGCTATGTATGCAGTAGTTTAAAGCGCGACAACATTAAACGTAAACATAAGCCAGAGGCATCGTTTGCACCAAATGTTGCTAGTTGTGCAATATGCACTATTTTGTGTTTTTGTATTGTGCCAATGTTTTTGTTTGCTAGAAAATGGAAATATAATGCATTTTTTGCAATTTACAATTTAACAGAAAATAAAATCCGTTTTAGGAAAAAAATAATATCTCCCACTATTCTGGAAAAGAAAATGCTCCCCCCTCTATTTGGAAGCAAAAACTACACCTTTCTCGATTTGTTTCAATGAACAAAATGTTTTCAATAGCCCCCCTTTGTCTTTTTTCCTATTTTGTCCTTTTGCATAAATACAAATTTTGACTAGATGCTAGTCTTGTGAATTGAACTCTAGACCTCCTCTTGGCTGAGTTTTAGCAAAATGAAAACCTACTAGATGCTCTATGTGTCATTTCACAAACGTAAAAGGACAAAATTCTATATGAAGATTAAAAGAACAGACATTTAATGAAAACCATACCTCTTCCCAATACCACAGGTTTGCATAAAGGTAGTTTTGAGCAGAATTTCCAGCAAAGAAAAATTAGAAGGCAGTTTTTCAAGGTGGTTTTGAACAGCATAATGTGGTCTGACTGTGTATGGCGTGCTCAAACTCAGCCTTCCGCCACTTATGCCTTCCTTAAACAGCAACAACAGCATAAATCTGAGCTGGATCGCAGTTGTCTTTGTCTTTTGGTAGCAATACACAGCTCCAACATCCTCAATGGGAGACTGGTTGGGAGAGAGAAAATTGAGAAAATACCAAATGAATGGTGTAGGACACGCCTTCAGAAACTGCAAACGATGAATCCACATGAATCTACATCACCACTTGATCCTTCTATGTCAACAATTGAGCGTAGCTTGGATGGGAGATTCAAGTGTAGGTACTGCTCATGCAGGTAATGCAGGTCTGTTGGCTCTTGAGAGAAATAACCTTTATCAATGGCGGATCTGTAGGGCTTCAAAGAATGAGCCAACATCCTAGATCAAAGGCCAATATTCAATGCAAAGATTGAGATCCAACAACAGAGTCTTCTATGTTGTTATCCATGAAGGTCGTTGAGTTCTGCCTACAAGGTAATTCTACAACATAACACAGGTAACGCCTTGGATCAGATTCCTTCAGATAGCGTCCAACATCGGTAACTATACCAAATATATAACGTAGTCTGCCACTTAGAATGCAGTCAGACAATAGAAGGCTTCAACGCAGTTTGCTTGATGGGAATAGAGTACTCAATAAGAGATCTCTCCAAACGTATTGCAATGCACCAAACAATGAATCGAACCTTGATGCAAAGCAAATTTAAATGCAATGCAGATCTGCACAGTAGCAACATGTAGGACAATGTGAAAGTTAAGTGAATGCTCAAGAGAGTGTGAGTGCATGGGCTTCTCCTTTATCCTCTCTCGCTTCAACCAGATTCAAAGATCCAAATGCTCTAATACCAAATATTGAAAAAAAATGCACTTTCATTAATTCAACAAAGGTTACATAGTTATATTTATAGAAAAAGCAATTTCAACGAAATAGGATCTTAACAATATTAACATTGTAACTAACCAAATACTAACTAATAAAAACCTAAATACTATGTGAGTTGTGTTATACAACAACCTCACATTTACAAATAGACTATGGTGAATTAACCGCCATGTTTTATTCTAACAAGGATGGGGTTACTAGGAGGGCCAAAAAAAATCCAAATTTTGGGGATCACTGGTAAAATATTTTATAATGTATAAAAAATCATCAACGTAAGCTACAATGACAGTGTGGGGTTGCAGTCGTGGAATGTAATAGTGTGAAATGTCAATAAAAATGACTGATCTTAACTTTACGTCTATTTTACTGTCATACAAGAGTTTTTTCTTATTGCTTGGAGAAGGAGAATGAAAAATTGTGATATCTTGGGCATGTGGTAAAGTTTGAAGCCCATTCCTGTTTACATGAAAAGAGTTTTCGGAGCCCAATGCAGTGGTGCAACTAGATTGGACCATATGTCACCAATCAGCGAGAAATTTATGGAGAAGGTAATGGAGTCTAATATAAGATAAACACTTTAAAATTGATCTCAGTTAAATATATTTAAGATATTTGTACTAGTATTTAAATTTTAAAGTACAAATAAATTAAAAACATTTTTTTTAAAAATAGTAAAAAGGAGACATAAGACATTCCAAAAATGTCCCGAAAAAAAGGTACACGTTAGGGACATCCCAGAAACATCCCTGAAGTTCAGGAGATGTCACAGAGACGTCCCCCTTTAGTTTTACATTTTTTTTTGGTCCTTCTGGGGGACATTTCCCATCCCCAAAACATCCAGGATGGCTCCAATTTCACATTTTTTGTACTTTTGGGGGACGTTTACCGTCCCCAAAACGTCCAGGATTGGGGGGCGGTGCGGAAGGCGCGTCACCGTGTAAAACTGCCAGTTTCTTTTTCAAATGCTTTTTATACTTCCAACCACTTTCAAGCATGATCATAAGTTTCGAATACTCTGCATGCCAACAATTTTGGGCACGATAGATAAACAATTTTCCTAAGCTAGTAAGCCACGCAAGAATCCCAAGAGAACATAAAAATGTATCCCCAAAATGCAAAGCAAAATAACCCGCGTGTTTATTTCTATTGAAGATTTGTTATACGGGCAAAACTTTATGAAAATAGAAACATCTTTCTATAAAAATCCAGCCACTTCAAACTAGCATTTGCCGTTGATTTATTTATATTGAAGATTATTATGTATGCATATGAATAGATGGCTTGCAATGAAAGGCAAAGGCGCAGTGAAACACGGCGCAGGGGGACAACACAAAACCCTAAATTAATTCCTTGCTCATGAATAAATCTCATGCAAAAACCATTAGAGGTGCAGCCAAAAAAATCACTTAAATTGTTCCAATTTTATTTGGAAATAAAGCATTTTCGCAGAGGAAATAAACCCTCAGAAAATTATTTCGACGTCAATGGCTTGGCTTCATACCTGAGAATTTCAGCCACAGCAAACTGAATATAGCCACGAAATAGACCAACATCAAAGTCTAGGCTTTGAAGGAAAAAAGAGAATAAAGAGTCCTTCCTGATTCTCTCCTTTTCTTTTCTCTACCATTATGTTAAAATTGGTTATAGACATTTGGTACATTATAAAATGTTTATTTGAACGCATACATATATCAATTAATCATTCATATAAATATATTATAATTAATTTATAATTTTTTTTTAAAAAAGTATTTAGGTAAGTATAACAAAAAGTTGTCAATTGATTATAGATATTTGGTACATTATAAAATGTTTATTTAAACATATAGATATATCAATTAATCATATATATGTATTACTAGCAATTATTTCGAAGGTGAAAAGAAAGTCGGAGGAATTGTATATTTTTGTTTTGCGATTATATTTAGTATGTATATATATATATATATATATATATATATATATATATATATATATAATCTTAATAATAAATAATTGTATGAATGGCAATGACCCCATAACTGTGAGTTGTTTTCATAATATTTGTTGACTTTTTTTCCTTGACCTTATACCAACATCGTCATTCCCCGTTCGCTGATAAAAAATATTACAAAAATAAATTTATTAAGTATTTACATTCTAAAAGAAATAAACATTCAAATTATGTAAATCTAATAAATATTTCCAACCAAAACAAAATCCTCCTGAAATTCCAATGTATCCTAACTAAAAGGCTAATGGGAAATTGATTAGATCAATAAACAAAGACCAAATGTGATTGTGAAGAATCCACCAAAACAAAGCACAACAATCATTTGGAAGGATGAAAAAGACCGTCAATGACTTGTCGAAGTGACAATAAATGTTATCGTCTATCACCCCCCTTTTGAGAATTTTAACCCCGCCATTTAATTCCCAAATAGAGCCCCCAAAACCAATCATAAATTATACTAACTGACTAATTGTGGGTCTCCCTCTACCCTTCCCGTCAATTTATAATAACGTAAAATCAAATATGCGTCAGCCAACGTATAATGAAACTCATGACGAAATTGAAAAAAGTCACTTTCACAATATAATTGTTAAATGCAAGACACAGACGTGAAGCAGCGCCCACTCGTAGAAAGAAACACAGCCATAGTATATATACATTATATATATGTCATAACGTAAAATCAAATATGCATTGGCCAACGTATAATGAAACTCATGACGGAATTGAAAAAAGTCACTTTCACAATATAATTGTTAAACGCAAGAAATAGACATGAAGCAGCTTCCACTCGCAAAAAGAAACACAACCACGATACGTATACATTATATATATGTTATGTCTGGACATGGAGATAAACGCATATTTGTAGTCTATTGAAAGCATAGAGGGGTTTTCTAAGTCCGTTGAAATCCTTGACTGAAATGGAATGTGTTTCCGCTTGAGTTGAGATTTAAAAAATGGTGGCAGTGTTACTCTTGCGCTGAGTTAAACAAAAGAAAAGAACAGGACTCGATATGGCAACAACGTTAATGTTGTTGGACAAAAAGGCTACTTCGGGAGGTTTGAACCCTGTGGATACGGAAGGTCGCCTAGGGCATATTCTTTTCTCATGCATCATCATCATCATCATCATCAATCTAAATAATTTTATGCATGTTCATCTAATAGAAATATGTTTGTTTTGCAGCAAGTCACTTTATACTTTTTCTTAGTTGTATTCTTTTGGTTTTATTTAACAACAAGATCACCAAGTTCAAATGTTTTACACTTAACATGTTGACTATAGTGGCCTTTGAGTGTGTTCTGATATGCTTGAAGATTGTTGAGCATGAATATGTGTTTCTCGTTAAGTAGGTCTAGCTCTTGCAGGTGAGCTACTCGATAGTCGCTATCATCTAGAACATGCTTGAAATAGATGTGTAGTGAAGGTAATTCAACCTCAATAGGAAGGATGGCTTCAGTACCATAAACAAGTGAGTATGGAGTGGCTCTTGTGGGGGTACGATGATTTGTATGGTATGACCAAAGGGTAGGAAATATTTGGAGGTGTTAATCATGATCAACATCTAGTGTTTCATCTAATCACCAAAGAAGCTTAGGCTCAATTAGCGCCTTCTTATGCTTTGCTACTTTAGAAATACCAGCTTGTAAATTATTTTATGAAGATGAAGGGATATATTATGTATACGATCCTATTGGTGGTTTACTGCAGGAGTCGTTCATAGCTTTGATTGCCTTTTGTTTTTTGATCCAAAATCCTGACTCTTGCATGATCTTCACTTACTAAGTGTGTGTTGTGCAACTAGGCACACGACCAAAGGAGTATATTACCATACAATGGCCTTGGTGTTTAAGAACCTCAGCTCTCACCATGTGATCTACACTTCATCTCATTGTTGGTAGGCCAGTGCCCAAACCTAAAACCAGTGACCAACACTGAAACCATAGCAAATCACCTGACATCCAAACCAACAATCTCAATTCATCTGTCAATGTTTGAATGGAGGTAATAGATCCTCCACCTATTTATCCCTATGTTTCCCATCCCTTGCAAAGCGTCCATACCGCTCTGCACCACCACCTCCCCCAAATTGCCACCATTCAAAACCAGGTTGTTTATAAGGGAATATGTCATTTTGTCTCTTTTTGAGACAAATCTACGAGATTCACCCACTGTATAAGCCTACAGCTTAATAATAATTAATTAATTAATAAATAAATAATAACGTATTTAGGTAATTAAAACAAAAAGTTATCAATTGATATTTATGGTTCAAAATTCATGCCTTCAAAAAATATGGTAATATCACAAAGTGTTAACAAAATTGTTGGTTAAACACAACTAAACAATTAGAGTATGAAAATATCATAATAAAATATTAAAATTAGTGTGAACATCATGTACAAGTAGCAACATTAGAAGAAGATGGCGGTGGATCATTCTTGGGAGGAAGAGCACCTCGAGAAGAAATCTCTTTTGAAGGAGGATCTAGAGCAACCCACCCATTGTAAGCATTCTTTAGAGGACCTAGAGGCACCATAATATCCCCCAAGGAGTCAGATGCATCATAACACTTGTATAATCACTACATTGTATTAGAGAGAACCAATAAGATGACTCAATAAAGGCTTTTTTATGCAACTGAGGAAGAAAGGAAAAGAAGTTATGCGAGCGGCTTGGCTACCTTCCAAGCACCAGTGGAGGAGACCCTTGCAGTGATAAATTTGAAGGAACCCAACTCATGGTACATGTTGTGCTTCCCCAATCATTGAGAAGCTCCTAGAGATGTTGAAACTCAAATGAAAATTGTTTTGCATGTGAGGGGATCTACAACAAGTAGAAGAGATTACAACTTTATGGTTAACTAAAAATTGTTGTGAAAGAGCTCATCACTATTGAAAATGGCAGCAGTCCCATGCTTCCAAAGCTAAAAAGGGATGATAGCTCTGAAAAAAATCCATGTAAATGTTATCTATGTCGGCCACTAAGAACAATCCCCAAACAAAGCCATCCTCTAGTTGATGGGCTTTGGGTGGAAACATTGAAAGAAAATATGAAACCATTGTGAAGCTTCCTGAGCATGAGGACAAGAACAAAAGAAGTGTTCAAACATTTCAGGTCTAAAACATGCATATCAATTAGGATTATAAACCCCAATATGTTTGTGCCTTTTCACTAGTGTCAAACCCTAATAGACAAGACACCAAATAAGATGAGTGAGCTTGGGCTTTATTACCCCTCATTTCATTAAATTTGAGATAACACACCCAATTACACTCCTAATAGGCAAATTGGAGGTAAATCAATGATAGGGATGATAACAAAAATCATAGGATGAAGATGTTGAATTTATTTTGTAATGGACAAGTCTTGACAAACTCATTCAAAGTGTTATACCTAATAAAATCCACAAAGGGAAAATTTACATAGTGAAAATGGACTAAGAACCAAGTTTGATTGATTTTGCGATATTAAATCATATCTATTTCCCAAAAATAATTAATTTGTAATCAGGACCATGATAAGGAGCAAATCAAGTTTGTAAAATGAAAAGAATCATAAAAACATTCATCAATACTACTAGGTACATCATGTGATAACAAGAAAATCAATGCTAGCTTCAAGTATTTGGCATTAGTTGTAATTGGCACTTATTTTATTTAGCGCTTACGTGATATGGCACTTGTTTGATCTAATGTTTATTTGTGATTGACACTTGTTTGTATTTGGCACTTATTGCATTTGGTGCTCATTACATTTGGCATTCAATAACAATTGACACTTACTACATTTGACACTTATTCAAATTGGTGTCAATTCAATTTGGTGGTTGTTGCTTCTGGTATTTATTTGATATAATCCAACACTTGTTTGATTTGGCACTAAAATGATTTAATGACAAAGTGATTTTAAACATCAAACTGGAATCTGATGTCAATTTCATTTAACATCGATGTGAAATTAAAAATCGAGAATAAACATCTTCGAGCTAATGTTCACAAGACTGCATTGAAGTCAAAGGGTGAAAATGATATAAATAACATCAATGTCAAGTAGATAGTACCATGTTAATTTTATGTCAAACTCAATTTGATTTAACACCATAAATAATTTATAAATATTTCAAGGTTGCAAAGTAACATTATTGACTATATCACCTAGTGGATCAAGCTCAATGGGTCTCATTCAACACATTAAGTTGTTTTAGGAATTATGCTTGTCAGAAATTGGTTTATTATTGTCACAAGAATCTCAGGATGCAATGTTCGTGAAAGGGCACATTGTTGTTTGAAATAATTCAGAGGAGCAAAATGTTCTTAACCTAAATTGAATGGTAAATGATTCCTCAAAATAAAATCACATTTATATTTTCCAGATTAATTGATTGTTATACTAATCTCTCTCTCTCTCTCTCTCTCTCTCTCTCTCTCTCTCTCTCTCTCTCTCTCTCTCTCTCTCTCTCTCTCTCTCTCTCTCTCTCTCTCTCTCTCTCCCGTGTGTGTGTGTGTATAATGTCCATGTGTGCAAACCCCTCGAAAGTGAACAAATAAAATTGGTAGCATAGTGGCCACAAGTCAAATACTAAGTGACTTTTTAAAATACATTTAATTAGTTCATCTTGAATAATTAATATTTTTCATGCAAAGTCATGTGGATATGTAAAAGGTCACCAAAAAAATTGTTATTATGTAAAGCCTTCTGAAAAAAGTGACTGAACATAAAAAAATTAAAAAAAATGAGCAATCTCAAGTTAAGGATAATATTAGGTCTTAGGTTGGGTTAGATGAAAAGTAGTTTCTTAACTACCTTGAAAGAGAAAATTGTATAAAAGGCATAATTCTCAATGGGAAAGGGTTGTTCTTCTTTTCTCTCAACCCTGTGAGAGGACTTGTTGCAACTTTGTGTACAATTGATTACATTCTAAAATTTTACGAATACAATACAAGTAATAGTGTAAGATCAGTTTGTGCCTCTTTTAGTTTTAATGTTTTTGGTTTATGGAATCATGCATGTTCATACACATAGGAGTTGTTAAAATATTATATTTTCTTTATTGTATGTTAAAATATGGACTTTACAAACTTTGTGTTGTGATATTGGGTGAATGGGCTTTGAACCAATCACATACATTAAAATTTGAGAGGACCTTTTGTACTCCCAGGTAACTTTTTTTTCTCTCATTATATCCATTGCTCTATATTTCCATTCACATGATGGGGAGGATATTTAAATCCATTTAATTCAAATCTAAGTTATCCATGCGGTCTTCTAATTTTTTTCCGTTATGGGTTTTTAATTCTCCCTTCCACCTCTTTCCATTCTTCCTCTATTTCCATATTTCTCATTTATAATGTTGTTTATTTTTTGTATTTTCAGGTTAATAGTACTCAAAAACCCAAAACACCCCAATCATACCCTTCTCAAACACATAGGAAAATAACCCATCACATGGTGATTTTTCTAACATTGCAAATTTTATACCACTAACATTACAAATTTTATGCCACTTCCCATTGGGTGAATACATGAAATAACTATAGAAAGTATAAGAACATAAAATCTTTACAACAACTTTCAGAGACTCCGTTGGAGATCAAAGTGCCTTTGTGCACTTGATTTCTAGAAATTTAAAGGAACCTCCACATGAATGGAGGTTGTCTACTTCATTGAAAAGTGGTACCCAAAACCCAATCTCACTTCATAATAGAATTTGATTTATCTCCTGATGTTTTAACCTGTATCATACTACCAAAGATTTAGATGAAGATTGTAAAAAAATTCAAGATGAAAATATTCATCCACAACAAAATTATGACCAACTTGCAAATAATTGGTGGAAGGAGGAAAAGAAAATAAGAAGATATACACGAAATTTTTTGAACCAATATTGGCCAAAATTACTTTACTTGATTATCATAAAATCAAATCCAAGGGGAAATAATTTTAAATAAGTGTCATTGAAGCAAAAAAAATTAAATTAAAGCTTGATCATGATCATAACTCTAGGTATTTGATGAAATAAATGCAAACGAGATAAAATCTTGTATGGACATATAAACAATAATATCATCTTGAAGAATAATTAGCATGTGTGGCAAATGATGTTGTGTTCCCTTCCTTTGACACTGAACTAATGGATGAAACACATGTTGTATAAGAAATTACAGATGAATCATGGCTTGATGAAAAACTAAATATTATGCCCTTCTTGTGCCTTCCTATTGAAGCATTTATTGCGTATAGAGATGAAGAGATGACAACACAAAATAAAAAATACATCTTGAGAATTTAAAAAATGATAGGAAGAGAGTCAAATCCTAGCCTCAACCGTCAAGACTTGTAGTTTGCAGAAGCCATGCAAAATAAGTTTGAGAGCTTGAAGAACTAGGAAGCCAAGAAGTAACTATCGATATATTAGAAAAATTCCATGAAGATTTTCAATACCATGATGTTTTGTTCCAATTTAGTTCTGAGAATATTTTAATGAAGACTACCTTTGCAAGCCACCATATTATTTTCCTTCCATAATT